>OX465295.1:330476659-331711467 GCA_949987735.1 Leucophora obtusa | reverse complement strand
CATATTTGAGCGTATATGAGCATTTTTCACTGGGATATTAAAAATAACTGCTTTAACCAAGTGCTAAAAAATTGCAGTACTTCTTGTTAGTTCTTTAAATAACTGTCATACCAATTGTTTTATATTTTTGCATAGGAAAACAACAGTAATTACAGTCGAAAACAACTACTACTGATTACTACACAAACAATTGTCATGTAGTAACTGTCAAGCATTTTTGAATGTATATGCTTATCAGTATTGAAAAATAGATTTTCGAAAAAATAATTTACCTATATAGTATTTTTTTATTGTTAATTGTTTTTTAAAAAAAATTTGCTCGTGCCAGGAACAATGCTGTATAGTTACTTAAAAATATTTACTTAAATTAACAATTTGAAATATTTTTCGTAATTATATTTGAAAGTTCAAGTATAAGTATTTTATTACTTACTTAAAAAGGTTCTTAAGCAAGTAAACAAATATTTATATTTGAGTTGTAATATATTAATATTTTTTTTATTTATTTCAAATAATTTGGAGTAAGTAAATAAATATGAATATTTCAAAGCTGAAATATAAATATTTTGTTAATATTAATACTTCAAAGCTGAAATATAATTATTTTGAAATAAATGAAATATGTATGTAGTTAAGTAAAATACTTAGCTTCCTTTTTTTAAATATTTTGAAATTTTTGAAATATTGCAAATATTTCAAATATTTCAAAAATTTCAAATATACATTACCATTTTTACAAACAGAAATAAAGATGTTTTTTAGATTATAAATCCTAAATATTTTATGTTAGTAATTGTAATACACAATATACGAACACAAGCCATGTTGCCAAATTTCAAAGAATAGTGAAATTTGGCAAATTCAAAAAAATTAAAATTTAATAAGTTTTAACACCTACATATATATGTATGTACATATATATGTACATACATATGTATATAATGATAGAAAATATTTTTGTCCAACAATAAAAAACAGTATGTTTGTTGTTGGTTTGCTTAACTTTTGCTTCACCAAACAAAAAAAAAAAAAAACAAAATAAAAAAACCAAAACAAAAAAAAAACATTGTAAACATTGTTGTTGCTCCTGCGTGTAAAGCTTATTGTTGTTACAAATGTAAACAAAAATGCACATGCACACGCATCTAATGCAATTTATACACATTAAAACAAAAATCTACCTATCCCTCCTCGTCCCTTAAGTTACAAACATTTAACTATACCCCCATGTCAAGAAACCTATCCACCAATAAAAAAAACATTTTCTACAACCCCGCACACCCAAATATCATAAACAATAACATGTAGTAATATACGCCCCCCTCGCCTAAAAGAAAAACAAATTCCTGATTTTTGTTTTTTTCAACCATCCTAATTTTGCTGCTCGCCTATTACATTTCTTACATGTCCTACCTTACCACATTTCGTAAACAAAAATAATTTGTCCCTTCAGTTCACGGGAACACTAACGTCATCTAGTGATAAAGTAGAATTTGCTAAAATCAAATTTTTGCCCTCATCGTTCACGCCATAGAAAGCTCAAAAAAAAGTGAGCTTTCTAATGCACCTTCTCTAAGAATATAAGTTCTCTGAGAGAACTTATATTCTTAGAGAAGGTGCATTAGAAAGCTCACTTTTTTTTGAGCTTTCTATGGCGTGAACGATGAGGGCAAAAATTTGATTTTAGCAAATTCTACTTTATCACTAGATGACGTTAGTGTTCCCGTGAACTGAAGGGACAAATTATTTTTGTTTACGAAATGTGGTAAGGTAGGACATGTAAGAAATGTAATAGGCGAGCAGCAAAATTAGGATGGCTGAAAAAAACAAAAATCAGGAATTTGTTTTTCTTTTAGGCGAGGGGGGCGTATATTACTACATGTTATTGTTTATGATATTTGGGTGTGCGGGGTTGTAGAAAATGTTATTTTTATTGGTGGATAGGTTTCTTGACATGGGGGTATAGTTAAATGTTTGTAACTTAAGGGACGAGGAGGGATAGGTAGATTTTTGTTTTAATGTGTATAAATTGCATTAGATGCGTGTGCATGTGCATTTTTGTTTACATTTGTAACAACAATAAGCTTTACACGCAGGAGCAACAACAATGTTTACAATGTTTTTTTTTTGTTTTGGTTTTTTTTATTTTGTTTTTTTTTTTTTTTTGTTTGGTGAAGCAAAAGTTAAGCAAACCAACAACAAACATACTGTTTTTTATTGTTGGACAAAAATATTTTCTATCATTATATACATATGTATGTACATATATATGTACATACATATATATGTAGGTGTTAAAACTTATTAAATTTTAATTTTTTTGAATTTGCCAAATTTCACTATTCTTTGAAATTTGGCAACATGGCTTGTGTTCGTATATTGTGTATTACAATTACTAACATAAAATATTTAGGATTTATAATCTAAAAAACATCTTTATTTCTGTTTGTAAAAATGGTAATGTATATTTGAAATTTTTGAAATATTTGAAATATTTGCAATATTTCAAAAATTTCAAAATATTTAAAAAAAGGAAGCTAAGTATTTTACTTAACTACATACATATTTCATTTATTTCAAAATATTTATATTTCAGCTTTGAAGTATTAATATTAACAAAATATTTATATTTCAGCTTTGAAATATTCATATTTATTTACTTACTCCAAATTATTTGAAATAAATAAAAAAAATATTAATATATTACAACTCAAATATAAATATTTGTTTACTTGCTTAAGAACCTTTTTAAGTAAGTAATAAAATACTTATACTTGAACTTTCAAATATAATTACGAAAAATATTTCAAATTGTTAATTTAAGTAAATATTTTTAAGTAACTATACAGCATTGTTCCTGGCACGAGCAAATTTTTTTTAAAAAACAATTAACAATAAAAAAATACTATATAGGTAAATTATTTTTTCGAAAATCTATTTTTCAATACTGATAAGCATATACATTCAAAAATGCTTGACAGTTACTACATGACAATTGTTTGTGTAGTAATCAGTAGTAGTTGTTTTCGACTGTAATTACTGTTGTTTTCCTATGCAAAAATATAAAACAATTGGTATGACAGTTATTTAAAGAACTAACAAGAAGTACTGCAATTTTTTAGCACTTGGTTAAAGCAGTTATTTTTAATATCCCAGTGAAAAATGCTCATATACGCTCAAATATGTTTATATATGGTTTATGTATGGACGCATATGAACAAATATGGATTTTTTATGAACATATATGGATTTTATATGAACATATATGGAAGTATATGTGAAAAAGATTTCATACACAGACATATATGGCGGCATCTGCTATTTCATATATGGAAAAGGCACTCATATATGGACAAATATGGAAGTATAAGTTATTCGATTTATGCAAAACTGACTTGTATATGAACATATTTGGAAGAATACATTTTTCCATATGTGTAAGAGGAATTCATATGTGGATAAATATGGAATTATATTTAATTCCATGAATAAAAAAAGGAACATATGTAGCGCCTAATTTGAATGTCATATATAAATTTATATCTATACCCGGGTAAAAATAGTCATATATGGTCATATATAATGTGATTGTGCTATATATGGCTATGAATGGAGTCACATTAAGACACATATCAATATATACAACTACATCTGATATTATTTTTTGAACAAATTTTTTATATGGTAATTGATACTAGTATATGTCCCCAAATCTTACTCCATATATAATTACATAAGCCATATGAAATTAATAAAAATATATGTAGTGATCGATATGATCATATATGGTTCCATGCAAAGTTATATAAAAATGTATGTGACGCTATACTAAAAATATTTTTTTGTAATTTTATATAACTTTATATATAATCCTATACAAACTAATATATAGTTCAACATAAATTTTAGTTATCTGTAAATTAAGATTTAAATTAACATGGCTTCACATATAACCATATAAGGTTCCATAAACAAATTAAGTTATTTTTTTATATATAATTTCATATTAAAAAAGTTATGCGTACGTTTCCTAAGACAAAAGCATTCAAATGCATTTTTATAAAACACAACCAATTTTTGTAGGAAAATTTTTAAACATTGGGTTATGTTTTCTAAAATTTGGGCCTTTAAAATTGTTTAAAATTTCAATTGTCAACTTAATAGCTGTTAAGCATAACTTCCAGTCATAAAAAGCCTACCTACTATCTGGTTGAATTATACAAAGTCAGATATATTTATATGGCAGTATATATAATTTGATATCCTGGATATGGACAAATCTCGGATCAAATTGCACCAAATTATATCTAATTTGATATAATTAGACACATGTAGATGACCCATTTTTCGGATCAAATTGTGTGTGGTTGTATATGGGAACTTATCAGATAAGATATAATTATATAAGACACCATATTAAAATTTTTACCCGGGTAGTATAACCTTATAATAAAGGACAGCAACGTTCGCATATATTCGCATATATTTAATAAATGTATATGTTCATATATGTCCATATACTTAGGTGTTACCTCATTTTTTGGATCTATACATATATGGTTGGACCATAAATGTTCATATATGGACATTTTTCACCGGAATGGTAATAAACAACTACCAAAACAGTATTTTCACAGTAAACTGTTATTTTTAAAATACAATTTTTTCCCGGGTAAAAATCTTAATATGGTGTCATATATAATTATATCTTATTTGACAAGTCCCCATATACAACAACATACAACTTGATCCGAAAAATGGGTCATCTACTTGTGTCTAATTATATCAAATTAGATATAATTTGATACTGTTTGATCCGAGATTTGTCCATACCCGAGTAAAAAAAATTGATCTCGCGCAATATCTAATTATATCCAATTTGATATTGTTTAAGATCTGCTGTAATATCTAGCTGATCCAATTAGATCTCAAAATTGGGTGTATCCAATCATATCGTATTAGATCCCATTGTATATATGGGGATAAACTAAGATCAAGTTATATCTCAAAATTGGGAGGTCCAGTGATATCTTTGGGGATAAACCTAGATCTATTTTGATCCGAAAATTGGCGGATCCAGCTATATATTTGCGGATATTTTTAGATCTAATTTGATCCGAAAAATGGCGGATCCAATGAGATCCAGCTATATATTTGGGGATAAACTTAGATCTAATTTGATCTCAATTTTGGCAGATCAAATTAGATCCCGCAATATATTTGTGGATAAACGTATATCTAATTTGATCCGAAAAAGTGGCAGATCGAATTAGATGTAGCTATATATTTGGGGATAAACTTAGATCTAATTTGATCCAAAAAATGGCACATCGAATTAGATCCAGCAATATATTTGTGGATTAACTTAGATATAAATTGATCTGAAAAATGGCAGATCAAATTAGATCCAGCAATATATTTGTGGATTAACTTAGATCTAAATTTATCCGTAAAATGGCAGATCGATTTAGATCCAGCAATATATTTTGGGATTAAGTAAGACCTAATTTGATCCGAAAAATGGCAGATCGAATTAGATCTAGCAATATATTTGTGGATAAACTTAGATCTAATTTGATCCGAAAAAGTGGCAATATATTTGTGGATAAACTTATATCTAATTTGATCCGAAAAATGGAAGATCGAATTAGATCAAGCAATATATTTGGGGATTAAGTAAGATCTAAATTTATCCAAAAAATTACAGATAAAATTAGATCCAGTAATATACTTCGGGATTGCGTAAGATCTTAACTTTTCCGATAAATTGCAGATCGAATTAAATCCAGTGATATATTTGGGGATTTGGTAGGATCCTAATTTATCCCATAAATTGCAGATCGAATTAGAAACAGCAATATATTTGGAGATTGACATCTAAAACTATCCAGAAAAATGACAGCTAAAATTAGATCCCGCATTATATTTGGGTACTACGTAAGATCTCCATTTATTTGGGATTAAATAAGATCCCAGACAGATATTGACAATAGTTCAAAAAAATAATACACTGGAAGAGCACTGATTTTATAAAAATTACAATATTTTGTTAAAATAAGGTTTAAACTCAGAAGGTCTCGAGTTCGATACCTTTCACGGCTATGCATTTTTTTTTATAAAAATGCGCATTCTCGTTGCTGGTCTTATCGAAATTTTTTCAATAATTTTTATTCTTTGTAATTTACTTGTAAAAATTGTATCATCTTTCTTTGATTTGAAAATAATTTAAACAGAAAGTGATATTAATTTATGATCTTGAGTCAAACTAAAATAACATTCATTTACTTAAAAATAACAGATCAACTTAAAACATTTCCCCCATTCAAAAGAATTTCTTTTTATAAAATTATAATTTTATTTTCTATAAATGTTTTTATAAAATTATATTTTTTTTATTAAATTTAATTTTTTTTAAAAAATAATTTTATTTACATATTTTTAACGCTCTACACCATTTCCAATTGTATCAATTGTTTTTAAGATTTATCAATTGTATTTCAGAAATAATCAATTGAATTTCAGTTTTATCAATTGTATTTCAGAACTTATCAATTATTTTTCAGATTTATGAATTGTATTTCAGAACTAGTCAATTGAATTTCAGTTTTATCAATTGTATTTCAGAAATTATTAATTGTATTTCCGAAATTCACAACTGTATTTCAGAAATTATCAAACTGTATTTCAGAAATTATCAATTGTATTTCAGAAATTATGAAATGTAATTTAGAAATTTTTCTCTATTAACTATGATAAACCATCAACAAGTTCTGAAATAGATTTTATTATTTCTGAAATACAATTAATAAATTTCTGAAATACATTCCATAATTTCTAAAATACATTTAAAATTTCTGAAATATAATTAATGGCTTCTGAAATATAGTTAATATTGCAGTTGCTGATGAGTTACCATATATGATGGCACCATATATGACAATATATTGTTTAAATGGCACCAATATGGAGCTTTATATGGTAATATATAACTTAGATTCATCCATATACCATTTGATCCGAAAAATGTCCCGATAAAATTGTATCAGTTCTTATTTGTATCAGTTGTTATCTAATTGCATCAGTTTAGACCTGACCTGATTAAATTATGTGTTAATCAGATGAAATTGTATCAGATTTTTGACCTGATACAATTTTATTGGTTTATATTACATGGTATCAGTTTAGGTCCGAATAGATATATTTGTATACAAAATTATATAGTTATATCCCAATTTTGACCTGATATCAGTTTAAAACTTTGATACAATTGTATAAGGTAAATGTCGGATACAATTATATTTTATTTATATAAAATTGAACCAATTACGATCATACCGATAAAATTGTATCAGGTCAAAAATCTGATACAATTTCATCTGATTAACACATAATTTAATCAGGTCAGATCTAAACTGATACATTTAGATAAAAATTGATAAACAATTGATAAAAATATATCGGGCCATTCTTCTGATGAAACTGTATATTTATACAGATATAACTTAATCACATATATGACTACATGTAACTATTTTTCCTCGGGTTGTTTAAATGATACGATATATCAAAGTATATGGTACTATATATGGTAGCATATATTATCATATCTGCATCTGTATTAAAAATGTCGTTCATCAGGTACCATATATGAGCATATGTTGTTGAAATGGCACCATATATGACAATATATGGTTTAAATGGCACCATATATGCTAATATATTGCTTAAATAACACCATATATAAATATATATCGCACTATATATAGTACCATATATTATCATATCTGGAACTGAATTAAAGATTTTGTTTATGAGGTACCATATATGACCATATATTGTTGAAATGGCACCATATATGATAATATCTAGTTTAACTGTCACCATATATAATTATATATTGTTTAAATGATACCATATATAATTATATATTGCTAAAATGACACCATATATATTAAGATATAGTTCTATATATAACTATATATGCAATAAGATCAACCATGTTATGTAATATATAATTATATATGCCATATCTAATATTATGAAGGCCGATATCTAATTAGATGAAATTATATATGGCATAATATAAGGAAAATTTTTCTGAAAAAACGTCATATATAATTATATATGGATATACATAACCACATGTCTAATTACATATTGTAATATATGCCACATATGATTATATATAATTTTTTTTACTCGGGTATCCAGGACATCAAATTACATCTAATTCGATATAAAAATATTTGATTTTATATAACATTGTCTAATAGTAAGTATACTTTTTATGCATACCGGCTATTAAATTGATATTGAAATTTCTATAGCTTTAACAATTTTAAAGGCCCAAATTTTATAACGTAAAATAAAAATTAATTAGAAATTTATTAATTCAGTTCGAGGCCAATCTCCTTATTATGAATTAACATAATAAGTACTTTTTTCAGAAACTGCTATTTTTCTTCATCAGGATATTCTACTAACAAATACTTCACAGAGTTTTTGCTTTCAAAAACCTCTACACATTCAGGAATGAAAAGACGATCGTTTCGGGGATTTTCCAGGTCCCCTTCTTCAGTTTTCTTTAGAAAGTTGTGGCAATAGTGCAATGCAAATTGAAACATCAAAATTTCATATTAAACGTAGTCTACTACATCAACGAAATGAGAATGAAGCAAACAATAAAATATGTTTTCGAAGTCTCTGCAAATACATAACCAACAATAGAAATATTATGAAAGTTTTCTGTTTTTATATTTCGTACCGTCGGTACATGTCTTTCATAATTATGTATGACACCATATTAAGATTTTTACCCGGGAAAGCATAATAACTGAAGAAACGTTAGGAATTTTAAATATGCTGAAGTAATTACCCGGTGAAAAATGTCCATATATGAACATTTATGGTTCAACCATATATGTATGGATCTGAAAAATGAGGTAACCCCTAAGTATATGTTCATATATGGACATATATGTATATGCTTATCAGTATTGAAAAATAGATTTTCGAAAAAATAATTTACCTATATAGTATTTTTTTATTGTTAATTGTTTTTTAAAAAAAATTTGCTCGTGCCAGGAACAATGCTGTATAGTTACTTAAAAATATTTACTTAATTTAACAATTTGAAATATTTTTCGTAATTATATTTGAAAGTTCAAGTATAAGTATTTTATTACTTACTTAAAAAGGTTCTTAAGCAAGTAAACAAATATTTATATTTGAGTTGTAATATATTAATATTTTTTTTATTTATTTCAAATAATTTGGAGTAAGTAAATAAATATGAATATTTCAAAGCTGAAATATAAATATTTTGTTAATATTAATACTTCAAAGCTGAAATATAAATATTTTGAAATAAATGAAATATGTATGTAGTTAAGTAAAATACTTAGCTTCCTTTTTTTAAATATTTTGAAATTTTTGAAATATTGCAAATATTTCAAATATTTCAAAAATTTCAAATATACATTACCATTTTTACAAACAGAAATAAAGATGTTTTTTAGATTATAAATCCTAAATATTTTATGTTAGTAATTGTAATACACAATATACGAACACAAGCCATGTTGCCAAATTTCAAAGAATAGTGAAATTTGGCAAATTCAAAAAAATTAAAATTTAATAAGTTTTAACACCTACATATATATGTATGTACATATATATGTACATACATATGTATATAATGATAGAAAATATTTTTGTCCAACAATAAAAAACAGTATGTTTGTTGTTGGTTTGCTTAACTTTTGCTTCACCAAACAAAAAAAAAAAAAAAACAAAATAAAAAAACCAAAACAAAAAAAAAACATTGTAAACATTGTTGTTGCTCCTGCGTGTAAAGCTTATTGTTGTTACAAATGTAAACAAAAATGCACATGCACACGCATCTAATGCAATTTATACACATTAAAACAAAAATCTACCTATCCCTCCTCGTCCCTTAAGTTACAAACATTTAACTATACCCCCATGTCAAGAAACCTATCCACCAATAAAAAAAACATTTTCTACAACCCCGCACACCCAAATATCATAAACAATAACATGTAGTAATATACGCCCCCCTCGCCTAAAAGAAAAACAAATTCCTGATTTTTGTTTTTTTCAACCATCCTAATTTTGCTGCTCGCCTATTACATTTCTTACATGTCCTACCTTACCACATTTCGTAAACAAAAATAATTTGTCCCTTCAGTTCACGGGAACACTAACGTCATCTAGTGATAAAGTAGAATTTGCTAAAATCAAATTTTTGCCCTCATCGTTCACGCCATAGAAAGCTCAAAAAAAAGTGAGCTTTCTAATGCACCTTCTCTAAGAATATAAGTTCTCTGGTACTAGGGTTCTCCAAGCTTGTATGGATGAAAATAAATTTTGAGTTTTTGAACGGGCAACCCCCTGAAATATTTATTTGGATAAAAAAACTACGTCCCCCAAAAAATTAGGATAATCGGATATCGGTAAGACGTGCCGCATCGGCGCTGAACTTTGGAACACGAATTACAAGGGGAAAATATGACTTTTTGTGCATTTTCTCAAATTATTAAAATAAACTACTAGAGAAGCATGTTTTTATTCTATAAGTTCCAAGAAACTCAGATAAGAAGTATTTTTTTCTGTTGTGTTTTGCTAACTCGTTTTAAATTAGTGCCAAAGAGGTCAGAATTCTTAAACACTGTTTTCAAATCTACAATTTTAAATTTTGTTAAGAAATTTAAAAAAATCAACAATTGGACTTAAGGGTTTTATTAAAAACATATTGGAGGTTAAAAACTACAAAAATTGTAGTAATTCCCTTTTTTTTGATTTGGCTGGGGCAGAAATTTTATTTTAACGGATTTCGCGAAACCAGCGATTTTTGGCATTTATTTAGCTTTTATGCAAGTCTTTCTTTTTTCTTTTTTTAATTTCAAATAATTTTGGCCGGAATATAACAACACAAGATTAAATACTTTAATCCTAAAAATTATGGCAAAAATAGAAATACATTAAATTGCGAAGGTCAAATTTTAGGAGACTTTAATTTTTTTTAACATATTAATATAACAGATATTCCTGCACGGATATTAATGAAATTAATAAAAAACGAGTAAAAAGGTTAAAGTCGGGCATGCCGACTATACAATACCCTACACCAGTCTGGTTAAAAGCCAACTAATGTTTGATCCGAAATTCGAATGGGTTAAAATGGGGCTTGTGTCCAAATTTTCTATAATGTGAGTCAGCGCACCAAATTTCATTTAAATATCTTAATAATTGCGACCTGCAGTTTGTAACCAAGCCAATTTTGGGGGGACCCTTATATGGGCACTAGGTCTAAACATGGACCGATGTTCACCAAAATCAATAGGCTGCGTTATTGGGCTAGCATAGGTCTGTGTACCAAATTTCATCAAAATATCTTAATATTTACGACCTGCAGCGTATAAACAATATACTTTTGGTAGGACCCTTATACGGGCACTAGGTCTAAACATGGACCGATGTTCGCCTAAATCAATAGGATTCGTCCTTGGGCCGATATAGGTCGGTGTACCAAATTTCATCAAAATATCTTAATATTTACGACCTGCAGCGTATAAACAGTATAATTTTGGTAGGACCCTTATATGGGCACTAGGTCTAAACATGGACCGATGTTCACCAAAATCAATAGGCTGCGTTATTGGGCCGACGTAAGTCGGTGTACCAAGTTTCATCAAAATATCTTAATATTTGCGACCTGTAGAGTGCGCACAAGAATGCATGGACAGACATACAGACAGACGGACGGACAGACAGACGGACATCGTTAAATCGAAATAAAAAAAAATTCTGAGCCGATCGGTATACTATAAGGTGGGTCTGGGACCAATATTTTTTGGTATTACAAACATCAGCACAAACTTATAATACCCTGACCACATAGTGGTGTAGGGTATAAAAAATATTCCTAGTTTAGTTTTAGAAAATTAACCCTTTTTTGCCGAACGTAGGGGTGGCTTTTTTAAATTTTTCGTTATAGCTTCGGCATTTAAAGTCGGATTTTAAAGTGTGATATATCGATTTTTTGCCTCGAGGCAACCAAAAAAATAAAAAAATTTCTACTGGGTTTATCGAAAAACTTCCTTAGCAAAAGTTATAATTTTGCTAAATATTTGTAGACTAAAAATAGCAAAAATAAACTGTTAAATCTACAAAATTTTTGCTATTTTTAAGCTAAATTTAGTTGAATGCAAATAGCAGTCTATTCTGCTAAAATCAGCTGAAATAATTGCTAAAAAATTGTAAACTGCGGTTTTCAAAAGCCTCAATTTTTACTTGCATTTAGCCTACTAATTATTTAGCAAATTGTTTTGCTGATTTTAGCAGGTTAATTTGCTATTTTCCATTTACAAACATTTAGCTCAAATATAACTAAAATTCTGTATATTTAACAGTTTTATTTTTGCTGTTCTTATATTACTAATATATAGCAAAAATAATCTGTAATTTAGCAGTTTTTTTCTGCAGCATAATTTTTAACTAATTTTTAGTAGTTTTAACTAAGTTTTTTATGGACTATTTTCTATTAGTGTAGCAACTGAGATGTGGTGGATAAATACTAGAACGGGATACTTTATGTCAATGGTCCTTGGAGCTAAACATTGGTCCTCTCGAGAGAAAAACATCAATATATCATACTTTAAGATCCGACTGTAAATGCCAAAGATATAACAAGAAATGTAAAATGGCGACCCCTACGTTCGGGGGGAAGAAAATAAAAATTTTTTTTGAAACCTCCTTCCTAAAATAATTTAGATTGAACGGTGTACGGCGAACGTTTCTTTTGAGGTACGGTCTAATGGACAGGCTTCATCAGTGATTTTCCATTAAATTGTATTATTGTGTATTACACTATGCGACAGTCAAAATCGGGATGGGATGAAACCAACGGGAAATGTTATATCGGTCAAAAACAAGTTATACTTGTCCCGGCGTTTCGCTGGGTCAACCCTAGGAATCGAGATATATCTTTTTTTGACATAACTCGAGAACCACTAGTCCGATTTTGCTCAAACAATTTTAAAAAAATTAAAAATTACAATTCCTTTAATCTGTTCATATAACGTTTTTCTATATACTCAACAGTTTTGCCGGTAAAAATAAATGTTTGTTACCGCTACCATAAAAATCAATAACCTTTTGTTTATTACTTTTTTTTAATATTTTAGGCAAAAAATATTTTTTTCTTCATACATTTATTTTTACCGTCAAAACTGTTGAGTATATAGAAAAACGTTATATGAACAGATTAAAGGAATTGAAATTTTTAATTTTTTTAAAATTGTTTGAGCAAAATCGGACTAGTGGTTCTCGAGTTATGTCGAAAAAAAGACCACCAAAGGTCAAATCGATATATCTCGATTCCTAGGGGTGACCCAGCGAAACGCCGGGACACGTATAATTTCTTTTTTACCGATATAACTTTCCCCGGTAGTTTGAACCCATCCCGATCACTGACCCCTACCATTTGTCTCACAGTGTTATTGTTTATATTTTATTGTCAGATTGTCTCTATATGATAATTTTACAAACGTGCAAGAGCTTAGCCATCTCACCCAAGCAAGGCATTGAATGCAATGTAACTAGTTCATAGTTTTCTTTCCTATTCAGCTATCTGTTATTGTTTTTTAGTCAGAAGTGATGTAATTACAGTTGAAAATAACAACTACAGATTACCATACAAACAACTGAAATATAGTAATTGATAAACGTTTTTGAAGGTACAAAATTAACCCTTTGGCGTGTGGCGTACATTATAATGTACGTCGACTTTATCAACTCGTCACTGATTTGAATTTTAACCAAAGCGCTATTCATTTACTGTTATCGGTTCGTTATTTTGTTCTTATTAAAATTTTATGCAGGCATTGAAATTTCAAAATAACATGCTATCAGTAGAGTGCGTTTTGTCTTGTGATCGTCAACGCTGCAGAGAATGTGTTGGAAGTTAGAAGTTAAAAGAAAGGCTAAATTTTAGTCTCAAAAATTGTGTGATGAATCAAATTCAAAAAGTCAAAGAATTTTATGTAGAGATTAGTAATAGAAAAAATTAAAATTTTAAAAAAATTTTAACCCCCTCGGGGCCGGCAGCATGTTAATGTTTGAATTTTAATTTCAAATATCTCCGCTAGGGGTTGCTGCAAAGCCATAAAAGTAATAAACAATATTTCCTCGGCATAGATCTACATTTCCACCAAATTTGGTCGGAAAATTCCCAGCCATTAAAATTCCCGTGTCAAAGGGTTAAAAATTTGAAGAAAACTTAAGCCACAAGAGAGCTTCATTGTATCAAAAGGGTGCTGTTATATATCTCCATAATATATCCAGAAATTTAAATTTGGTCATGAAAGGATCAATGTGTCACCCTTTATAGTTTATTTAAATATAATCGGTTATAACAGTGTTAAAATTTTATTATAAATTTTTCAAGAGTCAGCAGCACATGCTGATTATGCCAAATAAATATTAACTTTAAGGATTTTGGCGCCAAAGTTAAAGTTTTTGAGCTTTTCATACTGTGGAAAGCTTTACAGGACCTTAATAACAAACAAGGAGCTTCATGAAAATTGCAGCTCTTTGAAAAAAGTTAGTTATCTTAGGTCTTAGAAACGTGAATGTTGTTAATTGTGCTAAAGGAAAAATTTAAAAATTTAAAATGATTAAAAATAAGAAAAAAAATATTATTGAAAAATCGAGAAGATTAAAGAAAAATTTAAAAAATTAATGAAAAAAGAGAAAAAACAAAAAAATTAAAACAAATATTAAATATTATAAAATTTTAGTTAATTTAATTACATTATTATCCTTGCTCATCCAGTTTCAAAAATTATTTTTTATAATTAAGCAAAAATGTTGTGTCTGAAAGAAATCGTGACTTTCTCTGTCATTAAATATTACGACGAATTTGTCATCAACATGAACAAGTTGATGATGATATTTTAGTTAAAGCGTTTGTTACTTTTAACCATAAAAGTGCTAAATTCTTAAGAACTTCCAAATAGCTTTGTCATCATTGAATATAAACCATACATTAAGGAGGGTGCCCTCTTTCAAAATCAATAATAAAAAAAACAATATTTCAATAATTAAAAAAAGATAAATAATTTGAGTTCTTTTTTGTGATGAATAGATAAATAACACAGTACAACAGCCAATCTGGGGGGTGAGAAATTCCAAGTCAGGGTGATGGTACTAGGTCAGTATAGTAA
The DNA here is from genome assembly GCA_949987735.1 of Leucophora obtusa. NCBI lineage: Eukaryota > Metazoa > Arthropoda > Insecta > Diptera > Anthomyiidae > Leucophora > Leucophora obtusa. Next base: position 331,696,219 of record OX465295.1, on the reverse strand, counting down.
AACCCTCAAAGGGTTTGGCGTTCGTATGTGTCATTTTTTTTATGACCTTTTAAATTTTTTCCTTATCTTGATGTTTTTTCGCTTAGTTGTAACTCGAGAACCACTTGTCCGATTTTGATGAAACAAATTTAGAAAAATTTAGAATTACAATTTCTTTAATCCGTTTATATAACATTTTTCTTTATAATCAACAGTTTTGCCGGTAAAAATAAATTTGTGGAGAAAAAAAAATATTTTTTTGCCTAAAAATTAAAATTTTTTTTTTTTAAATTCATAAAAAATTTTAATTTTTAGGCAAAAAAATATTTTTTTTCTCCACAAATTTATTTTTACCGGCAAAACTGTTGATTATAAAGAAAAATGTTATATGAACGGATTAAAGAAATTGTAATTCTAAATTTTTCTAAATTTGTTTCATCAAAATCGGACAAGTGGTTCTCGAGTTATAACTAAGCGAAAAAACATCAAGATAAGGAAAAAATTTAAAAGGTCATAAAAAAAAATTACACATACGAACGCCAAACCCTTTGAGGGTTTTACTATACTGACCTAGTACCATCACCCTGACTTGGAATTTCTCACCCCCCAGACAATAATCCAAAAAATGTTCCATAGTGTAATTTAAAAATTATAATTTAAAATTTAGACTATCATGGCAACCCTGATGACCATTTTATTAGAGGGCTTCTTTAACAAAGGCAAAATCTGTTGCCATTTGACAGCCTAGAGCAATGATATAAAAATAAACTAAAGAAGACGTCAGCGAAAAAAATAAACAAATCAAAAATCGGTTAACCTTTTTAGGCAGTACAGTGAAAGCATATTTTCAATATGTTATTTCCATAAAAATCTATTTAAAGAATGAAGTTGAGTTTAACACTTATAAATAAAAACTCTAGTCAGCCGACCAAGAGATACCCCAAACCATATTTTGAATTGGATTATATTTCAATAAGCGGATAAAATTCCAGAAAGAGCATTTAAATTAACGAGACATAAAATATATAGCAAAATCGGAATGAAATTGCCGGAAAAGTTGATTTAAGGCTGACTTACCCAACCGTAAACGTAGCTGTAACGAATCAGCTGTTTCGATACCACAAGAAGAAATGTATACGAATGGTTACCAACACTTAAATGTAAACGAACTTGCCGGATCATTCTGTTGAAATCAGAATTTTCTATCCGGCATCGAAACAGCTGAATGATTTTAGTCGGAAAAAATATGAAATTAATAAAGAAAATTGATTCAAACAACAAATAATGAATAAAAATTAACAAATAAATGTAAAATTTTAGAATAAAATATAAAATCACATGAAATAGATGCTAAATAGTAATGTCGTTTACGATAATCTATAAGTGTATTTTTTAGCTACGGCACGGTACAGTTACATCACATTTACGTTTACGGTCCCATAATCCGCACTTTAAACAAATATTGGGTAGGTCAGTCAAAATTCTCACTGAAAGTGAGTTGTTTACACTATTTCATTCCATAACTGAGAATAAATGATAGATTTTAACCTTCCAAAATGCCATATAAGTTATTAAAGACACAAACCGTGTGTAAAAGATGCGCCATTTGTTGTGAATTCTGCATTTTTAATATTATCATATATGATAATCACTTGTGATACGAAAACTATAGATTTTTTGTCCTAAAATGTACCTTCCTAACGAAATCGCTTTTCTAAGGAATTACACGCAAAGAAAAAACATGGTTGGGATTATCATATTCTAAGAGCATTATATATTTTTGGGTTTATAATTGCGACAATCATGTTATTACATAGTTGGCACAATCATACTCTTACCTCATTTTTATCAAAATATGGTCAATAAATTGTAACACTATGATTATAAAATTCTCTCAATATTATCATATTATAGTCCTGCATATTATCATATTATTGTCCTATGATCCCTATAGCATTCTCCCAGTATTTTTCTGAAGCTGGATTAAAATTTCCCGATACATCCAAAAATCATCATAATATTTTCCTTATGATCATAATATTTTCTTGATGATCATAATATTTTCCCAGTGGTCATATTATTGTCCTGTCGAAAATTTTGTGATCGCTTAGAATCATATTATGATCACTAGGAACATATTATGATTATTTTGTGCACTCTTTACATTTTCCTAAATTTTGTACATTTCTTCAATTTGATTTTCGTACAAAACTAAAAGCTGTGAGTGCAAAAATTAAAAAAAAACACTTCTTTTATCACTTTTTACTTATTTTATAACACCGAGCACTTTAAAGTAAAATCTAATTTGAAGGTTGCTGGTTAGACTGAATTCTTTCTTCTACAAACAATGTCACTATTAAAATGAATATCAGTAAGTTGTTTTCTATTTTTTTGTTTTTTTTTATTATGTATTATTTTCTTTGATTGCGTCTTATAACTTCTTTTCACAAAATCTGAAACAAGAATGACGCTAACTGATCGATGACGCTCATAAAAAGATAGACTGACCATCTAATAGTTGTCAAAACCATATCAATGATTGTGAACATGATATCTCTCAGTACAAATAATAATATGATTGTAATTCGAAGAGAGGAATATGGTTGTCCGAATAATATATGATTGTAGCCGAGAGGAAAATATGATAAGCGAAAAAAAGGAGAGATTTTAACTATAAAATGATTACAGACGACCATATAACTTGTAAAGAATGATTAGTACATTAATAATATGATTGAAACAACCATGTATGGCAGTAGGGATCATAGTTTTGTAGCCGTGATCATATTGCAACCATATCTTTTCTCTGCGTATATGATACCGTTTTCGCTATTGAAATTTCTTGGAATAACGATAGTAAAATCGCCAGCATAGAAATACTATCGTTATTCCCAGCGATTTCTATACGAAAATGCTATCATATAATAAAAAAATTTGTAAGGTAAACTTTAAAAAAATTGTAATAAAATGTCGGAAAGGAGTTTGTTTAACAATAAATGATTTTCTTATTTTTCCGAATTTTTCATTAAAAAAACCCTTTTTATAGATGGTACCCTCCTTAAGTTCCTAATACAGTTTTGTAGCCATAAAAATGCTACATACATATCTTAAAATTTAATAAAAGTATAATATGTGGTATAGCAAAAAGTAATATATTAAAATTTCTTGCCTTAAATCAGTTAAATAAAAACACAAGTGATAATATAAGTAAATAAAATAAATTATATCAAAATATAACACAATATAACAAAAATAACATCGCAACAATAAAACAATATTTTTAGCAACTGTCCCCGATTGTTGTCATTTTCTTTATGGTTTATTGTTTTTTTAATTTTAATATCGGTCATAATTATTTTTCATCATCGCGTGGTATTATGATAACAGACAATGGCAATAGCAATAGCATTGTTGGAAAAATTAACAGTGCTACTAGTTGCGTCCGTAATTGTGGTGACAACTTAAGCATTTCCACTTCATTTAATGATGTTAATAATGAGAGCGATGATGAGGAGGAGGAGGAGGAGGAAGAAGAAGAAGAAGATGAACAGGAGGATGATAATAATGTTACGGTAAATTTTTTGTTAATTTAATTATAAATTAAGTATTATACGAGTAGTTATACACTCATACAAATAAGTCCATAAAAATAGCAGAAAAAGTTACTAAAAATTAGTTAAAACTGATGCCGCAGAAAAAACTGCTAATATTAGCAGAATCAATTTGCTAAATACACTGTGAGACAAATGGTAGGGGTCAGTAATCGGGAAGGGTTCAAACTACCGGGGAAAGTTATATCGGTAAAAAAGAAGTTATACGTGTCCCGGCGTTTCGCTGGGTCAAGTCTAGGAATCGAGATATATCGATTTGACCTTTGGTGGTCTTTTTTTTGACATAACTCGAGAATCACTAGTCCGATTTTGCTCAAACAAACAAAACTCAACAGTTTTGCCGGTAAAAATAAATGTATGAAGAAAAAAATATTTTTTGCCTAAAATATTGAAAAAAAGTAATAAACAAAAGGTTATTTGATTTTTATGGTAGCGGTAACAAACATTTATCTTTACCGGCAAAACTGTTGAGTATATAGAAAAACGTTATATGAACAGATTAAAGGAATTATAATTTTTAATTTCTTTAAAATTGTTTGAGCAAAATCGGACTAGTGGTTCTCGAGTTATGTCAAAAAAAAATATATATATCTCGATTCCTAGACGTGACCCAGGGAAACGCCGTATAACTTGTTTTTGACCGATATAACATTTTCCGTTGGTTTCATCCCATCCCGATTTTGACTGTCGCATAGTGATATTAATAAAATGAAAACAGCAAAAAAAACTGTTCAATTTACAGAATTTTAGTAATATTTGAGCTAAATTTTTGTTAATTGCAAATAACGATTTAACTTGCTGAAATCAGCAAAAAAATTGCTAAATAATAGTAGAATGAAAATAGCAAAAAAAAAACTGTTAAATCTACAAAATGTTTGCTAAAATTTTCTGAAATCAACAAAACTTTTGCAGATTACTAGTGGACTGGAAAAAGGTAAAAAAGGAGCAAATGAAATGAAAAATAATAAATAAAAAATAAATGTGTATTTAAAAACCTACTTGGCACCAGTTTATTGAATGTGTCAATTAATTGAAATTTTTTCAATTGGCATTGTTCAATGCCTAAATGCCCATTTATAATTTATGAAAGAAGTATTTGTTTTCATGTTTTAATAAAATCATAAGAAAAAATTAAAAATTCGCGTATTTCTTATATTTTTTTTATATTACAATGCTTTTTCTTCAATTATGTGTACATTTCATTACCATTGTTTTCATCAATGCAAATTGAAAAAAATTTCATTGGCATTGAATGGTGTTGAAATTTGTTGGCATTGACATTGAGATAAATTAATGCCAATTATATTTCAATGCCAATGAAAATTTCACAAGAATGATTTTTTGTAAAAGTGGTAATATTTATAGACAATAATAGGAGTTTTCATATAAATTCCTATTTTACTCGTAAACGGTGTAAACCTGGTATGTTTATGAGTTTAATGTCAAACTACATACATAAAAAATATGGGTTATATTTATACAAGGCATTTACGAGTTTATATGAAAACCCCTAATTTATTAACCATAACAAAATTTATTCAGAGACCCTTCTTTTGATTTTCCTTGTTTGCTGATCGGATATGTACTTCCGAATTTTTTTGAGTTTCCATTTTCACTTCTAAAGCTCCACCGACAGGAAAGAAGGTGGGCCGATTAAAAATATCGTATTCTTTAAATAAGCTTAAAAGGTACAATATTGGACAGAAAAATTAGGGTCATCCCCATAAGCTGCACTTGCTCCCCAGAGATACTTTTAATCACAATTTTCATATTAAAATGGTTCGTCCACAATAAACCTTGATCTTTGAAAATTAATGTATTACGATAAATAGAAACTTTTCTCATAAATTTTAATAATTAACATATTTTACACTCATAGAAAAAAGTTTGTAGAAAAGTTAGTAAAACTGTTGGTACTTCAACTTAACAAATTTTTATCTAATTTTTAGTTAAAATTTAATTTTTAGTTAATTTTTTTGCTACCTTCACATTACTAACTTACAAATTTTTTTGCTATTTTTTTTGCTGAATTTAGTTACTAATTTTTAACAATAATTTTGCTAACTTTACAGTATTTTGCTGAATTTTAGTTACAAATTTTTAACAGAAGATTTGCTAATTTTACAAATTTTTTGTAAACTAAACCACCAATTTTGGAGCTCTTATAAACAGAATGTTAAATGACTCATAAAAATTACTGCATATTTTTAACTCGCCAAAAATAATGCAAAATGTTTTTAAATAAAGCTAAATTGAAATGGTTGAAAATTTTTCCTACTCATAAAATATCTAAATTATTAAAATTTAGGATAAAAGTTTCTATTTACCGTAATACATTAATTTTCAAAGATCAAGGTTTATTTTGAACGAACCATTTTAATATGAAAATTGTGATTAAAAGTATCTCTGGGGAGCAAGTTGAGTTTATGGGGATGACCTTAATTTTTTCCCCCAATATTGTACTTTTTAAGCTTATTTAAAGAATACGATATTTTTAATCGACCACACCTTTCCTGTGGGTGGAGCTTTAGAGGTGAAAATGGAAACTCAAATAAATTCGGAAGTACATATCCGATCAGCAAACAATGAAAATCAAAAGAAGGGTCTCTGAAATACATTTTGTTATGGTTAACATATTATTGTCTATAAATATTACCACTTTTACAAAAAATCATTCTTGGGAAATTTTCATTGGCATTGAAATATAATTGGCATTACTTTATCTCAATGTCAATGCCAACAAATTTCATTACCATTCAATGCCAATGAAATTTTTTTTAATTTGCATTGATGAAAACAATGGTAATGAAATTTACACATAATTGAAGAAAAAGCATTGTAATATAAAAAAAATATAAGAAATACGCGAATTTTTAAATTTTTTTCTTAATTTTTTCTTTTATTAAAACATGAAAACATACTTCGTTTATCAATTATATGCCAATTGAAAAAATTTCAAAATTGACACATTCAATAAACTGGTCCCAAGTATGTTTTTAAATACACATTTATTTTTTATTTATTAATTTTCATTTATTTGCTCCTTTTTTACCTTTTTCCAGTCCACTAGTAATCTACAAAAGTTTTGTTGATTTCAGAAAATTTTAGCAAAAATTTTGTAGATTTAACAGTTTTTTATACCCTGCACCACTATGTGGTCAGGGTATTATAAGTTTGTGCTGATGTTTGTAACACCAAAAAATATTGGTCCTAGACCCACCTTATAGTCTACCGATCGGCTTAGAATTTTTTTTTATTTCGATTTAACGATGTCCGCCCGTCCGTCTGTCTGTCTGTCCATGCATTCTTGTGCGCACTCTACAGGTCGCAAATATTAAGATATTTTGATGAAACTTGGTACACCGACTTATGTGGGCCCAAGGACGATGCCTATTAATTTTGGCCTATTAACATCGGTCCATGTTTAAACCTAGTGCCCATATAAGGGTCCTACCAAAATTATATTGTTTATACGCTGCAGGTCGCAAATATTAAGATATTTTGATGAAATTTGGTACACAGACATATTTTGGCCCAAGGACGAAGCCTTTTGATTTTGGTGAACATCGGTCCATGTTTAGACCTAGTGCCCATATAAGGGTCCTACTAAAATTATATGGTTTATACGCTGCAGGTCGCAAATATTAAGATATTTTGATGATATTTGGTACACCGACTTATGTCTGCCCAAGGACGAAGCGTATTGATTTTGGTGAACATCGGTCTATGTTTAGACCTAGTGCCTATATAAGGGTCCCCCCAAAATTATATTGTTTATACGCTGCATATCGCAAATATTAAGATATTTTGATGAAATTTGGTACACAGACCTATTTTGGCCCAAGGACGAAGCCTATTGATTTTGGTGAACATCGGTCCATGTTTAGACCTAGTACCCAATTGGCTTGGTTACAAACTGCAGGTCGCAAATATTAAGATATTTTAATGAAATTTGGTGCGCTGACTCACATTATAGAAAATTTTGACACAAGCCCCATTTTAACCCATTCGAATTTTGGATCTAAACATTAGTTGGCTTTTACCCAGACTGGTGTAGGGTATTGTATAGTCGGCATGCCCGACTTTAACCTTTTTACTCGTTTTTTGCTATTTTCATTCTACTATTATTTAGCAATTTTTTTGCTGATTTCAGCAAGTTAAATTGTGATTTGCAATTAACAAAAATTTGGCTCAAATATTACTAAAATTCTGTAAATTTAACAGTTTTTTTTGCTGTTTTCATTTTATTAATATTTTGCAAACTGATTCTGCTAATATTAGCAGTTTTTTCTGCGGCATCATTTTTAACTAATTTTTAGTAACTTTTTCTGCTATTTTTACGGACTTATTTGTATGAGTGTATGAGTAGGACAATTTTTAACCATTTCAGTTTAGCTTTATTTTAAAACTTTTTGCATTATTTTTGGCGAGTTAAAAATATGCAGTAATTTTTATGAGTCATTTAACATTCTGTTTATAAGCGCTTCAAAATTGGTGGTTTAGTTTACAAAAAATTTTTTAAATTATTAAATTAATCTGTTAAAAATTAGTAACTAAAATTCAGCAAAATACTGTAAAGTTAACAAATTTATTGTTGAAAATTAGTAACTAAATTCAGCAAAAAAAAAATAGCAAAAACATTTGTAAGTTAGTAATGTGGACGTAGCAAAAAAATTAACTAAAAATTTAATTTTAACTAAAAATTAGTTAAAAATTTGTTAAGTTGAAGTACTAACAGTTTTACTAACTTTTCTACAAACTTTTTTCTATGAGTGTATGAGTGATAGAAAAATCTTACATATTATTTTTCCAAATTGATGTTGGTCACTGGGGATCGAACCCGCAACCTCCAGTGTAACAGTCCAATGCGCTAACCATTACACCACAGCGCCCATTTATATCATATAGGACAATAAATATCATATATGTAGTAACACATACCTTTTTTTAGCTGGATAGTTAGTTGGCTTAGAAAGCACCATATACATATTTTTTTATTTTCCAGTTTTAATTACACCTATAAGTAATTGAAAATAAGTAATTAATATTACATAAAGTGGGTGTTAACTTATCCTAAATCATTACTTATGTTTAACATTCGTATATTTCAATTTAGTTAAGTGTTAATAATAAAATAACATTTATAATACATTTTCAAGTCAGAAAAAGTGTAGTTTCAATGAACACTTACACCTTAAGGTTTTTGACTCTTTTTACCCTTTACCAGAAACGACAAATAATACTAGTTTTCTTCAACAGGTATTTTTTATATGCTTATTCACAAAAACTTTTTGTGTTATTAGAGGCTTATTGAACGATTTTTGTTGCTTTTTATTTGTTTTATTAAACTGTAATAAAATTCCAAACATTTTTGTGAATACAAGACTTAATTTTTTTTTCTTCATATCTTTAGTAATTATTCAGCTTTAAACAAAAACTAAGGCAAAGTTCAAGAGTTATAAACAAAAAAAGTTTTTATAGCTAAATACATATCTCTAAGTTTAAAAACCAAAAAAAAAAAAAACTACAATTCTACAAAAAAAAAAATCAGAAAAGTGAAACATATCCTCAGTAAATTCTTCCGATTTCACGTGAAAAAACTGTTATACTCCATACAAAAAAAAAATATATATATTTTTCAAGATAATGGGTTTTACGTGAAAATTGTGCAGAATTTGTTTTTGCTCAAATTTAATATACATGACCTATTGTAATTATTGTGATTGTGCCCTTCTAATAAAAAAAAAAAAAAAATTGTGCATTTTTAAAATTTAAATAAAATGAGGCCTTTTAAGCGCGAGTGAATTTTTTTCATGTGAAAAATAACTTACGGTGCTTAACCAACAAAGTTACATTTTCCAAATTGCGATTTTATAAAAGAAACAATAAATAATAGTTCTCGTTAAAAACGACAGCTAATATTTTTGAAGATGTACCTGTTTAAAAAATAAGAAATTCGAAAATATATGAACACCTACATATGTTTTAATATTCCATCAATCTTTTGGAATTTGCAGCTGTCAAAAAAAAATTTAGTATTTTTAAGTTACACAAAATAAATGTAGCAGAAATTGAAACAGCATTTTCTTTGCTTAAAAATATATTAAAATATTAACATGGCTATTCCTAAGAAACGTCTGTGACTCTTAGTTATGACTGTATTCCCCATGTATTTGTTGTTGCGAAGTCATAATAAATTATATTTATTCAATTTTTTATTTGAAAACTTCAAAAAAATTAAGACCTGGTATCGATTCAATCATAACATTGACAAATAAAATTTGAATTTTTTGAATTTTATTGTTGTTTTGTATGGAAAGTTATGACTCTCGGTCTTAAAAATAGTCTTAAGACGGTCACAATGAGTCACAGGTAGGAATAGGCATCTAAAAATATATAATTAAATTCTAAAGCTGATTTACGGAACGAAGGAGAAGAAAACATTTTAATTTAAAATTTAACAGACACAAGGGAATCATCAGCCTTCCTCAATTTCATCTGACGTAAAGACTCGTCAGTGGTTAATTTATGTGTCAATTGATCAATTGTAATTTTAATTTGTCTCTATATGAAAAACGTTTTTTTTATGACATGACCGGGAATTGAACCGGCAAATTGAACCCTTTATACAGGCTATGACTCGTTGCAACATCTTTTAACGAGATACACCACAGTGGGCACATCGATGAGTGTGGCTAATTGAAGTTTTGTCAATCACAGCCTTCAAAATGTACACCCAGAAAACAGATTCAGTTCTGATAACCGCATTTATAGCCAATCGCATTGTTCGGTTGTGGTAGCCGAATTTTTCAGTTGTGGTAACAGAAATCCAATTGAGACAGGACTAATTTGACTGTGACAACGGAATTTCAGTTGAATCAAGAATAATTCAGTAGCAACAACCGAAAAATTCATTCGATGCAACTGAACCATTCGATTGGCAACAAATGGAGTTGTCAGCACCGAATCTGAATTAACTAATACATGAGCAATTTATTTTTCAATAGGAATATTTCGTCTCTTATTCCCGTGGCATACGGTTACGAACACAACTGAAATAAATAAAATCAAATTTTTTTTATTAAAATATTAATTTTTTGTAAATATTTTTGCAAAACTGTAAAAATCTACATTGTTTTAATACTGTTTATGTAGAAAATTTCTTGATTTTAGCGACCTAAGGCGGCAAAAAACCAATACCAAGAAGAATCGCTGTTATGTCAACAAGCTGCTTAAATATTTACTAATTTCAATTATTTTACGACATAAATCCAAGTCTGCAAAAAGTTTCCTTTAATTTTCATTCATCAAAGAAATAAACAGTTTTGAAGTAACACCATGACAAAGTTTAAAATTTGATGACAATAACCTCCTCTGGTTTCTCATATTGTTACTAAGAAGTTCAACAAAAATACAAGCTATAGCTATATTTATATTTTTACAAAATTTATTGTAAAAATTCCCAGCCATTCTATATGAATCAGATATTATTCGAATACTACATGGTAATTAAAATTCGAAAATTTATTCATAACCAATTAATAGAGATAATTAAAAATAGACGAAATTTTATTACACATTTATTTCGGCTAAAATATTTTTTTGCAAAAAAAAATATCAATAATTATATGGCGTATAGCCAGCCAACTAATCCCAATTTATCATCAGTGATACATAATTTTTTTATAATTTCAATCTACGTGCAAAATTAGAAAAATTGTGATATCATAACACCGTTACGTATGAGTAATTTTATCATGACAAATTAAGTATACGTCATATACTTGAGTAAAAATATTTGGACAAGGAAAAGTAATTATGTATAATACGTATTAAATAGTACTTAAAATATCAAAAACAAAACAATTATGACCAAAAAATTATTAAAAAAGTGCTTATGCATAATACTACGAAAATCTTTTAATACGTTTATAAAATGAATTTTGTATGAAAAATTTGTTTTCTAAGTCATTTATAAATTTTAAGAATGATTATGCATTTACGTACATATATTGCGCGGAAAAGAAATAATATAAGCCCTAAGATGAACTTAGGCAATTTTACTTACTTTTACAGTTTTATAGTCAAAACTAAAAACAAATTTTTCTTAAATTTCCTAAATTTGCAAACAAAATTTCTAAATTAAGTTTCTTCAATAGTTCCGTAAACAGTTTCACGGATAATATATGGAAGGTATAACTTACGGAGAATCAGTTCCAGAACTGATTCTAGGGCAACCGGTTCTCTTTTGGAGCCATAGAAGGGATTGCTTTTGGGTCAATTTCAAACAAAAATCATCGGTGTTAGAATTGACAGTAGAAGGGAAAAATTACAAAGGAAAATTAGCTATTCTACAAATGATTCTTTAGAACAGAAAAATTCCTTTAAATAAAATGATTAAAACTATAACAAAATTTGTATATTATTTTATATAAAACTTTTCGATTAATTTTAAAATTTTAGTCGATTAATCGATTAAAAACCCCCGAATAATTATTTACACAATTAATCGATTAAAATAAAAAGTCGATTAATTAAATTATTTCTTTTGCCTACAGTGCGTGTAAGTAATATTAATAGATTTCTATTCAACACTCATACGTTACGTTGAGCCTACTAAACTTTACTACCCAAATGCATAAATATTTTGTTGATTTTTATAACAGTCTTATAAATCACACTAACATATCGTCGCACAGTGCTTCGTCCCCATATAACGATTGGACAAAAATAATAGGAGTGGAGACAGAGTTTTGAAATTTGGTATACTGACATAGAACACCTTAGTTAAGAAAAATTTTAATTTTTGGAAATATCGGGACAATGACACGGCCACCTCCCATAGGTCCTGAAATTTAAAAATAATATATTAGCTACATAAATGGACGTATAATTACAAAAAGTATCCATTGAGATGCACATAAAACTGGAAACGTTTGTGTCAATTTTTATCAAAATCGAACCAAGGACTCTTAGTCCTGCCATATATCCTTTATTTTAAAATCTTTATAAAACCTGCAAAAATTGATATAAGCTCAAGCCATATTTGTGCCAAATTTGGGTAAAATCGATTCATTAAAAAAAAAATCCCTTTCACAAAAACGGGTTTTAAACGCTTAAAATAATTTTTATAAAAAAAAATTAAATAGGATTAATATAGGAAACCATGTGAATCCTACATTTTAGGCATACAGTATCTTCAGCGAACTTACGTAGAACACTACGAGGAATATTTTTGTGGAACATTTTAACCTTCTATCTCTTCAATTAAAGGGACTTTTTTGGCCCCTTTATAAAAAGGGACAAAAACTACCCGTAAGTTGAAGAGTTAGGGGGGTTAAAATGTTCCGCAAAAATATTTGTCATGAAATTCTACTATAAGTCTCTGAAGACATCAGCATTGAAAATTTAACTTAAAGGCCAGTAATAAGTAAAAACTTAAAATGTGTTTAAGGCTTAATTTCGTACTTATTCCGAATTGGCGCTCAAATGTCCCACAAACCTGGATTTTAGGGAGAAACCATGGGAATATTCCATTTTAGGTATAGGATGTGTTCAGCGAACTTACACTACGAGGAACATTTTTGTGAAACATTATAACCCTCTAACTCTTCAACTTAGGGGTCTTTTTTGTTCCTTTTTCAAAAGGGCCCAAAAAATTCCCTTTCATTGAAGAGTTAGAGGGTTAGAATGTTCCACAAAAATGTTTCTCGTAGTGTTTTACAAAAGTCCGCTCAACACCACATCCTATACCTAAAATGGAAGGTTCACATGGTTTGAATACTAAACACTATTAAATGCTTGAAATTTGTGTAAAAATCATGAATTTAGGCATTTCAAAAACTCCATTTTTTTAATTTGTGGTAAAAAAAAGTAATTAGATTTCTAGCGATCTATTATCTAACAGTATAGACTTACAAAAAAAGAAAAAAAAATATCTAATTTTATATAATTTTTTTTTTATATCCTATCAAACTTAAGCAGTTTTTGGATTTTCAACAAAAAAAAAATGTGCTTTTCGGAGCAATAAAAAATAATTGTTTTGTAAACATATACTAAAATTCATATTTTAATTTAATTACAAATATTTTGAAGTAAATAAAAAAAAATCTTCCAACAAGTTTTTAAAAAAATGTATTTTTGAGAATTATTTTCGTGAAACAATTAAAACCTATTTTTCTGTTAAGTCTTTTTTGCATAAAAATCTCTGAGTTTAGAGCCCTCTCTTGGCGGCAACAGCAATCACACCAAATATTTTTTTTCACATTTGTTTGAGTTACTTTCTTATGTTTTAAAAAATTCTTCTATGAAAAGTTTCAATGGACGAGTTCCAGTGGCAATTTTCATTAAAACTATGAAGAAATTCATTACTGAAGTGATGATGATTCTCTCAGTGCACTTGCCATAACTTAACCGTAAAAGTGCAACAGTTATTTAAAAAGTAAATCAGTAAAGTTGTTTCAATTGAATAAGTAGTTAAACTTTTTTTAACTTTTTCTATTAGTCATTAAATAAACAAAATACACAAAATACATCAAATACGGACTTTCGGTAGAAGTTAAAATATTCAATAAAAATTTCCTGTTAAAAACAATCAGTTATTATAATACAATTAATTTTAAAATAAAGGAGAAATCTATTATTTTTACAGACTTTGTCAGTTATTTAATTGTTTTAAACGAAAAAAGGGTAGTGCTTTTTCTAACTTATTTTCAATTGTTTTAATGTACATTAGACCGTACCTCTAAAAAAACAAAAAGTTCGCCGTACACATCCAATATAAATTATTTTTGCAAGGAGGTTTCAAATTTTTTTTTTTATTTTTTTTCCGAAAGTAGGGGTCGCCATTTTACATTTTTCGTTATATCTTTGGCATTTACATTCGGATCTTAAAGTATGATACAACGATGTTTTTCTCTCGGGGAAACCAATGTTTTGCTTTAAGGACTATTGACCTTAAGTATCACGTTCTAATATTTTAATGTACCATCCTAATGTCAGAAAATTAAAGCTCGCAAAAAATCATTAAACTTTTGCTAAGGAAGTTTTTTGATAAACCCAGCAACTTTTTTTTTAATTTTTTGGTTGCCGAACTTAGGGGTTGCCTTTTTAAATTTTTTTCACTGGATTTTTTCTTTATAGCAAAACACTGATCACCTCGAGGTAAAAAAATCGATTTATCACACTTTAAAATCCGACTTTAAATGCCGAAGCTATAACGAAAAATTAAAAAAGGCGAACACTACGTTCGGCAAAGGAAATATTTTTTTTTGCAATTGTCTTGCAAAAATACTTTATATTTGAAGGTGTACCGCGTGCCTGTAAGTGTTACAATCTAATGTAGATATTCGGTAGATTTTGAGAAAAAAATATTGTGAGTGAACAAATTTAGTTGTCAGCATCAATCTATTTTCTTGGTG
Source organism: Leucophora obtusa (assembly GCA_949987735.1). NCBI lineage: Eukaryota > Metazoa > Arthropoda > Insecta > Diptera > Anthomyiidae > Leucophora > Leucophora obtusa. The sequence goes on along the minus strand of OX465295.1, from coordinate 331,681,209 downwards.
TATCATAACGGAAAGGTTAAAAATATGTCTTTAAATTATTTATTCATTTTTCTGTGTATTGTTGGCAACAGAATAAAACATTTTTCTTTTGTTTTTCCTTTTGCCTATAATACTAAAGGCATTTTTCATTGTATTTCCTTTTTTTTTATTCTTTATCAGCTCAAACATCTCTAAGGTCGTTGACTTGTTTCTTGTTGTATCTTTAGAAAAAGGTTACAAACTAATAGTATATACATAAAATAAACTAATTTAGGTAGAAAAACCAAACTTTAATATTATATTATCTAAACCAATAGTTGTTGTATGAAAGTTTAACCAAACTAAGCAAAAATAAAAACAATAATAAAAAAGCGGAATATAAAAAATTTATTGAAGTAATAATAATAAATTGAATAATACAACACCAAACACAAGCATAAAAACTGTACCTAGTTATTTTTGAAAAATTTGAAGTAAGCTACCATTGAGATTTTAAAATGAAAAATTTTAAATTAAGTAAAAAAATGTTCCAGCTCGAGGTCATGTGTTTTTTTTTTTGTTTAAATTAAATATTCATTTATTCAACAATATTTCTCTATTTAATTGAACAGCATCATCAGGGAAATAATTTTAACATAAAATTCTTATATGTAATGTAGTATCACTGCTGCTCTGTCTAAGTATTATTGAATATTATCGGTACAGCGATGGGTGTGAAGTTTCTTCAATCACAGCCTACAAAATGTATATTCTTGTAATCAGAAGAGCCAAAATTAATTAATACATCAGCAATTTATTTTTCAACTATAATATTTGCTCTTTTTTTCTTTTTCTTACTGTAAATGGTGTTTGGAATTTTTTTTTGGTAATTAATTAGAATATTAATTACGACGGTTACAAACACTTTATTGAAGAACAACGTATTAGTTAATTCTGGCTCTGCTGATTAAAAGGCTGTGATTGACAAAACCTCAATTAGCAACATTCATCGCTGTGTCAACCGTGGTGTTTCTCGTTAAGAGGTGATGCTTCGAGTCATAGCCTGTGTAGAGGGTTGTCGGTTTAAATCCCGGTCATGGCTTACACAAAGAGACAATTGAACAATTAAAAGTAGTTTGACTATATTAAGTACTAAATTAGCATTTGTCGTAAATTTGACAATTTTCTATGAGTTAAACATCAAAAATTATGTTATTTTACAACGATAGTATATCAGCACTTAAACTGTGAATGCCCTCGTTGTTAATACGCACAATGTGAAATTAACGAAATCGATTACATTGTATGGACTTCCACAATTTTTTAAAAGGAATTTTCGTTAAGGGAAATACAATGACATTATCTTTATCCTTCCACAATGCAATCAGTAGAATAGTGCTGCTTTCAATTCACTACATTTATTGAATTCATAAACAACATAATTATTTTTTTTTTTCGTTTAACTGATTTAATTTTGTCTCTATTTAATGCTAAAATGTACACCAGCCAACATTTCCATTTTATAAGAATCATAAAAGAGCATAAAATCCACCATTCCAAATAAAGCCAATTTGTGCTCTTTATTGGCTTAGCTTACAACGAAAAACAAATTACAGATTTTTCAATAAAAAATGGACAAATTAAAAAAAAACTATACGTATAAGTGATATTAATATAATATACACGCAACACTCATACGCCTTTGATTTTAAAATAATTTTCGTGTAAATCGTAAACTGAGTCAACCTATTTATATGTAACTTTAAACACTATACAGCATCGACCAATTTAGTGCGGCCCTTCATTAATTTCAAAACAATAATAAAAAAATTGAATAGAAATTAAAATAGAGTTAAAAAAATTACAATAAAACAAATAAGATCAGAATTTCAAATATATATATCGTCGGCTTGCCTGCAAGTAGTCTCAACAAACAATTACATTCGATGATGTTCTACAAAACGAGTCCACATAAAATCTCATGATCTTTAACAACAACAACATGTAATTTTATGTGAAAACGAACGATTTTATTTGGATTTGTTTTTCAGTACACCCCCGATGGATCAACAAATATCGACTTTTCGGCACGGACCTGATATAAAGAAGTGAAAAATTCCGAGTTATTTTTTTAACTTTTCACAATACTGGAGTACTCCACTATACAGAGTGGATTTGGTTCCTTTCTTTTTCGCACTTGCATATTTTTTTATCATGCCATCTCTCTTTTAGTACACTCCACTCTGCAGCGTAGAAAACTCCTTCTTTGAGAATGTGTCTTAACTCTTGTAAAATATTTTATGGTTCAATATGTTATTACGCAGATATACCCAGCAAAGAAAAAAATTAAAGTAATGCTTTACAAACCACTTATTTCACTGCTTCACAAGTATCCGATAGTGTATTTTTACTGCTTTTTTAGAAGTAATTCTGAACAACTTCCAAAGTATACGTTAGTATATTTTTACAGCTTTTTTAGAATTAATTATCAACAAGATACACAAAATTACTAAAGTATTGCTTCTAAAGCATAATTGCTCTAGAAGTGATTCTAAAAGGTGATTTTGGTATCATTTGGTATTTTCAAACAGAAGATCGCGGGTTCGACTCCTGGAGGGATCAATATTTTTTTAATTTTTGAAAAAAAATTTTTGATTTTTTTTACATTTATAGTAATTTTTGTTTAAATTCAATATTTTTAAAATTTTTTAAAATATTGCACATAAAATAAAAATGATGAAAAATTGCTTTTTATGCACTTATAAAAATAGTACTGAAAACAATACTGAATTGCAGTGCACCTTTTGCACTTTTTTAATAAGTAATTTTATTGAAGAGAATAAAGCACAATATCTCGCAATGACAATTTTTTATGAGCTTGATTTAAAAAAAAAGTATCTTTAATTAAAGTTCACTCATATAAAAAAATAGTACAAAAGTCTGATTCAATTAAACTAATTTTTCTGTTATTTTGCCTTAAAATTTAAGATTTAACTAATATTTTTTGTAAATCCAATTTAGCATAACAATTATTTTCATTCGTATTTAACTAACTTTGCATGCTAATTTTTAGTAATTTATGTTTCTTAATTTTAAAAATTTTTAGCTAATTTAAAGCACAATTATTTCCAAATGATTATATTTTTGTGTCTTTACTATCAATATCACTTTGAGATGGCGCATTATTTTAATATTTTTTATTGTATAATCATAAAATGACTTATATCTCGGAAACTAAGCGGAAATTTTCTAGTATGCTTAACGGCGCGGATCCAGGATTACCTCAAGAGGGGGAGGGGGGGCTAAGCATTTCTTATATCTTATATGCTACAATTATCTAAAGATATGTGTGCTACTTCTGTGAAGTAGAAGTTTTCATACATGTTTTAGCATAGGTTTGTCAAGTTGTTTCAAAACCTGCTTAACCCCATTTCTACATTTTTCTTTTAATTTTTAGTTAGTATTTTTTTTAGTAAAAATCTGCTTCATTAGTGAAGTCCTCTATCTAAGTTGACGATTTTATCAATATATTTAATTAATTCTGTAGTTCTTTATAAGAAGCACCCACAAAATTAATTTGAGTTGTTTTGGAAATGTACGAGTTAACCAAAAAATTATTACAATAAACTTACAAGAATTTTCAATTGTAATAACTTAACGATATATTTTTCTATATTCAACAAATTTTTTCGTTAACTATCGAATTTTCTCATAAAAAACTTAAAAAATCACAACAAAGAATCCGAACACTTAAAAAAAAAAAATATCGCTAAATTCGCAAACTTTTCTACTGAAATAATCAGAAAATGTTGACCTTCTGTTTTGTAAACATCATTAAAAATTAAATAATATTTTCATCAAAATGAAGATTCTGATATGAAAAATATTCTTAGAATTGGAATTTGGAGTAATTTAAGAAAAATTACTCCAAATCCTAGAATATAAAAAATATTTCAGTGTCAAAGAGTTTTTCGGACACAACTATGTTTCCTAATCTTATAAGTTTAATATAAAAGAAGTGCTTAAGGGGCAGTTTACAGTCGGAACTAGCATCTAGTAACTAGTTATTAGGACTGGTAGTCCAAAAAATAATGATAAGTCATTAACGATTCTACAATGGGATACGAGGTCTTATATAAATCTTCATATACCTTGGACCAGATTTTTAAAAATTTTTGTTTTGTAAAAAATCAAATTTTAACAGTGGGATTTACGAGTTTAGCTGGCTTAAATATATAAAAATATAAAAGCATGTTTTTTTTTTTTAATTTCAACATTAACTTCTAAAATTCATCAGTGCATATAATTAATTCAATTAGCCAACTGGTACGAGTATTAAACAATTTAAGGTTTTCCAACACAACGACAATATCATGGTCAAAGCAATAAACATCAAAAGCTGTTTCTAAAAGTAACACAACTATTTAGTTTATTGTGATTTATAAAACAAATTTAAACAGATGAACGATTTTTTAAATTAAGGTCAACCTCAACACTTGTTTATGTGTCAATGTCAATTACATAAAACGGCAGTTGTTGTTAAGAATAAGTATTTAGGATACAAACATGTTTGAATAACTAAATGATAAAAAGGACGAGACCAATTATTGTTTTATATAAAGAAATGGCTTCTAAAGTAGGATTTTCTTTTAATTTTTGTTGTTGTTTGTCGTTTCTTGTCCTGAGTAGGATTGCAAAGATTAAGTAGACAACTTTAACAAAAGAACCAAAATAACCCAGCAAAAATATTGCTATCAAAAAGTCCTTTTAATTTGGCGTTTTCATCGATGAATTTAACATGGGCTTGTCATAGAAAGGAAACATTTTATGATACTTGGAAAAACAACTCCAAACGAACTTCTTTGAAAATCATTTATTCCTATAATTTTTTTCTGAAATTTGTTTTGAAGCATTATAATAAAATTATGCAACTCAATATCTAAAATAAATTATATTTATAAATAATTTTCAAAGAAGTTGTTTAGAAAAAAAAAACAACATCCGCAGAATCATAAAAGAAAAATTCTATTATATGATAAGCCCATGTTAAATTCATCCATGAAAATGCCCAACTAGAAGGACTTTTTTATAGAAGTATTTTTGCTGGGAAGTGAAAGTGACGGTTTGTTGCATAGATTACGTAAATATCTCACCCATTTTATTCTATTGTCTACAAACACTTTTTTCATACATACTTAAATTTGTTTGTATATGTATAGGACGTAAGTCCAACACATTCTTCTGAGATACGTCCACTGACAATGAATGTCAAAGAGTACGAGTTCTATGTAATATATGCTTTGTTGAAACAAATAAATAAATAATGTAAAAAAGTGTTGCAAATAAATTCCATTTAAATAAAAGTTTGAAAAAAAGAATTAAATAATACTAAAAAATATTAGCAAAAATTTGCCATAGCAGCAACAACCTCTCCAATCAATACTTGGTTTCGAAATATTGAATGTAAATAAAGCGCATCATAATGTGGTAATTACTTGTGAAAAGGAGAAAAACAATAGAATTAAGAGAGGAAACATTATAATTGAAAAATAAATTGCTCATTTATTAGTTAATTCTGCACCCAGAAAACAGATTCAGTTCTGATAACCGCATTTGTAGCCAATCGCATGGTTCGGTTGTGGTAGCCGAAATTTTCAGTTGTGGCAACAGAAAACCATTTGAGACAGGACTAATTTGACTGTGGCAACGGAATTTCAGTTGTAGCAAGAATAATTTGGTAGCCACTAGCGAAAAATTCATTTAATGCAACTGAACCATTCGATTGGCAACAAATGGGGTTGTCAGCACCGAATCTGTTTTCTGGGTGTGGCTCTTCTGATTACAGACGCACACAGAAAACAGATTCGTAGTTCCAACCGAATTTTTCGCCAACCGAATTTTTGTAGTTCCAGGTACAATCACTTTTATTTATTTTTAATACCATTTTAACTACCGAAATTTATTTACAATTTTTGAATTTTTGTTGTGTTAATAGATTACTTTAATGTTTGTGGATTATAAATTTTATAAATAGAAAAACACGTTCCACAAAATTTATTTAAAAATTAAAATGTTTTTTGTCGCTAACTGGGATCGAACCCCCGACCCTCCGCTTGTCAGCCCATTGCTTTCCCTCTAAGCTAAGCTCTATTTAAATTTTTTTAGTCAAATTTCAAATTTTAATTTCTTCGGGTTTGAATATTTTGTCTATAAATAAAATTATATCAACAACAGAAAATCAGTTGTGTCTTTTAATTTGACTAAAAACAAAATTAAAAAAAATTTATATCGCGAACTGAGATTGAATCGGCGACCTTCCGTTTGTCAGCCCATTGCTTTTCCTCTAGGCTGAACTCGACATAAATTTTTTTTGTCAAATTTCAAATTTGAATTTGAAAATTTGAATATTTTGTTTTTGAATAAAATTATATTCACAACAGAAAATCAATTGTGTCATTTAATTTGAATCAATAAAAAAATTATTTAAAAAAAAAAGTAATGCCTTGTTGAGGTTTGAACTCAAATCTCTAAGGTTATAAGGATGTGTCCCTACCTCCTGCGCCACAGATAGTTACGTTTAGTTGTTGTCTAACTTAGAATTTAAACACGTATGTATGAAACGAAAAAATATGATAGATTCCAAAATTTTATTATGATAAATAAAATTTCTGTTCCTTGTCTCAATATATTATTACAATTACCAAAATAATGGAAGTTAATGGTTAAAGCTACTAAAGTTAAAAAAAAAAAAATTAAATTGATTGGAAAAACTAATACTTTGGATAGAGCGATCGATTTTATTGAAACACAACTGATACTAAATTGTTGCTGCCGATATTTTATTCAAATGACTAAATCTTCGATAAATTGGTGGTTGTTGGTATTTAAGGTAATGTGGAAGTTAGTAATTTTTCAATATTATTTAGAAAAGCTAATATTTTGGATAATGTGACAGTGTTTTGGTTCATCATATATATTTTTTGTTAACAAATAAATAAAACATTCCTGATGATGAATTTTAAATAACTGCAATTAAAATTATTGATAGAATTCCAACCAATTTATTTTCTGTGTGCATACATTGTGAAGGCTGTGATTAACAAAACTTCAATTAGCCGCACTCATTGATGTGCCGACCGTGGTGTATCATCTCGTTAAGAGAGATGCTACGAGTCATAGCCTATGCAGAGGGTTGACGGTTCGATCCCTGGTCATGTCATACACAAAAAAGTTTGTCATATGGAGGCAAATGAACAATTAAAATTACTTTGATAAATTGACACATAAACTAACCACTGACGAGTCTTTGGGTGAGACCAAACTGCGGCTGTCTGGTGATTTTTTTGCGTCTGTTAAATTTTTCAATAAAAATGATTTCTTCTTCTTCTTCCTGTAAATCAGCTTTAGAACAAACAATCTTTAGTATTTAATTCTAATATTAATTACGATTGTCCTATGCGGCGGTTACAAATACTTAACTAAAAATATTAAAATATTTTGAAAAGAAATTCAATGTAATTAAAAGTAGAAAAGCAAGTAATGGAGATTTTAATATCAACAAAAATCAAATAAAGAGCGGATTACTTAATCGATAAATAAACTGTTTTGTTTAAAGAAATTATATCTTGTTTATATTGTCATCAAGTAGTTTTAATTTCTCTGTAGATTTTTTTTTTCTAATGCTGAAAATCAATAAATCTTTATCTCCTTACTCTTTCGTTTTCCCTGTAATCTGTGTTCATAATACCTACTTATTGTTACTTTAATAGCTCAGCTTTATTAAATTTCTTATATTTAAAAGGTCTTTCTATCTACTTAGTTGTTTTTTTTTTGGGAAAATTGATGAATAGCATTTTCCTCCTTCTTTAAGTTTAACCACTTCAATTATTTCTAGTTCAACAGATTTTATAATCTGTATATAAAATAATAACGTTGTTGAGAAAGTTGTGTCATGTTTAACTCTTACTTGTTGGATTATAATGAAAATGCTATACTTCTGCATTTGGTTTTAGCTTCGAATAAACTTTTCTTTCATTTCCTTGCTTCATTAAACTTTTGGTATTAATAATCATCATTAACCTTCAATATAAAGGTACACACAAAAAAATAAATAATAAAATAAAATGAAGCAGAAACGGTATTAAATTATAAACTAATTTTTGAAAACAAATTTAATATTTTTTTAAATTTGTTTGTATTAATTTTTAAAATGCACAACTAAAATCTAATATCTTGAAATATTAATTTAAATACGAAAAGTTTATTTTAACTAAAATCATATTAACTCTAATAAGATTCATGCTTAATTTAAAAATAATTTTTTTATCTGTATAGCAAAGAGAAAGTTTTTATGAGTTTTTCTAAAAATAATTATCGATAAAACTAATCTATAAATGGTATTTACAAAGGATGTCCATAAAGAGCTTTTTGATTACAGGAAATGATTGTCAAAACTTTTAGAAAAATAACGATTTTATATATAAAAATAAACTCACAAAAAAAAAGAAAAAATAAATAACAGGTACTTTTTAATAAAGAGTACTTTTTTTAGAAGGTATTTTTAATAGAAAGTTTCCTTTTTTATTGAATTATTTCATAAAAAGTAATTTTTTAATTAATTAAAAGTAATGTTTCTCCATAGCACAAACCCCACCGAAGTGAAATAATAAAACAGGGCTCTGAACTAAAAAGCTTCAACAAGGTCACCAACTCGCCATCAGATGGCACGCAGTAACTCTAAAATTTAACATTTAACATCCTTAATGCTTTTTTTTTTTGTTTTTTTAGTAAAAAGAACATTTTATTAAATGCTACTATTTAATACAATAAAAGGTATTTGTTAATAAATGGTACTTTTTTTGAAAAAGGTACTTTTTTATAAAAGGTACTTTTTTTTAATAAAAGGTACTTTTTTAATAAAAGGTACTTTTTTAATAAAAGGTACTTTTTTAATAAAAGGTACTTTTTTAATAAAAGGTACTTTTTTAATAAAAGGTACTTTTTTAATAAAAGGTACTTTTTTAATAAAAGGTACTTTTTTAATAAAAAGGTACTTTTTTAATAAAAGGTACTTTTTTAATAAAAGGTACTTTTTTAATAAAAGGTACGTTTTAATAAAAGGTACGTTTCAATAAAAGGTATTTTCTTAATAAAAGGTACTTTTTAAATAGAAGTTACCTTTTTAATAAAAGAGACTTTTTAACAAAAGGCACTCTCTTAGAAATAAATCCGTAAAAATAGCGGAAAAAATTACTAAATATTAGTTAAAAATGATGCTGTAGGAAAAACTGCTGAAATTAACAGATTTTTTTCCTAACTCTAGTAAAATAAGAACGGCACAAATAAAACTGTTAAATTTACAGAATTTTAGTTATATTTAAGTTAACTTTTAGTTAATTGAAAATGACAAATTTTACTGTAGAATCTGCAAAACATTTTGCTAAATATTAGTAGATTAAAAATAGCAAAATTAAACTGTTATATCTACAAAATTTTTGATATTTTTAAGCTAAATTAAGTTGAATGCAAATAGCAGTCTATTCTACTAAAATCAGCAGAAATATTTGCTAAAAAAAATTGTAAACTGCTGTTTTCAAAAGACTGGATTTTTAATTTCATTTAAAAGAAAATCGAATAACAAACTTCGAAAATTTAAAATTTTTTTGTGATCTTTTAGGCTACAAATTTGTTAGCAAATTTTTTTGCTGACTTTAGCACGTTAATTTGTTATTTTCCAATAACAAAAATTTAACTCAAATATAACTTAAATTCTATATATTGAACAGTTTTATTTGTACTGTTCTTATCTTACTAATATATAGCAAGAATAATCTGCTAATTTAGCAGTTTGATTCTGTAGCATCATTTTTATATAATTTTTAGTAGTTTTAACTAAATGTTTTACAGAGTTTTTTCTATTAGTGTAAATATATTATTGACGATTTTTGAAATATTTTTTTTAAAATTTTTTTAACAGACCCAGCTTAAACAGAAAAGTAAATCTCTTAAAAGTTGGATTAACTGATTAATCAAGAACTAAACAAGTTGATTAAACACTATTTTAATTTTTTTTGATTAAAAGTTAATCCAACTTTTAATCTGGTTACTATTACTAAACAACTCTGTATTCATACTATTAATTGTATCCAACGCTGTTTGTTGTTATAATGACGGTTGGCAACACTAAAAAACACACACACAGGCTGCCGCAAAAAGATTTTGACGCTGTCGACAAATACGTTGTTAACGCTGACATTTTCCACGTTCAACATATACCGGATTGCTATCGGCAGCACCTTGGTATTTTGAACGAGTTAAACTGTCAAGTTAATCTTTTAACCGTCAAGTTAATCTTTTAACTATGCAGGTGTAAACGATGTAGATTAAAATTTTTAGATTAACTTTAAGGCACCGTAAGTTGTTTTTCACGTGGAAGAGTTTCACTTGAACTTTAAATGCCTCAATTTGCAATTTAATTTAAACAAATAAACAATTTTTGTAATTTTATAACAAAGACACAATCAAAATAAACACAAAATGTAACTTTTTCCCAAGAAAAATAATAGTCTTGTACATTAAATTTGCGTGAAACTGATTGTCGTGAAAAATATTTTTTTTTTTATATGGAGTATAACAGTTTTTTCAAGTGAAACTCAAACAACTTACGGTGCTTTCTCAATTACATTAATTTCGCTGTCTAAAGCTATTCATACATTAGCAATATTATTGCGCAATTTTTCCATTTATGGCTTTAATCTACTACCACACATGGTGATAGAATAAAGAACTAAAACGAGAAGTTTCTATTCTGTAAATTTAACAATATATTATAAGTGCATTCGGCACTTAATATTGAAGGTGTATTGGACACCCAAACGAGTTACAAGTGTCTGGGGTGCGTAGAGACACAGCCTGATAGTCTCAGCAATCGGAGTTAAAATTTCATTTTTAAATAACTTTTTTATTGACTCAAATTAAAAGACACAATTAATTTTCTATTGTTGATATAATTTTATTCATAAACAAAATATTCAAATTTCCGACTTACACAAATTCAAATTTGACTAACAAAATTTAAATAGAGTTTAGCCTAGAGGAAAAGCAATAGGGCGGGCAAACGGAAGATCGCCGGTTCTATCCTAGTTTGCGACATAAAAAATTTTCCCATTTTTAGTTAATTTTGTGGTACGTGTTATTTTATTTATAAAATCTATAGCCCATAAAAGCTAAATTCGGGATTGGTACGATGAATGGAGCATATTTAGGAAAATCTTCGGTTAGCAACCGATGTGCTTCAGCTGCACTTTTTTTCAAATTGAAGAAGTAAAGCAAAACTTCCTGCAAATGATGCTTTGTTGGCACAAAATTCGAAAATTGTTGTTTTTACTATTTCGTTCAATGACTAAGTGTGAATAAATGACAGATGTTTACCCTCTAAAATGCTATATAAATTATTAAAGACACAAACCATGTTAAAAGCTACTCCATCTGTTATGAATCCCGCATTTTGGAGTTATACACCCAATAAAACGAAACTCCAAAACTTTTAGAAAAATTTCGGTAATTACAACAGTATTATAAATGAATAAAAGTATTTTTACCTAGAACTACAAAAATTGGGTTGGCGAAAAATTCCGTTGGGACTACGAATCTGTCTTCTCTGTGGATACTTAAGTTTGAAAAATAGGTTACGGAACTAAACTTAAACAGTGTAAACGGTTTTCTTTTTAAAGCTATACTTACTAAATTATAAATTTTGTATTGAAAGAACCGGTTGAAAATTGGAAAAAAGTAAAATCGCGAATTGTGCAAAATCTGGAGCGAATTTTAAGAAACTGGTGGCAGATTCGCAAACATAACCCCCCAATTATCAAAATCCACTGCAATATCATTCACCCTTTTTTTTGTAGAGCAGTGTATTATTTGTACTGTGAAAGCTTCTAATAAGATAAACACCCAACACCCGGACACTTTCCCTTAACTGGCACATTTTATGTGACGGTGGACCAAATTAATTTATTAGACTGAAATTACCTTCCAATATCAGACCCTGCCTTGATCGGACGGACATTTGCAATAGGAGATTTGTTATAAAAATTTTCCAAACACCATGGTTTTATTCAATAATTTAAAGATTTTCTATTATTTGCATTTCTTTAGACATTTCTTGTTACGAAAGTATTTTTTTATTTTAGTTTAATACTATGTGGCGTATATAATATATCAATAGTGACTTGTGGCAAAATAAAAACTATATTCATTCACAATTTCTACAGTCTGACATTAAAAATAAGAAATACATAATCGTAGACATTTTATTCGAATGTCGCAATACTATTGGCATAATATCAAAAAGGGAAAAAATTATTCGCATTTATTTAGCAAAAATTTCAAATTCGTTTTTATTTTTACAGACAGTTTTTATTTAAAATAAAAATTTACAAAATTTAATTATATATAACTACACTTAAAATAATACGTCAGTAGAAAAATTTGTCAAACCGGTTTCAAATCGATTTGTTTAATTTTTAACAAATTTTTAGTTGAAACACTGATTTAAGCAAAGATTTTAGTTATCTTCATTTAACACAACTTTACTTTGACTAATTTTGAGTGTTAATTTTCAAAATTATTAAAAATTAATTTTTAAGAATCCATTGAATAAATTTTACAAAATTTAGGGGGTAATTTTCTAAAACACTTCGGTGAAGTGTTGCGTTATTTCTATAGAAATTGTTTTTGTTACAAAAACAATTTACATTGAAAGTTCCCTTCACTTCACCCAAGTGTTTTACGAAATTGTTAAAATATAACATTTCCATATTACGAAAATTTCGACTACCCCTAACCGTACAGTACCCCAGCGAAAGGGGTTACCTCTATCCAAAAATGGCCCTTGGCGCGGCTTTGGATCCTCGGAAATTTTTAATTCATAAAATGGCTCATATCTCGAAAACTAAGCGAGATAGAGCAAAACGGACAAAATGTTTGCATATCACATGATATAGACTAGGCCCGTGAAGGCTCCCGAGACCCTAAATTTGAATAAATTCTACGTCTGAGTATAATTACAGATAAAACTGTAGTTTTACTGATTTTTTTACTTAAATTTAGATTTTTTAAATTTAACAAAAAAGTGTTAAAATCAACAAATTTTATTTTAAGCCAAAAAAACAGGAATAAATTTTGTAAAAGTAAAAAAATTTTCTGTTCAGCCAACAGACTTATAATTTTGAGTGTACTACACAGAAAAAACAATCATTTGCTCACAGAAATAAAACTGTAAAAATAGTAGAAAAAGCTACTAAAATTAGTTAAAAATTACACACGCAGCAGAAACTGTTGAAATTTGGAGATTTTTTTTTTTTTTGCTAAATAATAGTAAGATAAGAGCAACAAAAATAAAACTGTTAAATTAATGAATTTTAGTAATATTTGAGTTAACTTTTAGTTAATTGAAAATGGCAAATTATGCTGTAAAATCTGCAGGAAATGTTACTAAATATTAGTGGACTAAAAATAGAAAAAAAACAAAGTGCTATATCTTAAAAATGTTTGTTATTTTCAAGTAAAATTTAGTTGAATGCAAATCGCAGTCTATACTGATAAAATCAACAGAAATGTTTGCTAAAAAAGTAGTTAAAAAATTAATTTTAAAAAATCGCAGGAAAAATTCTTTGACAATTTTTTTTTTTAATTTTTTAGTCTACACTCACAATATTTTATCCTTAAAAACAACCTAAAATACATATTAAATTAATTGAAAACACTATTAAAAAAAGGACTACTGATTTTTCATTATATTCAAACCATTTTGCTATTTATGTTCAAACATTGTTTAAACAATCCAGAAAAGAAATAAAAATAATTGAAAAGTCTATTAAAACAATCATCAATTTTTTAACTGACAAAACGTAAAAAAAAACGATTTTGTGGTTTGTTTTTTCATATTTGAAAGTTTTTTTTTTGTTTCGATTTTCAAAACACTACACCATACACAACAGACACGTTCATATTTTTATTGGCTATGTTTGTGTGTATGAGTAAAGAATTTCTTGTAATTTGAATTGAAATAATTTTGTATATAAACAAACTATTTTAACAAAAAAGAAAACCGAAAATATTTGAATTTTTTGTTTTAAAACAGAAAACAACGAAATTATTTAAATAATTTTTTCAAAAAATAGAAATCTAAAAATAGAATATTTGACTGAAAATAACAACTCCTACAGACGATACATACTTTTTTCTGGTTTGTTTTTTATTGGTTGACAAAAAAAGTTAAACAATATGTTTCAATGTATTTTAATGGATTCTTCAATTGAAAACAAACTTTACCTATTACTTTTTAAATAAACCTCAATTGGTTATGGAAAATATATTTTGAGTCAAAGAGTATACATAATAAAGAGATTGGGGGGCTCTCTATCACTGAGAAAACATTTGTTCTATTATGTGCCTTGGAACAGGAACATACTCAAACCAATATCACCCAGCAAACATGGCAATGCGAAGAAGATTCTCCGAATATATCGTCAGGAAGAAAACATTTATTGCCGGCAATATCAATTTCGTATTCCGGAAGTTTCCTCCGTCGGAAACAACTGTCACACTAAAACAAGGCAATATGAAAGCAATAACTCATATGGAAGATAAAAGGGATATCGCTAAATAAACTCCCAGTACAATAAAAAAACGATTTAATTTTTTAATTTTTAAATTTAAGCCAATGGATCTGCATACATAATGCATTGACCAACTTATAAATTATTTTGATTTCATCTTAGCCGATTTTCCCGCGCAATTAATTTTAACTTTTCACGAGTTTATTTCCTATACCTACATCTTTTGATTGTTTTTGTACAAATTTAGTTTTAATTTTTTCCAAATTGATAAAAGATTTCAAACAAATTTGCTTTTCTTCCAAATGATACAAAGATGATATTGCCGAAATATTGTCATAAAAAGTTATGACAAAAGATAAAATTTTTGAATTACTTTCTTCCAAATATCATCGAATTATCTTCCAAGTGATAAAAGGAAGACAATTTTAAAGTAAATACTACTTGATTAATTTCATTCGAATGAAATATCTTCTTGGAAGGTATCTTTTAAATGTTTGCAGGGTCATTATGTGCGCTCTTTGTATGACTCAAAACATCGATTGTAACCAGGGATGGAAAATAATAATTTAGTTATAAAAATCAAGAATGGAACTATACTGTGGAATTATACTATTCAAACAGTATTATAGCGGTAGATTATGAATTTTAAAAAACCATACGTAAAAAATTGCAAAATAATATCCGAATGCGAAAAAAGGCTTTGGGGTTCAAAAAATTAATTAAAAGATTTACATTCTGCAAACGATGCCAAAATTTTCTATTTTTGCAACTAACCACCAAACTTTGTTTTATGAAATGGGCATTATACTCCGTAGATTATAAATTTAAAAAACCGCACTTAAAAAATTGCAAAATAATAGATGAACGCGAAAAAAGGCTTTCTGGTAGAAAAAAATAATTAAAAAACTCAATCAGCGATTAACAGTCTGCAAATGAATACAATGACGCAAAAATTTTCCTTTTTGCAAATATTTTTTCGCGATTTATTTTTTTTTTTTTGCAAACTAAGCACCAAACTTTTGTGTATAAAATTGGTACTATAGACCCTAGATTATAAATTTAAAAAAACCACATTTAAAAAATTGCAAAATAATCGCGGAAAGCGAAAAAAGGCTTTATGGTACAAAAAATTAATTAAAAAACTTAATCAGCGATTTACATTCTGCAAACAAATATATTGATGAAAAAATTTATCCTTTTTGCAAATTTTATTTTTCGCAATTTTTTTTTTTTTGCAACTAGCCACCAAACTTTGTTGTATGAAATGTGTATTATAGTCCCTAGATTATAAATTAAAAATAAACGTACTTAAAAAATTGCAAAATAAAAGCGGAACGCGAAAAAAGACTTTGTGGTACAAAAAATTAATTAGGAAACGTAATCAGCGATTTAGATTCTACAAACAAATATACTGATGCAAAAATTTTCTCTTTTGCAAATTTTATTTTCCGCGATTTTTTTTGCAACTAGCCACCAAACTTTGTTATCTGAAATGTGTATTATAGCCCCTAGATTATAAATTAAAAAACGCACGTAAAGAATTGCAAAATAATAGCGGAATTTGAAAAAAGAAAATTTAATCCCTAGGTTATATATTTAAAAAAACCGCACTTAAAAAGTTGCAAAATAACGGCGGAATTCGAAAAAGGCTTTATGGTACAGAAAATGAATTAAAAGAGGTAATCAGCGATCGACATTCTGCAAGCGAATATATTGTTGCAAAAATTTCGCTTTTTGCAAATGTTTTTTTCGCAATTTGTGCTAATATTTGCTAATATCTAAATATTTAATTTTTATGTTTTTTGACGAGCCAAAGAGAAATCTATTTTTTAGTTACTTACATTTTGAAATATGTAAGAGCGATCTAACATTTTTTGGTATAAGCGCCCGATTAAGTGAGCCTTTTCCATCCCTGATTAACCAGTCGGAGTTCGTTCCTGTTCCAAGCCGCCTAATATTTTTTCAAATAAAAAATATTGAGAGAGTTGCAAGGCCATTGTTTGAGTGTATTAATTATTTTGGTAAAATTTTTCCTGAATGCTGATTTTAGCATGTTAGATTATTGATTATTAAATTATTTTATAAAATGTAACTCAAATATAACAAAAATTCTGTTTATTTAACAATTTTATTTTTGCTATTCTAATCTTACATACTATATTCTTTTCGTTTATTTAACCTTCTTTTTAAATTTTTAACTCTACTATTTTCTTGAGCTTAAGGTTTGGTTTTTATTTATAAAAAGTTTTTTATTTTCAATTGTTATTTCCTGAAGATGCTACACATTGGAGTAGCGAAATAACAATTGTTATTTCCTGAAGATGCTACACATTGGAGTAGCGAAATATCGAAAATAAAAAACTTTTTATAAATAAAAACCAAACCTTAAGCTCAAGAAAATAGTAGAGTTAAAAAACTTACATACTATATTTAGTAAAAATAATCACGGTCATTTAAACAAAATTTTAACAGTTTTAACTAAGTTTTTTTTCGATTAGTGTAGTTAAATCAAGTATCTTGTTATAGTTGAATTAATATATTATTTTTTTACAAATATCTTTAAATTAATATGAATCTGGTAAAAATTTAATTTTTCATATTTAATTTCAAATGGCAAAATTTTATTTTATATTTTCTTTTCGAATTTTAGTTTCAAAGCTGTTTCTACTTAATATTGTTTCATTTTGATTTTAGTCTTTTTTTCTGTGTGTAGTACAAGGTAGAATCGCCAGGAAATGGTTTGTTTTGCTAATTAATAAAAATTAATTTAAATGAAGAATACCTAAAATACTCCAAACAATCATTAGATAAAAGTAAAAAATTTATTAAAAAGCTTGTTAAAGATTTAAATTTTTTATATAATTTTCTGTAGCATCAAAAGCAACAATATTTCTTTTTTTGTTTTTGACATTTTTATTGAATAGTTTGTCTCTATTTTGTTGCCTTTTTATTGCCAACATTTTATGGTCAATAAAGTTTACCCCTGTGCACTTAACTAACATAACTAAGAAACTCTACAAAAACTATCAACATAATATTGAGGAGTATTATTCTTGTTTAATGGCTGGTTGCTGTAATGGCAATGATACTGAAATATTGTAAGATTTTTTTTTTTTGCATTTGCGGTGGTCATAGTAGCAGCTCTAGTGACGCATAAAAGGTTAATAATTGTAAAAATGGTTTAAAAAGTTTTTATTAAAGGAATATTTAATTTACATAAATTGGCAGAGACTAAATGGAAAAATATGCGGAGAGTATATTTAATAAATTAAAATGAAATTATTTAAATGGCAAAGAAGAATGTGAAATCCAAAAATATGTACAATAAATAAGATAAAATTAAATTTAAAATGGCCATCAGGTCGTATGATGAATAATACCATATTTGTGAAAATAATAACATCATATTTTTGAGAATTTTTGTAATTTAATAAAAACTAAATCAAACATTGGATAAAGGCCAACATCGAATGATAATAAATACAACAACAACTGAGATAGAAATTCAATTTTGAAGACATCACGTCGTATGATTAATATTATAATACTCATACGCTTAAGTGCACCTACAACAAGAAAACAGATTCGGTGCCGACAACATCATTTGTAGCCAATCGAATGGTTCGGTTGTGGTAGCTGAGTTTTTCAGTTGTGACAACAGAAAATAAATTCAGGCAGGAAAAATTTGGCTATGACAATGGAATTTCGGTTGTATCAAGAATAATTCGGTAGCCGACACTAAAAAATCCATTTGATACAACTGAACAATTCGATTGGGAACAAATTGGATTGTCAGCCTTTAGGCCTTCTAAAATCATAGCTACATGAGGGTGTTTCTCTTTACCGATGAAGCCTCATTTTGAGCACACTTTTATGACTCAGAAAAAACTCCAAACTATGAGCATTATTGAAAAATATATTTTTTGAGTCGTTTATGATTCATTTTCAAGTCGTTTATGAGGACTGAAAAAATTTTGACAATTTTTTAAATAGGCTCATAAATCACAGTCTATTATATTTAATTTATGACTCTGAAAAGTATCATACTATAGAGTCATTCTATTATGAGTCATAATTTCTAAGCGCTTCGAATAATGTTGACTGGGTATCTTTACTTTCATTTCTACGCATTTAAAATCATCACAATCAGTTACAGCCAAAGTAATTTCCATTAACCATGCATTAAATATCTTTCACCCTCCTATGAACTTGACCAAAATGAAGTTTTTAAACTAGGGAAATACGTAATAATGAAAAAAGAAACACACTCTTATTAGCAACTTCATGATTGTACTAAGTATATATTTTACTGCGCACTTTTAAGGTACAAAACTTTAACCATATATAGCAAATGACTAAAATAAATAAAAGATTTTTTTTAACGAGATTTTCTCAACTAAAGGGAATAATCTTTAACATGTTAACATTTGAAGTATTTAAACAATTACATTACAACTGACTTTTTTAATTTTTTTCTTTTGGTTTTATTTTTTGCCAAATATGCAGAATATATGAAGAGATAAAAATCTTGAACTTTCCAAAGATACATATTTTCTAATAAAAATGTTTTTCAAGATAAGTAAAATTTTCGTACAGTTAATTCGTTAAGGACACATCACAGAACCGCTGAGCATTTTTTAACCTATAAAACTGACCCTTAGTCTTACAATTTTTTGATAGTCATGGCTGAATTTATTCAAGTATATTCTGAAATTATTTTGAAAAACCGTTAAAATTGTGATATTTACGAAATTTTTCTCTGTGCGGAAGGTTTTCCCTTTAAAACGATCCAAGAAAACAATTCTTGTTATCAATACAGTATTTCCCACATCATCCAAGCAACAAAAGTCATGATTTTCATATCACTTTTTACATTGCTTCAAAAGTAACCATTAGTGTAGTTTCACTGCTTTTTTAGACTAATTTTTAATAACTTCAATAAAATCACTTCTTTTATTGCTTCCAAAGTATTCGTTAGTACACTCACAATATATTTTCCATAACCGATTGTGGTTTATTTGAAAAGTAATAGGCAATTATATAGATATTTTGATGTTTTTCGACCTTTATATATTTATTTAAAATTTTTGGAAAATAATTCAGCTCGAGGTCAGTTTTACTCAATAAATTTATATTTATTTTATCTTTTTCTCTTCAATATTTCGCCACCCTTTGGCTGGCATCCTCAGGAATGAGTAACAATAATCAAACAATAAAAAGTACGACTTAATTATTACACATATTATTATTACACATATTAAATGTGTAATAATTAAGTCGTACTTTTTATTGTTTGATTATTGTTACTCATTCCTGAGGATGCCAGCCAAAGGGTGGCGAAATATTGAAGAGAAAAAGATAAAATAAATATAAATTTATTGAATAAAACTGACTGCGAGCTTAATTTTTTCCAAAAATTTTAGTAATAGGTAGCTTGTTTTTAATTGAAGAATCAATTAAAATACATGGAATCATATGGTTTAACTTTTTATATTAGTCAATAAAAAACAAACTACCAAACAAAATAGGTATCGTCTGTAGGAGTTGATATTTTCAGTCAAATGTTCTATTTTTAGTTTTCTATTTCTAGAAAAAATAATTTAAATAATTTCGTTGTTTTCTGTTTTAAAACAAAAACTCATATATTTTCTTTTTTGTTAAAATAGTTTGTTTATATACAAAAGTTTTTCAATTCAAATTACAAGAACTTCTTTACTCATACACACAAACATAGCCAATAAAAATATGAATGTGTGTGTTGTGTGTGAAGTTTTTTGAAAATTCAAACAAAAAAAAAAAACTTTTAAATAAGAAAAACAAACTACCCGACTAAAAAAGTTTTTATATAATCTTATATGATTTGATATAACTTTAAATGTTTATATGCGTGGCTTTATATAACCATATACATTTATATTAACACTTTGGTTTTATAAATATGTTTGATATAACGTTATATATAATCATATGCGATTTGGTCTCCAGCCATATATTAAGAGATCTGCAAATATACTTCATACATAATTATATATAATGGCATATAAGCTTTTATAAACCATATTATATCAAAATATATAACAAAGTTAATAGAAAATTGTATTAATTTTATATATAATTATATCTGACATGATATCTAATTATACAAAATTTTATAAAGTTTAATTGCAATTTTTAAATTTAAAAATAAAAATTAGAAAAACATGTTGAAATAAATATGGTTTAAGTTCAGTTATTTTTTCCGTGAAAAAAAATTAATTCTGAAAGTTATTTTTTTTATTTTATAAGCTATTTTATATTTATTTTATATTTATATATTTTATTTTGTCAGCTATTTCCAAGTTTATTAACAAAAATTTTTCTAAACATTAAGCATTTGTATTTAAAATGAATGAAAATAAGTGATCTCAACAATATTTACTAAAATTTTATTTGAAAATCTTCATCAAATTATATGTATTAATATATAATTTTATATATTATATGTATTAATATATAACATGCTTATCTCGCTTGATATAATTATATATTCCAATATTCGGTTCAAATTAGATATGGACGTATATATGGGTTTATATATGGTGATATATGATTATATAATATCTTTTTTAGTCGGGTACAAAATCTTTTTTTCTATCGTTTTGTCAGTTAAAAATTGAAGATTGTTTTAACCGAATTTTCAATTATTTCTATTTCTTTTATGGATTGTTTAAACATTGTTTGAAAATAAATAGCAAAATGGTTTTAATATAATGAAAAATCAGTAGTCCTTTTTTTAATTGCGTTTTCAATTAATTTAATATGTATTTTAGGTTGATTTTAACGACAAAATATTGTGAGTGTATATTTTTACAGCTTTTTTAGAAGTAATTCTGAACATATTAAAAACTGAATTAAGAATTTGCTTCTAAAGCACACCCAGAAAACAGATTCGGTGCTGACTACCCTATTTGTTGCCAATCGAATGGTTCAGTAGCTTCAAATGAATTTCTCGTTTGCGGCTACCGAATTATTCTTCATACAACTGAAATTCCGTTGTAACAGTCAAATTAGTCTTGTCTCAATTGGTTTTCTATTGCCACAACTAAAAAATTCTGCTACCACAACCGAAACATGCGATTGACTACAAATGGGGTTATCAGAACTGAATCCATTTTCTGGGTGCATAACACTATGGAACATTTTTGGGATTATTGTCTGGGGGGTGAGAAATTCCAAGTCAGGGTGATGGTACTAGGTCAGTATAGTAAAACCCTCAAAGGGTTTGGCGTTCGTATGTGTCATTTTATGACCTTTTAAATTTTTTCCTTATCTTGATGTTTTTTCGCTTAGTTGTAACATTTTGGCAAAAACGTAGTTTAACATAACTCGAGAACCACTTGTCCGATTTTGATGAAACAAATTTAGAAAAATTTAGAATTACAATTTCTTTAATCTGTTTCTATACCGTTTTCCTATATGTGCAACACTTTCGAAGTTAAAAATGAATGTATGAAGGGAAAAAAGTATTTTTTGCCTAAAAATTTAAATATTTTTTTTTTAAAATTCATAAAAAATCCAAAATGGAAAAAAGTGCCAAAACTAATTACTTTCGCGTAAAGTCACATAACTCATGAGCAAAAAAAGGCATAGATCATGAAAATCGATGCACGCGTTTCTCATTTATTCACAATTAGGTAAATGTATGAATTTCAAAAATTTGCTCCAGATATGCACAACATTATTTGGAGAAAACATTGACACTCACAAGCCGAACTCTCTCATATTTTTCTACTGTACTAAAAGAGAAATATTGATGTGGCAACACTGGTTCTGTAATGTTCACATAAAACATGCATTGTCATTATACTTCTTCTCTTTCTCACACTGGTTCTGTGATTTTTGTCATTCAACAAGTGCCGACGAACGCGAACAGTAAAAGTGATTTTTCTCCAGTTTTTTAAAAGTGAACAAAAGAGAACAGAATATGCAACTGTGCAAGCCAGATATAAATAGCTTTTGCTACTGCTGTGGTCAATATGTCTCAACACATAAAAAAAGGGGAAATTTCAGTACTGATTTTGTTCAAACATACGAGATGTACTTCAACCAAAATGTTATAGTGAACGAAAATTGGGTACCAAATATAGTGTGTAAAAGCTGCTACAACCGTCTAATGGATTGGAAAAATAGAAGACGTGAAAGTATGCCATTCGGTATCCCAATGACTTGGACTAATCCTGGCGAAGGTCACAATCCATTGAATTGCTATGCATGTGCGAATAAAGGAGCCGCAAAAAGGATAAGAAAATCGTATAATTACGTTGGTGTTGCAAGTGCCGCAACACCATTGCCTCATTCGGACTATATTTCTGTGCCAAAAGCTTCTAGCGCAGATATTTTCTCTTCTACGACTGCTCCGACATATCATGCACGTGATGATTCCCCATATGAGCCATCATTATCCAATGAGCCAATTTTAATAAATCAAAATAAGCTTGATTCAATTGTTGCCAAGTTGGAATTAACACAGCATAAATCGGTAGAGCTGGCTTCCATTTTGAAATCAAACAATTTGTTGGCACCCGGTGTGAAAGTCACAGCTTATCGAAGTCGTCAGGCAACACTCCAAAGTTTATTCCTTGTGAATGATGAAAAAACTTCTGCATATTGCCCGGATGTAGGAAAATTGATGGACGCAATGGAAATAAAATATGAAGCAGATGACTGGAGATTATTTATTGACAGTTCAAAACTCAGCTTGAAGGCGGTTTTACTGCATAAGACCAATAAAAAACCTTCAGTTCCAATCGCCTACAGTACAGAAACGAAAGAAACATATGATGCACTGGAAAATATTTTAAAAATGGTTAACTACGCCAAACATATGTGGCGCATATGCTGCGATTTAAAAGTTGTAGCAATGCTTTGCGGTCTTCAAAGCGGCTATATAAAATATATGTGCTTTTTGTGCGATTGGGACACACGATTTTCCGGTGACCAATATGCATGCCACGGATGGAAACTCAGAGAGCACAGCAGGTTACAAACGGCCAATATTATTCGTGAGCCTCTAGTGCCGAAGGAGAAGATATTGCTGCCTCCACTGCATATTAAACTTGGAATTGTTAAGAATTTTATCAAAACTGTCGCCAAAAGAGATGAAGTTTTCTTGTGTTTGAAACTAATTTACCCGAGACTCAGCGAAAGTAAAATTAAAGAAGGTAAGTTATAATATCACATTCATTTCCCATGATTTTCCATCTTAACAAATTAATTTTTTCCAATTAGGCGTACTAAATGGTCCAGATATACGAAAGCTGATTAAAAGTGACGCATTCAACAATATTTTGATTGACGCTGAATTGAATGCATGACAGGCAATCAAAGAAGTAATAGAAGGCTTGTTGGGAAAGCATCGTTCTAAAATCTATATGTTTCTGTCGCAAGGATGTTAAGAGCATTCTCGGAAATTGGTGTCCACATGTCCTTGAAAATCCATTATTTACATCATCATCTGGACTACTTCAGCAAACAATTGGCTACCGAATCTGATGAACAAGGTGAACGCTATCAAGTTGCTATGCCATTTGAAATGAGGTAATACTGATTTTTTATTTTTTCAAACTCATTTTAATAAAACAAAAACTTACAGATATAGAGGCAAAAAGTCGCCGAGTGCAATAATTGCGGAAATTTGCTGGTGGAGTAAGTTAGTGTGGCAAGACAAGGATGATCTTGATGATAAAGAATTTTCAGGAGATGCAGAAGGGCCAACAGTGGAGTCACACATTGACATTATGTGTGGTTCAGAAACTGATGATAGCGATGAATGCGATGCCACTAGTCCCGAACAACCACCATCGAAAAAGTCTAGGCAATATTTATTAAAATAAATAAAAATAAATAAATAAAATAAAAATAAAAAATTATAAAAATGTTTACTTAATTTTTTTAGTAGTTTATGGCCAGAAGTCTGGAATTATTAGGGAAAATTTATGAAAAAGGCGATAAATGACACTTTTTTGAATAAAAACAAATATCAATATTCTTGTCAAAATGGGATACCTTCACTTAATTGTAAATAAAAGCAGAACGCGTTAAATTTTGTTTATAGGTTATGTGACTTTACATGAAATTAATAACACTTGATCCTTTTTTCCGTTTTGGATTTTTTATGAATTAAAAAAAAAAAATTTTTTAATTTTTAGGCAAAAAAATATTTTTTTTTTCTCCACAAATTTATTTTTACCGGCAAAACTGTTGATTATAAAGAAAAACATTATATGAACGGATTAAAGAAATTGTAATTCTAAATTTTTCTAAATTTGTTTCATCAAAATCGGACAAGTGGTTCTCGAGTTATGTTAAACTACGTTTTTGCCAAAATGTTACAACTAAGCGAAAAAACATCAAGATAAGGAAAAAATTTAAAAGGTCATAAAACACACATGACACATACGAACGCCAAACCCTTTGAGGGTTTTACTATACTGACCTAGTACCATCACCCTGACTTGGAATTTCTCACCCCCCAGATTGGCTGTTGTACTGTGTAATTGCTCTAAAACCGATCCTAGAAAGTGATTTTTAAACTGTTTATTTCCAAACAGATGATAACTAATTCGATTCCTGGCGGGACCAATATCTTTTTTTTTATATTTATACACCCAGAAAACAGATTCGGTTCTGACAACCCCATTTGTTGCCAATCGAATGGTTCAGTTGCATCAAATGAATTTTTCGGTTGCGGCTACCGAATTATTCTTGATGCAACTGAGATTCCATTGCCACAGTCAAATTAATCCTGTCTCAATTGGTTTTCTTTTGCCACAACTGAAAAATTCTGCTACCACAACACAACAACGGTTATCAGAACTGAATCTGTTTTCTGGGTGTAGTTAATTTGTTTAATTTAAATTTTTTTTTAATTTTTCAATTTTTAAATATATATAAAATAAAAATGATGAAAAATTGCTTTCCATGGAAAATAATACTGAAAATTATTAAATTGCAGTGCACCTTTTACACTTCTTTAATAAGTACACCCAGAAAACAGATTCAGTTCTGACAACCGCATTTGTAGCCAATCGCATGGTTCGGTTGTGGTAGCCGAATTTTTCAGTTGTGGCAACAGAAAACCAATTGAGATAGGACTAATTTAAATGTGGCAACGGAATTGCAGTTGTATCAAGAATAATTCGGTAGCCGCTACCGAAAAATTCAGTTGATGCAACTGAACCATTCGATTGGCAACAAATGGGGTTGTCAGCACCGAATCTGTTTTCTGGGTGTACTTTTCTTGAAGAGAATAAGACACAGTATGTCGCGCTGACAAAGTGGGGTTTTTGTGGCAGTCAAGTTTTATATCGAGGAAAAGCTCAGCGAAAATTTTTGTTTAAACTTTCAATTGATGAAAAAGAGTTCCAAAAATTACTGAAAATATGTTGAAGTCAATTTTAAAATCATTAGTGTTTCTGTTAAAAAACAAGTACATCTAGATCATTAACTGAAGTGCTTTTTCTACTGCATTTTTTCTGGAATGGTGCCATTTTCTCGCCTAAGAAAGTTCTACCCGCAAAAAGCTAAAAATTTATTTCCCCACATTAATTTCTTTTTATATTTAACGAATTATAAATGACAATGAAATTGTAAATGAACTATGAAATCAAACTCCTAAAATCATTGTATATCATTCAAATCGTAATGAATGCAGCCCAGCAAAAGCACACATTACTAAATAATGTTTAAAGTAATGTGTAGCCATAGGGGCCGATGCATAACTTTACACCTTACTTCACTGATGAATTTTACAGGCGATGAGACCCAAAGTAATGTATCGATAGGAGGTGATAAAGTAAGTGGTTACTTATGTGGTTACGGGGATGGGAAAAGTAATGTGTCTAAAAATAGATTTCCATAAAAAAAAAGTTATTTAAAAAAATTTATTACAAATATTTTTTTTATTAAATATACACAGAAAAAACAGTAGGCACCAACAACTGGAATTTGTAAAAGCAATCACATTTTCTTTTAAATTTAAATTTTATTCCCAACAATTTTTTTGTTTAAAATATTTGTAACTCATTTGTAAATTGTTATCGTTCATATAAAAATTGTTTAAAAATAATAATTCAAAGTTACAAAAAAAAAAGAAATTTTTTTTTTGGATTTACAAATTTCTTTGTTGGTGCCCTTTTAAAAAGTTTTTTTTTGTATTTACAAATTTGGTATGAGAAAGGTGTTTAAAAATTTTATTAGAATTTTTTAAATTCTTTCTGTTTATAAACGTGGTCACGCTGGTATTCGAACCTGGGATCCCTGCATGTTAGCCTAGAACTCTAGCCCTTGAGCTATCTACACATATAACATTTGATTACTTTAAAAGTAAATGAATTGTTGTGCTTCGGATTATCGTACATGATGTCGAAAATTATACACCTTATCCCCATGCTTACACAAAAGCACAAAGTAATGTGTCTTAAAATAGATTTTCAAAAATGTTTTAATCATAACTTTGCATTTATAAATCATAAAATACGTAATCAGTAAGTCATTACTTTTTACTTTAAAATAATGCAGAAGGTAAATCAGCTCTAGTAACGAGTTATCATTACAAGGTAATGCGTGAGTATATCGTACCCATTACCAAAGTTTTGCTGTAAGTTTTATTACCAGTGATATCAATACATCAAAGAAATGCTAATAAATTTATCAATTAATTACTTTACTCATTGAATTAATCCACCCTTATCTATAATGGTTTTTGAAAACTGTATAAATTTAATATCCTTTAATTAAAATTTTAATGCAAACAACATTATAGACTTATTTCCTGTTAACAATATTTAATTTAAAAGACTTACATCAATCAAATAATACACAAAATTTTTCCTACACTCATAATAATAGTTCTGTATTAGAACGTTTCTGCTTTTAATATAGGGCTTAAATAAAATTGCTTTAAAATAACAATATTTCATATAAACATTAGTAAAATTTACAAAAAGAAAATTTAAAAAATTTCGATAAAATTCCCAAAAAAATATAGTACCATTTAGGCCCATTAACTTTTCTCGAGAAGTTAACTTTACCTTAACCATCGGTAACTAACCAATACTAAATATTTATTCCTATTAAAATTTAACCACAATAACTTATCAATATTTTAACTCTGGGTAGTTAACCTTAGTATGAAATGTCAGAATAAAAACAAAAGGAAAAAAAAAATTAATAACAAAAAAATTTTTTTTCAATACGGGAAAATAAAAAGTTTTTCTCGCGGTTTTTTATGTGTTTCTGGTCGTAAAAAAATAATACACTTGACCACGTTGTTTTTTTTAAGATCCGCGGTCGCTAAATGCTATAAAATGATTGTGTCTTTTTGCATACTACGAGATGCGATTTAATTAAATCCATTTGGTAAGTCTATAAAATAAAAGTGGATTATGTGAACTATTAATAAGTATTTCGTGCTAATTGAGACAACCGCGGAAATATTCGCGCATAAAATTTAAAAAAAAAATAGTGAAATTTTGTGATATATTATTAAATTAAGGCAATTTATGTGATCAGCACATCAAAGTGAGTAGAAAAACAATCGCTGTGCATGATTTTGTATATTTTTGTAATTGCAAGTCAAAACTGTGGGTTATCCAGGGGTTCCTCACATACTTTTAAAATATTTAAAACATGATTGGTTCACATTTCGTAAATTCGAATGATTTCTATGCGCTTTTTTATATTTAAGAATTAAATTCAGTAGTCTTGTACTTCATTCAGCAGTCTTGAGGTTTGATACATGATTCATTTTGAATTTGATACTCTGATTCCAAATTCTTAAATGTAAGTTACCCAAAATTGATGGAATAATTGTTTTTCTGAGAGTGGTTTTCAAAAGAATTTTTTCCTATAACGGTACACAAATTAAAAAAGTATTGTCCTATGTATTTTAGAGAACAAAATTCATTCGTTACTACCATCGTAACAAAAAGTCTTAAGCTATTTGAATGCGTTTTGTATAGTATTTTAAAATACGTAAAAAGCTATTTTTCGCGTTTTTAATCACGATTTTCTCAAAATTGAGAGGTGATAGAGAATTCGGAATGGAGATTTGGAATCAGCAAGTAAAATACTAAAAGTATGTACCAAGCTTCTACCGACAGCGACTTTTAATTTTTTAGAGGTGTATAATTCGTGTCAAATTGTTCTAATATTGGTCACCATTTTTGATTATTCAAGACAGATTTTGGCTCCTTGAACCAATAAAAAATAAATTTTTCCTATTTCCTTATAAGAGGCCAATTTCTGTAAGCTATCACAGAAACCTAAATCCTAAATAGCAAAAATTTGTGCACGATTTTAAGTACAGATGCAATTTTTGTAAGTTTTGGTAAAGTGGGGAAATGCACATCGAAAATACTTATATGTATCATAAACGATTCTTAGTCAAAGTTTGGTTAAAGCTGCGCTTTAGATTTTTTTTTTTTTTTAATTATCATTACAAGTTTAATTTATAAAAAAATCTTATGTAGGGTGAATAGTTCTAAAATAGCCTTGGTTAAGTTTCTTAACCACAGAAATTTCTATGGTTAAATTTTAGCATTGGTTAGAAGAAATGCTTGGTTAAAATTTAGATAAGTTATTCAAAAAATATGTTTACCAGTGGTTAAGGCTAGTAGAGGTCTTAACCAGGGTAAAAATTGAGATAAGTTAACGGGCCTTAGTGTATAAAAAAAATTTTAAAACTTTTGTTATATTTAATCATTTAATTCCCAGTGGAACATAGGGCCGTTAAAAAAAAACTTTTGTTAAAATAGATTTATTAATTTTGAACTGAAAAATAATTAAATAGAATTTGTGTTTTAATTGTAGGCGAACTGTTTTGAGTGAATTTCTCAAACATTTTTTATTTTAATTTCATATTTCAACATTTAGGGTGTGTATATGACATTAACTTCAAAGGAATGCTAAATAACTTTGATTTAATTGACAATATGATAACTTTACAAAAGCATATTATAATTACGATTAAAAAAAGATAACACAAAGCAAATGGATATTAAAATTATGATGTACTATTAAACAATATGAGATTTAGACATCATTTGCGAGATGACTAAAGTGCTTATGCATAATAATCAGAAAATCTTATAACACGTTTTTAAAATCAATTTTGTATTGAAATTTGGTTTTATAAGGCATTTATAAATTCCAAAAGTGATTATGCATATGATCCTAAATATATGGGGTCTTA
Organism: Leucophora obtusa; assembly: GCA_949987735.1. Taxonomy (NCBI): domain Eukaryota; kingdom Metazoa; phylum Arthropoda; class Insecta; order Diptera; family Anthomyiidae; genus Leucophora; species Leucophora obtusa. The sequence goes on along the minus strand of OX465295.1, from coordinate 331,651,395 downwards.
TTCATAATCACTTTTAAAATTTATAAGTGACTAATAAAACAAGTTTTTCATAGAAAATTATTTTATAAATGTGTTATAATGTTTTCAAATTACTATGCATCAACACTATTTTCTTGTCTTTCAAAATAAATATAAATCTAAAAAAGTATTTTAATTTAATTTTTTTTTTTTATTCAAGTTTGAAATACAGTGTCGTTATATTTTATTTTACATTAATCATATGCCATAGTGTATTTAAAGTTTGCATTTATTATTTTATTATGATTATTTAAAGAAAATTTTTCTATTGGAAAACCAACACACTTCTATAATAAATACAAATAGGCCAAATAGCCACGGGTTGGCTTATTTTATTTTATTTATTTTTTTTTTTTTTACAATTTACGTTATAATATTGTTACGTTTTTAACTTTTAAAAACGTTGGTTTATTTCCTTTAAATAAATCGTGTTCTTTTCTATTGTAATCAAAATAACCGCACACTCTTTTGTTTGATATTAAGCTTATACACTTATTTATTTAACCCTTTATTACTTTACACAAGTTTACCAACGACTTACTAGTGCTTTACTGAACTACACAAACGCTATTGTGCGACTGACTCACTAAATGTGAAGTGGTAGCTCTTTTATAGTTCAACGGCCGTGGTTGTAGAACCTGCTAGAAACTTTCAGAATACTAAAATTATAACCCTTATTTTATTCATAGCAGAGCCCCCAACCAGATTAATGAAATTAGTGCATCTCGTTTCTCGGGATATTTTTCTTCTAAGATATGAAATGCAAAGCAGAATTAAACTTATAGTATTATAGTGTACCACTTTGTATTATTACGAAAATTGTATAAAAAAAAAATAAGTCCTCTGTTTTTCGAAAACTAATTGAGGTAGCGCAAACGGACAACATTTTTACAAGCTCGGCAAAGCTCATACTCTGAATATACATATTGGCTAGGTGACTTATTTAACTTTTTTTTAAAAGCTTATTTGTTATTTATGTGATAATACAAATTAAATCACTCCGATGACAAATCACTCGTCCATCTTACCAGTGTTTGGTGTTCATATCTCAGTGTTTACCGCTTGATTCCATTTCGTTCTCCTTTTACTTGGTTTCAAACCAGAATGAAAAGAAAATCAATGTCAAGAACATATTTGGCTTTTTTCATTGGCGTTGAAATTTTATTAGTATTAGTTGCCAAAAAGATAAGAATATATTTCTCTATTCAACAAAGTAACACTAACACACTAAGAGAATTATATCGGTAAAATTGACTACAATTGTAGTTAAAACACTTTAAAACTGATAATGCATTTTAAATTAACTGATATTGCAGTTATTTTAAGTATAATTTTAATTAAAAGTAACTGCAATTGTAGTTAATTCAAAAGCAATTGCACTGTACACTTTTTTAACTTCAAATGCAGTTAATTTTACCGACATAATTCACTGAGTGCAGAGTTGCCAGAAGTTTAATTTTGAAATATGCTAAACTCTGCTAAATCACGAAAAAATATTCTTAAAATCTGACACACAAACTGTTGTAATTTTTATTATGCTAAAAATCTGCTGAATCGGCACACAAAAAATATTCTAAAAATCTGTTGCTTAAAAAGATTCAAAATTTGTACTGTAAAAGCAGCTTTTACGAAATAAAATATGCTAAAAAGCTTGCAGCATGTTTTGCAGATTTCAACTGACCGAGCTTCATTTCTATTAAACAAATCGGCATAAAATTTTTGTACTAAATTTTTATTTGCGATTGTAGTCAAGATATTGAGCCACATTATGGTTTTTAAAGAACTTAATTATCTTATCTTATTATCTTACCCATGAAAAAATATAGATGTTAAAATGTACTGGGTTGAAACCAGAACAGTACTTGTATTCGCATAATGAGTTAACTGAATTTCATATAAAGTTCAATAAACTGAAAAATATACAAATAATAAAAATAAATAATTAATAAAATGCTCATAAATTTTTTATTGGCACTTAAGTAAATAGAACCTTTAAATATTATGGAAATTTTTGCCTTACAATTAATCAACAAACACTTATAAGCAGAGCAGCGACTTTTATGCAAATGAATGTTTGTAGCTACTAACCCAACAACGATTTTGAGAAAATACTTTTCCGAATTAAAGAATTTGCAACAAAGTGGCATCGATTTGGAGTTGCAAACTTTTGCATATTTTATTATAAATGCATATTTTTGGAATATTTTACTTTTAAGTGCGTATTTGTTTTGCATATTTCATGGTTGTTATTTAATATTTTTGCATATTTTATATTTAATTGCATATTTTTTACATATTTTTCAAAAATTAGAAGTCAGATTTAAGTTAAAATACACAAACGAGAGAATTTTTAAATCTAAACACAGCACTAAACTGTAAGAAGGAATATTATTTATGTTGTCATCTGCTTCAATTTAAAAATAGTTTCTCGCATATAATCTACTGAAAATGACAGTTAAAAGATGACAAAGCTTTTTACCTTTAAAATAACTAAAAATGTAGTAATTTTTTAAGGTTAAAAAATAACTAATAAATGCATTAAAAATAGCTAACAATGTCGTAAAATTAAATGATAAATTTTTATTACAAAAATTTTAACTGACAAATTTGGTAAAAACGATTGTTTTCTCCAGTTATTTTTTTTTTAATATTATAAAAACATAATTTAATAAAAATAAATATTCAATTAAAAAAATGTGTAATTACTGCGGCATAATTGAAATTCTAAATAGAAATTCCAATTCCACTATTATTACCTTTTTAAGCATTGAAAATACAATACAATATTCCTAATTTTAGTTAGTTAAGAACATATTAACAATAACTATAAACTAAGCAAGAATTTTCAAGAATTCAACGAAATAGAAATAACAAACAAAAATAACTGTTTACTTTAAAAATAAAGTTTTGGTAGTTGTTTATCACTGAATTAAAAATAACGAATTGTTTTTTTTAAATAATTGTCATAATAGTTGTTTTATATATTTCATAGAAAAACAACTTAAATTACAGTTAAATATAACAACTACTAAACAACTGTCATGTAGTAACTGACAAACTTTTTTAGTGTAGTTTTAAGTGTATTTTATATTTTTGATTTTTCGTATATATTTCCATTGAAGTGAATATTTTACCACATATTTAGCATTTCTTACAGTATATTTTAAGCACATATTTTAGATTTTTAAGTGCATGAAAGTCGCTGCCCTGCTTATAAGTATTTGAAGTGGTATGGGTCCATTTTCAAAAAAAAAAAAACTTAATTATGGGGTTCACTGAGAAAACTATCATTACTTCAATAATGAATTTTTTCATAGTATGAATGAAAATTGTCACTGACACTCGTCCATTGAAACTTTTCATAGAATCTATATGAAACAGGTTTCATTAAAGTCAATGTTTATTAAAAGTTCATAAAATTAATTAAACTCCTTATAAAATTAATAGGCCACTCCTCCAGTGAATAAATCATTAAGCCAATGAAAAGCTTCATCAAATCTATGAAGCAATTTCATTTATTATTATTTATTATAGTTGGTTATTGTCATTGCTTAGCTGGAGTGGCTAAAGAAAAAGTATTTAGCAAATGCAAAAAGCGTAATAAAATTGTAGCATATTTTACGGATCTACAAAATATATCTAATGCAAGAATTCATTAAATTAAAAAGTTTCATAAAATTTTATAATAAGTTTAAGTCAATTAATGAAATTAATTAATGTTTCGAAAAAATATGATTTATAAAAAAATTTCATAGTCCAAAATTAATAATAAAAAATTAATTAAAAAAAATTTTTTTTAATTATAAAAAATAATTCTAATTAATGCACATCACTATAACTCGGCCTTATGGTTACATAAAAGTATTGTAATTGAGAATTAAATGTTTAGGCCCTCTGCAAGGTGGCTAAATAAATTCTAAACTAAATACAAATTGACAAAAGGGTTTAAAATTTCTTTGCAAATTTTTTGAAAACTTTTTCAAATTTCACAGAAATTTGGAAGCCTGCATTTAGTTTAGATTTTATTTAGCCAGTTCGCACCCATCCTTAATATAAAATTCTAATTATATGACAATTTTTAAAAATTAATGAAATGACGATATTTAAAAAAAATAAATAAAAAAAAAAGTAAATACTATTGAACAATTTCATATATATAAAGAACATTTTCATTAAATTTATGAAGATCTAATTTATGAAATTCAATGAATTTTTTAATGAAATTATGAAATTTTTTATAACTTTACTTTCATAATTAAATATTATATACATAATAAAATTCTTCATTGATGCTACGACAAAAATTCTATGAAATTATATCATTAATATCATGAAGGATAATTCTTTCAGTGTTTCTATTATTGATTGGATTCTATTCACTGCACAAAGTTTTGTTATAGAAACTTTTGAAAACGCTGAAATTTAGAAAGGGGATAGTGAAGAGATGAAAAGTGCTGAAAGATGGATGGCTTCAAATATCGTAGCACTGTAATTGCACGAAATGTTAAATTTTGGAACGGTTGGGTAGTTGGCAAACTTGTTGAATCTTTTTATTTTATAGCCCTGTTAAATTATTTTACTTCGGTGGGGTTAAATGTCATGGGAACACCGAAGGAGGGCATTGCGATATGTAAAAGGGATGGAAAACTCATACACATAATTTTTATAAATTGTTATTGTGGTGGCTGTGGATCGAACCCGCAAGCTTCTTTTTAACAATCCGACGAATAACATTGAAATTCTTCCTATAACAGGATTGTCTGGGCTTTGTAAAGTTTGATCTCCTTATTCCAAAACTGCTCCTCCAGTTTTGCGAAATTTGCAATCTTTACCTTATTATTTTTTGAAAATAGCATTATTCTACTCAATACTAAAAAAACATAGATTTCTTCCATAAATATCTAAATTTATCTCTTAAATAAACTTAATTTGCCGTGATAAGATGTGTATAGAAACATTTCACAAAAGTTGACATTTATAGTTTCAAAAACATTGAAATGCAAAAAATGTGGACTCATATCACTTTCAAAATAAGTGACTCATTTTATTATATTCGTATCTTTAGTTAAAGGAAAAAACTTTTCTTTAAAGTGTTTTTTTTTACGTAAGGTAAAATTTAAAAAAATTAATTACCATCAGCTTCAATTATCAAAAGAAACATATACAATATTTACACTAAAAGAATACCAATAAAAATAGACATCCAAGAGACTAACGACAGACGATGAAAGATAATTTAAAAACGATTAAAAATAATGTAAAAACAATTGAAAATAAAACTGGGTGGTATACCCTGTGTAAAGTACACTTAAGTGTGATAATTAAAAAAAATTTAATGAACTTATATTTTTTAAATACATTTTATAAAATTTTTTCAATATACATTTTTTCAGTATAAAGTTTCACACTTATTGGTTAAGCTCTACATAATGGTTAAAGTAAATAATTATTGATGATTTGAATGATTCAACTATGAAATGTAGACATCATGGGTAGATATATTAGAAAACTAATTCTTGATATACAGAAAAAGTAAACAAAAAACAAAAAAATTCTAAACTGTCAACTAAATACAAAAAAAAAACACCTAATCTACCCAACTCCCTCTAATGGGTTTACCTCTTAATGGTTGTATCATGTTGTTTTGTTGAGAAATTGCTTTGAGTTTTGTTTATAAATATACATATTTGTGTTAACTTTTATACAAACCTTAACTGTTGACTATAAAACTCATTGAGCGTATTCACAGTTCATGCTATTTTAAGTAGTAAATTAGCATTTGTAAATTTGATAACTTTCTATAGGTTAAAAATAAAAAATCATGCTATTTTACAACGATAGCACATTAGCACTTAAACTTGTGAATTCCTTCAATGTAATTTGTATTCAGTAAGGGTTTTCACAAGGGGTGTACTATTTGTTGTATCGTTGTATCGTCCTAACAAAAAACAGAGTTGTTAAAAACTAAATTGAAAAAATACAACATTTGAGAATAGCACGATACAACATTTTTACGTATGTTTAATGTCCTATGTTTGAGTGTGCTAACCGATAGAAAACTGAAAAGAAAATCGTTGTTAAACACAAATAAAAATTTTAACAACTCTGTTTTTTGTTAGGACGATACAACGATACAACAGATAGCACGCCCCTTATGAACAACCTAAGTATTTGTTTAACCTTTTGAAAAGTTTTTATTTTTCAATTTGACCCAATTCTTTTCTTTGATCTTTTAGTAGTGCTTATGTTTCCTTATTCGTTAGTTTTATTTTCTATAGCCTCTGGCTGTTAAATTATGATCGAGGAATATATATTACTTTGTATGTTTTTCAGATATTTTTTTGTTGGATTTTAAATACAGATGAAAATAATATATGTAAATCGGATACCCAGCAAAAAAGAGATGCCAAAGCAGTAGAAAAAGCACTACAATTAATGTTCTAAATGTACTTCTTTTTTAAAAGAAACACTAATGATTTTAACATTCAGTTGTCATAGGAGAGGACGTGCCACCTAGTGATAACGAAGTCGTTATAACTTTTGTTTTTGGTGATGCCATACCCCTGGAGAGGACTACTTCCACTTCAACATTTTTTCAGTACTTTTTGAACTAGGGCAAGGGAAACTGTTTTTCATCAACTGAAAGTTTATAAAAAAATATTCGCAAAAAAAATCATTTATTAAAAAATTAAATTTTTTTAGTAGGTTTGAGGTTAAGAAGAAGAATAAACCTTCCTCAAAAGTTATAAACACATTAAATTTGCAAATCAGACTAGATCTAGTTTCTGCCTTTTTATGGACAGGCTTCATCAGTGATCTTCCATTAAATTGTATTATTGTTTATATTTTTATTGTCAGATTGTCTATATATGAATAATTTCAGAAGTGATCAAACAGCCATATACAAACATTCTACTTCAGATTCTCTCTGTTTATCTTCTTATTTCCTCCGTGTCACCTTTTCACAAATATTGCCACATTGACGTATGGTTTGTACGTACAAGTGCAGGCAATTTGTGTATATTGGAGACGGACAGCCAACAGGGCATTATTTATTTTTTATAGTAAAGTGTTGTTTTTTCAAACGCGTCGTATAGAGCAAATACAATTAATATTGTCATTAATATGTATTTCTATTAATTCTAATTTAGTAGGTTTGAGGTTAAGAAGAAGAATAAACCTTCCTCAAAAGTTATAAACACATTAAATTTGCAAATCAGACTAGATCTAGTTTCTGCCTTTTTATGGACAGGCTTCATCAGTGATCTTCCATTAAATTGTATTATTGTTTATATTTTTATTGTCAGATTGTCTCTATATGAATAATTTCAGAAGTGATCAAACAGACATATACAAACATTCTACTTCAGATTTTCTCTGTTTATTTTCTTATTTCCTCCGTGTCACCTTTGCACAAATATTGCCACATTGACGTATGGTTTGTACGTACAAGTGCAGGCAATTTGTGTATATTGTTATTGTCAGATATTTCACCATTTTTATAAATTGTATATATTTAAAAATTAAATACCCAGGTAAAAATCTCCATAATATATTATATGGATCCATACAGGTTTAATGTATGTTCGTGCATGCTCATAAACATGCTTGTATGTGCATTCATGGATACATAAATCACCATACGTGCATCCATAAATCTTCATTCATGTGCATTAACGAAATTTGAGGTAATATCTGCATATATGCTCACACATTTTCATGAATGTTCATACATGAACATTAGGCTGGGTCGATTTGTGGGGAGGCAAAAAAATCGCCCATGGCTCAGGGAAAATCGTATTCTAGGGATCAAAATAAGAAACTTTGCCGAAGGAACCATACCTCTAAAACGAATTCTACTACCCCTAACTGTTGACTTTTGTCCCGTAGGGTCAAGTTTTGAAAAATCCCACTTTGACCCATTTAGAGTGCCCCAATCGAGTCCAAATGTATGACCGACCCCCACTAACTTTGGAGGGCCGATCCACTCATGCCAGTGGTACACCCCCTGGAACTCCCCTGGGGGGTTCCCCATACAAACATTTTAAAAAATCACCATTTTTGGCACTTTATTTTATTATTTTTTATTTATTTTATTTATTTTTATTATTTTATTTATTTTTTCTCCTTAGAAATTTATTTAGTCAGAACATATGTAAATGAAAAAATTAATTTAACTTAGTAATAGAAAAGAAAAAATGCCCAGACTTGAAAGCAAAAAAGACTTCAAACAGTAATTTTTTTTATTTTCTTTTCTATTACTAAGTTAAATTAATTTTTTCATTTACATATATTCTGACTAAATAAATTTCTAAAGAGAAAAAATAAATAAAATAATAAAAATAAATAAAATAAATAAAAAATAATAAAATAAAGTGCCAAAAATGGTGATTTTTTAAAATGTTTGTATGGGGAACCCCCCAGGGGAGTTCCAGGGGGTGTGCCACTGGCATGGGTGGATCGGCCCTCCAAAGTTAGTGGGGGTCGGTCATACATTTGGACTCGATTGGGGCACTCTAAATGGGTCAAAGTGGGATTTTTCAAAACTTGACCCTACGGGACAAAAGACAACAGTTGGGGGTAGTAGAATTCGTTTTAGAGGTATGGTTCCTTCGGCAAAGTTTCTTATTTTGATCCCTAGAATACGATTTTCACTGAGCCATGGGCGATTATTAAATCGACCCGCCCTAATGAACATACTTGTAGATATTACCTCAAATTTCGTTAATGCACATATGTGAAGATATATGGATGGATGTATGGAGATTTATGTATCCATGTATGGAAAAGCATGCAGGTTTATGAGCAAGCGCGAGCGTATATTAAATTTGTATGAATCGATATATGCAGATTTTTAGCCGGGTAATCAAATTTTTAAAAAATTGTAATTTTTCACAAATTACGAATTTTTTGAAATCTTAAATGAAATGAAAACTTAAAAAAATGTCCATGAACCGCAGAAGACGAGAGAACAAGTTCTAAGCACTTGTAGTTTTCTTTAAATTGTAGCATCAAGCACCCTGAGCTTAGTGCTAACAACTTTAGCCCCAAAGAATCGGTAAAAGATTCGAACCATCTTAAAAGAACATCTTAAAAGAGGAACGAGGTATATAATATAATTTATTTCTGTGAAGAAAAATTGCAAAATTCTTCAATAGAAAACAGATTTTTTATATTTTAATTTGTTGACAAATGAAAATATTTGTTTGTTATGTGCTTTTAATTACATGACAATTTTTCTTAGAATACCAGGGGTATGGCATCACCGAAAAAATAAGTTATAAAAATATTGTTGTCACTAGATGGCACTTTGTTCAAAAAATTGACAATTTTCTTTTTTTATTTAAATTTAAATAATAACAAACAACAAAGCAAAAAAAAAAAAACAAACGGCTATCTCAAATTTTATTATTGGAATATATACCGCACTTGTTTTTTTTTTCTTATTTTGAGCAGTTTTCAGCAGTTTTTGAGTTTTAAAATATAGGCTCAGCTGATACTAAACTGATACTAAATAGTTGATCAGGTAACACTAAATTTCAGCGCCTTCTACCGGTGAGTAGTGTAAGTTTTGATTTCCTATCCCTACACTTAAAATAATACGTCAGTAGAAAAATCTGTCAAACTGGTTTCAAATCGATTTGCCTAATTTTTAACAAATTTTTAGTTAAAACACTGATTTTAGCATAGATTTTAGTTATCTCCATTTAACACAATACTAAAAACGAGTAAAAAGGTTAAAGTCGGGCATGCCGACTATAGAATACCCTACACCAGTCTGGGTAAAAGCCAACTAATGTCACCAAAATCAATAGGCTGCGTTATTGGGCCAATATAGGTCTGTGTACCAAATTTCATCAAAATATCTTAATATTTGCGACCTGCAGCGTATAAACAGTATAATTTTGGTAGGACCCTTATATGGGCACTAGGTCTAAACATGGACCGATGTTCATCAAAATCAATAGGCTTCGTCCGTGGGCCAAAATAGGTCTGTGTACCAAATTTCGTCAAAATATCTTAATATTTACGACGTGCATCGTATAAACAATATAATTTTGGGGGGACACTTATATGGGCACTAGGTCTAAACATAGACCGATGTTCACCAAAATCAATAGGCTTCGTCCTTCGGCTGCCATAAGTCGGTGTACCAAATTTCATCAAAATATCTTAATATTTGCGACCTGCAGCGTATAAACAATATAATTTTGGTAGGACCCTTATATGGGCACTAGGTCTAAACATGGACCGATGTTCACCAAAATCAATAGGCTTTGTCCTTGGGCCAACGTAGGTCTGTGTACCAAATTTTATCAAAATATCTTAATATTTGCGACCTGCAGCGTATAAACCATATAATTTTAGTAGGACCCTTATATGGGCACTAGGTCTAAACATGGACCGATGTTCACCAAAATCAATAGGCTGGGTTACTGGGCCAATGTAGGTCTGTATACCAAATTTTATCAAAATATCTTAATATTTACGACCTGCAGCGTATAAACAGTATAATTTTGGTAGGACCCTTATATGGGCACTAGGTCTAAACATGGACCGATGTTCACCAAAATCAATAGGCTGCGTTATTGGGCCAATATAGGTCTGTGTACCAAATTTCATCAAAATATCTTAATATTTACGACCTGCAGCGTATAAACAGTATAATTTTGGTAGGACCCTTATATGGGCACTAGGTCTAAACATGGACCGATGTTCACCAAAATCAATAGGCTGCGTTATTGGGCCAATATAGGTCTGTGTACCAAATTTCATCAAAATATCTTAATATTTACGACCTGCAGCGTATAAACAATATAATTTTGGTAGGACCCTTATATGGGCACTAGGTCTAAACATGGACCGATGTTCAAAAAAATCAAACTTGTTCGTCCTTGGGCCAACATAGGTCTATGTACCAAATTTCATCGAAATATCTTAATAGGTGCGACCTGTAGAGTGCGTACAAGATTGCATGGACAGACAGACAGACGGACAGACGGACGGACGGACAGACGGACATCGTTAAATCGAAATAAAAAAAAATTCTGAACCGATCGGTATACTATAAGGTGGGTCTACGACCAATATTTTTTGGTGTTACAAACATCAGCACAAACTTATAATACCCTGACCACATAGTGGTGTAGGGTATAATGACCACATAGTGGTGTAGGGTATAAAAACTTATAATACCCTGACCACATAGTGGTGTAGGGTATAATGATCAGTACTTTAACTAATTTTGAGTGTTAATTTTCAAAACTATTTATAACTAATTTTTAAGAACCCATTCGTTAAATTTAACGAAATTTATTGTTAAAATATAATATTTTCATGTTACTGTTATTATTAATGGCGCCACCAATGTATCCGAAGTTTTAAAGATGGCCCATATCTCGAAAACTAAGAGAGATAGAGCAAAATTGATGAAAATTTCGACTACCCCTAACCACACAATATCCCAGCAAAAGGGGTTATGTCTATCCAAAAATGGACCTTGGCGGGGCCTTGGACCCTCGGAAATTTTTAATAAAAATTTCCCACTTCATAAAATGGCCCATATCTCAAAAACTAAGCGAGATAGAGCCAGAGCTTTGAAGAATTAATTCCTTTTTGAATGAATTCACTACCAATCGAATTCAATTTTCTCTAGAATTGAATAAATTCCTTTTCTTAAGTAATTCACTGAATAAGTTCAACTGAATGCGTTCATCAAACAACAAATTCAAATTATTAATTCAATTGCAATAGTTCTTTTTATTAAATCAAATGAATTAATTCACCGGTGAACGCGTTCAATTTTATAAATCGACCGGAAAAAAGTGAATTAATTCCTTACTGAATTCGTTCAATTTCATTTTCGTTCAGTGAATTAAAAAAAATAAAATTACGTTCAGTGAACTTATTTTTTTTTCAATTCAGTGAACTTATTTTATTTTTTTTCAATTCAGTGAACTTATTTTTTTTTTTAATTCACTAAACGTAATTTTATTTTTTTTTTAATTCACTAAACGAAAATGAAATTCAACGAATTCAGTATTCCTTACTGAATTAATTCACTTTTTTTCCGTTCGATTTATAAAATTAAACATGTTCACCACCCTAGTAAAAATGATTTTTATATATTCATATATGATTTTTATACAATCATTTATGATTTTATACAATTATAACTTGTCGAGTATTGTGAAACATATATTTTTATATGATTATATCAAAAGATATTTAATTATATAAAATTATATTAACCAGATCCACCATTTTTCGGATCAGATAATATATTTTTTATATAATTATATTAACCCATACATGATTTGATTCGAAAAATGGTGGATCTGGTTAATATAATTTTATATAATTAAATATCTTTTGATATAATCATATAAAAATTCATGTTTCACAATACTCGACAAGTTATAATTGTATAAAATCATAAATGATTATATAAAAATCATATCTGATTATATAAAAATCATTTTTACTAGCGCAGTGAATTAATTCATTTGATTTAATAAAAAGAACTATTGCAATTGAATTAATTCGTAAAAAAATAAATTGAACGAAAACAAATATGAATTAATTCCATTCAATATATGGTGCTTAGTGAATTAATTCATCGAATTTTTAATTCAGAATTGAAAAATTGAATTAAAGAATTAATTCTTCAAAGCTCTGGATAGAGCAAAACGGACAAAATATTTGCTCTATTGGGGTGCCCTTATATGCCCTCACATGATATGGAATATGCCCGGGGAGGATTCCGAGACCCTAAATTTGTATAAATTCTACGACTCAGTATAATTACAGATAAAACTGTAGTTTTACAAATTTCTTACTTAAATTTAGATTTGTTAATTTTAACAAAAGAATTTTTTAAAATCAACAAATTTTATTTTAAGCCAAAAAACAGGAATAAATTTTGTTAAAGTAACAAATTTTTCTGTCCAGCCAACAGACGTATTATTTTGAGTGTATAAATTATAGTCTCTGTAGAATACCAAAACTATAATAATTTCCATTCGCCTCAGTTTTGTCACAATTTTGTTATTGTTATTAAGTTTAGAATAAGGGTATAAGTGTAAGTTTTGTTTCTTAATTTTGAAATTTATTTGTGAATAATTTTGATATATGTTGTTTTAACTGCATTTGTAGTTGCTTTCACCGCATTTGTCAGTTGGTTTCTAACAGTTAAAAATAAGTTGATTTAAATGGAAATCTAATGTACAACTTTTCAACTGCAAATGCAGTTATTTTAACTGCGGTTTGCAGTCAATTTCACCCACATAATTTCCTGAATGTATAAAATAATAATAAAAATAATAATAATAATAAAAAAGGCAGAAACTAGATCCAGTCTGATTTGCTAATTAATTTTCCAGTGTAGAAAATCATTACCAGATATGTGGTTATATAACTACATACTTGGTAATGGTAACTAGTTACTTTTGTTATTACATTTCTTATTAACTTTATATGACGATGTCGCGAAAATTAATGAGTTATGGTTACACACCAGCATACGAAAAATCAGAAAATATATCGTTACCTATGTGCTTACCAGTACTGACAAAAATAATGAGTCTAAAAATAGATTTAAAAAAAATAAATTATATAAAATAAATATTTTTTATTGTATTTTTTTTTAAATAAAATTTGCTGGTGCGGAAATCGAACCAGGGTCTACAGATTTTGAAATAATGATAAAAATAAGTCATTATCATTAACTCATTATTATATGTTTTAAAATAATGCACAAAGTAAGTGGGTGTCATCACTGGTAGTCCAAAAAATAATGATATGTCATTACCGTTTCTACACTGGGGTGTTTATAACTTTTGAAGAAATGCTTATTCTTCTTCTTAACCTCAAACCTACTAAATTAGAATTAATAAAAATGCATATTAATTACAATATTAATTGCAGTTGGTCTATATGACGTGTCTGAAAATGCAAAACACTTTACTAATAATCTTTCCTTCTGGGCATTTTTGAACAAAAACTTACGCTTGAAAAGCAATTTCTGAAATATTCTATGCTATATTTTTTCAGTTTTTTATCATTAAAGTTGCAGTAGTGAAAGAAAATAAGCTCATAAAAAATTTAAAAATATAGTGGATATCTTTATGTCTCGAAATAACTATAACAGGGCAAGTTCATTTTGGCATTTAGCCATTAATTGCCATTTTTCACTTATTTTAAACAAATCCTTGCCAAAAAAGCTATTTTGTTTAAACTTTTCATTAAAAATTCTATAAATTACAGTAAAAGCACAAAAATAATTTTTGGAAAAAAAAATTTTTAAATTAAAAAAAAAAAACAAAAAACTAAAATCTACATTATAGCCTAGAGAGAACCCCATAAAGATAAGCTGATGATAGTGAATTTGGTATCACTTGAAAATGCATTAATTGTCAACAATTGGTTCTAGGAAAGTTTTTTTTATAAGTTTAACATAACATTTGATCTTAAACCGAACAAAAATAACACTCATTTTTTTTTTATAATATTAAATTCCGAATTTTTTTTTATAGCAATGTAAATTTTAATCTTTAAAAATCATATTAATTTACACCAATTACACTTTAGCAGTTCAACTGTAAATTCCTTCATTATTGTGTTTTGTTAAAAATATAAAAAAAAACACTTAAATCATTTTTGCCTTTTTTCTTGTCAATTTAGCTGTTTTTTCGTACCAATTTCAACTTTTCTGTGCCATTTTAAACTTGCCCTGACTATAATTATAAGATATTTTTTATTTTTTGTCAAAATACGCGTAACCGCAAAATTTAAAACACATCGTTTGAGTATAATTACTTTCGATTAAGTGAAAAATATAAAAAAGATTTATGTGGGAACTTTTTTGAAAACCGCGAAGAAATAAAATAGCAAATATGTATTTTAATCGTCCATACATATCTCATAAGTAAATAGTTTTCTATTTGCATTAGAAGAAAACTCATTCGATCTAAAAAAGAGGTATATTGGAAGTTTGTCCATAATTCAAAAAGTACAATAAAACGAAGTAAAATAAAACACATTCTCTTATATTTACTACTTGTAAAAATTGACAATTTTTAATTTTTTTAATAATTTTATTCAAACTTTTATATTTTTCAGGTAAGAATGAAGCTTCCAGTTAAAATTGAGATTTTTGAGTAAGTACTTTATTGAAAGAAATACTAAATGGGTTTTTAAAATATTACGGTGTGCTTCTTTCAAGCACAAATATTTAAGGATTTTTATCTAAGACACAGATAAAGGAAATTGTTTTCCGAAAGTTAACCATTTCTTTATCAACACAAAAAGTAAAATTTTTCAAAATTTTCCATTTTTTCTGACAGCATATCTAAACATTGTGTTATTTCTTGCAGAATTAAGGGCCTGTTTATCTATTACGAATATAGTCTAAACGAAAGAAATTGATAATTACTTTCGTCAAAAATACATGAGAAACAAAAACAAATTTTTGTTACTTTGCTTCCGTTTAGAGTATTTTCGTTATACATAAACCAGGGATTAGTAAAAGTTGTCTAAACTACTCTGTTAATACCAAATTTTATATATATTGTAGTAATAATAAAAAATGATAAACTAACCCTTATAGGCACATGGGGTCATCCCAAATTTTTAAAATGTAAAAAAGTGCAATTTAACATAAAAATCGACAATATAAACCTTTAATTAAGCATCTTCAAGAAAAAAAAAAAAAATTAAAATTAATCTGGTAGGTTTGAGGTTAAGAAGAAGAATAAACCTTTTATTCAAAAGTTATAAACACATTAAATTTGCAAATCAGACTAGATCCAGTTTCTGTTTTTTTTATGGACAGGCTTCATCAGTGATTTTCCATTAAATTGTATTATTGTTTATATTTATACCCTACACCACTATGTGGTCAGGGTATTATAAGTTTGTGCTGATGTTTGTAACACCAAAAAATATTGGTCGTAGACCCACCTTATAGTATACCGATCCATTCAGAATTTTTTTTTATTTCGATTTAACGATGTCCGTCTGTCCGTCCGTCCGTCCGTCTGTCTGTCTGTCCATGCAATCTTGTGCGCACTCTACAGGTCGCAAATATTAAGATATTTTGATGAAATTTGGTACGCAGACCTATGTTGGCCCAAGGACAAACAAGTTTGATTTTGGTGAACATCGGTCCATGTTTAGACCTAGTGCCCATATAAGGGTCCTACCAAAATTATATTGTTTATACGCTGCAGGTCGTAAATATTAAGATATTTTGACGAAATTTGGTACACAGACCTATGTTAGCCCAATAACGCAGCCTATTGATTTTGGTGAACATCGGTCCATGTTTAGACCTAGTGCCCATATAAGGGTCCTACCCAAATTATACTGTTTATACGCTGCAGGTCGTAAATATTAAGATATTTTGATGAAATTTGGTACACAGACCTATATTGGCCCAATAACGCAGCCTATTGATTTTGGTAAACATCGGTCCATGTTTAGACCTAGTGCCCATATAAGGGTCCTACCAAAATTATACTGTTTATACGCTGCAGGTCGTTAATATTAAGATATTTTGATGAAATTTGGTACACAGACCTATATTGGCCCAATAACGCAGCCTATTGATTTTGGTGAATATCGGTCCATGTTTAGACCTAGTGCCCATATAAGGGTCCTACCAAAATTATACTGTTTATACGCTGCAGGTCGCAAATATTAAGATATTTTGATGAAATTTGGTACACAGACCTATATTGGCCCAATAACGCAGCCTATTGATTTTGGTGAACATCGGTCCATGTTTAGACCTAGTGCCCATATAAGGTTCCTACCAAAATTATACTGTTTATACGCTGCAGGTCGCAAATATTAAGATATTTTGATGAAATTTGGTACATAGACCTATGTTGGCCCAAGGACGAAGCCTATTGATTTTGGTGAACATCGGTCCATGTTTAGAACTAGTGCCCATATAAGGGTCCCCCCCAAAATTGGCTTGGTTACAAACTGCAGGTCGCAAATATTAAGATATTTTAATGAAATTTGGTGCGCTGACTCACATTATAGAAAATTTTGACACGAGCCCCATTTTAACCCATTCGAATTTCGGATCCAAACATTAGTTGGCTTTTACCCAGGTGTAGGGTATTGTATAGTCGGCATGCCCGACTTTAACCTTTTTACTCGTTTTATTGTCAGATTGTTTCTATATGAATACTTTCAGAAGTGATCAAACAGACATATACAAACATTCTACTTTAGATTTTTTTGTTTATCTTCTTATTTCCTCCGTGTCACCTTTTCACAAATGTTGCCACATTGACGTATGGTTTTTACGTACAAGTGCAAGCAATTTGTGTATATTGGAGACGAACTGCCAACAGGGCATTTATTTTTTCAAACTCGTTGTATAGACCAAATACAATTATCGTAATATTGTAATTAATATGTATTTTTGAGAGCAAGGTGTCAAAATTTTTGTTTTTTATGTTAAATAACGCGTTACATAAGGTCTGGACGAATTGCAATTACTTAAATATTTTCCAACCGATTTTGGATCTTTATGCCGTTATAGAAAGGTCTAGATTACGATCTAGATAAGCACCAGCGATAGAGAAATTTAGTTTTTATATTAACATGTAAATTGGGTCTCAAACGAAAGGTATTTTAGAGACCAATCGTAAATCGCATATAAAAAAGTTGTATGAACATTTTTTATGATTTTTTTTAAATTCTAGATTAAGAATGGATCGCTATATTGTATACTGCGTGTTAGGTTTCTCCCCTCTATGCAATTTCATATTTTCTTCAAAATTTGTTGTCTTCTTTGTTATGTCTCTTTTTTAAATTGATTATAATTATCTGCGATTTTCTTGTGCTGACAGCACACAATTTAAAATTATTGATTATCCTCGGCTTGTTTGTTCAAGGTACTCGTAGGTACATATCTGTAAATCAAGTATTATAAAGTTATATACCCAGTGTAGAAAATCATTACAAGATATAAGGTTATGTAACTACATACTTGGTAATGGTAACTAGTTACTTTTGTTATTACATTTCTCATTACCTTTATATGGTGATGTCGCGAAAAATAATGAGTTATGGTTACCAGTACTGACAAAAAAAAAATTATGAGTCTAAAAATAGATTTTCATAAAAAAAATTATATAAAAAAAAACATTTTTTATTGTATTTTTTTTTTTAAATAAAATTTGCTCGTGCGGGAATCGAACTACAGATTGCCAGTCAATAGCTCTACCATCTGAGCTATATCGACATGTAATATTTAATAGATAAAAACATAATTGACCTGCTGCATACAAGTAAGATTACTCGCCAACATACAAAAAATCAAAAAATATGTGGTTACATATATCCTTACCAGTGTTTGAAAAATATTGAGTCTAAAAATAGATTTCAAAAAATTCAAAAAAAAATCTAGAAAATTATTTTCTATTTCAAATAATGAGAAAAATAAGTCATTATAAGTAACTCATTATTATATGTTTTAAAATAAGTCAGAAGGTAAGTGGGTGTCATTACTGGTAGTCCGAAAAATAATGATATGTCATTACCGTTTCTACACTGGGTAGTTTATTTTTCTTAATATATCAGTCAGTACTTGCAACAAGTTGTTGAAAAAGAATAGCAAAACATAAGAGAAATGTTTAATGGATTTTTAATGACTTTGGCCTTAAAAAAAAACCATAAAGAAAATACAGGAGAAAGAATAGAGCAAAGAATGTCACTTAATTGAAGCTACCAAAAGCAAAGGAAAAACTGCAGTAGTCAATATAAATACAAACAAAACGAGTAAAAAGGTTAAAGTCGGGCATGCCGACTATACAATACCCTACACCAGTCTGGTGTATTGTATGGATCCGAAATTCGAATGGGTTAAAATGGGGCTTATGTCAAAATTTTCTATAATGTGAGTCAGCGCACCAAATTTCATTAAAATATCTTAATATTTGCGACCTGCAGTTTGTAACCAAGCCAATTTTGGGGGGACCCTTATATGGGCACTAGTTCTAAACATGGACCGATGTTCACCAAAATCAACAGGCTTCGTCCTTGGGCCAACATTGGTCTATGTACCAAATTTCATCAAAATATCTTAATATTTGCGACCTGCAGCGTATAAACAATATAATTTTGGGGGGACCCTTATATGGGCACTAGTTCTAAACATAGACCGATGTTCACCAAAATCAATGGGCTTCGTTCTTGGGCCAACATAAGTCTATGTACCAAATTTCATCAAAATATCTTAATATTTACGACCTGCATCGTATAAACAGTATAATTTTGGTGGGACCCTTATATGGGCACTAGGTCTAAACATAGACCGATGTTCACCAAAATCAATAGGCTGCGTTATTGGGCCAATATAGGTCTGTGTACCAAATTTCATCAAAATATCTTAATATTTGCGACCTGCAGCGTATAAACAGTATAATTTTGGTAGGACCCTTATATGGGCACTAGGTCTAAACATGGACCGATGTTCACCAAAATCAATAGGCTGCGTTATTGCGCCAATGTAGGTCTGTGTACCAAATTTCATCGAAATATCTTAATATTTACGACCTGCAGCGTATAAACAGTATAATTTTGGTAGGACCCTTATATGGGCACTAGGTCTAAACATAGACCTATGTTCACCAAAATCAATAGACTGCGTTATTGGGCTAACGTAGGTCTGTGTACCAAATTTCGTCAAAATATCTTAATATTTGCGACCTGCAGCGTATAAACAATATAATTTTGGTAGGACCCTTATATGGACACTAGGTCTAAACATGGACCGATGTTCACCAAAATCAAACTTGTTCGTCCTTGGGCCAACATAGGTCTGCGTACCAAATTTCATCAAAATATCTTTATAGTTGCGACCTGTAGAGTGCGCACAAGATTGCATGGACAGACAGACAGACGGACGGACGGACGGACAGACGGACATCGTTAAATCGAAATAAAAAAAAATTCTGAACCGATCGGTATACTATAAGGTGGGTCTACGACCAATATTTTTTGGTGTTACAAACATCAGCACAAACTTATAATACCCTGACCACATAGTGGTGTAGGGTATAATTAAACAAGTTAAGGGGGCGAACGTTGCTTGAATTTGCCATAAATGTTTACATTTTTAGAGTGAATATAAAAAAATAAATGAATTTTTTATATTAGCTGTGTTTTCACCTTAACTAGCCACAGAAAATGGATTCGTAGTTCCAACCGAATTTTTCGCCAATCGATTTTTTGTAGTTCCAGGTACAATCAATTTTTTTAACAATTTATTAGGAAGTCATTATTTTATATTACAAAATAATGCAAAAGGTAATGATATATCATTATTAGTAATGCAGATAGTCATAAGGTGTCATTACCAATATTTTGCTGGGCGTTTCCACACTGGGCAGATATGTCGTTACATAACCACATATCTGGTAATGATTTTCTGCACTCGGCAGGTATGTAGTTATATAACGATTAGGGCGGGTCGATTTAAATATCACCCAAGTGACAAGGAAAATCGTATTCTAGGGATCAAAATAAGAAACTTTGCCCGAGAAACCATACCTCTAAAACGAATTCTGATCCCACTTTGACCCATTTAGAGTGCCCCAACCGAGTCCAAATGTATGACCGACCCCCACTAACTTTGGAGGGCCGACCCACCCATGCCAGTGGCACGCCCCCTGGGGGATTCCCTATACAAACATTTCAAAAAATCACCATTTTTGGCACTTTACATGAGACACATTTTTGTGGAACATTCTAACCCTCTAACTCTTCAATAAAAGGGAATTTTTTGGCCCCTTTTTAAAAAGGGACAAAAAAGACCCGTAAGTAGAAGAGTTAGAGGGATAAAATGTTCCACAAAAATATTCCGCGTAGTGTTTTACATAAGTTCGCTGAACACATCATATACCTAAAATGGAAGATTCCCATGGTTTCTCCCTAAAATCCAGATTTGTGGGACATTTGAGCACCAATTCTGAATAAGTACAAAAGTTTCTTATTTTGATCCCTAGAATACGATTTTCCTTGCCACTTGAGCGATTTTTTTGCGTCCCTACAAATCGACCCGCCCTAATAACCATATATCTGGTAATGATTTTCTACACTGGGTAGTTAAGAAAAAAAAATAAAAATTTAATAACAATACCATACAAATCAATAAATATTGACACAATTTACCAACAACTAACCAATTTCGCATGAAGAATATATAATTCAGCATTTATTAACTTTTGGTATGCTGCAAAACAAGTTACACCCAAAAAATTACTCTTTTTTCAATTAATAGAAGATCTCTATATAGACAAAAATTTATTAGCTTAAATCATCTAATTAAATATTTGTTTAAAATAAAATTAGTTTTGAAACAAATATTTAATTAAATCATCGAACTGAATTAATAAATTTCTAAATTCATTTAATTTTAATTTTTTCAATAAATCGTACACAATTTTTAGTAATTATTGGTAATTTAAAATTAAAATAAAATACTTTTTTTTAAATACTACTAATATTTAATACTGTGGCTTTCAAATGACCTTAGATTAACTTTTATGATGTCGTTCAAGAAATGTAAGCATTTATGGGCAATTCAAGCAATACACATCCCTTTTGTAAAAAAAATGACAATGATAAGAACTCTGCATACTTATCGATGGCTGAATGTAGAAAGGCCCTCGATTTTAATTAATGCATTTATAGAAGATTACAACTAAATAAAATTGGAAAAATTTGCAATATAAAATTTCTGTGGTTGGAATTTTTTTTGTTGTCAATATTGGCAACAGTAAAATTAAAAGTTCTATCAAGTTTTCGTCTTTTTCCCGAAAGGCAGAAAAAATCGATTTAGGTTTCTTCTGTGTTGAGCCATCGATATGTAACTTATTAAAGATAATATGCGAACTAAAAACTATTATGTGAACTAAAAAATTGCAAATAAATACTCAGTCAAAACTTTTTTCCCCCGGAATCGGTTGTAGAATTACTTCCTTTCCTTTGTAACCCCTTCTACTTTAAATTTTAACAAAGATGATTTTTGTTTGAAATTGTCCTAAAACCAAACCCATACTTCACATAATTGTACGAGGGGTACTATTTATATTTCGGGAATAGCAAATAATAACAAACATTTTTAAATGAAAATGATTTTATTGTTTTTAAAAATATTCCCCTTGATGATCAATACACTTTTGCATTCGTTCAAACCATTTGTCATAGCAGTTTTTCCATTCCTCTTGAGACACCTCCAAAACATGGATTTTGAACGCTTCAACTGCTTCTTCGGCGCTCGTAAATCGTTGACCACGCAGTTTACCTTTGATATTCGGGAACAAGAAGTCTTTGGGTGCCAAATCAGGTCTGTATGGAGGATGAGTCATCAATTCGATGTTTTGACTGCTCAAAAATTCACCTGTTTGACGAGATGTGTGAGAGCTCGCATTGTCATGACGGAGAATCATTCGTCTTTGGGGGTTGGGTTTACGAATTTCTCCAAAGACTTCCGGCAAACAAGTGGTCCGGCACTCAGAATTGACTGCCATACGTTGCTCAAGCGGAACAGTAGCCACATGACCCATTCGGCCGAAGAAACAGTCGACCATTTGCTTCGTTGTGCTTCTTCCACGAAGAACTTTTGTTGAATTTCGCTCGCCTTGGAATGCCCACACGATCGATTGCTGTTTTGTTTACGGCTCATACGCATATATCCATGATTCGTCACCTATCACGAATTTATACACGTCTTTTGAAGCTCCACGGTCGAACTTTTTAATCATTCCCTTACACAAATCGACGCGAGCCACCTTTAAACTATGGGATATCCAACAAGAGCAAATCTTTTTTATAACTAAGTGTTCATGCAAAATCGAATGTATTGAATTGGAACTAATGTGCAAGGATGCCTCTATCTCACGATATGTCACATGACGATCTTGCATTATCAGTTCACGCACTGCATCGATGTTTTGTGGCACAACACACGATTTTGGACGACCTTAACGGAATTCGTCGGCGACCGAACTACGACCACGATTGAATTCACTGTACCAGCGATATACTGTGGTTTTTAATGCTCCTTTATCGCCATACAAAAAACTGACTTCATCGACGTCGAAAGTAGTGAAACATAATCCAAGGAAAACTTTCTCTTGAAATTTCCATTTTTGGCCAAATTGATTTTCTTAACTCACTGTAAACAAAACAAATAGCACTTGTACATCAAAACCTTGTGAGTACATTTATGCTAAAAATGTCAAATTTTATTATGGTGTTGCCAGGTTTTAGCTATTGACATTAGTGTAGCCAGTTCCCGAAATATAAATAGTACCCCTCGTATAAAGACGCATTCAAAAACTTTAGTTTCCGATTGCTTTGATAATCGGCCGGATTGAGGTATTTAGTTTCCGAATTGGTTTGTTGCGTAAATACAGACTCCTTTTCGACATAAATCCATAATGCCGATCTTGAATTTTCCGGGATTTTCGATTTGTTCTGTGGTCTTTCTTTCCACATGGCTTTTTAGTCGGGTCATGTCTATCATTCAGTAATTCGTTTAATGTTCATATGGGTATCAAATGAAATAGAAGAATATCCATCAAGAAAAAAATATGTTCCAAATGTCCATTAAAATTTTATACAATATTGTGAAAGAAAACACTTCAATATTTCAAGGACATTAAACATTAAAAACAAAAACATTTTTCCCCCTTTTTGTCAAAATTTACCCCCATACCAAAATCAAAGTGAGTCGCTTGTGACGTTTACGTGATGGCTATTTTTATCAGCCCGTACTGTCAAAATACGCACGAAACACTAACCAAAACAAAAGAAAACAATACTTTTTGGTAAGCTATCAGGGTTGGAAAAGTTGATACTACTCACTTATAAATTTAAAAAGTGTGTATGCGTATGACCCCTATTATTTAATTGCTTAGTTAATAATTAAAGAAAAACAAAAAATTTAAGTACTATTGGTGTCAAAAAAGTACACTCCAATAATTTTTTTGATAGCGAAAGGAAAAACATAATTTCCATTCCTGTTGGCTATAGTTTAGTTGCAGCCAACTTCACACTAGAACGTTATGTCAATCTTGGATTTTTCAACATTTTAAAGTGTATGTCCGACGTATTTACGGAGCTTTCATACATAACGTACAAACACGTCACGTTTTATAATTTAATGTTGGGAGAGATGATTTACATTATCATTGAACTATGGATATTCACACCTCTGATACTCATTTTAGTGATACAAAATATATTGTCGTTATAGTATACTCTGGTGTTTTGAAGTCCTTTTAAAACGACACCTTCTGACGTGATGAAGAAAAACTGGGCACGTACTTTTACTATACGTGGTCTCTACTTTGGGGTGTATATCCATTTTCCCTGATGATTTCCTTAGGGAAGAATGAAATTTGGATAGAAAAAGGCCTACAGGAAATTGTTGTAATAAAAAATATGTTTCTAAATATGTATTTTTTAGTTTTTTACCAATTTCGAATAATCGCTTAATCGCATAAAATTATTCGAATTATTCGTTATTCGAAATTTTGACATTTTACTGAGTGTAACATAAAAGAAACAGGACCCATATTAATTGATACAAAAAATAAATTAAATAAAAAAACATTTCATTAGCAAGTTATGAATAGTAAAAGTGCTGGGGATTATAATCACCGGTCGGCGAAAAATGTCGGCAATATGTGACAAAAGTAATGAAAATCGTTTGTTTTATGATATACTGAACTTTCGTGACATGGTGTCCAAATAAATTAAATAATTCACATTCACATAATTTTCCATAAAAAACAGCAAGAAAACGCGTTAATACTCCTAAACGTATATTCGATTTCATCACACATTTATTGCAGCATATTCACAAAAATTGGAATAACTTAAGCAATGTTTAACTATTTGAGAAAATCAGTTGGTCTTTCGAAAAATCCCTAAAACCGTATTTAACTTTTTTTTTACTTGTCACGTATTAAAATTATTTAAAAATCAGGCCTTCTCAATTTAGTAAAACAAAAAAAAAATGTTTCACATAGACAAATAAAGAAAAAACTCCACCTTGTCATCATACTTATAAGGAAGGTATCCCAAGGAAACTCTCAAGACATTATGAAACTAAGATATGTAGCAGAGGACACAAAACTAAAAGCAGTTTTTTATCCACCCACTCACATGTTTGGAGGTTAAAAGGTGGATTTAATTGTTGATCCATTTTTAGTTTTTTTTTCAGTTTTTGCATATTTGTTTCCATGTAACTCGAAGAAAAATTTCTGCCAAATGTTAGGTGTTTGATATAAATTAAAGGAATTTTAAATGTGCTAAAATCCCAAACGTATTTTACAAATTATGAAAAATAATCTGCTGGAGACATGTCCCTATCCGGATTTCATTCTCGCCTATGGAAATCGTCAGGGGACGATGTTTTTAGAATTTCTGGAAATATTTGTTAAGTTAAATTACAAACTCAATAAGAATTTCTTGTTCTCGTCTA
This sequence comes from Leucophora obtusa, assembly GCA_949987735.1. Lineage (NCBI taxonomy): Eukaryota > Metazoa > Arthropoda > Insecta > Diptera > Anthomyiidae > Leucophora > Leucophora obtusa. Next base: position 331,625,861 of record OX465295.1, on the reverse strand, counting down.
GGAGCGTTATTAAACATTTAAAATATCAAAGAAAAACAAAAACGACAGCAGAAAATTTACCACAATTTGCTTTGTTATCTTCCAATATACTACTCTGTTGTTTTGACAGATCTAGCAATGTCACTCCATTCGTATACATAAATATTTACAAAATCTGCCATTAAAAAGTTTTTTATCACTAAATATGGGATTCGGAAGCTAAAACAAAATACATGTCTCTTCATTTTGTCTCTGCTACAACATATCAAAATTTCATTAAGATCCTAAGAAATACCTTCCTAAGACAATTCCATAAAACTGCTACGATACTTGAAATATGTTGTATAGGCTTTAGTAACACACTGAGTACACACTAGTATAATGGGTTTGAGGGTAATAAAAAGTTATCCTAATTTGACCATATGTTACTTACAAAAACATGAGCTACCCAGCAAAACCTTCTACAAAATAGCCGGTTATGAAAGTAATTGTTATGCTAAATTGGATTTACAAAAAATAATAGGTCAATACTAAATTTTTGGACAAAATAACAGAAAAATTAGTTCAATTGAATCAGAACGCGTTTAACACACTTTTTTACTAAACTTTTTTACTAGTGTATTACTAATGGGTAGTTGTCAGAGAACTGCAAAATCAACTTTTTTCTTGATTAAATCATACACTAAAATTATTATTCAACAATACTCAATTTTGAATAAAATCACTATCATGCTACTGAACGCGTAGTTCGGATCAATTTGAGTCGTCTGTCGAACATGTTTTATTTACATTTAATCACTCAAAAAACTCACTGTTGAATAAAATCACACTAATCGAACATTTGAACTCACATGAATAAATCAAAGTATTAGTTGTTTTATAAAATAAAAAATAAATAAAATCTTATTGTTTTATAATGGGCATGTACACTGTACCATTTATCTGATACTGTAAACCCCCTGTTTATTGTTATGAAATTATTTTTCTTTTATTTGGTTGCAATCATGAATAAACTCATATGCGTTCATTTTTGTTTTTTGTAATTTATTCTAAATCAAAATAATCATCGTTGATCCGAACGAATATGAATGAAATGAATGTTATAAAAATTACCAATGATTAAATCAACGATGCAACAAAAATCACTTGGTTTGATTGGTTTAAAACAGAGCTTTGAAGAATTAATTCCTTAATTCAATTTTTCAGTTCTGAATTAAAAATTCGATGAATTAATTCACAAAGCACCATATATTGAATGGAATTAATTCATATTTGTTTTCGTTCGATTTATTTTGTTACGAATTAATTCAATTGCTATAGTTCTTTTTATTAAATCAAACGAATTAATTCACTGGTGAACGCGTTCAATATTATAAATCGAACGGCATAAAAGTGAATTAATTCCTTACTGAATTAATTCACCACTGAATTCATTCAATTTCATTTTCATTCAGTGAATTAAAAAAAAAATAAAATTACATTCAGTGAATTAAAAAAAAAAAAATTACGTTCAGTGAATTAAAAAAAATAAAATTATGTTCAGTGAATTAAACAAAAAATACGTTCATTGAACTCAAAGCCTGTTTTCTGCCGTTCAGTGGAAGAAAACATTTATTTACAAATAAAATTACATATATATTAAGTGTTAGAGAATCCCGATACACTTTATCAACCTACATGATTAAAAAATAAAGCCTTTTACTATTGAAAATAAAAACTTTACAGATATAGATGAATTTGGAAAAAATATAACTATTAATTTTTCAAACTTATGCTTCCCAGTAAAATGTAGATGCTTCACTATGACGTATTTCATTTATACGTTTTTACAATATAATGTTTTCTTCTACTAAACGGCAGAAAACAGGTTTTAATTCAGCATACGTAACTTTCGTTTTTCAATTAAGTGAACGAAATTTTTTTTTCAATTCAGTGAACGTATTTTTTTCTTTTTTAATTCACTGAACGTAATTTAATTTTTTTTAATTAACTGAATGTAATTTTATTTTTTTTTTAATTCACTGAATGTAGTTTTATTTTTTTTATTTCACTAAATGAAAATTAAATTGAATGAATTCAGTGGTGAATTAATTCAGTAAGGAATTAATTCACTTTTTTTTCCGTTCGATTTATAAAATTGAACGCGTTCACCAGTGAATTAATTCATTTGATTTAATAAAGAGAACTATTGCAATGGAATTAATTCTTTGAATTTATTGTTTGATGAACGCGTTAAGTTGAACGAATTCAGTAAATTACTTAAGAAAAGGAATTCATTCAATTCTAAAGAAAATCGAATTCGATTGGTAGTGAATTCATTCAAAAAAGAATTAATTCTTCAAAGCTCTGTTTTAAAATCAGCAACGAATATGTGTATTTGAGCGCTTGAATGCAAACGAATGTTTATTCGGGTGTTGATTACATATGATGGTTTTACAATCAGCAGTTGCAGTTCTCTGGTAGTTCTATAACACATTACGAGTAAGTGATATAATTTTGGTGCCAAAGTAATGAAAATAAGTATGCAGTTTAACGCATTACCAGATAATATGCATAAGCATATTACCAAGGTGTTGCTGGGAAGTACTTTACTCTACATAATTTTGCGTGTGTCTTTTCGTTTAACAACATGTATCAATGCATGAAGGGCAGAGTGAGTGTAAGTCAACAAAAATATATTTTCAACTTGACTGGACAAAATGTATTTTTTTTATTGACCGCTTTTCTGTAAGTAGTATAATTTATATATTCAGGATTTAATATTAAGGATAAATAATAATGAATAAAAGTTTGACGTTATGTGTAGATATGATTTCCCAAATAACACAAAATAAAAAAAATTTTGCTTGATAAAGGAAGTATATTGATGTGCACAAAAGCTAAACAATTTTTAGCACTTAATGGTAGAAAAAAATAAATTATTTGGCAGATTTCTGATAAGGAAAATAACCTACAAATTACAATATTAGACAAATTTATTTCTCCAGAAAATGGCAGTTGTACAAAAAATTAAGCACTAGCATATCACTGGGTAACCACTCTAATAACAATACACATACATTTTACCTAAAAAATCATAGAACCTTCCGAATAGTTTTTGATGGTTTTTTCTGGTATCGGACACTTTTGATGCCTTACGTTTATTACGAGTTTGTAATCCATTTCTACGTTTGCATCTATGCAACGTTGGCGTGGGTTGTTTTACACTTCTTGGCTATATATTTTGCAGACATATTGCAGTTTTTTTTTTTAATAACCTAAACTATTTTCATTTTTAGAATTTGAACAACAGGGACCGGTTTTAGTTCTTCAAATTTAAAATAAAATTTCAAAATACTTGTTGGAAACATTGCTGACGTTAGCAAATTTTTCACGATGCAGTGTATTGTTTGTTTGTTTGTTTGGTGTTTTCCTTCCTCGATTCTATGTTCTAATTATTTTAAATGTATTTCTGAGATAAAGAAATTAATTTCAATTTAGTAAGATTGAGGTTAAGAAGAAGAATAAACGCTTTTCTCTTCTTTGATAATAATTTTACCCAGAGACTATTAATTATAGATATAGGAAATCAAAACTTACACTACTCACCGGTAGAGGGCGCTGAAATTTAGTATTACCTGAGCACTAGAGGTGAGCGATATTTTCATACCGGTGATTTAATCACAGTTATTGATAAATCACTGGTAACGGCAGTGATCAAATATTTCAAGTCGCAGTTACTCGGAATGTCGTTCTTTTAATATTTTTGTACTATTCTGTCTTGCAAACTTCATTGTGCACAGTAATACATGTTTTTTTTTTAATAACAGTGAATAAGAGTGAATAAAATGTCTCCTTCTATCATGTCTTTGTTACCGGTCGCAACTATTCTTCTTTTAAGGCCCAGTTTTAAGGAAGTGGATTATCTTTAAACTTAGTTTAACGGAGTTTGTAACTGGAATACTGCTTTTAAAATGTGGTTTATTTTGTTTTATTTCAATAAAGAAATAAATTATACTCGAGAAAAAGATTTTCCGGCAAATTTTTGTTAATAAACTTTGAAATGGCTGACAAAATTCGTTTTCGGTTTAACTAAACCAAGTTTAACTGACATCTTAAAAACTCGCCATAAATATTATTTCGTTTATTTATCAGAAAATCGCAGTCTTTTCCAAAGAAAACCCGTGATCACGGTCACTGTTTAAAAGAACGGTGATTTGAAAATCACGATCACTGGTAGCAGCGTTATTCAAAAATCACCGAATCGCTCATCTCTACTGAGCACCTATTTAGTATCAGTTTAGCATCAGCTGAACCTATATTTAAAAACTCAAAAACTACTGAAAACTGCTCAAAATAAGGAAAAAATAAGCGCGGAATATATTCAAATAATAAAATTTTAGATATCCGTTTGTTTTCTTGCTTTGTTGTTTGTTATTATTTAAATTTAAATAAAAAAAGATAATTGTCAATTTTTTGAACAAAGTGCCATCTAGTGATCAAAGGTTTAAAAGGCTTAATTCTTTCATTCACTTTTTAAAAATTAATGAAATTTGGTTTAAATTTCATTCCCTAATAGCATTCTTATGGAATTAATTCGATAGCTTAATTCCCTATAGCTTAAAATTATATGAATTCATTCTATTTTGATTGAATTCTAACTGAATGAAACCCAATTTACCTGAATTCATTTAATAAAAAAGTGAATGAAAAATTATTTGTTTTCATTCACTTAATCAAATGAAAAATTTTAATTTGTATGTAATTGCTGAAATATTAGCATAATACAATGAAAAACGTCTAAAATTCATCTAACAGAAATAAATAGTATCGTATGCTTTGTTACAGCTTGTATGCTTTGGTTTTGATTATATGTTAGTTTCAAACTACACTGCACTAAGTGAATGGTAATAAAATTTCTTTATTCAATTAGTAAAATGGTGAATGAACATGCGATTTGAATGATTCAAGTTAGGAATTCATTCAATTCATATTAAAGCTTTGGGAATGAGGCTTATGAATGAATTCTTTACGAATGGTTTAAGGGAATGGTACATGAATCTTTTTAAAATCTGAATTTAATTTTTAGTGAATTAAGCTTAAATTGAATTAAGTTTTTCGAAGCTCTGCTAGTGATAACGGTGTTTTTATAACTTATTTTTTTTTGTGATGCCATACCCCTGATTTTACTATGTTGACTAAACCCAGGAAAATTTTCTGTTCCAAACAGTCGGTTCTACAATAGCTACTTTTCATTCACAACCCCTTCTTCTATCGATTCTAACACCGATTCTTTTTGTTTGAAATTGTCCCAAAAGCAACCACTTCTAAAGCTTCAAAGTGGAACCGGTTGCCCTAGAATCAGCTGTGGAACTAGTTCTAGAACTGATTCTACTTCAGTTATAGCTTCCATATTGGAACCTAGGTACTGGTTCCGGAACCAGTTCCATGGAATCGGTTGCGGTGGAATAGGTGTGGTTGGCTACTGATTGTAAAAAATTTTCCTGGGATATCTTTTTACTCAATTTCAAAATTTTCATTTTGAAATGTCAATGGTAGACTACTTTGAATTTTTCAAAAATAACTCGATACAGTCTTTGGTCAATAGATTACTTACTCTTTGACATTCGCTGTCAGTGCACGTAACTCATGAGAATTTGTTAGACATACGTCCTATACCTATACAAAAAATATTTCAATTTGTGTGTAAAAATTTGTTTGTTGCAAAAGAAGAAGAAGAAGAAGAGTGATATATCTATGTAATCTATGCTTTAATCATAACAAAATTTCTAAAGGGAATTATCATCTTTCTCACGCTTTCAATTAAAATTTATTATTCACTGCTGAGGATTCTGTTGGTGATGATGATGTTTGTTAGTGTGATGTTAATGCTGACATTTTGATGTTGGGGTGTGTGAGTTGTAAACAATACTAGATAGATGACTCAATTTTTTTTTAATATACACTTTAAACGTACTACACATATTAGGGTGATATTTATTTTTTAATATAGAAAGAAGAAACAACATTAATTCATTAAGGACACATCATAGATCTGCTGGACATTTATAAACCAAAATATAAAGATATATTCCACAATACTTTAAGGGCTAACTATATTATGCTTATGCTGCCTTAGAGATTAATCACAACGACAACGAGAATTGCATTTTCATATACTTTGTTTACAAAAAATTAATTTTTTTGGCAGAAAAAATATAATTGAAAATAAAAATAAATAATTTCCCGGAAAAAAGCTAAATTAAATACAATAAAATGTAAAATAACAAGAATTAATGCAAAACCAATTGAATTGATGAAGAATTGTGGCGAAACAAATACAATCATATTCTTGTTTTGCTTTCCTTTTTTTCTAAACGTCAACAAATGTCGACGGTCGCTTGTCGCTGAATTAAAATTAATCGCGACGACTTTTGCTGTCGTCGGTCGACAATCGACCCAGTTGTGATTGAACTCTTAAGCTACTGTCAAAAATCAACGAAAAGTCTGTCAAATGCTTAAGCAACTTATTGAAGACTTTTGGGTGGCTATACCAACGAGGATATAGGCTAAAGAGTTCCCATACGAAAAAATTGTACTCTTTGGTTCCCTTAAAATTTATATAGATTAGGATTCTGGTAATTCCCGTGAAGAATAAGAGAAACAAAAGGAAAACCGAAAAAGTTAACAAGGCACTGTTTTTATCAAGGTTGGTTACCGAAACGAATAACGGTAAGGATAACGGTAACGGTATCAAATTTCGTTTGTTTCGGTAACGGTAAAGGTAGCGGTATTTAAGATTGATTGGGTAACGGTATACCGTTATCGAAACAGCAATACCGGTACGTACCTGTATTAAAAATTACGTTAAAAACATATAAAAACAAGTAAAAACATAGCATATTCTTGCTTTTAAGTCTTAAAAATACAGATTTTAACCTATAAATTCAATGCTGGTAGTTTTAGTAATTAAAATTATTTTCTATAAATTTTGTTGCAAAAATAACTCAAGATTATAAAATAAAAAAGTTAAAAAATTGTCATTTTTTTATATAAATTAATAAATACCGGTAAAATACCGATAACTACCCATAAAAATAACGGTATCGGTAACGATAACGGTATTGGGAAATTTTTTTACAGGTATCGGTAACGGTAACGGTATTCAATTTGAAACGGTATTTTAGCGATAACGGTATTTTAACGATAACGGTAACCAACCTTGGTTTTTATTGTTTCTAATGATTATTGATTAAAGCGGTAACAAAAACAACTTTAAGAGTGAAATAAATAATAAATAATCAATTTTAGTTATTTTTTTTTATTGTTTTTAATGATGTTTTTTGCTTGTAAACCCGTTTTTATTAAATTTATTGTTTTCGTGTCGTCCTTCATTTTCTCTCGTTCGCTGTTAAATTTCTTCAAATTCTTTGTGTTTTTCTTCTCACTTGCGTGTGAAATTTTTACGAATTCTTAAAACACTTTAATGGATACCCCCTGGCCATACTATATTTTTTAAACTTAAATATAGTGCTATTAAAAATATGAGTAGTGGGTATCGAGTATTTGTCTTTTTTGTGGGTACTCGCTACTAAAAACTACTACTCGATATTTTCAGAGTTGCATTTTGGACAGACAAAATATATAAAAATGTGACTCCGCTAAAATATTTACCACAAAAATGTGACTCTGCTAAAATATTTGTCAGAAAACTACAACTCTGATAAAAGAAAAAATCAGAATTAAAATATTTAAAATTATATTTAAAAAAAAACTATGAAAAAAGCAATGAATAGTTGATGAAAAAGTTTAGAAATATGTTTATAAATTTAAATATTGAATTACCATAAATACTTTCAAAGAATTTTACTAAAAAATTTCAAATTTAAAAACCGTTAAAAGTATTGAGTAGCATCGAGTATCCAAATCAAAAATATCGAGTAGTATCGAGTATTGAAAAGTAACCGAATTTACCAGCACTACTTAAATACATACTACACTTAGTTGCAAACATTTGTAGTTTGCCAAAAATATTTTCTTCTTATATTTCCTAAATATAGTATATGGATTTTTTCGAAATTGTTATTTAGTGTGAACAATTTATAAATATTTTACCATAAAGCAAAATGTCAATTTTTCCCAAGAAAAATAATAGTCTTGTACATTAAATTTGCGTGAAAACAAACTCTACACAATTTTCACGTGAAACTCATCGTGAAAAATAATTTTTTTTATATGGAGTATAACAGTTTTTTCACGTGAAATCGAAACAACTTACGGTGCTTAAACAAGTAAATCTATATTTATTTTATGTAAAAGTACTAAAAAATGCAACAGTGCGTTAAGTACAATATAATGTAAATTGGGTTTAAAATATGTGTGTCTCTTATTTTTCTCCAAACATTTAATTAGGTTTTAAAATAATTTTTACACTATTAGGGTCACATGCATAATCAATTTCTAAATTTAGAAATGGCTTATACAACAAATTTTTCATACAAAATTAATTTTATAAACGTGTTATAAGGTTTTCAAATTATTATGCATAAGCACTTTAATGTTTTTGAATTTAATTATTTAAAATTTTACATAATGAAAATTATTTTTGGAATAACCAATTTTTAACTTTTAGTAATTTTCTCGTTACAATTAATTATATCCTACACTACTACGTGGAGAGGGTATAATAAGTTTGTGCTGATGTTTGTAACACCAAAAAAATATTGGACTTAGACCTTGTAGTATACCGATCGACTCAGAATCACTTTTTATTTCGATTTAACGATGTCCGTCTGTCTGGCAATGCATTCTTGTGCGCACTCTACAGGTCGCAAATATTAAGATATTTTGTTGAAATTTGGTACATCGACCTATGTCGGCCCCAGGGACGAAGCCTATTGATTTTGGTTAAAATCGGTCCATGTTTAGACCTAGTGCCTAGGGCCCCCCCCTCCAAATTAGCTTATTGAAATTTGGTTCGCTGAATCTTGATGGGATCGGTCCATATTTGGACCTATCGCCCGTATGGGCTATATTTCCGATTTTGTCTTCTTTTATCATTTTATAGAAAATTTTCACACAAGTCCCATTTTAACCCAATCGAATTTCGGATCCAAACATTAGTTGGCTTTTAACCAAACTGCTGTAGGGTATTATATAGTCGGCATGCCCGACTTTAATTTTTTTACTCGTTATTATGACGAAAACATTATCTAGTAGATATTATAATACAGAAGTGGTTTTATTATATTTGATTAAGAAAATGTATCTTCGTTACTTATGTTAGGCGCTGTATGCATTCAAAGCATTCGTTACGTATATCGTATGTAATGCCATGCAGTAAAGTGTTAACGTGTTTACCGCGTTGTTATATCAATTACACATCTCTATACATCGGTTCTTGAAGTAGGTGTCCGCCATATGACAATGCTAGGAGAATATAGATTAATACGTCTTCCTCGTATGTAAATGAACATAAAGAATTTTCCATTAGGGACGGGTAGTTTTTGACAGTTCATGGCGTTTTAATGCATTATTATTAATTTATTGCATTGCTATTACCGTCAGCGGAGAGTGCTACTGATTGATGATAACCAATATATTTCCAAATTTCAATGATATGGATATAAACGACATGAGGTTCCAACAGGTCGGTCCTAACAGGACGGTGTCCCACACACGGAGTCATCATTATTTGCACCTCTCGGATGGGCGCCACTCAGCGATGTCGCGGATCCTATTTTAACGATGTCCTATTCGTACTCCATACATAATAAAAAAATTCGTTGATATCTCACACGCAACTTGTTTTACTTAATTTTAACATCTACCAGTCCATATTGGAAAACCCTTTATTATAAAGTCATTATAACATACATTCACACACTCTGTTATGCATGAATATTTTATGCGTACATGGTATGTACTACATACTGTGAATAGTAGATAAAAAATGTTGTTTATTCCTTTAATTAAATTTCCTTAAAAAGGGGTAAACAAAAACTTTGGTGTGTGAATCTATATTGTTTCGGTTATGTGGAGCAACAATATCTACATATGTGCTAACATATGTAGATATTGTTTGTGTTTTTTTTATTTAAAAAATATAAACAGATAGAAGGAAATGTTTAAATTTATTAAATTCGAATTTTTACTAATTTTACTAAAAATCAAAAAATCTCTTTCAGCAAAAGCTACCCGGCAAAACTTTTGTAACAAAAGGTAATGCCTTACCGATCCTTGATTACGTATAACGAAAGAAAATACGAAGCTCAACGATTCATTTAATGTTTAAGCAAACAAATGTTATACATGTCCATTAGAGCATCCATAAAGTATATGGAATTTGCAAAAGTGTTATTTTTTCACCTCTCGACGCATTTTCCAGTAGATTGGGGGCCAAAAATAATTTAAAAATTGGTCCTCTCGGATTAAAACAGGCCAGTCACCTGCGGCTTTTTGCCCTAAAAATGGACTAACATTATTTCAAAGCTTCTTTGCGCAATAAATATATTTTTAATTTGTTAAAAATACCTTTTTATTTAATAACCAAGTTGGCAATTTTTTTTTTTTTTTGTAAAGCTCTTAGTATTCAAAAGCACGTTTCATTTGCGGCAAATAACATACCTCCACATGTAATACCACCAAGTTTTTCCTTAACATAATCTAATTAAAAATTCGTCAAATATTTAATTTTTTTTCTCTCTAGTTATACCTTTAACCAGGCCTTAAGCAACTCGCTCATCTACTGTTACGCGCTCTTTCACTCTGTCTGACACTTCAAGAAGTTAAATTGCAGTGAAACGGTTTAGTTTTTTTATTAGTATATTTTTTTCATTTAAGCATATTTATTAAAACAATTTTTAATATTTATTAAAATTTAAATATAAAACTTAACCTATGCCCTTCTAATAAAAATTCTTGAAATATCGTACAGAGCCAGTTAACAGAGCTAGAGATGCTTGCATACTCTTGAGATTCTATGCTCGTTGCTTTAACCAAAGAAAAGTTTATTTAACAATGGAAAAAAATAAATTTTTTACACACGTATGAACACCACACGAGTTTAAAATCAACCGTGAATGTGTTGAGTATTTAGTTATAATTGTTACAAGGGGTAGCAGTAGTAAAGTTTATTATTTACTTTTCAGTTAACAAACATGTTTTTATAGATTAAATAATAACACTAGTTTACAATAAAACTGGTTAAAATTAAAAAATCACATTAAAATTTTTTGCCCTCCATATAAATATATGCGAGGGTACGTATGAGTTTGTAACTTAGTAGAATATTGGTTTAAAACCCCATTAAACATATATTTATAGTGCTTCTGAATGAATTGATTAATTCAGGGAAGGCGTAGTTTTAAAATATTATTTTTTTATTGACGACTAATCATTTTTACATAAAAAAGCAGGTATTTCGGAATAAAATTGTTTAGACTGTTAGGCTATTTTTTGCTTTTCGGAAAAAATGAACTTCATTCACAATCTTTGTTGTAATATAATTTATGAAAGTAAATATTTATTTATTTATAAAATAAAAATTTTATTTACATTTATTCCCTCATTCATCTTAATATTTATTTATATTAGAATAAATTAAATTTAAAATAGGAATTTTTTTAATGAAACATTAAAGGGGAAAACTTCAAAAAATTTTTATTTATTTTATTAAGTATTCTCCTAATCAACAATATCTTTATTTTAATCATTACTTTTATCATTACCATACCAATCATAACCCTCACCTTCATACTCATCACAATCATTATCACTTTCATCATTTTCATAATCATCATCTTTATAATCATCATCATCATTAATATCTTTTTCATCTGGTGTGTTTGGAAAAATTAATAAATCTAGTGTCATCTGCGGTAGATGGTGCATTTTCTTTGTTCTTATAATTTTTACTCTTGGTGGTAATTAATGAATTTGTAATTAGCAGAAACCTATTAAATATTTCTTCATTGACTTCTGCCGACTGCACTTACGAGCACTAGCAAATAACATCACTGACAAGGAAGGTCTGTGTGCGTATTTCACTGAGATTTTGACGAAATTTGGATATGTTATTTAATATTTTTCTATCATATATCCAAATTTAATCGAACTCTGCAGGAGTCTTAACATTTTTCTTAAATTATTTCCTCTTAAGTACAAACATTAGAGTGGACTAGATATTTTAAGTATGATATTAAAGAATTTATAATAAGGGTTTCGTAAATTCCTTGTAAACCTTGTATAAATACAAACAATATTTTTTATGTTTGGAGTTTCACATTAAACTCACAAACATACCAGGTTTACCCCTAATATAATTTTTTTTTTATTTTTAAAATAACGCTTAAAGATTTACCCGTCAATTCATAAATGCTTTGTAAAGTTATAGCAGGTTGACAAAACGTCATTTTCATACAAAATTTGTTCAATAAACCTCCTATAATTTTACAAAGCGTTTATGAATTTAGATGTTAATTTTTCGAAAATATTCAAATGATTTCAATATAATGTAATGCACTTGTATTTAGCGAGAAATTTTTCACAATTCAGAATTTTTGAATATTTTGGGAGATATTTGTGCACCGAGTAAACCTTATTAGTTCTCCTCATTTTGTCTTATTATTGTTCATATTTTTCCTCTCAGTACTTTTTAAATTTCGATATTAAAGACTTTTCGCTCCATCCTAATATGAATAATCGTTAAAAATTGTATTTATACTAGGTTTCACGGGTACATCAGCAATAATAAAATAAAAACCAAAACAAAAAATAAGTATTGTTTTTTAAAGCATACACTCAAAAAAGTTTGTCGGTAGAATCTACTGAAAACGATAGTTAAAATAAATATATGTGCAGTTAAAAAGGCGACAAAGCCATTTACCTATAAAATAAGTAAAAATTTAGTTATTTTTAAATCTTGAAAAATAACTAAAACAAGTGCATTAAAAATATCTAAAAATGTTGTAAAATTAGCTGACAAATTTTTAAACTACTACCAAGAAAAGTATAAATTAATGTTTTTTACAGTTAAATTTTTCGTATTATAAAAGTAGTATATTTTATATAAAAAAAAAATGGTACTTGAATTTGAAATAAAAATTCCAAATAGTTCTACAGTTATTACGTTTTTATGCATTTCAAATATAATACAATTTTCTGATTTTAATTTTAAACTAATAATATATTAATAATAACAAATAAAAACTAAACAAGAATTTTAAAACATCGAAGCGAAATTTTTTATTTTTTAAATAATTACAATGACAAAAATAACTGTTTACTGTAAAAATACTGTTTAGTAGTTATTTATCATGTGTTAAAAATAACTGCTTTAAATTACTGTTACGAAATTACAGTACTTTTCGTGAGTTGTTTCCTTAAATAACTGCAGATAACAGTTGTTTTAAATTTTCCACAGAAAAGCAACTGTAATTACAATTAAAAACAACAACTACTGATTACTACACAAACAACTTTTATGTAGTAACTGTCAAACTTTTTTGTGTGTATTTATATTTGCAACTGGCAAAAAATTTATATTCGTGCAAAGTAATCACTTACTGGTAATTGATTAAATAAGTACTGATTAAGTCTTTTTTATATTAATATTTTATTTATAAATTTGTTTTGAACTAAATAGGAAATTTTCCAAGGTAACTATTTTTTTATAACTTATTTTTTTAGTGATGCCATACCCCTGGTCCTATGCGACGGTTACAAACACTTAACTAAAAAATAAGATTTTTATGTTTTTGCTATTATCCGGTAGATGGCACCACCAGTAAATCCAAAGCTCTAAAGATGGCGCCATTTTTTTCCCAGAAAACCAGAAATACATTTTTTTAAGTAAAAAATTTTTCTGTTGAGTGTGTTATTTTGAGTGTGCCGACAAACCGAACTTGTAGTCAATCGAATGGTTCGATTGAAAAAACTAATTGAGACAAGAGTCATTTGATTGTGTCGACAGAATTACAGTTACCCCAATAAATATTTGTAGTCACAGCAAAAAATTCAGTTGCTTGAACTGAACCAACCATTCGATTGACAACAATCAGAACAAATCAGCTTCCCATGAAATTTTTTATTACAAAATTATAATAAAATTAAACAAAAACATTTTAAAAAAAACTTTAAAGATTAAAAAAATTTTTTGATATCATTAAAAAATGTCTATCAATATGCAAAAAGCTTTTTAATTTAAAATAATAATGTATAAATTTCAATCAATAAATTTCATATAGTTAATACGACTTTAGGAAAGAAAATACAAATAATCACCAAAGCTTATGTGTTGGAAAATTTATTAAAACCAATCATATGCTCCAGTTAATTTTACCGTAATTTAGAGTTGGACATTATACTTAGTTCATTTCGTGCATTTATATTTGTTGAACTAGTTCTATTTTCTAGTTCAGATAATATTCTTCTATTTTTATGCAATAATGACTCCCAACAAAATTTTTTAGAAGAGGTTACCTATGAATCTCTTTCAGAAGAGGTGCCGGTTCTAGAACTGATTCCAGAAAGTCAAAATTTTAGGTTACACTGTCCCAGAACCAGTTTTGTAACTAGTTCAAGAACTGGCTGCGTAGCAACCTGTTCTAGTTTGGAGGAAAATAATGTAATGAAAACTTTGAATGTATTACAGTTTCCCATTGACATCGCTAAATCTATGCAGAAAACCATTCTGAGTCTGTCGCTACACTATAAAACGGGTCTAGCCCCGTTAATACAATTACAATAATACGTCAGTTAAAAAATCTGTCAAACAGATTTCAAATCTATTTTACAAATTTGTAACAAATTTTTATTTGAAACACTGATTTTAACAAGTATTTTTTTATTTTCATTTTACACAATACTAAAAATTTTCAGCAGTAACTAGGCCAAGGAATTCCATGCAATTGCACGTTTTTTATCCATAGTCCAAAACTAATATGAACTAAATACTTATCCGAATCAGGCTTGCCAGATACTTTTTTTCATTAACCCCAACCAAATATCCCCAAAAAATCCCCAACTAGAAAAAATATCGAAAAAGGTAATAGATAATATCCAAACTATTTTTTTTTAATTTTCAAAATTTTTTAAAAATTTGTAAATTGGAATTTTTTAAGTTTGTCTATTAAATACAGTAGACTACTTAGAAAAAAATAATTCTTTAATTCGATATTTAAATCTGATTCAATTTTGAACAAATCGATTCGTAAAACTCATTTCATTGATTGAATTATTTCCTACTTCAATCTGTCAATATTTTGTTCAAAGAATTAGTTTGATTTTTCTTGATTTTTTTCATAGAATCAAATGAACTTATTCAAGTTTAATCAAAAATGGTTGCCTTGATTTATAGTTCGCGAATCATATTTTTAAAACAATTAATTTAATCAAATCAAAATTGATGCAATTCAATAATTGAATAAATCTCATTCTCTATTTAATTTCAAATCATTGATTAAAACTAATAATGAATTATCAACTAATTCATAAAATGATTCAATTTATTAATCCCGTTTATTAAAAAAAATATATATACATATCATACATATTGGGTGATATCAAAAAATGTGATAAAAACCGTGTAACCACCTAATTTCTAATGCATGGATTACATTTGAGTTACATATTTCGATATATATCAGCGCATTGTCACGTCTTTTACAAAATTTGTAACAATCTGACCAATTTTTGGTTAATACATAAAATTTGTGACCAATTTTATAGGCCAAATGTAAACTCCGTAACAAGTAACTCATAAGGTTTTTTAACTTTAATAGCTTATATTTTAATAACCAATAAAGCTAAACACTAACTGTAAGAATTTTTATGAAGAGGAAAAGTGCCGTTTTTAATAAAAATTAATACATTTAACAAACTTTTTCGTATATCTTAGCTATCACGACTTCTACTCTTTAACGATTTTTCGTCATAATTTTTAATAAAAATGCATATACCAGAATTTTGGAGTTATCTATTATTATATTGCGAAAAGTATAATGTTATTTATACTCAAATGATCGTTGGACTGTAAGTAATCATCCAGTATAACAGACTTGAAGCTTTTCTGCAGCATGTAATATTCTCGAGATGAAAAAGGATGTTTTAATAAGATTTGAAAAAATGTTGTAAACTCCGTTCCTAATTTTTACACCAAACTATTTAACGAGTAAGAAAAACAATGTCATATTTGGATTCACCTTGTAGGCATCATGCGATTTCGTTTCGGAAAAAAAATTCTGACAAAGCGTTTCTGAAAGAAAGCGAAAAAAGTAACCAAATGTAAACTCCGTAACTATAAACTCCGTAACCACAATTGTTTGCATCAGATTTCATTCAAATAAATGAAGATAAATGTTTAAAATATTTTAAAATAACCATAAACAGAGGTGATTCAACTAATATGTATGCGTCAAAAGACGATTCAACTAATAATTTTGCGTCAAATCAAAAAAAGTTATCAGTTTTTTACCCTAAGCTGCTGGAGCGAAAAACGATTGATTTTGCATTTCATTGGTTTTGAATCGATATTTCAAGTCATTACTGAAATTAGTTTGACAAATTAAATTTGTTTCAAACAATTTAAGAATGTTTTGATCGCGAAATGTTATGTTTTTAATATATTATTTTGTAACTGCGCAACCGCTGTTTGGATTTTAAAAAATTTTATATTTTTGAAAAGCATTTAAAAGGACCAAATATACAAAATTAAAAAAAAAATAAAAACTTTTTTGGCGGAATGAATTGTATTTTTATTCGCGAAACCGCCAATTTGATAAACACAAATTATATATCATTGGAAAGCAAGTTGAAAACTCAAATACGAAAAACTAATAAATTGAAGAAAATTCGTACGCAATTTTTTTTGTTATATCTTTTGCTTGCAGAAATGTAAACTCCGTTACAACAAAAAATATTAAAATTGTGCAAAAAAAGTTATTGCGACAACTTGTAGAAGAGATTTTGTGGAATTAGGTTTATAATGACTAAACTTACTGATTCCATTAAGAAAAAACCGAAATATAAACACTTTTTGCTTCTCACAAATTTGGCCCAAAAATTTATCACATTTTTTGATTTCACCCATATATGTATATTTGTTTTCAATATTTTAAATACTTGGAAATTAATCCTATAAAAATCTGAGGCATAAAGGATTTATTTGTGTTAGAAAGCTTTGAATTGTTACAGTAATTGTATTAAAGGGTAAATTTGTACCTTTCTTTGAAATTATGTAAAAAAAAAAAACTTGACTAAAGTGTTCTTAAAACTATACAAAATTAATATAATCTTCAAAAATTTACGAAAGGTTTTAAATATCTCCAAAACATTTTTTAAATCCCCAAAAAATTCCTTGTGCCCAAGACCAACAAAAAATCCCTAAATTTGGGGACAAAACCCCAAGTCTGGCCAGTCTGATCCGAATCATCAAATTTAGAACAAAATGGCATCGATTTATTGCTGCATATTTTTGAATATTTTGAATAAAATGCATGTTTCTGCATATTTCGACTTCAAGTGCATATTTGGTCTCATTTTAATGCTTAAAGCTTTTTGAAAAGCATTTTACAAAACTAGGTACTTCTTCATATGTTGATTCAAACGACATATTATTTTTTTTATTATTTTGAAAAATTAACGTTCTTAGAAATCTTGCAGATCTAAGAAGGACCTTTGAACTCCTTTTCTATTTGCAAAATAACGAACTTACAAACTTTTTATAATTCAAAGTGCGTTATTTTTGCAAACATATTATTTAATGCATATTTGTCTTTTTTTTATCCACATTTTGTAGGCACATATTTTCGATTTTGCATGAAATTCCATACCACATTATAACTAATTTCTAAGAATCCATTTGTTAAATTTCACAAAATTTATTCTTAATATACTATATTCTCATGTTTCTGCTATTAACCGATAGAAGGTGCCACCAGTGTGTCCGATGTTTTAAAAAAATGGTCAATATCTCGCGAACTAAGAGAGATTGAGCGAAATGGGTGACAATTTCGGTAATTTAATAAATCACCCCGTTAAAATCTGCAAAAAATTTTGCTGATTATTGTTAGAGAAAATATAGCAGAAAAAACTGTTAAATTTAGTTGAATGTAATATTTATCAAATATTAATTTAAGTTTATTTTTAGTAGTTTTAACTAAAATTTTTACAGACTTTTTTCTATTAGTGTACCCAAATATGAAATAATAAGAAAGCGGATCAGTTTTCAAATAACCACCGTACCATATAATTTTATTTGTATAAACAATAACAATAGTCTTAAAAACATTTGAAAAAGAATAAAAATATTATAAAATATAATAAAATAAATTCATTTGTCAATGACAGTGTGAATTGATTTGTGCAAAATGTTCTGAATATATGAGGAATTTCAAAAATTTTGGATAAAAAATATTTTAAAAATTATTTTTAGAGCATCAATGGCATTTTGGGTAGGTTTAGTTCGATGTTTAAGCAAGCTAAATAAGTCCGCGTTAATTATTAAATACTCAAAATATTTATCCCATTGCTTACATATCAAAATATTTATTACACCTCTAAGGCCCATTAACTTTTCTCGAGAAGTTAACTTTACCTTAACCATGGGTAACTAACCAATACTAAATATTTATCCCTATGAAAATTTAACCATAATAACTTATCAATATTTTAACTCTGGGTAGTTAACCTCAGAGACTATTAATTATAGAGATAGGAAAGCAAAACTTACACTACTCACCGGTAGAGGGCGCTGAACTTTAGTATTACCTGAGCGACTATTTAGTATCAGTTTAGTATCAGCTGGGCTTATATTTTAAAACTTAAAAACTGTTGAAAACTGCTGAAAAAAAGCAAAAAAAAACGAGCGCGGAATATATTCAAATAATAAAACTTGAGATATCCTTTTGTTTTTTTTGCTTTGTTGTTTGTTATTATTTAAATTTAAATAAAAAAAGAAAATTGTCAATTTTTTGAAAAAAGTGCCATCTAGTGATAACGATATTTTTATAACTTATTTTTTTTGGTGATGCCATACCCCTGGTTAACCTTAGTATGAAATGTCAACGAAAACCAAAAATTAATAACAAAAATTTTTTTTTTCAATACGGGAAAATTAAAAGTTTTTCTCGCGGTTTTTTGTGTGTTTCTGGTCGTAAAAAAAATAATACACTTGACCACGTCGTTTTTTTTAAGATTCGCGGTCGCTAAATGCTATAAAATGATTGTGTCTTTTTGCATACTACGAGAGGTGATTTAATTAAATCCATTTGGTAAGTCTATAAAATAAAAGTGGATTATTTGAACTATTAATAAGTATTTCGTGCTAATCGAGACAACCGCGAAAAGTTTCGCGCATAAAAATAAAAAAGAAAATAGTGGACATTTTGTGATAGATTATTAAATTAAGGCAATTTATGTGATCAGTACATCAAAGTGAGTAGAAAAATAATCGCTGTGCATGATTTTGTATCTTTTTGTAATTGCGAGTCAAAACTGTGAGTTATCCAGGGGTTCCTCACATACTTTTAAAATATTTAAAACATGATTGGTTCACATTTCGTAAATTCGATAGTAATATCTATGCGCTTTTTTATATTTAAGAATTAAATTTAGTAGTCTTGTACTTCATTCAGTAGTCTTGAGCTTTGATACATGATTCATTTTGAATTTGATACGCGCTGATTCCAAATTCTTAAATGAAAGTTATCCAAAATTGATGGAATAATTGTTTTTCTGAGAGTGGTTTTCAAAAGAATTTTTTCCTATAACGGTACACAAATTAAAAAAATATTGTCCTATGTATTTTAGAGAACAAAATTCATTCGTTACTACCATCGTAACAAAAAGTCTTAAGCTATTTGAATGCGTTTTGTATAGTATTTTAAAATACGTTAAAAGCTAACTTTCGCGTTTTTAATCACGATTTTCTCAAAATTGAGAGGTGATAGAGAATTCGGAATAGAGATTTGGGATCAGCAAGTAAAATACTAAAAGTATGTACCAAGCTTCTACCGACAGCGACTTTTCATTTTGTAGAGGTGTATAATTCATGTCAAATTGTTCTAATATTGGTCACCATTTTTGGTTTTAATTATTCAAGACAGATTTTGGCTCCTTGAACCAATAAAAAAATAAATTTTTCCTATCGTATTTCCTTATATGAGGCCAATTTCTGTAAGCTATCACAGAAACCTAAATCTTATATAGCAAAAATTTGTGCACGATTTTAAGTACTGATGCAATTTTTGTAAGTTTTGGTAAAGTGGGGAATTGTACATCGAAAATACTTATATGTATCATAAACGATTCTTAGTCAAAGTTTTGTTAAAGCTGCGCTTTAGATTTTTTTTTATTAATCATCATTACAAGTTTAATTTATTAAAATATCTTATGTAGGGTGAATTGTTCTAAAATAGCCTTGGTTAAGTTTCTTAACCACAGAAATTTCTATGCTTAAATTTTAGCATTGATTAGAAGAAAAGCTTGGTTAAAATTTAGATAAGTTATTCAAAAAATATGTTTACCAGTGGTTAGAGGTGTTAACCAGGGTATAAATTGAGATAAGTTAACGGGCCTAAAAGATATTAAAATACACTCGAAAACCATATCGCCAGACACTATACTACACAGCAAAAAATATCATAGTTAAATCAACTATTTTATCTTGTACAAACCAACATCGCATTTCCTTATGAGTATTTTTAAATTAAATATGGATCTTATTATAGTAGTTCTAGTTAAAACAAACTTGCTAATACTTAAGTTAATATGTCAACATTTTAGAGTTTGTTTTTAAATTGAAAAGAAAACAAACTTACAAGGAAAGACTCCCAACGCGGACCGGGAAATCTTAATGAGGAGAAAAATTTAACGGACACGTATTTTTTTTTAGCTGCCCAAACTCATATTTAAGGGCTAAAAAAATGGGTCAAAAAAGGCCCAATTTTTTGTGTTTTCGTATTCTTTCATATTTCTTCCAATGTAGCTATAGACAAGATCGAAAAAAAAATTGTGTCTCCGATTTCGAATCAATAAAAAATAATAAAATTGTAAAAACATCTACAATTAACATATTAAATTAATCTTTGAATTTTTACAATATTTTTGCTGGGAGCCTAAAAATATCAAAAGTTAAATGGAAATTTAAAAAAAATTATGTTAATTGATTTTAAAATTTTTAAATTTTTTGTTATTCCCTTATAATTTTATATAAAAAAAAATAAAGAAAGCCGAAAATACGTATTCTGTATTGCTGGTCTTATCGAATTCTTTCAAATATATTTTTATTCTTTGTAATTTACTTGTAAAAATTGTATCATCTTTCTTTGATTTGAAAATAATTTAAACAGAAAGTGATATGAATTTATGATCTAGAGTCAAACTAAAAAGAACATTCATTTACTTAAAAATAAGAGATCAACTAAATATTCCCCCATTCATCTTAAAAGAACCAATTTCTTAATTTAACTATAAAAAAAAAATTTTCCTAAGTGTCAAAAAATGTATTTTTGTAATTTCATTTTTTATGCGTTACGAAAAATTTTCCAACTTTCTTAGATTTTAATAAAATGTTTTAATTTTTTTTTTGGAAAAATTGAGGTAATATTATTTTTTTTTTTTATATTAAAAAAAGTATAAAATTTGGCAAAAACACATCAAAATTTGACTATTTCATTAATAAATCCTTGAATATACCTAATTTTTGGTTAAAATCCTAAAAATTACCAAAGTTTGATAATATATTAAAAAAATATGTTAATTGATTTTCATATTATTATTTTTTTTTGTTAGGAATAGACCTTTACTTATTATATTTAAAAGAAATATCTACCAATTTTTTTTTATAGAAATCAAAAAAAATGTTTTTTTTAAAGACTCTTTTTTATATCTCATTCACGTAATAAAAGCTACATATATTTCACTTTTTAATTAAATTACCAGCTGTTAAAAAAAAAGCAAAATCTATTTTTGAACTTTGGGAGCAAATTCACTAAAGTATTACCGCTAAAAACACTTTCAGGAACATTTTTATGGAACATTCTAACCCTCTAACTCTTCAATGAAAAGGAATTTGTTGGTCCCTTTTTAAAAAGGGACAAAAACGAGCCGTAAGTTGAAGACTTAGGGGGTTAAAATGTTCCACAAAAATGTTCCTCATAGTGTTTTATATAAGTTAGCTAAACACATCCTATACCTAAAATGGAAGATTCCCATAGTTCCTCCCTAAAATCTAGATTTGTTGGACATTTGGGCGCCAATTCTGAATAAGTACGAAATTAACCCTTAAACACATTTTAAGTTTTTACTTATTACTGGCACTGAAGTTAAATTTTCAATACTGATGTCTTAAAAGACTTATAGTAGAATTTCATGACAAATATTATTGCGGAATATTTTAACCCTCTAAGTCTCCAACTTACGGGTCGTTTTTGTCTGTTTTTAAAAGGGGGCCAAAAAAGTCCTTTTAATTGAAGAGTTAGAAGATTAAAATGTTCCACAAAAATATTCTTAGTAGTGTTTTACCTAAGTTCCTTGAACATACCCTATACCTAAATTGGAGGATTCATATGGTTTCCTATTTTAATCCTATTTAATTTTTTTTTTGGTTTAGAAAAATCATTTTAAGCGTTTAAAACGCATTTTCTATGAATCGATTTTACCCAAATTTGCCACAATTATGGCTTGACCTTATATCAATTCACGTGCTGAATTTCATGGCAATCGGATAGTTTTTGCAGGTTTTATAAAGATTTTAAGATAAAGGATATATGGCAGGACTAAGAGTCCTTGCTTCGATTTTGATATATAATATTTTTAAATTTCAGGACCTATGGGAGTTCTTAACTAGGGGGTTCTATGTCAGTGTACCAAATTTCAAAACTTTGTCTCCACTCCTTCTATTTCTGTCCAATCGTTATATGGGATCAAAGCACTGTGCGGCATGTTGTAGAACAACAAAAAAAAATATTAGGGAAAAACTCCATTTTAACGAAAAAGTGTGATGCCCATATTGCCTAGGCAAATTTTACACATTATTATTTTATAAGTGGTTTTATGTTCTTTTTTTGAACGATTTTTAGCTATTGAATTACCCAAAATAAATTAGAAAATTTACATTATTGGCACAAATAATATGTATAGGAAATTTATTGATATGATACAATTTAATATAAATAACAAAGAATATTTGCTGGTTAGACAAATTTTGTTATTACGCAATTTTTTTTATATGTTGACAATACAACAATACATGTTCTTAAATATCAAAAGAAGTTAAAAATAATTTAAATTATATCTGTACAATTGCAAAAATAAGATATAATTGATTTTAACATACACGTGTAGATTTACTTCTGCAATTCAATGCTAGAGTAGTAAATAAAGAAGAAGAAAATTACTTAGAAGTTTAATTTGAAATAAAAAAGATATTTAAATATTAACAAAAAAACTTTTGTGAGATTTTCAATAATGTCCTGATGATTTGAGCAATACAATGTGATTATTTAAAGATAAAGTACTTTAGAAATAAGGCTTAGAAAATGTTTTTCAATTTATTTGTCAAACTAAAGATTTAAAATTAATATCTTGTTACTGAAATTTGGTTACAGATGATTAAGTTACAGATGCTGAAGTAAGAAAGGAATAATTTTTCTAATTCATTAGCTTTGTTTAGTTTAGTTTTTTCAAAAACACCGTGGCGTATGATGAATTATATTTATTTATTTAATAGCACTCATACGCACAGTGGACTGCAGAGACTCATTGTTACCAGACCAATATACAAAAATATCAAATATTAACCGGATTTACTCAACATCATTTATTATTTAATTACCCATATTTCTTTTTGCAAATTTTTTTACTTTAGTGCTTTGTTTTTGTACACCCAGAAAATAGATTCGGTGCTGACAATTCAATCAAATGGTTCATTTACATCAAATGAGTTTTTCAGTTGCAACTATCGAATTATTCTTGATACAACTGAAAGTCCGTTGTTATAGTCAAATTAGTCCCATCTGAATTGGTTTTCTGTTGTCACAACTGAAAAACCCGGCTACCACAACCGAACCATTCGAATGGCTAAAAATAAGGTTGTCAGCACCGGATCTGTTTTCTGGATAAAGCAAATAACAACAATATATTGTTAGGTAAAACATTTTCTTAAAGTTCTTGTTCAAAATCTATTGACATTCTTAAGTTTCTCGCTTTTTTTGCAGTAAAAAACATAATTTTTTTTAATGCTTTTTTTTAAGGCAATAGCTAAAGTTGTTATATTTTATCAAGTCAGAATAGTAAAATTTTTAGCTAAAATCTCAATATGAATTAAAAATTAGTTAAAAACTTGCATAATTGGATTACTAGCGTTTTTGATTTCTATTTTTCCAGTAACTCTTTTCAATGAGTGTACCATCTGTAAACCGATTTATTGTTTCAGGGCCGATATGTAGTCGAATTATCGAAGACATTTTAATTAAATTTAATTATTTTGTAAACTAGTGTAATAATAACAATAACGAAAAGATTCGTCCAGCTGTTGCAAATATTTCATTAAGAAAATAAAGTTTTCTAGCTAAATTCATATTGTACTTAATGTCCTTTAAACGTTTTAATATTAAACAAAATTTAAAAAAAATGTTTAGGTTTGTTTTTCTTCTATTTCCAAAAAAGGATTTTTATTCGCTACTAAAGAAACAATTGTCTGACCTCACTAATGGTCTCTTAAAAAGTAAACTCATTTTGTTTGTTTAGGATGCTAAGGACAACATTGTACATACAATAGTTAAAATGTATAAAATTTTTATCATATCTTCAGATTAAGAAATAATAAATGTAAATCTTTTCTAAAAGTTATTAATGTATTATAAATATAAACCTTTAAGTAGAAAATAAACACAAATGTATTAAGCTCAAATAGTTTTGAAGCAAAATTTAAACCGAAAATTAAAGGTATTTTAAAGTTTATGAATCGAAATGAGAACAAAAATTGAAAAAGTTCGATGAGACCAGCTGGATAGAATGCGTATTTTCGGGTCCCATTTCAGATCCATCTTCAGTATCCATGCCTTTATGGGTTAATAATTTAACAATCAAATCAACAACATCTTTTGTTAAAATTTAAATAAAATCAATTATGGACTCAATTCTAATTAAAAGTTTAATTGTATTTACAAACTGTTTTTAGATGTGTATTATTTATTTATTTTATTTATTTACATGCAAGCTGTAAGCCCACAGGGCCAAATAGCTGCAGATTAATTTCAAAATTTGACACAGATATTTTTATATATAAATATTTTGATAAATTTGAATATACATAATTATAAAAAACTTAATATGTAACAATTTCATTATTATTAATTCCCCCCAATTATCTCTATACAAACACAACTTGACCGCAAAAACGATGACCAGCAACATGAATCCTAAATTCGAGTTTAAGAATTAGATTCCGATATAAGTAGTAAACGAAACTTTTTACTGAAAAAAAACTTAATACTAGCGACAAGTTTTACTCAAATATTTGTCTTAAATGTATTCTCAAATTGTGCTACAGTCTGCGAAAATCTTTTCTCCTCATACGGAATTACCTCATTCCATAATCTCCCCACTTTTACCAATGATTTTTACCTTGAATATTTCAAAATTTATAACTTAAGAAAAATTTTTGAAAAAAAATAGTTCTTATTTCTCACAATGGGTCATATGAATAAAACTTAGCAATTAATTTGAAGTAATTACTTTGGGCTTCGGAATGGCTTTTAACTGCAAATTTACCAATTGGCTGGTGTGAAAAACACAAACTTAAAAAGATTTAATTAGAAAGTGTTAGAGGTTTTTGAAAGCAAAAACTCTGCGAAGTATTTGTTAGGAGAATATCTGGATGTAGAAAAATAGCAGTTTTTGAAAAAAGTACTTATTATGTTAATTCATAATAAGGAAATTGGCCTCGAACTGAATTAATAAATTTCTAATTAATCAATAAAAAGGTCGAAAAAACAAATTTTATTTTTTGAATAAAAATTAAAAACCAACATTTTTTAAAAAGATTTATCTTATAAATTTTTTAGCCTCATTTGTTCTACATGGAAGTCCTAACAAATTTGAAGGAAAAACGTTTTTAAATTAGTGTTTTTCACACAAATTTGTTAACGAATTCGTTTGATTCTTTTTATAAAAATACCCATTAAGTTTTTTTAAAGGGAAAATAGGTGCTACGAAATAACCCTCAATGAAATACTGAACATAACTTTCATAATGTTGGATTTTGAAATTGGTTTTTGATCGTGTTTCGCAGAGCCATTTCATCTGAAATAGAAAGTTCTCTGTTAAAATCCATAATATTCGCTTCTTATTCATTATTATGATGATAATAACGCACGATTTACTTTAACAAAATCAAATTTTTGCCTGAAGCATATTTTTCCAATGTTTTTCTTACGTACTTAAGTAGTTAATGACGCCCAATAATTTAACTTTTTTTTAACAAAATAAAATAACCACCAAAAATGGAATAACCTCCCAAAAATTAAAAGGCAATAATGTTCAAACTGTTTTAATTTTATTTCATTGGGGATTTTTTCATAATGAAATCATCTCAATATTTAAAGATTAAATAAACCCCCAAAAATTAAATAATCGTCAATCATTTTTACGTCATTTCTTGGATGTTATTTAATTTTTCCCTTTGGGGGTTATTTCCAGGGTTTATCCGTAGCTCTGATAAATATGTACATCTGCAATGATATTTTTAAGAGAAATTTTACAAATTTTAAAAATTTTTAAAAAATGACTTTTAAAAGACAACTAAAATTAATGTTGTACGCGAGAAATTTTTACAAAAAAATTGTTCGTTTCTGGCACGCAGCGAAAAAAGTCTTGCCACCCCTGAACAATCGATTAATCGTTATTTTGACAAAATTTGTTCGAATAATTCAAAATGTCCAAATTTCGAATAATTTCTTACGATTAATCGAAATTGGTAGAATATTACAGTAATGTTTAAAAAATTCTGGTAAATAATTTGCTGTAGGCTTGAACCTATCCGGATTCCATTCTGGCCGAAGAAAATAATTAAGGGACGACCTTTTAGAATTTCTAGAAATATGTATTAGCTTCAACTCAATGAGAATTTCATGTGTTAAGTAGGAGCGTCAATAAACATCTTAAATCCCAAAGAAAAAACAAAAACAACATAAAATTATCACACACATAGGAAAAAAAGTTGCCAACCGAATTGATGAACCTATTTTGGTTGCTACAACCAATAAACTCGGTTGGTGAAACCATATTGGAATGTTATTCCTAAATATTTTGGGTATTGCAACTAAAATTCTGTTGTATAAACCGAATTTTGTTGTGATAACCAATATTCAGTTGCACCAACCTATTTTAGTAGATGTAACCGAATTTCAGTTGGAAAATGACATATTTTTTCTCTGTGTGCAGTTTTCTTTGTCATCTTCCAAATTACTACCCTGTTGTTGTGACTTATCTAGTAAAGTAGTGGTATCTATTTACGTATAACAGATTTTTAATAATTTTTTACGACTTTTTAAACGTTGATATTAAATGAAAGCATTAGTAATTATTGTAATTAATGATTATTAGAATTATTAATTATAATTAATGCTCAATGTAATAAATCTTGTTTAGTGAGCACTCTGAATTAATAAAATAAAATAAAATTAATGTTTTTTTTTAGTTTGACTCTAGATCATAAATTAATATTACTTTTTGTTTAAATTATTTTTCAAATTAAAGAAAGATGATACAATTTTCACAATTAAATTACAAAGAATAAAAAATTTGAAAGAATTCGATAAGGCCAGTAAGACAGAATACGTATTTTCGGCTTTCGCTACAAAGCCATCATCAGTGTCGTTTGCCTTGACGGGTTAAACTTTGATAATTGTCTACTTATGTGAAAGTTGAAAGCAAATCGAATATGTTAACAACTTAACTTAGACTAACATCAACGGAATTAGACTAACATCAATTATCTCAATTATGACATTTTTTATTTTATTTTTATGAATTTCAGAAGAGTTACTGAATTTATTTTTGTTCCTTTTTTAAATAAAATTATTAAAAACAACAAGTGTATGTATATTATTTTACATAAATTTTTTTCGATTAATCGCTTAATTTTAAAATTTTGTTCGATTAACCGGTTAAGAAAAAAACCCGAATAATTATTTGCACGATTAATCGATTAACATAAAAAGCCAATTGATTGAATAACCCTACTACTAACTCCAGTTCCAACTTTAACTAAAATATGTTTAGTTCTCTCCCACATAAAACTATAATTTAACTGTTGATTAAATTTTAACTGCACATTCAGTA
Organism: Leucophora obtusa; assembly: GCA_949987735.1. Taxonomy (NCBI): domain Eukaryota; kingdom Metazoa; phylum Arthropoda; class Insecta; order Diptera; family Anthomyiidae; genus Leucophora; species Leucophora obtusa. Next base: position 331,597,556 of record OX465295.1, on the reverse strand, counting down.
ATCGGGTCTTAAAATTTAATTATTTTGCGCAATTTCCACACATTTTTATATAAATTTAATTAATTTTGTGTGTAAAAAACTAAAAACACCACCCCGGAAAGTTAATTTAAATAACAATTATTAGGTAAAACTCAAGTGAATTATAATAAGCAAACAAGGAGGAAAACAAAAGGAAAGAATATAGAAAAAATTATATAAATTAAAGAAAACTAATTTTACATCAGGCTAACATTTAAAAAGTTATGCTAGTTTGAAAACACACTGAAAATCATTAAAAGCGTTAAACCTCTAGAATTATGTATTCTGATTGCGAAAAAAAATTCTCATATTATGTTAGCATGACTATTTTTAAAATATTTGTTCATGTTTTGTAAAATTGATTTTTTCAAACTTACGAAATTTCGACAACACACTCACAAAAGTTTGACAGTTACTACATGACAGTTGTTTGTGTAGTAATCAGTAGTTGTTGTTTTTAACAGTAATTACAGTTGTTTTTCTATAGAAAAGTACTGGAATTTCGTAACAGTTGTTTAAAGCAGTTATTGTTAATATCATAATAAACAACTACTAAAACAGTAATTTTACAGTAAACAGTTGTTTTTGTTAGTTACCCCGGTTAATTTTTGATAAGACTGCATTACACTATGCGACAGTCAAAATCAGGATGGGATGAAACCAACGGGAAATGTTATATCGGTCAAAAACAAGTTATACGTGTCCCGGCGTTTCGCTGGGTCAACCCTAGGAATCGAGATATATCTTTTTTTTGACATAACTCAAGAACGACTAGTCCGATTTTGCTCAAACAATTTTAAAAAAATTAAAAATTACAATTCCTTTAATCTGTTCATATAACGTTTTTCTATATACTCAACAGTTTTGCCGGTAAAAATAAATGTTTGTTACCGCTACCATAAAAATCAATAACCTTTTGTTTATTACTTTTTTTTAATATTTTAGGCAAAAAATATTTTTTTCTTCATACATTTATTTTTACCGGCAAAACTGTTGAGTATATAGAAAAACGTTATATGAACAGATTAAAGGAATTGTAATTTTGAATTTTTTTTAAAATTGTTTGAGCAAAATCGGACTAGTGGTTCTCGAGTTATGTCAAAAAAAAGACCACCAAAGGTCAAATCGATATATCTCGATTCCTAGGGCTGACCCAGCGAAACGCCGGGACACGTATAACTTCTTTTTTACCGATATAACTTTCCCCGGTAGTTTGAACCCTTCCCGATCACTGACCCCTACCATTTGTCTCACAGTGTTTTTATATGAAAGATAACAATTTTCAAACGAGTTACAAATATTTCAAACGAAAAAATTGTTGGGAATAAAATTTAAATTTAAAAGAAAATGTGATTGTTTTTATAAATTCTAATGGTTGGTGCCTACTGTTTTTTCTGTGTATGTTGCCAAATGGCTACATCATGCATTTAAGGGTTAACAGTGTTTTTATTTCACAAAACGTTGCAATTTTTACGCGAAAACCACTCCTAAAATACTGTTTGTGAACGTTCGAAAAGCAATCCAAAATAATGTTTTTCCAAAGTTTTTTTTTTCGTACCATTGTAAACCAACGCTGTGAAAATACTTCTTTTTCTGCACCACTGTCAACAAATGCTTTCACAGCGGTTTGTGTTTTTTATCGTCTCGAATTTCCACCTGGGTAATTTCGCCAAAATTTATGGATGTTTTGTGTCAATTTCGCAATTTTGAAAATGCGAAATTAACTTCTAAAATAACATCACCAGTTTCACAATTTTCGGTATATAATTTTACCTTACTGATATTGTTAATTATACACTCATAGAAATAAATCTGTAAAAATAGCAGAAGAAGTTACTAAAAATTAGTTAAAATTGATGCTGCAGAAAAAACTTAAAAAATTAGTAGATTTTCTTACTAAATACTAGTAAAATGAGAACAGAAAAATTAAAACTGTTAAATTTACAGAATTTTAGTTACCCAGCAAAATTGTCGGATGCAAAGAACCGCTTGTAGAACAACTTGTACTTGCATGCAACCCGTTCCAATTTATGTTCTATCATCGTTGATTTTTGTTTGAGTTTGTCCCAAAAGCAACAGGTTCCGTTCCTCCAAACTAGAACAGGCTGCTTTGGAACCAGTTATAGAACCGGTTCTGCGACAGTGAAGCCTTCCGTTTTGACTTCTAGGAATCAGTTCTAGAACCTATTCCACGGAACCGGTGGTAAAAACACCTGTTCTAGAACAGATTCAAAGGCAACCAGTTCAAAAAAATTTTGCTGAGTATATTTAGGCTAACTTTTAGTTAATTGAAAATAGCAAATTGTACTGTAAAATCTGCAGAAAATTTTGCTAATTATTTGTAGACAAAAAATAGCAAAAATAAACTCTTAAATCTACAAAATTTGTTGAATGCAAATAGCAGTCTATTATGCTAAAATAAGCAGAAATATTTGCTAAAAAATTGTAAACTCCTGTTTCCAAAAGGCTCGATTTTTATTTTCATTTAAAAAGAAAATCGAAACTTCGAAAATTTTAAAGTTTTTGGTGATTTTTTAGGCTACTAATTGTTTAGCAAAATTTTTTGCTGATTTTAGCAGGTTAATTTGCTATTCTCCATTTACAAAAATTTTGCTCAAATATTACTAAAATTCTGTAAATTTAACAGTTTTTTTTGCTATTTTTATTAAACTACTATTCAGCAATTTCTTTTGCTAATTTTACCAGGTTAAATTGTTATTTGCAATTAACAACAATTTAGCTCAATTCAATTCTGTAAATTTAACAGTTTTTTTTGCTGTTTTCATTTTATTAATATTTAGCAAACTGATCCATTTTTAACTAATTTTTAGTAAAAATGATGCTGTGTATAAATATTATCATCAGGGCAGCGACTTTCATGCAAATGCATGTTTATAGTTATTCATTAATCCAAAAATTATTTTGACCAAATACTTTTCCGAATTAAACAATTTGCAACAAAATGGCGTTAATTTGTTATTGCATATTTTTAAATATTTTATTATAAATGCATATTTTGCTTTTAAGTGCATATTTTTGCATATTTTATGATTTTTAGTGCATATTTTCTTGATATTTAAAAAAAAAATTATAAGTAAGATTTAATGAAAAATAAAGAAAGAGAAGAATTTGCAAACCTTAACGCAGCACTTAACTAGAAGGAAAACATCAAGTAGTCATCTACTTAGACATTTACATTGGATTTAATTTTTAACCAAACGCTCCCGAGTAATAAATATCATTTTTAAAAATCTTTATGGATTATTAGTTCATATGGATTATTAGTTCTTACTTTCACTAAAATGAAGCAAATTTAGTTGGCTTTTTGGAAAACCAAACAAAATTTCTTGTTTATTTATTTATTTATTTGAGTCTATGGAAAGTACAAAATTCCTTACAGACTAGAAACTTAAAACTAGAAATAAATTAAATCTAACATGTTACCAAATGTATGCAAACTATCACTAAAATCTAATTTAACATGTGAGAGTTTATTTCCTTCTTTTAAAGCCTCAAGATTAGAAATTCTATTAAATTCATTTAAAGCCCGAATAATAGGCATATTCAAAGCATAATTAGTTCTATGAAGCGGTACAAAAAAAACATCATTATGACGTAAACGCAAATCAGGGACTTTAAAATTTATAGAATCAAGCAAATTCGGACTATCAACCAGACCACAAATCAGTTTGTAAAGGAACATAATCAACAAATGAGCTCTTCTATTTTCAAGGGTTTCCAAATGAATAAAACTACACTTCACAACATAAGTGGGTTGAGGTTCAATGAATTGAATAGAATTAAAAGCAAATTTTATAAACTTTTTTTGAACTCTTTCAAGTCTAGAACAATGAACTCTAAAAAGAGGACTCCAAACTATACTGCCATACTCCATTTTGGACCTAACTAAAGATGTGTAAAGTAACTTTAGAGTAAACAAATCAGAAAAATCCCAAGAGTTCCTCTTAATAAAAGCTAGCAACGAATACGCCTTCGGAACAATAGAATCTATATGATTAATAAATGTAAATTGAGAATCAAAGATAATTCCCAAGTCAGTTACTTTATCAACCACATTCAAAGACACATCATTTATTGAATACGAGTTAAAAACAGGGGTTCTAGATTTATAGAAACAAACATAATTGCATTTGGGAATATTGATTTCCAAAAATTTTGAAAACACCAATTTACAATAGCATCTAAACCCTTCTGTAAATGAAAAAAATCTAATTGTGAGCTAACCCGCAAAAATATTTTCAGATCATCAGCATAAAGCAAAACTTCAGACCAATTCACTACCTATGTTATATCATTAATAAACAATATAAACAATAAAGGGCCTAAAATACTACCCTGGGGAACTCCAGAGAGAGCTGGATAGGAATACGATTTAACCGAATCAACAGAAACATAACAAATTCTATTTAATAAATATGACCTAATCCAATCCAAAAAAGTGGAATGAAAACCTAACAATTCAAGCTTTTGTACAAGAATCCTATGTGATACTCTGTCAAATGCCTTAGACAGATCAGTATAGATTGTATCTATCTGAAAACCACGTTCAATGTTCGATAAACAATACTGAGAAAATGTCACTAAATTAGTAACCGTAGAACGACCTCTGACAAAACCATGTTGTTCAGATGAAATTATACTTTATATATATATTATATATATATTATACTTAATATATATATTTATTTAGCATAAGTGCAATTAATTATACAATTTAATAAATTTTAAACTATAAATTTATGGATTTTTTTTTGCATTAAAAAAATTGTTTTACATATAGTACAATTCTACGTTTGAACACAAAAAAATTAGTTTCGTTTTTTAATTCTAATGGAATTGCATTAAATAATTTAAGACCGTTATAAAATAAAAGGTTCTGATAAAAATTTTTTGTACTAAAATTTAATCTAAAATGAGAAATGTTGCGTAAATTATACGGTTGTACGTCCGCTACATAAACCAACTGCTTCTGCATATAATTCGGCAGCATTCAATTTTTCATTTTAAATACGAATATTAAAACGTTCATCACCAGCCTTTGATTAACCGACAGCCACTGCAACTTATTCAACATGTCCCGTATGTGAGATAATCTGTGACAACGCAATATGCTTCTCATGCCTTTATTCTGCAGTTTTTGAAGTCTCTCCTTCATTAATTGACTACCAAGAAATAGTAACGTTGAGCAGTATTCAAAATAAGGTTTTATCATGGTATTATATATTCTTATATATGTAATTGTAGAAATTTTTATACGAATTCTTCTAAGGAAAGCGATTTTTTTTGAAATTTTTTTACAAATGTAGTTAAAATGCAAATCAAATTTCAGTTTCTTGTCTATAACGACCCCAAGGTATTTAATTTCTCCCACCTTTTCTATAGGTACACCTTCGATAATTATATTTTCATCCGTAGTGCCATTTATCACCATAGCTTTTGTTTTCTGTGTATTTAGTTTTAATTTGTTCATTTTCAGATATTTTTCTACTTATTCCAACTCACTATTTAGAATACGAACACAATCCTCTACGTTTTTACCGCTTATATAAATGAGCGCATCATCCGCAAACATACCTGCATACTTTTGCCTTCTTTAATACTTTTTCTAAGTCATTAATGTAAATTAAAAACAGTAAAGTTTCCAAAACTGACCCCTGAGGCACTCCAATATTGACCGTTTTTACAGTAGACATAAATTCACCACATTTTGTTCTTTGGGTTCTGTTTTTCAAATAACTTTTAAACCATTTCAGTTCAACTCCTTTTACGCCATACTTATTTAATTTGTCCAATAAAATTTCTCTATTTATTGTTTCAAATGCACGTTTCAAGTCCAAGAAAATCGCAATAACACAATTTTTATTGTGTATTTCAGTTTTCCATTGAGTTATTACCAGATTAAGAAGTGATTCACAACTGTGTTGGTGTCTAAAACCAGATTGTGTTGCATTCAACAAGTTGTTTTTTTTTAAAGAATTTATTCAATTGATAGTGAACTATTTTTTCCAATATTTTGCTTACGGTCATCAACATATTAACTGGACGAATTTCATGAGGATCTTTAGTATTTTTTATTTTTTGAATCGGCACTATACACGATTCCTTTAGGCAATCAGGAAATGTCCCCGTCTGTAAGGACGATTCAATAAGACTCTGTAAGTGTGTACCAACAATATCATAATTATTTAGTAGCATTTTTACTGTAAGGAAATTTTGATCTTTTTTATTATTCATAGATTTCATAATATTTTTTAACATCTCTACATCAATAGCATCAAATTTAAAATTTAAATGTGGATTTTCTTCGATAATGTTCTCATATTTTATAAATGGTATACTATCTATAATTTGTTGCACACTTGTAATAAAAAAAATGAGTTCAATTCATTAGCGATTTCTTGTTCATTAGATATATTTTTACCATTTACGTGTATTTCCTGTATTTTAGAATTATCTTTTCTAAGTACAAGTGATTTTATTGTTTTCCACATATTTTTTTGATCTACACAGTTATTATATAGTTATTTTTGCTAGTTATTTCAAAAATAAAAAATTTCGTTAATTTTTTAAATTCTTGTTAGGTTTATATTTGTTATTACTGATTATTATCAGTTCGCTAATAAAAATCAGAAATTTATATTGTATCTCCAATGCATAAAAAGGTAATAACTGGAGGACGGTTTGGAATTTTGACTTCAAATTTTAAGTACGATTTAATAAGTACAAATTTTTTTATAATCGAAGGAAAAAATTATATTTTTATTAAAATATACTTATATAAAATGAAAAAATTTAACTGTAATAAAATAGTAGCTTTTACCTATTTTCTCAGTTGTTTTAAAATTATTATAGAAAAAAATTTTCAGTTAATTTTACGACATTGTTAGTTATTTATAATGCATTTGATAGTTATTTTTCAACAGTTAAAAATAACTATATATTTAGTTATTTGTCGCCTTTCTAATTGCATATACCTTTGTTTGAATTAACATTTTCAGTAGATTCTACGTATAAAATTTTTCGAGTGCAACTGTATGTTAAATATATATTTGTAGTTAAGTAAAAACAAACATAAATGCATATGTATGTATTTAATATGCTTTTAACATATATAATTGATACTCAAAATACACACATACTCGTATATCACTTTTCGTAAATTGAATATAATGTCATAATATTATTATAATGGAAATATCAAACCATAATTCCCTTCTTAACATTTGTATGTTAATAGTTTTTATACACTAAAACATTGGGTGGAGAGGGTATAATAATTATACCCTACACCAATACGTAGAGGGGCTATAATAACCTTGTGCTGATGATTGTAATTACCAAAAATACTGGACCCACCTTATAGTATGACAATCAACTCAGAATCGCTTTTAAATTCGATTTAGCAATGTCCGTCCTTAATACTGAAGAAATATCATTCATAACAAATATAAACTAAAAAAGAATTTTCAAAAACTCAATGATTTTTTTATTTTTTAAATAACTAAGGCCCGGTTACTGAATTTTTCAGGTTAGCTACTAAATGGGACTTTAACTGACACATTTGTTGTTGTTTCCTATATAAAATTTTAATTTAACTGTCGCTAAATTTTAACTGGCCATTCAGTAATTGCGCCTAAGTAACAAAAATTAACTGTTTACTGCAAAAATTCTGTTTTGATACTTGTATTTTAGAATATTACAAATAACTGCTTTAAACAGCGGTTAGGAAATAGAGTACCTATTGGTACTTGATTTTTTAAATAACTGTAATTATAGTTGTTTTGTATTTTTCTATAGAAACAGTTGCTTTTTCTATAGAAAAATTAAAAAATAGTTACAGAAAAATTAAAAACTATTGATTACTACATAACAAATTGTCATATAGTAACTAACAAAATATTTTGGGTTTACTTTGGCCATAACATTTAAGCCTAATGTGATTCACAAAATATCCTTTTATGAACTCATCATGTGTCACAATGTTTTTGAACTCCTGTTTTTATGGTTGGTTTCATTTTATATGTATGTTTTGTACGCATTCAGCAAATGTTCGCTTTGATGAACACTCAGAAAAATTCTGCAGTTACTACATGTCAGTCGTGGAGTATTATTGGTAGTAGATGTTTTTACTGCAAGCAACTGCTTCGATAGTTATGTGAAAACTAACTTAACTAACGAAAACGATTGGATTTTTGTAACATTTAAAATATTAAATTTTATTTGTTTTTTTTTGTTTTTTTAACCATTTGAATTGCTTTATATATAATTCTCATTTTCTTTATTTTTAATAGTTAGCTTAAACTTACTCAAAAAGTTAGTCGATAGAATCTATTAAAAATTACAGTTAAAACAAAGTTATATGCAGTTAAAAAGGCGATAAAGTAAAATGTTGTTTTTTTAACTATTGAAAAATAACTAACAATTGCAATAAAAATAACTAACAAAGTCGTAAAAATAACTAACAAATTTAAATTTACTGACAAAATTGGTAAAAACTACTGTTTTATAGTTATTGTTTTCCATATGTTAATAAAATATTTTAATAAAAAAAATTCATTACAAAAAAATGTGTAATTACTTCATCCAACTTTAAATTTAAAGCTAAAATCCCGAAACGGTTCTCCAGTAAATACGTTTTTGTGCATTTGAGATGAAATACATTTTTAAGACTTTGATTTGCTTTCTAATTTTGGTTTGTTTGTTACAATATTAAAAATAACTGCTTTAAATAGCTGTTACGTAACACAATACTTTTCGTTAGTTGTTTTTTAAATAACTGCAATAATAATTGTTTTTTATTTTTCGATAGAAAAAACAACTGTAATTACAGTTGAAAACCATTAAAACTGATTATTAAACAAACAATTCTTATGTAGTAACTAACAAAATATTTGGAGTGTATTTCAATCATCATAATATTTAAGCTTAATGTGAATTACAAAATAGCCTTTTATGAATGCACCATGTGTCTTAATATCTTCCAACTCCTGCTTTTTATGGTTGGTTACTTTTATATGTACGCTTTGTTTGTATTTAGCAAATTTTTATTTTGATGTACACTCAGAGTACTTCTGCAGTTTCTACATATCAGCTAGTTGTGCAAAAATCGGTAGTTGTTGTTTTTAACTGCAATTGCAATTAATTTACTATGATAAATGCAAAATAACTGTTGTTAAAAAATTTATCTCTCAAAAACGACTTGAGTTTTGTAACTTGTAAAATATTCAATTAAAAAAATATTTTTCTTGCATACACTTTAATTGCTTTACGATTCCCATTTGCTTTTTTTTGTAAAACGATGTATATGTATATTAGGGTGACCTTATTTTTCAACTTGCGATTTAAGGCCATCCCGCGCCCTCTACAAATGTGCCTTTGGGTAGAAAAGTATACCATGCAAAAAATTAAGGTGATCGGATAATGGGAACACGTGCCGCATTGGCCCTGAAGTTTAAAATACGATTTACAAGGCGAAAAATTCACTTTTTTTTGAATTTTTTTGAAAATATTTTAGTAATTGCAATTTTCTCAGACCATTGAAAGGTTAAAAAGAGATAAATTATGAAAATCGTAAAAAATAAAATATTTTTTCAAAAACTTACAATGTTATACTCTAGTTTCATTTCTGAGATCCACAAATATTCAGATATAAATTTTTTTCTCTCTTGGGTTATGATAATCTAGTCCCAGATATGGCCAAAGATGGGATTTTTTTTTATAAATTTGCAAAACTCTAGTTTTGAGTTTTTAAAAACGTTCTTCTACAAAATATAAAAAAGAGGTCAACGCATAGAGGTTTATTAAATACACCTTAGAGAATAATTCTGTTGAAAATTATACATATCCCTATTTTAATTTAACAGTGACGGCATTTTAAATTTGAAAATTTTAGCGAAAAGTGTGATTGTATATACACTCACAATATTTTATCCTTAAAAACAACCACAAATACATATTAAATTAATTGAAAACACAATTAAAGAAAGGACTACTGATTTTTCATTATATTCAAAACATTTTGCTATTTATTTTCAACCATTGTTTAAACAATCCATAAAAGAAATAAAAATAATTGAAAAGTCTATTAAAACAATCATCAATTTTTAACTGACAAAACGTAAAAAAAAACTATTTTGTGGTTTGTTTTTTCATATTTAAAAGTCTTTTTTTGAATTTTCAAAACACTACACCATACACAACACACACGTTCATATTTTTATTGGCTATGTTTGTGTGATTGAGTAAAGAATTTCTTGTAATTTGAATTGATATAATTTTGTATATAAACAAACTATTTTAACAAAAAAGAAAATCGAAAATATTTGTATTTTTTGTATTAAAACCAGGGACGTAACAGTTATAACTTTTATTCAAAAAAGTGATTGTTTTACAATTATTTCCTGTTTGAGTATTTTTAATTTTCTGTTTATTTGCTCTGTTTGATTTATATTTTTAATTCAAACAAAAACAATCCAAACACGATTTTTATTTTTTCAAAAATAATAAAAGTTATTTTGTGATTTTTTTTCTTTATCAAAAAATAACAATTAAGAATATAAATCAAAAGCCATGGAACCAATGACTTCACCAATTATAATATCCTGATGATGTCAACTAGTGTTAATAAAAGATTGAATAGTGATTTAAAGTGAGTAAATATGTATATTCCAGCAACTTCCGGCATTCAATTTAGGTCAATTTTTAATTTTTATTTTATTATCAAATAAAAAAGTTAGTGCTTAATTTTTTAAAAAAAATCATTCTGTAACTTTTATAAAAAGTTTTAAAATAAAAATCAAAAAACAACAGAAATTTATAGAGTAAAATATAAAAATTGAAAAAATTAAAATCTTTGCCAAACTTTGTGATTTTTTTGTGCAATATGATTTATAAAATATAGTGCATTATTGAAATATTATAATTAAATAAATTTGGGTGGTGACTTTTTTAGAAATATAACAGTTATTTTGGGTCTCTGATTAAAACAGAAAACAACGAAATTATTTAAATTATTTTTTCTAAAAATAGAACTCTAATAATAGAATATTTGACTGAAAATAATAACTCCTACAGACTATACATATTTTTTTCTAGTTTGTTTTTCATTGATTGATAAAAAAAGTTAAACAATATGTTTCAATGTATTTTAATTGATTCTTCAATTGAAAACAAACTTTACCTATTACTTTTTTAATAACCTCAATCGGTTATGGAAAATATATGCAGATTCTCCTAAATATAGAAAATATAAGAACTAGAAGTTAACAAAGCGAGTGAAAAATTTTGAATCAGTATGCAAAATAGAGAAAATTTTACACTATTTGTTAGTTGTTTAATACAACATTTTTTTTTTTTACTTTTACACATACAACATTTTTACTCAATGAACATTATATATAGGAAAGTATACATTTTCATTAATTTTCTATCCTCTATTATGTATCAAAATTCCAGCATTCATTCCTTCATTCCGAGATAATTATCTTCATGATATTAATGAATTTTTGACGCATCAATTTTGAGAGCATCAATAAATAATAAACTCAACCTACGCTTAATTCGACTTAAGCGATTATTAGAAAATGACAAAGATATAATGTCACATATTGAATTTACGAATATAATTGAGTATAAACATTATTAATTGCCTATATATTAATTACACAACATACATATATACGACCAGTGTGACCAAATATTTTGTTTAAGTTCCCAAGTAAAAAAGTTTTGATATAGTCATATATTATGATATGAAATTTTGTATATCAAGACATAATTATATAAAATTATATCTTAAATATATACAATAACTATATCTTATTTTATATAACACTATATATAGTGCAATATATTACAATATCCCATTACATATTGAATTATATCTAGTAACATATGCCATATATAATTTTGTATAATTGTATCGTATTATATACCATTATATCTAGTTGGATACCATTATACTTTATTTGATACATTTGGATGAGGGACAAATCCAAATAAAATTGTATCAAACCATATCTTATTCCTTCAAATGAGATCTAATTTTATCAAAGTAGATCCAATATGATCTAATACGATCTAATTTAATATAATTAGATGTTATAATTTTTCGGATATAATTACTATATACATATAATACGAAAAGACACATAATTTTTTTTTTACTAGGGTTCTTATTTAAGATTTCAAATCACTAGAATAAAAAATTGAAGCAATTTAATAACATTTTATATAACTTAACAAACAAACAATATTTCATCTTTAATGCCAGTGTATAAGAAAGTAAAAACAACAATCATTGGTTACAACAACCAGAGTTTTTTTATTATGACAAATAAAACACTTGTTTTTTATTAAACATTTTATGATGGCTTCAAATTGGTTTTATAGCTATTTTGTTTGTGTATATATGACGAAGAATTTCTGAATGGTCCACACTAGAAATATCAAATTAAAAACGGCATTTTTTAAATTGTTTAAAATTACATTTAATCTACATAAAATTCAAAATAGGAAAATCGATTCTTATAGTAATTTTCACAGCCTTTGCAGTGGCGTTATCAATTCTTTTCAAAGAATAACTTTTGACTTTGAAATTCAACGGGTTCTATCCTGCTGGTCTTACCGAAATTTTTAAATTTTTATTCTCTGTAATTTACTTGTATGATCTCAAATCTGAGAAAGAACATTAATTTACCAATAAAAAGATCAACTATACATAACTCCTCTCATAACACTAGATACAGTGAAAAATATAATTCTAATTGTTTCCTATTAACATGGATTTATATTGTAAGTTTAAAATAATTTTAATATGCATTTAAAATTTACGGTTTGTTGTCGTTCAATAAATCTGTGACTCATAAGCTGACGATCAGAGTTGCATAGAACCAGCTGCGATACATTCAGAATTAAAGTTCAAAGCAAAAACAGTAATAACAGAGGATAATAATAGCATTGTTAGAATTTCGTTGATGTTAGTCTACACTCATAGAAATAAATCTGTAAAAATACCGGAAAAAGTTACTAAAAATTAGTTAAAAATTATGCTGCAGAAAAAACTGCCAAAATTAGCAGATTTTTTTTGCTAAATACTAGTAAAATAATAACAGCAAAATACACATTCTATCCTGCTGGCCTTATCAAAATTTTTTTTAATTTTTATTCTCTGATCTTAAATCTGACAAATAACATTCGTTTAAATATAATTTTAGCCAATTAAAAACGTTGTTTTTAAAAATCCCAAAAATTTCGAGCCCTATAACTCGAAAACTATTTATTAAAATATTCTCATATTCCACATTTGGATTAACTGTCACAATGTTAATATTTCACCCAAAATTTTATTAAAATCTAACAACTTTAAATTTTTAATGTGGACCGTTCAGATATTTCTGCCCATATGTTATTATTTCTTAAATGTTAAATGTCATTTAAAAAACAAAAGTTAAGCACAGTTTAAGGCAACATGTCATAACATGTATAACACAAATTTTAAATACATTTCAACAGTTAATACACAAATGTGACATAAAATGACAAATGGCAACAAGGTAGAATTTTGTTGTAACACGAAAAGAGTTTAACCCTTTTATACATAAACGATTTACAAAATTATAAAAGGTTTATGGAATAAATTTTGTAGGAAAAAATTATTTTCTACGCCTCCGTTAACTCAAAGAGTTTATGGGCTAACACTTAAGTAAACAACGAGTATAAAAAATACACTGGTCCTAAGTGATTTTGTTTTTTTTTTTTCAATATTTATTAATGTCAATAAATAACAATAGGTAATTGATTTTTCAGTTAGTGGGTGTTAAATTATCCTAAATCAATAATTATGATTACTAAATCTAAAGTATATTACAATTAAGTGAAAAATTAATAATAAAATAAGATTTATACACATTTTCATGCCAAAAGAAGCGAGCAGGTAACACTTTAAGCGATTTAAGCTATAACCTTAATTGGCCGTTGGACCGTTTGTTCGAAATTTGGCTTAATTTATCTCCAAATTTTGCGAAGTTATTTTTTTTTTCTGAAGCTGACTTAGAACTTATGTTATATTTTTTTAATTGTTTTTTATATTTTTAATATGTTTTTTAATGTATTTAATTTGTTTAAGTTGGGTACGATAAGTTTCGATTGAAAATTAATCAAATTAGTAGAGATGGAATTTTAGTAAAGTTGACTTAAGGTCATGGATGGTAACCGAAACGATACGGTTATCGGTAAGGGTAACGCTGTTTGAGAATATTTCGGTATTTTAAGGGTAATGCTATTTTATTTATTTCGGTATCGGTATTTTAAGGATTACGCTTTTTTAGTTATTTTGGTACATAACGGTATTTTAAGGTTAACGGTTTTTTTATTATTTCGGTAACGGTATTTTAAAGTTAGCGATATTTAAGTTATTTCGGTAACAATATTTTAAGGATAACGGTAGTCAGTTATTTCAATGCATCCCGCAATTTTTTTTACAAAAAATAAACAATATTAAATACAGCCCAGCAAAACTTTGGTAATGGGTGCGATATACTCACGCATTACCTTGTAATGATACCTCGTTACCTTCTGCATTATTTCAGACCAAAAAGTAATAACTTACCAATCACTGATTACGTAATGCATGATTTATAAACGGAAAGTAAAGATTAGCATATTTTTGAAAATCTATTTTTAGACACATTACTTTGTGTTTTTTTGTAAGCATGGGTGTAAGGTATATATTTTTCGACATTACAAATGAAAATACGAATCACAACAATTCATTTACTTTTTAAACAATCAAATGTTATATGTGTCGATAGATCAGGTGGTAGAGTTCTTGGCTAACATGCAGGGATCCCAGGTTCGAATCCCAGCGTGACCGCGTTTATATATTTAATAAAAAAATATTTGTAATAAATTTTTTTTTAAATAAAATTTTTTTTTACGAAAATCTATTTTTAGATGCATTACTTTTTGCATCCTTGTAACCACATAAGTAACCAATTACTTTATCACTTTCTCCTCATACATTACTTTGGGGCTCATCGCCTGTAAAATTCATCAGTGAAGTAAGGTATAAAGTAATGCATCGGCCCCTATGGCAACACATTACTTTACACATTATTTGGTAATGTGTGGTTTTGCTGGGAGAACCAATTTACTAACTTAAAGTACGAAAAATACTCAATAACCACGTGCAATTACTAAAAGCAGAAAATTAAAAATAACAGCAACGGTAAGGGTATCGATATTTCATTTGTTACGGTATCGGTATTTTAAGGATAACGGAATTTCAGTTATTTCGTTAACGGTATTTTAAGGATAACGGTATTTCGGTAACGGCATTTTTGGGGTAGCGGTAGTCAGTTGAAAGGGTTTTGAATCGATAACGTTATTTTTGAAACTTTTCATTGAATTAATGGAATTTTCCAAACGCCGGCACAGGTATATTTTTTTTTGATCTCCTCTACCAGCATCCATGTCAGAACACCGTAATTTCTTTTCGTGTTGTACTGTGTATTGAGCAGATTTTACAGTACAATTTGTCATTCTCAATTAACTAAAAGTTAACTTAAATGTAACTAAAATTAACTTAAATTAACTTAAATATAACTAAAAATTTGCAAATTAATAATGTGTCTATAACTTTGAAAAAATGTTTATTCTTCTTTTTAACCTCAAACCTACTTAAAATTCTGTAAATTTAACAGTTTAATTTTTGCTGTTCTTATTTTACTAGTATTTAGAAGAAAAAAAATCTGATAAATTAAAAGTTTTTTCTGCAACAACATTTTCAACTAATTTTTAGTTTATTTTCTGTTATTTTTACAGTTTATTTCTATGAGTGTAAAAGAGTAACGAATAAAATTACATCTGACGACTTTGATGAAAAGAAATTCTCTCTTACTTTGACGTAAACTCAAAAATCGTCTACTAAAAAACCTCTTCATAATATTACAAAGCTACCTAGCGAACAGGCAATTTTATGTAAAATACAAAGAACAATCTTTCCATATAATTGCAATGAAAGCTGGAGTACCCCAGGGTAGTGTACCTTGTCCAGTACTTTATATTTTGTTCACAGACGATATAACAATTTCTAGCGCAAATTATGACATGATTTCTACATTCGCCGACAACACAGTGCTTTTGTCAGTAAAAATATTTGTCATGAAATTCTACTATAAGTCTCTGAAGATATCAAAGTTGAAAATTTAACTTCACTGCCAGAAATAAGTCAAAACATAAAATGTATTTAAGGGTTAATCTCGTACTTATTCAGAATTGGCGCACAAATGTCCAGCAAATCTGGATTTTAGGGGGAAACCATGTGAATATTCCATTTTAGGTATAGGATGTGTTCAGCAAACTTATGTAAACACTACTACCCATAAGTTGAAGGGTTAGAGGGTTAAAATGTTCCACAAAATGTTCCTCATAGTGGAACCGCCCCCCCCCCCCACCAAAATAAAACTCCGATGTGATCTTTCAAAACGCCGACACACGTGTTTTTTTTTGGTCTCCTCTACCAGAATTAATTGCCAGAACCCCGTAATTTTGGGAAAAGTTCGAAATTGTTGTACATTAATATTAGTAGACTAAAAATAGCGAAAAAAAACTGTTATATATACAAAATTTTTGTTATTTTTAGGCTAAATTTAGTTGAATACAAATAGGAATGTATCCTGTTAAATTAACAGAAATATTTACTAAAAAAATTGTAAACTGCTGTTTGCAAAATGCTCGATTTTTATTTCCATTAAAAAAAATCGAAAAAAAACTTCGAAAATTTAAAATTTTTTGGTGATTTTTTAGGCTACTAATTATTTACCAAAATTTTTTGCTGATTTTAGCAGGTTAATTTTCTATTTTCCATTAACAAATATTTAGCTGAAATATAACTAAAATTCTATATATTTAACAGTTTTATTTTTGCTGTTCCTATCTTACTAATATATAGCAAATATAATCTGCTAATTTAGCAGTTTTTTTCTCCAGAATCATTTTTAACTAATTTTTAGTAGTTTTAACTAAATTTTTTACGGACTTTTTTCTATTAGTGTATGAAAATATTTCAAGAAAAAAAAAAATATTTTGATATTTATATTGTACATGTCGTAAACCCAGGGTTGCCACTTATTTGAAATATTTGTAAAAAAAAAAGGTTCTATGGAAGTAATCTTAAAGCCGTATCCTCTTGGTTAAATTAAATAGTCATTATTATAAATAAATCTGAGCTAAAACCAACAACAATTAAATTACAAAAAAATGCTGGACATATTTTGTATGCCGATAGATCCAAAAACATTTCATTTCAGCCTATTAACTTCCCCACACTCATCTAATAACCATATCGTCGACCGGCCTGCAAAATGTCACATGTGTTTTTTAATAGATTTTCAGGAGAGCGAAAAAACTGTTATAAAATCTACTTTTAATATATTTTATGGGCATCATATGCCTTAATGATTCACGACCTCATTTAGTAAAATCATCATTAAGGCATATGATGCCAATAAAATATCTTAAAAGTAGATTTTGTAACAGTTTTTTCGCTCTCCTGAAAATCTATTAAAAAACACATGTGACATTTTGCAGGCCGGTCGACGATATTTGAATCTCATTAAGATCGTAGGGAAATCATCCAAATAACTTCATTGTTTGTAACAACACCGTCAGTATCCTTTTATTAAACTGTGTTAATTTATATATTTTAATTTCCAAAATGTTTTATTGTACAACTTTTACAAATAACAATAAACAATCCAATCAAAGTTTTGTTTTTCAAATCTGGCTAATTAGTCACGCCATCGTTAAGTGATACACTTATAATAATATCTTGCAAATAAAACAAACAACCTTTTCCAAATATGTATACATTTTCCTTTCTTTTGGTTTTTCATAATACTTAATAACCGTACAATTATTGTTTTAATAACTTATTAGTATATTTACTCAATTTAGGTGCCTATTCCTACGAAAAGTCTGTGACTCCTAGTTATGACTGTATTTCCCATGTATTTGTTGTTGCAAAGTCTTAATAAATTATATTTATTAAAATTTTTGTTTGAAAATTTCAAAAGAATTAAGACCTGGTATCGATACAATCATAACATTGGGTGCGTTCGGCAGATACAATTTGACAGTCAACAGTTGTGCAACTATCTGCTGAACGACCTGATCACTAACCGCTCAGTCTGAGCGCTCAGGTAGCGCTGTCATATTTTGGTAGCGTACAAAATGTTTGCTACTTTTGATCAAATAGTGATACATTTGTTGTTGTTGATTTTAATAAATTTTTGTTTTGTATTATTGACAAATAAAAACATACAAAAAATTTAAAAAATCAAAGGAAAATTTAGAAAAAATGTATTTAAAAACAAAACAAAGAAAACATTATTCAGCAGAGTAAGTAATCACAAAGCGCTACAAGTCACCGGTAACAGTTTAAGGTTTCTCTGCCGAATGCTACCATTGACAAATAAAATTTGAGTTTTTTGAATTTTATTGTTGTTTTGTATGAAAAGTTATGAATCTCAGTCTTAAAAATATGCTTAAGACGGTCACAATGAGTCACAAGTAGGAATAGGCACCTTAATTTATATAATATACGAGGGCTGTTCGAAAAATTTTCTTAGTCTAACAATGAACAACAAGAGCTGGATTTTTAAAATTATTTTATTTTTCAACGTTTTTCTAGCAATTCTATTCCTTGATTAAAATATTTTCCTGAAGCTCCTCAAAATAATCGTTTACAGCTGCCATTGCATCTTCAATCGAGCTGAAACGTTTGCCAGCATGGAATTTTTTTAGATTTGGGAACAAGTAGAAGTCAGAGGGAGCTAAATCAGAGAAATGAGAAATTTTTATTCGAATGCGTTTTTGGTCAACTGTTAACAAATGCGGCACCTATCTTGCAGAAAGCTTTTTCATCTGTAATTCTTGATGCAGAATAAAATGTACTCGATCATTTGAGATGCCTATGGCATTACATATTTCACGCACTTTCATTCGTCGATCGTCTAATACCATATCATGAACTTTAGCTATGATTTCAGGCGTTGTTGCAGTTTTTGGACGTCCACTTCGCGGTTCATCTTCAATGCTTGTACGACCACGTTTAAATTCAGCAACCCAATTTTTTATTGTTGCATATGAAGAAGCACTTTCACCTAACACATTCATCATATCATTATGAATTTCTTGTCCCGATAAACCTTTCTTATGTAAATATTTAATCACACCACGAATTTCTAATTTTTCAATTATAAAAAAATTACCGAAGCGCCTTTTTGAACACCTGTTACTATACGAATGAGTTGACAGATCGAAATGAAATTTAACATGAAACTTCCTACCGTCATATGACGGAAGGAAGTTTCCATTATACAAAGCTTTTTGCTGTTTATACTGCCATCTCTATGTCAGGCTAAGAACATTTCGTACTGCCCTCGTAATTACTATAGTATTTTTGATGAACGTTTAACTTTGGCTATCGTCCATGAAATTATTTCACACTTCAAAAAAAATAATAATAAAAATTATAATAATATTATTAGTAAGAGAAGAAAAAATTGCGCTATATTTTTCAATGAAATTGAAACCAATCATTGCTTGATTACTTTTTATAAAAGCAATTACGAGCAATAACAGCATATGTCGTTAAAGGCAATACTGGATTTTTTAACTTATTAATGGATTTCACAGTTCGTACTATTTTAAGTAGTACATTAGCATTTATGGGTTAAACATCGAAAATCGTACTATTTTATAACGTGCTAATTTTTCCCCATTATATTTTATTTTATGAAGACATTTAAAGCACTGCTCAAAATTTTAGCGCACTTTCTAAACGACTCATTAGAAAATTATAATTTTTGAAGCCTATAGACATACCCCTCAATTCATAAATGCTTTGTAAAGTTATAGCAGGTTTACAAAACGTCATTTTCACACAAAATTAATAAACCTCCTATAATTTTACAAAGCGTTTATGAATTTAGGGGATAATTTTTATTGGCAATTGTAAAATTTAGATGCTTACTTGTTTCCCTAAATTTGAGGGGGAAAAATTTGCAGTAATGCTACCTAACACCAACATGAGTGGTTCAAAATTATAGCACACCTCAACAGAATATTTAAAAAAGGTAAAATATTGCGAAATATTTCACAACCAATCAAAGGGAAAGATATTTATTGTTCATAAAAAATGGTTCCGTATAATTTAAACTCATTTTACAATACGATCATCCTATTTTAGATGATGATTTTGAATATAATATGATGAGAGTATTCCAGAGCCATAACTTCTAAACCGTGAAATCTCCTATTTTAAGCCCTATACAAACAGTCGTATACAAACTGTGAAGACGATCTGATATCAAATTAATAAAAATCACTATTTGTATTTCTAAATTGCCAATCGAATTATGTTTATAAACACAAAATATTATAATATTCCATTCGGTCGTTGGCGAGGTATTCAAACACTAAAATACTGTTAGAAAGTGGACTATAATTTTGAACAGTGCTTTATTTATCGCTTTCAGTGATTATCAGCTATCATTTGATGGCCACTTCAAGCTCAGAATTTCATATAATAATTTTTTTTTCTTTTATAAAACACAATCTAATTTTATATCAAAACTATGATTTCTGATATAAGCTGGTTTTACTTATTTCCACAGATTAACCAACATGCTATAGTTATTATGAAATGTAGGATTATTTATAATTGGGAAACCTTTACAAGTTATTATACAAGTATAATAATTGGTAATGGGTAAAGGTCACGCTAATTTTTTGTTTTATTGTTGAAAAGAAGTCATATACGTTAATACCATCCCAGCAGAAAAAGAGGTGCCGAAGCAGTAGAAAAAGCACTACAATTGATGATCTAGATCAGGGCTGGCAAAAATATGACACGCGTGTCAGTAGTGGCTCGCGAGTGAATTTTAGGTGGCACGCGACATTTTGTTGGATATTTTCAAAAAATTTAAACTATTGGAAGACCAGCAAAAATTCAGTTTAATGCTAAATTTCGCTACAAAAATGTGCCGGGAAAATTTCTTAAATTCTAGATTAAAAGAAGTTTAAATGTTTCGATGAGAAAATGCCTTATAATCGGAGAAATAAAATTGTACCAGAAAATTGCACAAAAGTGGAAAACAACTTGCATTAAAATTGGATCAAAGAAATTAAGTTTTTTTAAAGGGAAAATAGGTGCTACGAAATAACCTTCAATGAAATACTGAACATAAGTTTCATAATGAAATAACCTCCTTTGTTGGATTTTGAAATTGGGTTTTGATCGTGTTTCGCAGAGCCAATTCATCTGAAATAGAAAGTTCTCTGTTCCAATCCAAAATATTCGCTTTTTACTCACTATTATGATGATAAAAACCGCGCGATTTATTTCAACAAAATCAAATTTTTGCCCGAAGCACATTTTTCAACTATTTTTTTTACGTTCTTAAATAATTGATGGCGCCCAATAATTTAACTTTTTTTTAACAAAACGAAATAATCACCAAAAATGGAATAACCCCCTAAAAAAGGCAATAATGTTTAAACTGTTTTAATTTTATTTAATTGGGGATTTTTTCATAATGAAATAAGCTCAATATTTAAAGATTAAATAAACCCTCAAAAATTAAATAACTGCGAAAAATTTTTACGTCATTTCTTGGATGTTATTTAATTTTTCCCTTCATACATCTGCGATGATATTTTTAAGAGAAATTTTCCAAATTTTAAAAATTTTTAAAAAATGACTTTTAAAAGACAACTAAAATTAAGGTGGCACGCGAGAAATTTTTCCAAAAAAAATTTGTCCGTTTTTGGCACGCAGCGAAAAAGACTTGCCACCCCTGATCTAGATGTACTTCTTTTTTAACATAACCACTAATGATTTTAACATTGACTTGTCATAGGAGAGGAGTACTCCCACTTCAACATTTTTTCAGTAGGTACTTTTTGAACGAGTGCAAAGAAAGCTCTTTTTCACCAATTAAAAGTTTAAAAAAAATTATTTACAAATTATTTTCTTTCTCCTTGTTGTCATCAACATCATTATCATCATTTCTCATCATTATCATCATTTCATCATCAAGGAGAAAATAATTTTACTTATATACTTTTACCTCTAGTTGCCACATTTTTTATCCGATTTTCATAATACCTTTCTGGAAAGATTGTAATGTTATATTGTTTACAACTTTATTAGTTGTTTCAAAAAGCCACCTCAAGATGGCGCTAATCTAGATTTATTAGAAAATTTGAAAAAAATTTAAATTTGGTAGCCTCGAAAATGATTTTTTTGATATGTCGTAGTGGAACTTTTTTTTCCCGATGCTAAAAGCTTTCGAAAAATCGAGTACGCAATATCAAAAAATTTTCATCCATACAATTTGACCCGCCCTAATATATACATATTTTTAAAAATTAAAAAATTAAAAAAATTAATTATAAATATTAAAAAAAAAAATAATAGAATACAAAAAAATTTAAAAAAATAAAAAAAATATTGGTCCAATCGGAAATCGAACCCAGGACCCTCTGTTTGGAAATGCCAAGTGATACCAAAATCACTTTTTACGATCACTTTTAGAGCAATTACTCTTTAGAAGCAATACTTCAGTGATTTTTTGGATGTGATTCAGAATTAATTCTAAAAAAGTTGTAAAAATGTAATAACGAATACTTTGGAAGCAATGAAAGAAGTGATTTTTTGAAGTTGTTCAGAATAACTTCTAAAACAGCAGTAAAAATGCACTAACGGATACTTGTGAAGCATTGAAAGAAGTAGTTTGTAAAGCATTACTTGCAATTTTTTTTTTTTGCTGGGATGTTGTTTATTTCGAAATATTGTTTTCATTTTTCAAGATTGTTCAAGGTCAATGAAAAATACTGCAAGAAAATAAAAGTGGTAACTTTGGTAACAGGAAAAAGGTTATTGGGTGATTCCAAAAGCAAAGTTTATAGTCATCACCTCGATTTATTTTGATTGACATGAAACTTGACACATGTATTCTGCTTATTTTTATAAATTTTTAATTTTTTTGAATTTTTTTTTAAAGTCTTTAAAGTTTGTGTTAAATGGCTATCAAAATTTAATTCGTTTTAATAAGATAATGAAAAACGCTTAAATTTTCATATTTTTTCAGCCAGTAGTCTATAATTTTAATTTATTCCTCATTTAAACTACATTATATTAAGCTATCTGCAATATATTAACTATATTAAGCTTTATTTTATTTAAATTTATTGAAAGGATTAAATGTGCTAAAATCCTTGAAACTTATTTGAAAAATTGTCAAAAATAATTTGTGTTAGGCTTGTCCAATATCCGCATTTAATTCTTGTTAGGTTTAATTTAATTTGTTAGGTTTAAATACAAACACCCCCCAGGGAATTATATTTCATCTTTGTAGCCACGTACTCTGAAGATAAAATATAATAACCTCTAAGGAAGCACAGCTGAAGTGCTAAGGGACGCCTCCACAGGTTGCGGATAGTGGAAGACCCTATCATGTAGTATGATGGGCAACTGCGAATAGAATAAGCATTGAGGGACATTTCAGCGGGTTAGGGAAGAGGGTCTCAGATGGACACGCTTAGCAAACGTGTAACCTTCAAATTCTGAGTGCCGTTGAGGCTCTAACCGCCATGGCGAAAATTTGGCGCCATTAATTAACCAATGCTAAAAAGAACCAACTTTTGATGGTATATTCAGAAAAGCAGTGCCTTTTCAGCGTTGGCAACCCCATCAAAAGGCTAGACACTTTAGGCTGACAACCTACTGCTCTTGAAAACACAATTGTTCACGAAACCAGAAACAAAGAAAGAAATAACCCCCAAAAGTTGGCAATGACATTTGGCATGAAAACCCGGACACGAATTGGTACATGGAACGTGCGAACGCTGGCACAAACAGGTAAACTCGCCCAACTCGCTAAAGAAGCAACAAGAACGAACATCGAAATACACGGAATTTCTGAAATGCGTTGGACAAACCACAGTGAACAGAAACTTAACACCGGGTAAATACTCCTATTCTCAGGATTATTAGGTGACGATGCCCCTCATCATCATGGCGTTGAATTTCTCCTTAACCAAAATGCATACCGCTCCCTAATAAGATGGGACCCAGTAGATGAGAGAATAATAACATCTACATTTAGGACAAAAGTGCGGAACCTAACAATTATTCAATGCTACGCCCCAACCGATGTTGCTGACACTGCTTCGAAGGAGAATTTCTATAGTAAATTGAATGGTATATTTCGTAAAATACAACATCAAAATTTTAATGGGCGACATGAACGCAAAATTAGGTGCTAACAACGAAGAATTTGAAAATGTAATGGGACATCACGGTTTAGGCGAAATGAATGAAAATGGCGATTTTCTAACCGAATTTTGCAGCAACAACAAAATGGTAATTGGAGGCACCCTTTTTCCTCATAAAAAGGTCCATAAAGTCACCGGGGTTTCTCCCGACGGCACAACCGAAAATCAAATAGACCATATATGTATTGATAAGATGTGGAGAAATAGCCTTTTGGATGTAAGAAATAAACGTAGCGCAGACATTGCCTCAGATCATCACCTCGTTATAGCATCGATAAAACTAAAAGTTGTTCGAAACGACCGCAAAAACGCAGAACTAAAACAACGCTTTAACATCAGCAAACTGAAACAACCTGCAACCAAAGAACAATTCTACCAACAACTAAGATCAGTAAATGATACTTTCGAACCCACGAACTCAGTGGAGGACTATTGGAACTCAATCAAGCAAGCTTATTTAACAACATGTCAACAAGTACTTGGCATTAAGCGAGGAATCCGAAAAGAATGGATAACTGATAGAAAGAAGAAGAGAGAAAAAGGCTGACATAAACAGCGCACGAACGCGCTCTTCAAAAGAAACAGCCAAGAGAGAATACGCTAACCTAAACGGTCATGTAGAAATGATAAACGTAGATGGATCATCGCCATAGCAGAAGATGCGCAAGCAGCTGCATCAAGTGGCAAGTTAAAAGAACTGTATGAATGCACCAAGCGGTTAACCATGAAACATAAAAACCCTAATCCCCCATTAAGGATAAACGTGGACAGATTCTAACTACTGGCAATGAACAATTGCGGAGATGGTTTGAACATGTTACTGAAATTTTCAAAGCCCCAACTAATCCACCGAATTCTGATTTAGTTGCACATCAACCACCCTTAAATTCAAACTCAATTTCGAGAATTAATATCAACTACCCATCACTCAGCGAAATAGAAAAGGCTATAATTGCGATGAAAACCGGTAAGGCTCCAGGTATTGACGGCTTAAACATCGAAGTCATTTCATCCAATCCCATTGAATCTTCCAAAATACTACACCCCCTTTTTAAGCAAATTTGGGAAACTGAAGAATTTCCATCTGACTGGATACAGGGTGTTATCGTTAAAATTCCGAAAAAAGGCAGCCTCAACGACTGTAATAACTGGCGTGGAATTATGCTATTATGCAGCTGCCTTAAAATTTTCTGCAAAATTATCCTTAGCCGTATCGAGTGCAAGTTAAACGCAACTTTACGGAAACAACAATCAGGTTTTCGGCCCCAGCGAAGCTGCATAGATCAAAATGCAACTTTACGTATAATAATGGAACAAATAAATGAAATTAACGAATCTTTACATCTAGTTTTCATTGATTTCGAAAAGGCATTTGACCGCATAAGGCACAAAAATATATGGGTAGCATTGCAACACAGGGGAATACCAATAAAACGGTGCGATCTCATTAAGTCACAGTATACAAACTTTCAGTGTCGCGTACGACATAACAACCGATTGTCAGAGACAATAAATGTTACAGCAGGAGTACGACAAGGATGTATTCTATCCCCACTCTTGTTTTTAATAGTGATCGACGAAGTATTAATAAGCGCGATCGACACTCATCCTCAACGTGGCATCATTTGGCACCCCATAAAAATGGAGCACCTAAACGATCTTGTATACGCAGGCGACATTGTTTTGCTCTCAAGTAGAAAATCTGATATGCAATCAGATTTTTTAATCCAACCTGGCTGAACCAGTTGGATTAAAAATCAACATAAACAAGACAAAATATATGAGCAACAGGCAAGGAGAACAAACCTTTAATATAGCCGGGCAGCCAATCGAATCAACCCGAGAGTTCACTTACCTGGGAAGCCAAATAACAGCCGATGGCGGAGCTCGTACTGACATTCTACATAGAATAAAAAAGGCGAAAGGAGCATTTGCAGCTTTATACAACATATGGCGCTAAAATCAAATCTCTACAAACACCAAGATCCGATTGTTTAATACAAATCAAATCCGTATTGTTATTCGGTTGTGAAACATGGCTCTACTCAATGGACCTGAACAACAAATTGCAGTGCTTCGTAAACAGATGCTTCCGATATATTCTCCGAATATGGTGGCCAACCAACTGGGTCACTAACGAAGAGTTATATAGTAGATGCAGACAAAAGCGTGTAGAAATCGAAATCCGAGAACGAAGATGGAAATGGTTAGGCCATACATTGCGTAAACCTGCTAACGACATAAGCCAAGAAGCACTCGTATGGAATCCCCAAGGCCATAGAAGGCGAGGTAGACCAAGGGGAAGTAGGCGACGCAGCTTATTAGACGAACTATGGCTATATAATCAACAGCTCTCATGGAACCAACTAAGGGCAATGGCAAATAACCGACAAGAATGGAGAAACTTTGTAATGGCACTATGCGCCGACAATTTGGCGTAAAAGCATTTAATAATAATAATAATAATAATAATAATAATAATAATAATAATAATAATAAATACAAACTCAATGAGAATTTCTTATGAGAATTTCTAATGAGAACTTCTTATGAGAATTTCTTATGTCCTTTTTTAAATTAAAAAAAAAAAAATGTTTAAATGTGCCTTAGTCGCAAATATTTTAAAATGCATCAAATTTATTTTATTTCAATGTGTGCTCTACAACGTATAAAAAAAGTAAAACAGGTGGAAGAAATTCTAGTCGGTAACGCCTGACCCACTTACACCACAGTACGATTTGGATCGTAATCTTTATTATATGGGCTTAAATATTATCGGTGCAATAAATAGAGTCCAAACTCTGAACGAAATCGCTGAGAAAGTTCACTTAAATAAATATTGGGAAAGTGAGTTTATATGGAGCCTAGGTCCAAATTTGACCCGATTATCTTTTAATTTGGAGGCATGGTTTATGATTCCATATAAGATTCGCAAACGCAAATAAAAAACATGGTTGGGATGGCCATATTCGGGTTGGTTGATTTATGATTGCGACAATCATATTATGAAATAATTGTGACAATCATAGTCTTACCATTTTATCTTCTCTGATCATAATATAAAAACACAATGATCGCAAAATCATTCCAAAATTATCATAGTATAGTCCTAGAATATAATTTCACAATGCATCCCAAATGATCATAATTAGCGTGTTTTTTAATCACCTGGATTTATAATTTTTCATACAAAAAGGGGATTTATTAAATCCAAAAAAAAGCTGGATTTAATAAATCCACAATAAAAGCACAAATATATGAAACAGCCTATTAATTTAATGTCAGAAATAAATACGAATGAAAATTAAAAGAGAAATAAAAAAATTTAAAAACTAACATATAAAAGGTTTTTATTAAATTTTTTATGAAATATGTTTAGAAAAAAAAAACTACACCTCTCCACATACATATTTTTCATCTTGGACATGGAGAAATAGCTGAAATAGAAATGGCAATTTTTCACTCTACTGTAAGTAATTTAATTAAATCCAATTAGTGAATATTAAATATTGCAATTGAATTTTTCAATTGTGTAAAAATATAAATTGAAGTGATAAAACTGAAAAGGCAGACTGTCTATCGCTGTTTTATATAAAATACAATTAAAACTTAAAAGTTAAAGTAAAATCCCTCGTCATCGAAAAATTAGGGTGAAAGAAGTGTCGGACAGGAAATTATTTTTAAAATAGGGAGAATCTAACCCCATCTGTTGAGCACTTTTAGAACTACTTTTTATTATGAAAATAATATATTTCTAGTGATCATATTATAGTCGTGTAGAAAATTTTGTGATTATTTACAATCATATTATGATCATTAGAAACATATTATGATCATTTCGGGCATGTTTAAAAATTTTTTTTTTTTTAATTTTGTATATTTTTCTTAATTTTATTTTCGTAAAGAAACTAAAATCTTTTACACTTCTTATTATAGATGGTCTTTAAGAATATATTTTTTACATGAGTACAAAAACTTAAAAAAGAAAAAACTTTTTTCTTAATTTATAACATTCAGCACCTTAATGCACAATAAATAATAATTTTATTTGAATGTTGCTTAATAATTTACATTTTCCAGACTTCCTGGGTAGACTAAATTCTTTTTTCACAAACAATGTTTTTTTATTTTATTTTGTTAATAGTCCAAATTTATTAATGAAAATTTTAAAACATCACTTCGCATGCGCTAGCTAGATAAAGTTTTCAGCTAGCTAAATTTTTAAGGACGCGCCTTAAAAAAAAACATTTCGTATGATACCCAATTGTTTACGTTATGCAAATTTCTTCCAAAAACTAGAAAAGAGCTTTTTTAAAAACGGTCGTGAGCTCGTGGGATATTATTGGTAGACCTGAAATATGTTGGAAATATTCACACAATAAACCAAGGAATATTTTTAAGGTAAACTTTTTTTTGTGAGTCGGTCTAATGTACGTACATCTTATAACATTTATAAACTTTTAAGTCTATTTGAAAATAAAACAAAAAATTATTTCTGCACCAAACTACTGACCATGTTATAGTTGGCGAATATTATGAGCATGATCTCTATCAATTAAGATAACAATAAATATAATTGCAAATAGAAGAGTATGATTATCCAGATAATATATAAACGAGAGAAAAATATAACCGAAAAAGGGAGATTTTAAAATAGAATGAGTAAAAAGGTTAAAGTCGGGCATGCCGACTATACAATACCCTACACCAGTCTGGGTAAAAGCCAACTAATGTCACCAAAATCAATAGGCTGCGTTATTGGGCGAATATAGGTCTGTGTACCAAATTTCATCAAAATATCTTAATATTCGCGACCTGCAGCGTATAAACAGTATAATTTTGGTAGGACCCTTATATGGGCACTAGGTCTAAATATGAATCGATGTTCACCAAAATCAATAGGCTTCGTCGTTGGGCCGACGTAAGTCGGTGTACCAAATTTCATCAAAATATCTTAATATTTGCGACCTGCAGCGTATAAACAATATAATTTTGGTAGGACGCTTATATGGGCACTAGGTCTAAACATGGACTGATGTTCACCAAAATCCATAGGCGTCGTCCTTGGGCCGACATAAGTCGGTGTACCAAGTTTCATCAAAATATCTTAATATTTGCGACCTGTAGAGTGCGCACAAAAATGCATGGACAGACAGTCAGACGGACGGACGGACGGACAGACGGACATCGTTAAATCGAAATAAAAAAAAATTCTGAGCCGATCGGTATACTATAAGGTGGGTCTAGGACCAATATTTTTTGGTGTTACAAACATCAGCACAAACTTATAATACCCTGACCACATAGTGGTGGAGGGTATAATGACCACATAGTGGTGTAGGGTATAATGATTAGAGGTGACCATATCATTAATTAATATCCCAGTGTAGAAAATCATTACCAGATATGTGGTTATGTAACTCCATACCTGGTAATGGTAACTAGTTACTTTTCTTATTACATTTCCCATTACTTTTCTATGGCGATGTCGGAAAAAATATTGAGTTATGTGAACACAAAAGCATTCGAGAAGTCAAAAATACCAGGATTGACAAAAATAATAAGTCTAAAAAAAGATTTTCAGAAAAACTAAATTTTAGAAAAAAAATATTTTTTATTATCCCAGTGAAGAAAATCATTACCATATATGTGGTTATGTAACTACATACTTGGTAATGGTAACTAGTTACTTTTGTTATTACATTTCTTATTACCTTTATATGGCGATGTCGCGAAAAATAATGAGTTATGGTTACACACCAGCATACCAAAAATCAAAAAATATATCGTTACCTATATGCTTACAAGTACTGACAAAATTAAAAATAGATTTTCAAAAAAATAAATTATATAAAAAAAATATTTTTTATTGTATTTTTTTAATAAAATTTTCTGGTGCGTGAATCGAACCTGGGTCTACAGATTGCCAGTCAATAGCTCTACCATCTGAGCTATATCGACATGTACACCTAGAAAACAGATTCGTTGTGATAACCGAATTTGTTGCCAATCGAATTATGGCGGTTACGACAACCACCTTCAAATTCATTGATATATTCGATAGTCATAATTGAATGATTCGGTAATGAAAATAATAATTTTCAGTGGTGAATACTAACTTTTGCTTAAATGAATTCAGTTGCTAGAATATATTTTCAAAATATCGTACACCATATACAAATAAAACATGAAAATTCTTTTTATTTATTTAAGTTTTTTCACAAAATACCCTCAAAATCGAAATGGTTCTTAAAGAAAAACGTTCTCGGAATCTGTGGATTCTTCAAATATATAGTTTTTTTGTAAACAAAACTAGGATTTTGACGATATTTCTTATAAATAAATTCACTTAATTTCCGTGGACTTCTTCCTTCAACACTGAAGCTTTAAATTATTACTAAAAATATTTTGGTCTTATAAAGTTCAAATAATTTTATGCGATGTGGTTTCAAACTTGTTTGTCTTACAAACTGCTCTTCTGTGTATTGTCCATTGCAAAATGTGTGGTTCTATTGGAAAATCATAACTTTCAAACACTCATCTATATCTGTAAAATATCTAAAATTCATTTCGAGTATTGCGGCTGAAAAATAAAATATTTAAAACCAGCAATTAATGACTGTAAAATTACGCTTGGTGTTCAAATTGTGTCTTACACGAATAAATTTACGTCTTCTTTCTTTTATAGATGTCGCAGATATTTTTTAAATTAGTTTCAATTTATTGTATTTAATTTTTTATAATTCCAAAAGAATTCACAAAAAAACTAAAATTGTATTACAAATTTGGACTGTTTGTTTTATTTATTTTCTTATTTATTGACATTTTATTTAGCAAGCAACAAAGAAATTCTTTTATAGCTATATATTTTTAGTAACTATGACCAATTATTACATTTGTTCTGGTTGGGTCTACCGATTATTCCCTATAAACAATTTCACTGGAATTCAAGTTGAAAACAAGTCCAATTCCAGCCCTGTTTTCCAGTTTCAAGGCTTGAATAAAACTTTAATTACATTTTATTTCAATAGCATACTCAAGCAAAAGGGAAACAAAAATTCAAGTTTGAACTATTTTTTTTAAATATACAAATGCTAGAATTTGAAATATACTTTACTTCAAGCAAAATTTAAAGCACTTAAATTTTTAAAACGTATGTGCTATTGGGTTACCATAACTATTTTTCTGAATTAATATCGGTTTAAAGGGTCGATGTTTGAGTTATTACGACATTTATTGGTAGTATTACAAAATTATCAGTCATTATAATCTTCTAACTAATCGAAATAATGAAATTATATAATAGGAATTATGTGTGTGGCTTATCTATTGATTTTTGGGAGTTTCAACCGATTTCCAACTAATGTTTTTTCTGTGTGTAATATTTAATAGATAAAAACATAATTGACCTGCTGCACACAAGTAAGCTTACTCGCCAACATACAAAAAATCAAAAAATATGTGATTACATATATCCTTACCAGTGTTTAAAAAATATTGAGCCTAAAAATAGATTTCAAAAAATTTTCAAAAAAATCTAAAAATTTATTTTCTATTTGAAATAATGATAAAAATAAGTCATTATCAGTAACTCATTATTATATGTTTTAAAATAATGCAGAAGGTAAGTGGGTGTCATTACTGGTACTCCAAGAAATAATGTTATGTCATTACCGTTTCTACACTGGGTATATATTATTTTTCAATAAAATGTTTTCGTGAATCGAACCTGCGACTCCAGATTGCCAGTCAACAGCGCTACCATCTGAGCTATCTCGACATGTTATATTTGATAGAGAAAAATATAAATCACTTGCCGCACACAAGTATGCTTACGCACTAGCATACAAAAAGTCAAAAATATGTGGTTATATATATGCTTACCAGAGTTGAAAAAATATTGAGTGAAAAAATAGATTTTCAAAAAAAAAAAACCATTAAAATTACTTTGTACTTGCAATAATGTTAAAAAAAATATATCATTATTGGCAATGCATTATTTTTTGTTACGAAAGAATGGATAAAGTAACTAGTTCTTAGTTACTCATTACTATATGTTTTAGAGTAATGCAGAAAGTAAGTTGGTCTGGTTACTGGTAGTCCAAATATTACTGATACCTCAATACCATTTCTACACTATGCCAAATCGTAATGTGATGTACGGTTACATACAGTCAACATGTCCGATTTTAATTATTTGGTTTTTTTTTGTCTTGATAAAAATAATTTTTGTACTTTCAAGTCCACGGAATTATATCCCAAATATATTAAATGAAATTGTTCAAAGGAAAACTACTCGAATTTTGTTCAAATAATTATTTTAAATTTAAATTAATTAATTTGTAATTCTTTTTGGTTTCTTTAATTTAAATGGAATGTTTATAAAACTTTTTTTTTAC
The DNA here is from genome assembly GCA_949987735.1 of Leucophora obtusa. Lineage (NCBI taxonomy): Eukaryota > Metazoa > Arthropoda > Insecta > Diptera > Anthomyiidae > Leucophora > Leucophora obtusa. The sequence continues at coordinate 331,564,776 of OX465295.1, read as the reverse complement.
TTTTTAAGCATTTTCTTCATATAATTTACATTTTATTAAATTTCATGTCACGTTTTTTTACGCAGTCAAACGAAATTGTATGTGACTATTTTATAAATACTAAAGCCCGGTTACCGAATATCCAGTTAAAATTTAAACAACTGTTTAGTTAAAATTTTATATGGTAATCAACAACAAATGTGTCAAATCCCAGTTAATAGCTAACGAGACATTATTGAAAATGAGGCTAGGTCTAAAAATTTGTATTAATTTATTGCAATCGCGAAGATAAAAAAAAATAAACTAAAAATCTCATTAGAATTAAGTGTGTGTATTAGGGCGGGTCGATTTGTAGGCAGGCAAAAAAATCGCTCAAGTGACAAGGAAAATCGTATTCTAGGGATCAAAATAAGAAACTTTTCCCGAGGAACCATACCTCTAAAGCGAATTCTGATGTCCCGACTTTTGACCCGTAGGGTCAAAATTTTAAAAAATCCCACTTTGACCCATTTAGAGTGCCCCAATCGAGTCCAAATGTATGACCGACCCCCACTAACTTTGGAGGGCCGACCCACCCATGCTAGTGGCACACCCCCTGGAACCCCCTTGGGGGGTTCCCATACAAACATTTCAAAAAATCACCATTTTTAGCACTTTACATGAAAAAATGTTTGTATGGGGAACCCCCCAAGGGGGTTCCAGGGGGTATGATACTAGCATGGGTGGGTCGGCCCTCCAAAGTTAGTGGGGGTCGATCATACATTTGGACTCGATTGGGGCACTCTAAATAAGTCAAAGTGGGATTTTTCAAAATTTGACCCTACGCGTCAAAAGTCGGGACATCAAAATTCGTTTTAGAGGTATGGTTCCTCGGGAAAAGTTTCTTATTTTGATCCCTAGAATACGATTTTCCTTGTCACTTGGTAGATTTTTAAATCGACCCGCCCTATTTAAAATATAACCAGAGTTAAACATGTACTATAATTAGTTCTAAACAAATTTGATATTAACAATTATAACCTCTGGTTATTATGAAATAAGTTACCAGAACTTAAAAAAAAGAACAACACTTTAACTTTTATTGAAACAAAAAATAATACGAACAAAACTAGAATCCAAGGTCAGGAAAATTACATGAACATCATACAATTCTTCGGTTTTTAAAGGAAAAAAGGACTTTTGGAGAGATATTAACATATATAAAAACATTTACAAACAAGTAAAAAAAAAATAAAGTCATTAAAGACATACCGACTATGTTAAATAATATGGGGGGGGGGGGGGGGGAGGGGGAATTTAAATTAACAATGCAACATATATTGTGAAATATATAATAATACACCCATTGAAATAAATCTGTGCAAATAGCACAAAAAGCAACTAAAAATTAGTTAAAAATTATGCTGCAGAAAAAAACTGTTAAATTAGCAGATTTTTTGCTAAATACTAGTAAAATAATAACAGCAAAAACAAAACTGTCAAATTTACAGAATTTTTTGTTATATTTAAGTTAACTTTTAGTTAATTGAAAATGACAAATTGTACTGTAAAATCTGCAGAAAATTTTGCTAAATATTATTAGACTAAAAATAGCAAAAATAAACTGTTAGATCTACAAAATTTTTGCTATTTTGATGCTAAATCTAGATGAACGCAAATAAATAGCAGTCTATCCTGTTAAATTAAAATAAATATTTGCTAAAAAAAAATTGTAAACTGCGACTTTTATTTACAGTAAAAAAAACTCGAAAAAAAAATTCAGAAAGTTTTAATTCTTTCGTGATTTTTAGGCTACTAATAATTTAGCAAAATTTTTTGCTGATTTAACAGCATAATTTGTTATTTTCTGTTAACAAAAATTTAACTCAAATAAAACTAAAATTCTGTATACTTAACAGATTTATTTTTGCTAATATATAGCAAAAGTAATGTGCTAATTTGGCAGTTTTTTTCTGCAGCATCATTTTTAAGTTCAGGAGCCCGTATAACTGACTAAGACAATTTCAAAAAAAAATCATTGGTGTCAGAAGGGGTTACAAAGGAAAAGTAGCTATTCTACAACGATTCTTTCACTCAAAAAATTTGACAGTTACTACATGACAGTTGTTTGTGTAGTAATCAGTAGTTGTTGTTTTTAACAGTAATTAGAGTTGTTTTTCTATAGAAAAAAGCAAAACAACTTTTATGACGGTTATTTAAAAAAACAACTAACGAAAAGTACTGTGATTTCGTAACTGTTGTTTAAATCAGTTATTTTTAATATCACAATAAACAACTACCAAAACAGTATTTTTACAGTAAACAGTAGTTTTTGTTAGTTATTTAAAATATAAAAAATTTCGTTGAATTTTTTTTGAATTTTAAAAATTCTTGTTTAGTTTATATATTTGTTATTATTGATATATTTCTAGTTTGCAAATAAAAATCAGAAACTTGTACTGTATCTCCAATGCATAAATAACTGGAGAACGATTTGGAATTTTTACTTCAAATTTTAAATAGGTTGAAGTAATCGAAAGAAAAAAAAAATTTTTTTTATTAAAATATAGTTTTATAAACAAAAAGAGTTGACTGTAAAAAACAGTAGTTTTTACCGATTTTGTCAGTTGTTTTGATATTTTTGTAGTAAAAATTTATCACTTAATTTTACGACATTGGTAGTTATTTTTAATGCATTTGTTAGTTATTTTTCAACAGTTAAAAATAACAAAAGTTTTAGTTATTTTAATGGTAAATACCTTTGTCGCCTTTTTAACTGCATATACCTTTGTTTTAACTGTCATTTTCAGTAGATTCTACCGACAAACTTTTATGAGTGTTAGAACAACAAATTTTCCTGAGTGTGTTTAAATCAACCTTTAAAGGACATATACACAAAATGAAGTGAAAACCTCAAAGAAAGGCGGTATCTACACTGAAAATAATACGTCAGTAGAAAAATCTGGCAAACCGGCTTCTAGTCGATGTCATTAATTTTTAACAAATTTTTAGTTGAAACACTGATTTAAGCAAAGATTTTAATTATCTTCATTTAACACAATACTAAAAATCCTCAGTACTTTAACTAATTTTGAGTGTTAATTTTCAAAATTATTTTGAAGTAATTTTGAAGAACCCATTCGTTAAATTTTACAAAATTTGTTGTTGAAATATAATATTTTCATGTTACTGTTATTAACCCGTAGATGGCGCCACCAGTGTATCCGAACTTTAATAGATGGCGCTATTTCCTTCCCTCCCGATTTTTTAAAATGGCCCATATCTCGAAAACTAAGAGAGATAGAGCAAAATTTATGAAAATTTTGACCTTGGCGGGGCCTTGGACCCTCGGAAATTTTTAATAAAAATTTTCCACTTCATAAAATGACCTATATCTCGAAAACTAAGCGAGATAGAGCAAAAAGGACAAAATATTTTTTCCATTGAAGTGCCCATATGGACCCGGGGAGGGTCCCGAGACCCTAAATTTGGATAAATTCTACGACTCAGTATAATAACAGATAAAACTGTAGTTTTACAATTTTTTTTACTTAAATTTAGATTTTTTAAATTTAACAAAAGCATTTGTTAAAATCAACAAATTTTATTTTAAGCCAAAAAACAGGAATACATTTTGTTAAAGTAACAAATTTTTCTGTCCAGCCAACAGACGTATTATTTTGAGTGTAGGAAAAATGTAAAAACTAAACTTCTTAAAAATGGTCTATAGAAAGTTTTTTTTGTGGCCAAATTTGAATTTAACTCTCTGAAGCAGCTTCAGTTGCCAAATCGATTAAGTCCACATAGAAAAATGAATGAGTCTAAATGAGAAAATAGTATATATTATTTTTTAAAATTCCTGTCAAATTATAAATTCAATTAACCAATGTGCTAATATTTATTATTAGGGAAATATTGTTTTGAATATTATAGAGTTAGTATCAATAAAGTGTTTTGCAATTAAAGTTTTATAAAATTCTGAAAGTGGATTTAATCGATGTGGCACCTGAAGCATTCATATACGAGTATATATATTGTAATAGAAGGTTTTCGTGCTCTTGTATAGTGTAATATTGTACCGGAAGTTAAAAACTGTTTTCCAATTTAACATCTATTTTGATTATAACAACTTGATTGGATTTATTATTTCCTAATAAATTTATTTTTAAAACTTTTTAAACATTTTAAATACTTATGTCTTTAAACAGAATCTCCTTAAATTAAGTTTTCTATTTACTGGAGTTGTTAAATATTATGAATAAATTTTATTAGTCTTCCAATAGTAAAACTTCAGTTATTGGTTTTTTCTTAATGATTTCCCTTCAAGTGACTTTCAAGGTTAAAAGCAGAACTTTGTGACAAGATAATGAAAACATCAAATAAGGAAAAAAATATTTGGTCAACATCATAAAATTGTTGTTGAAAACCAAAAGTTCTAGTACTTATAAGCAATAAAGAAAAAACAGAAACAATAGATGAAACATAATTCTTGTTTTGTTTCTATTACAAAGATATTTGTAAATCAACAATTTAGTTGTTGTTTTGTCACTTAAAGACAAACGCAGCTTTAATATGGTGTACTTTAAAGTTAAAATAAAATGTTGAAGATTACTTTGTTTTATATCAAGTCAAAATATTTTTGAGTTTTTGTATAATTTCTAAAACCTTGAATGACTCTAGAAATGTGTGTATACCGAAGCGTATGAGCAATATTAATATAATGAAATAACACTCATACGCCCTCCCTTGCATAGAAAGAATTTAAAAAATTTTAATTAAATTTGTAAACAACTTTCTCATACCGTTTTTTGTAAATTAAAAAAAAATCTTTTTAAAAAGGCATCAATAATCGAAATTGTAAATCAAAAAAAATAATTTTTGTTTTTTTTTTTGTAACTTAGAATTTTTATTTTTAAACAATTTTTATATGAGAAATAACAATTAAAAAAAAAAAGATTTGTTGGAAATAAAATTTCAATTAAAAAAAAATGTGTTTGTTTTTATAAATTCCACTGTTGGTGCCTACCTGAAACTTTGCAATGCTTTTATTCTTAAATTAAACCAATGCATAGCAAAATGTATGCCAAATTTATTATTAATTCTGAAATATTTAAATTAATCAATTATTTTCTCTCACTTTTCTTTATCATTACAGGCTGAATCACCACTGCTTCCTGTTAAAGACCACGATTTACACGAAACTAATAATAACGATACAACAATAACCACCACTAAAACACCACCTATAATAACTACCACAACAACACCTGATAGTGATACAAATACCTCAATTAACATATCACCTAATAGATTATCACCGGAACTGCCCAATACACCAACAGATTCAAGTCCAACATATAACGCAAGTCATAAAAGATTGTCAATACCTTCCCTACTACCCAGAACAAGAAAATTATCAATTGAAACTTTTACACATCCAATACAAACGCTATTGGGCATAAGTGAAGAACAATGTCGACGAAGGAATTCACAACCGAACCTTAAAAGATATCGTGCTAGAGAAGACTCATATCCACGACGTTTTTCCAATCAATTTCGTAGTACAGAAAATTCCCATTCAACAAGACGTTATTCACATCAGTTTTATACACAAACTTCTTCACCATCACGTAAACATTCGCATAATTATAATCTCTATCCAAACGATTCATTTTACCAACTAGAAGGTAAAGCTCCAAAACCCTCTAGCAAAATGCAAGCAAAAGTAGATGCTGTTGGTAGAGTTACCGGTGAGTGGGGCAAATGGCAGTTAAGAACCGTATTATTGATATTTCTATGTAAAATTCCCTCCTCGTGGTTTATGGCCTGCATTATATTTACTGCTCCTGCTCCCAGACATGGTGAATTTTTCTGCAAACCACCTCCCACAATAGGAGCTAAAAATCAAACAGCTTGGATTAAAGTATCACATCCGCAAAAAGAAGAAGTCGAAGATCAAGAATTTTCTATAGATTTTTGTAATGTTTACAAAGATGCCCAAGAACATGCTCACCACTATTACAATTATGCTCATCAGGAGGATGAACCGAGAATTTGGGAAGAACCCGAAAATTCGAAAACAGATCTAATACCCTGTACAGATTTTCAACATCAGGCTGAATTTCAATCGGTAATAACGCAATATGATTTAGTGTGTTCGCGTGATATATTAGTTTCGGTAACGCAATTTTTTCATTTGTTTGGTGTTCTAACGGGTGGCATATTGGCAAATCATTTATTGAAATAGTAAGTATACACTTTCAATACTAATTGTTGAAATTTACTCAATTTATAGTAGAAAACTATTTATCTACTGTAAATCATGCGCGGTTCCAGCAATTAATATAAGGGGAAAATCATACGCCACAGTAGACAAATACATTGAGTTGGCCACTGAGGCGTATGATTTGTCCCCTTATATTAATTGCTGGAACCGCGCATGCTGTAAATTGAGTGCATTTACCATGTTTGTGTAAATGAAAACAAATACACCTATTATGCAAAATTTTATGCACACAAAATGTGTAAATTTACATTGCAACGGTTTAAAAAATGAAATGAAATTTTTAAATTAATATGTAAATTTACCAAATGTGTGTGTAAAATAACATGTTTTTTTAAGTGTAAATATACACATAAGAGTGCCTAAGCATATTAATTTGAAATTCTTATAACACATATGACATATGACCCAAAATGCCTAAAAATGTATTTTTAATACGTACACTAAGAATATTATGTAGGTACACAGAAAAAAAATATTAACCTTAAATACACGACATAGGTCGGTGTACCAAATTTCATCAAAATATCTTAATATTTGCGACCTGTAGAGTATGCACAAGAATGCATAGGCAGACAGACGGATGGACGGACATTGTTAAATCGAAACAAAAAGGGATTCTGAGTCGATTGGTACACTAAAAGGTGGGTCTAGGTCTAATATTTTTTGGCGTTACAAACATCAGCACAAACTTATTATACGCTGTCCACGTAGTGGTGTAGGGTATAAAAAGAATTTTTCGAAAACATTTATAGCCCAAATTTCAAGAACTTTTCAAGGAAATCGCAGTTTTGGACTAATTTTTAAAAATTTTATATGGCATTCCTGGTGTTAATATTTTTATAGAATTAAATTAGTTTTAGAATAAAAATACCAGAGTTTGTATCAAAATTAAAAAACAGACACATATCTGTAAATTTGTCATTTTACATAGACGCAATCTTCATGTACCGATCGGTCAAATTTTGAAATAAAATATACTGGTGACAAAAAATGTTTGAATATTCCCATAAACCCTGAAGAACTCATACCAAAGCTACTGAAAATTTTGCTGTTATTATGGAAAATTTAACTCTTTTGAGCCCAGCGGTATTTTTTGCTAATTTCAGCAACACATGTGTGCTGATCTGTAGTACAATTTGTATTCGCTAATAAATTGTTGTAAACTGCAATGCAAAATCGATTTGCTAAAATCAGTTAAAAATTTTACTAAATATCAATAATTTTAATACAATCAAATTAGTATAAATAATTAGTAGACGCTACTAAATTTCAGTAAATTATTGTAAACTGCAATTTAAAATCAATCTGCTGATATTAGCAAACAAATTTACTAAAAAATAAACAAAGTGTAAAATCTAAAAATAAAAATTAAAATAAAATTTAATACATTGGAAGATGACAAAGCAAATTGTGGAAAAATTGTTGTTGTTGTTTTTGTTTTTTCTTTGATACTTTAAATGTTTAATAAGCGTTATTAAACATTTAAAGTATCAAAGAAAAAACAAAAACAACAAAAAATTTTACACAATTTGCTTTGTCATCTTCCAATGAATTAAATTCTATTAAATTTTATTTTAATTTAGACGAGAACAAGAAATTCTCGTTGAGTTTGTAATTTAACTAAACAAATATTTCCAGAAATTCTAAAAACGTCGTCCCCTGACGATTTCCTTACACACAGAAAAAAACAGGGGGAACATTACCTAAGAGCTATGTAGTTATACAACTACATAATTTTCAAGTTAGTTTTACAAAGTTCTAGTAAAATATGCACATTTTTTTGTAAAATATGTATATACAATCCTTGCAAAATATATACATGTGTAGCGGAAAATATCTGAAAAATGACATAAATATTGCTAGAAAATTGTAAAACTTACTTGGAACTTATGTACACTCATAAAAATAAGTTAGTACAAAAGTCTGTTAAACGCGTTAAATTTAACTAATTTATCTGTTATTTTCTCTTAAGAAGCCCGTACAAATAGGTAAAAATTCTGCTAAAATAACAGGAAATAGTACACGTATTTGCGCCAGCACAATTTTGACCTATTTGTACGGGATTTTTTTTATTAGTGTAGTTGTATAATTACATAGCACTTAGATAAAGTTCAACCTGTTTTTTTCTGCGTGTAGGCAAGAATGAAATCCGTATAGGGACATGCCTACAACGGATTATTTTTCACAATTTGTTAAATACGTTTGGGATTTTAGCATATCTAATTCCTTTAATGCAAAAAAAAATAAGTTTTTTCTTTTGATTGTAAAAAATGTATAAATTACTTAAACATACTTGAAATTTGGAGTAAAAATTGCAAAAGGCTTCTCCAGTTATTACCTTTTTATGCATTGGAGATACAATAAAATTTTCTGAGTTTTATTTCCAAACTAAGAATATATCAATAATAAAAAATAGAAACTAAACAAGAATTCTAAAAAATCACCGAATTCTTGTAAATAAAACTTCCTTAAAGTATCCACTTGTTTTTAAATTGGTACATTTTTTTGCTAAGTTTAGCACTCGGTTTTGAAAAACTAGTAAAACGTTTTGCTAAAATCAGCAACAAAAATTAGTAAAAAAATCCGTAATCCGTAATAAGAGAATAGCAACAATTATTACTAAAAAAAATTGTACTAAAAATCAGTATAAAAAGTAATAAAGTGCGATTGAAAACTGTTTACAAATTTTTTTACTAACTTTTTTATCTGAGTGTAATAAAACTAGAATCAGGAAATTTAGAAAGCGGGCATTTCATATATTTTTTAATAATTAAAGAACAAAAATTTCCAAAAATAATATAAAAAAATGTTTTTTTTCAGAAGGAAATATGGCAACCAAGTGCTGATAATTATTTTGAAATTTTATTGTAAATACACTGCAAGACCTTAAAAATCTATTATCAATTAATGGGTGCGTTCGGCAGATACAATTTGACAGTCAACAGTTCTACAACAGTTGTGCAACTATCTGCTGAACGACCTGATCACTAACGGCTCAGTCTGAGCGCTCAGGTAGCGCTGTCATATTTTTTTTTGGTAGCGTAAAAAATGTTTGCTACTTTTGATCAAATAGTGATACATTTGTTGTTGTTGTTTTTAAAAACTTTTTGTTTTGTATGATTCACAAATAAAAACATACAAATATAATTCAAAAACAAAAAATTTAAAAAATCAAAGGAAAATATAGAAAAAATGTATATAAAAACAAAACAAAGAAAACATCGTTCAGCAGAGTAAGTAATCACAAAGCGCTACAAGTCACCGGTATCAGTTTAAGGTTTCTCTGCCGAATGCCAGCAATGATTCCCTTGTGTCTGTTAAATTTTTCAATAAAAATGTCATCCTTTAGGTAAAATCCATATCGTTTATTTTTTATGGAGGTTGCCAGATCCAACCAAAGTTAATGTATCCATATGTATACAATATAGCGAAAGGGTTAAAAAATATTGTAATATTTGCTGCAAAATGGCTGTCTTTTTCAAAATTTGTTACAATATTTTCTAATTTTTAGTTATGTAACATGGTAGATATTAAACTTCAAAAAGTGAATGATAATCGTATATCATCTTACAGAATCTGAGCTCAGGCTTACAAAATGATAAATCATACCCAGCAATAATTTATTTCTTTTAAAAGGCAAGATACACATTAATCTTTTTTTTGTTGTAATTTTTCAGTTTCAGTCCACGAAATGTTATGCTGTTTGGCATGATAACTCAAATCTTTTGTGGTAATTTAACGGGTCATGTTGCATCATATGAATTGCATGTCTTCTTTAGGTGTCTATCGGCTGTATGTTGTGCTCAAATGTATACGGCGGGTGGAATGATAAGTATGTATTAAAAGAAACTTTTCTATCAAGCAAATCCTAAGTTGATTCTCGTTTTAGTGGCCGATATAACGGGTGGCACTTATAAGACTTGCGTGTCAACATTATTTGAACAATTTTGGTCCATAGGAGTTATAATGTTACCCGGTGTAGCTAGTTTCTTTTCCAGTTGGACTCATTTATATATGGCCATATCATGGCCAACTGTGATATTAATATATTTATGGCAGTAAGTTGTATTTTGGCAAGGTAAGATTAAAAAAAATTTAATTACTTCTTCGCTTACTCGCAGATGGATTCCTGATTCTCCCCGTTGGATGGTTAATAAAGGTAGAGTTATGGAAGCTAAACAAATATTAATAAAGGTAAGATTGTTTTTGTGAAAAATGTTAAGAGCCTGTACAATCTAGGCAACTTATATCGCTGTGACTGGAGGAAACATACATGTTTTAGTTTTTTTTTTTACGAAATATAAGGGTGGGGCAACATGATTGGACTTAGTAGGAAGGTCTGTGGTATGGTTCACTTCGATTGGGATGAAATTTGGATATTTTTCAGAAAAAATATAAATAATTGGTCAGTTTTGTAGCCAGTGCTCTGAAAATTCGGCCTTTAAGCAAAACTATGCAAAATGCTTTATTTTTAAACTGCCCCTGTTTTTTAACCAAGTCTTAGCTCATATGAAAGCTAAGATGTTCTAAAGGGTACACTAATACAGGGTCCGCCAAATAACTTTTTTTTTTGAAAATGCTATAAAAAAAAACTACTGAATATTTTCTCAAATTTCTTTTTTTATTTGAAAGTACAATCCTTCCGATTAATAATGGAAAATAATTTCATTCATATGGCTGCCTCGGCTGGCCATGCAGTAGACTACACGATCGGCCCAATTTTTAAGTACATTATCGATTGTGTGCAGCTGTATTTCACCAATGGCTTCACGAATATTGTCCTTTAAAGCGTCAATTGTCTCTGGCTTGTCGGCGTAACACTTATCTTTGACGGCACCCCACAAATAATAGTCCAACGGTGTCAAATCGCAGCTCCGAGGTGGCCAAACGACATCAGGTCTGCGGCTGATAATGCGATCTTCAAAAATATGGCGCAAAACATCGAGTGTAGCTTCGGCTGTGTGGCACGTAGTGCCGTCCTGTTGAAACTAAATGTTGCCAATATCCTCGTCTTCAATTTTTGTGAACAAAAATTCGTTCAACATGGCCCGATAACGATCGCCATTGACGGCCACTCCTTGCTCATTTTCGAAGAAAAATGGCCCAATTATGCCTCTGGACCAACCACACACAACCATATTCGTTCAGCGGAAGGATAAAACTAATTATCTGTCAAATCAGACATGAGCTAAGTGTTACCTATCACGAAATAAGCACTAGTTGAAAAAAAACGTTAGATGGCGGACCCTGTAGAAAAAAGTCCGTAAAAAATTTAGTTAAAACTACTAAAAATTAGTTAAAAATGATGCTGCAGACAAAAACTGCTAAATTAGCAAATTAGTTTTCCTATATACTTTACTTTAATTATAAGATTTAATCTTGTTGTACAGGATATATCAAAATAAATAAATAAAATATATTAGTGATATAGGGACAACAAAAATAAAACTGTTAAATATACAGAATTCTAGTTATATTTGAGCTAAATTTTTGTTAATGTAAAACTGGAAATTAACCTGCTAAAATCAGCAAAAAATTTTGCTAAATAATTAGTAGCCTATAAAATCACGAAAAAATTTAAAATTTTCGAGGTTTTTTTTCGATTTTTTTTTAATGCAAATAAAAAATGTTTTTTTGTTGTTGTTTTTGTTTTTTCTTTGATATTTTAAATGTTTAATAACGCTCCTAGATAAGAACAAGAAATTATCATTGAATTTGTAATTTAACTTAACAAATATTTCCAGAAATTCTAAAAACGTCGTCCCCTGACGATTTCCTTAGGCAAGAATGAAATTCGTATAGGGACATGCCTATAACGGATTATTTTTCACAATTTGTTAAATACGTTTGGGATTTTAGCATATTTATTTTCTTTAATGCAAAAAATCGAGCCTTTTGCAAACAGTAGCTTACAATTTTTTTTAACAAATATTTCTGCTGAATTTAGCAAGATAGACTGCTATTTGCATTTAACTAAATTTAGGTTAAAAATAGCAACAATTTTGTAAATATAACAGAAACCTCAAGAAACCGAAGTTTTTCTAGACTCAAAACCGAAAACCGACAAAAAGAAGTCGGTTTTTAACAAATACTTTAATCAATTAAAATGATTAATTAAATTGCATCCCAGTGTGCAATTAGAATCCGAAATGACTCATAGAATAGCCCTAAGATCTTCTGAAAGTATAGCGATATGAGAGTATCAACGATAAAGCCTCTCTCTGAGCGCACTTTTACGACTCACTAAAGACTCCGAATTATTTTCTGAGCCATTATGAGTCATTTAAGATTCATTTTTGAGTCATTTAGGAGTAATGAAAAAATTTTAAAAAATTGTTGAATACACTCATAAATACAAGTCTATTATGTTTCATTTAAGACTCCAAAATTTGAGCACTCTGAAAATAATCATATTTTAGAGTCTTTTACGAGTCATAATTTCTGAGCGCTCAGATAAATGTTGGCTGGGATATTATTGAATCTTGAATTTCAAAAAGGGCTCAGCTCCTATTTTACAAAATTTTGTTTTTAAGCAGGAGTCTCCCATGGTCCTGATGAATGGCAACACCTGTTTTTAATGCAACAGATGGCGCTGACTGCTGTTTTGTTTTTTCTGGCAATACTGTTTCATTTTATTTGGGAGCAGTGTTGCCCAAAAAGTTTTAGCTTATTGCCATTTTAAATGTTTAAATCCCCAATGTTATACCCAATTCATTTTCATTTAAACAAAAACTCAAAAAAAAGGAGCTAAGTTAGCATCGCTCTTAAGTTCAGAAAATTATTAAGAAATGAGTGAGTAAATTAAATAAAATTGAATATTTTACGAAGAAATATTAACGTTTTCACTCGAACTTTAAAGGCATCAAATCTTTATTAAAATTGTGAAACTAAAAAAAAATTTTATTATACGAAAGACAAATCACAATTAAGCTGAAATGTCATCGTTTCAAAATAAAAGTCGTATATTAAATTTTCGAGAAAAAAATTTTACACAATTTTCACTCGAAGTCTTTTTTTCCAAAATTTTTAAATCTAGTAAGGTGTAAGTTCTAGGGCTCGTAAACTCTTTTGAACATTAAGTTTGCATAAGATGAGTTTAAAGGATTCAGAAGGTACATAAGAGGTTATATGAAAACCCCTGCTACTTTTTGAGCCCACACAAAATTTATTTTTTCTGAGTTCTTTGCATGTAACAATTTCAGTATTTGGAATATAGAAAATATTTTGATTAATTATTGAGCTTGGTTGCTTTTCGTTATTTCAAGATTTATAAATATTTGGAGAACACTTCTTCAATAATTCAAATATTTTGTAGAAATTTTGAAATTCTTTATAATTTATACCAAAATTCTTTTTATTTTGGGCCTAAAACTAAATCTTTAAAATTTACAATTTTTTTAATCTGTCCCCAAAACGAAGTCGAAATCCCTAATTTCGGCCCAAATCCCCTTACCTAACAACTCTGTAAAATCTCATTTGACATAAAAAAATCCTACCTTGAGAAAATTTCGCAAAATAAAAAATCATCCTTTGACAAAATTTCCCACATGGTAGCGACATCTACACTTTGTTTACAAAATTATCGATGTTGCATCTCTATATTATATGTCTCTGTTTTTAATTGTAATAAACATTTTCTCCATTTAATATTAGTTTAAAGAATTTTTTGTTTTTGTTATTACGCACAACATGAGTCAAGTCAAGTCACCAAAAAGTCAAGTGGTTTAAGAGATATTTAGTTTGACGTATTCAGTTCAAATTTTCACCGCGTATTTTTTAAAAAGTCTTATTTTGTAGTCCACGAAATTTATAAAATTTTAACTTTATATTGTTTTAAAAAAATTGGTACAATTTAAACCCTTGAAAATACAGCTTTAGTTGCCGACAAAAGAGTAAAAAATAAAATTTATTTATAGCGGTCTTCCGTTTTGTCTTCGACTCGAAACGACGTTATTGCCTTTATTCAAGTGAACGTGTTAAAATATCTAATTTTTGTACATATTTATTTTAAAACAATTCTATTAATATCACAAGAAAACCGAAAAACAACCGAAACCGCGGTTTTCAAATTTTTCGGTTTTTATCAAACTCTACTCACGACTAACGTCTTGTAGAAATCCCCCCTAAATGTTTTCTTCCAGGCGATATGATCGGGGCTGGGTTTTTTTTTCTGTCTCTGCGACAAAAGTTGCCTACACACTAAAAATTATTTAATTAAAGATTTGTTTAAAATAAAATTTATTTTAAAACAAATATTTTAACTGAATTAGTTAAATATTTGAATTGTTTGTTTTAATTAACAAAATAATAGGTGCAAAATCAATTGAAATAATAATTGATATTATGAATTTTGTAATTGAAACTCGTTTTCAAATAGGACTTTTAACAAATAATTTTCTTTATTTTATAGTGTGCTGATATGAACGGTACTCGCTATAGTCTTCCCCATGATATTGATCAGCAATTACAATTACAAGCTCAAACCGCTATGGATGCTGCTCCTCCTGCCGGCTGGTGGTCTATATGGAAAGGTGAAAAGGCCATTAAACATATGGTTTGTGTACATCTATGCTGGTCCATCTATATTGTTGTATATTATGGCATGTTATTGAATATACGTTCATTTAGTCGTGAACATTTACAAATAAATACTGTGATAGCCGGTATGTCTGAAATTATCGGTACGTTTATTGGTCTATTTCTTATACTAAAGACGACGAGAAAATGGCTGTGGACCGGTTTGTTTAATGTAGTAGCCGGTTTTATTGCGTATATGGGTTGGCTAGTGCCGCATAATAGTAAGTGAATACTTTTCTGATTTCCAATAAAATCCTCTAATATTTTCTTTTTCCATCTATTTACAGTTGATTTTAATGGTCGTGTGGCTTTGTTAATGTTATCTGCCATGATTTCCAAAATAGCCATATCATGTACCCTGTCCATTTTAACAACGTGTACCGTTGAATTAGTAAGTAATGAGAAAAAGAAAATATGCGCCTTTTCTACCATCTGTTGGGCCCGATTTTGGCTATTGGGTGCTCCATTTATAGGAGCTACCGTAGTTTTCGGGCAGCTAGTACCACAAACAGCTTTTGCTTCTTTAGCTATTGCCGGGGGTCTAATAAGTTCCCTCATTTCAAGTCCACGCACCATACCTAAGAAAAATACCTCAAATGTTGCTAATAATATGGCCACTGCTACACAGATACCCTCCTCTACAGATGGCGGCATTGATAATAAAGCTTTCTCTAAGGGACCTATCTTTAATAATTTAAGCACAAAATTGACCACGCCACAATCTAATCTACCTCCACAATTAATGCCTGGTATTTGGACGACCAAAAATCATGATGACGCTCCACCAGTATGAGAAACAACAAATTAAATTTTTCAAAGAAAAACAATAAGGTTTTCTTAAAGAAAACCTTTAATATACTACATATATCAAGCAATTAAATTTCATCTTATTCATTATAGTTTTTTTTATTATTTTAAGAAAAAGATTCCTATTAGAATCTTAAGAAGAAAGCAGATATTAATTTTAATCTTAGATAAAAAAAAAAGAAAAAACAAACTATTAGAGCGAAAATTATAAATTTATAAAAGAAATAATAATGGAAAAAGAAGAAAAGTGTAACTTGAAAATGAACCAGTAGCAAACTGTCGAACTAGTCGGCCAGTAATGACGAAACTAGTTCTCAAAATAGTAATTTTGAACCAGTTGTGCACTGCACTCAGAAAATTATGTCGGTAAAATTAACTGCATTCGCAGTTAAAAAATTGAAAACTACAATTGCATTTAAATTAACAACAATTGCAGTTATTTTCAATTGCAATTGTAGTTAAAACAACATCAGTTAATTTTAAGTTCATTTGCAAATTTACACTTTTTTAATTGCAATCGCAGTTAATTTTACCGACATAATTCTCTTAGTGTAGAAACACTGTAGTTGTTTCATATAAAGTAATCTCTCGAAAGGTAACAAATACAAAATATTTCTTTGTTTGATTCCATTTCGTTCGCTGCGTTTAGTTTTCCAATTTCTCTTGTTCTCCGTTATATTTCACATCGTTCCGATTTGGACCAATGTTTCATTCCATTAACTTTATAATATCATGTAAATCCCTTAAAAAAAATAAGCCACAAGTCAATTTAAAAAATTACCAATATCTCGAATATTAAACAAAATATTGCAAAATTCGACCAACGACCACTCTCCGGAGAGGGATCCCGAGGAATTAAATTTTTTGAAACAACCACAGAGTGACATTTTTTTTTTTACCAAAATTTATGCACTCAAAAAAGTTTATCAGTTATTACATGACAGTTGTTTTTGTAGTAGTCAGTAGTGGTTGTTTTTAACTGTAATTACAGTTGGTTTTCTAATATCACAGTTATTTCAAAAAACAACAAATGAAAAGTACTCTATTTTGTAACCGTTTTTTTCAAGCAGTTATTTTGAAAATACTGTTTTGGTAGTAGTTTTTTTTAAATATTCAAAATAACTGCTTGCAAAAAACGGTTACAAAACACAGTACTCTTCGTTTGTTTTTTAAAATAACTGTAATTACATTTTTCTATAGAAAAGTACAACGCAACTAATATCATAGTTATTTAAAAAAACAACAAACGAAATGTACTGTATTTTGTAACGGTTTTTTCAAGCAGTTATTTTGAGTATTATAAAAAAACAACTACCAAAACAGTATTTTTCAAGAAACAGTTAATTTTTGTTAGTTTTTAATAAATAACAAATTTGGTCTAGTTTTTAATAATTCCTGTTTGGTTATATTTATTTTTATTGATGTGTCCTAAGTCTCCAAATAAAATTCGGGCCATTTTATTGTACCTCCAATCTTTACAACTGGAGAAACGTCTTTAATTTTGACTTTAAATTTTAAGTAGAATGGAGTATTTACAAATTTTTTTTTTTTTTTTTTTTGTAATCGAAATAAAATGTTTTTTTTTTTTAATTTTCTATTAAAATTTTATATTTTATAAATATTGAAAAAAAAATAGTTTTTACAAATAGCAGAAAAATTGACTAAAAATTAAATAAAAATGATGCTGCAGAACAATCTGCTGAAATTAGTAGATTTTTTTTTACTAAATACTAGTAAAATAAGAACAGTAAAATTAAAACTGTTAAATATACAGAATTTTACTTATATTTGAGTTAAATTTTTGTTAATTGAAAATATAATTTATAACGGTTATTTAAGAAAACAACTAACGAAAAGTACTGCAATTTCATAACAGTTGTTTATAGCAGTTATTTTTAATATCATAATAAACAACTACCAAAACAGTAGTTTTACAGTAAATAGTTATTTTTGGTAGTTATTTAAAAAATAAAAAATTTCGTTGGGGGTTTTTTTAATTTAAAAATTCTTGTTAAGTTTATGTTTGTTATTATTGATATATTTCCAGTTTGCAAATATAATTCAGAAAATTGTATTGTATCTCCAATGCATAAAAACGTAATAACTGGAAAACGGTTTGGAATTTTTACTTCAAAATTTAAATAGGCTAAAGTAATTACACATATTTTTGTAATCGAAAGAGAAAAATTGTTTTTTTATTAAAATATACTTTTATAACACCAAAAGAATTAACTGTAAAAAACAGTAGTTTTTTAAAATTTCTGTAGTAAAAATTTGTCAGTTAATTTTACCACATTGTTAGTTATTTTTAATGCATTTGTTGGTTATTTTTCAACAGTTAAATATAACAAAAATTTTTGTTATTTTAAAGGTAAATGTTTTTGTCGCCTTTTTAACTGCATATACCTTTGTTTTAACTATGTTTTTCAGTAGATTCTATCGACTAACTTTTTTGAGTGTACGACTCCCAACATCGAACTGTCGCTTTATTCTTTCTTTTTCTTTCTATTTACATAATATTTTTCTTCACGAACGCTATCCATTAAAAATTTTTACAATGTCAAAAAAATTTTTTTTTTAAACTTACACTTTTCCCTTTTTACAAAGACTAAAATTTTATAAATTTAGCATTTTCGATAAGAGCTTCAAGCATACATATATATTTTAGGTTCAATTATGCTCGACGGGTTCTAAATATATTAAGCTTATATTTAAAAATCGAAATCAACTACAATTAAATAAAATTCGAATATTTTAAGTTAAGTTTATTAAAAATTTTTAGTTAAGTTTTTAGACATCCCAATAATTCCTAACAATTAGAAATTAATAAATTTTAAATTTAATAATAAGCACACTTTAATATGCTCAATTAATAGGCCTATCAACAAAATTTTTAGAATCTCAATTTCCCATCAAAGATGTTTACAAAATCTTAATGAAATTAAAAAAAATTTTTGAAGTTTTTAGAATAAAATTTAATAAGTACAAAAAAAATATTACCAAGAAATAGGTAAAATATCCACCAAACATAATATTTTGACTCAAATTTTTAAAAACTTGGTTAATTTTTACCAAGTTGTTTAACTTTTTGCCAATCTTTTAGTAAAGGGCAACTCACACATTAACCACATATCTACTACTACCAAGCATTGGGGATACGAATACTCACATTTTTGTAAATTCTCTTTTGAAAATTACATTTCGTATCCCCAATACAGGGAAATAGTAGATAAAGATAGGTAGAAATTGAGAGCGTGAGAATCAAGGTTAAAACAAAATTATACAATTTTCTTTTCAATATGAAAATTGAAGAAAAACAATAAAAAATAATTAAATAAAATTTTAGGCTAATTTACAAAAATATAAAGGTTGAAAAATATTACACATACTTAATATTTTTATTCCTTTTTCACTAAATACTAAACTAAAAAATTTTAAAAAATTTAATTTTTTTTCCAATTATTTTTTCGCTAAATATTTTATAGTAAAACTTTAAATTTATTTAAAGAGTTTTTAATTTTATTAAAAATTTTGTTAATTTTTTCACTTTTTAAAACTCCTTTTGATTTCGTTAGAGATTTTGTAAACATCATATACATAAAACGTTAAGAGAATTTTATCAATTTTTTTTTTAATTTAATGTTTTTTTTTTAATTTTATAAAAATTGTTAGAATTCTTTTTACAGTTTATTTTTATATTTTAAGTAGTTTAGTTTTATGAAATTATTTATTAATTTCTTTAAAATATAAAAACAAAAATGTTAAACCAAAAAAGACGCTCGTTTTAAATAATTATAAAACAACAGAAAATGTTACAATAAATATTTTAATTGTTATTTTTTGCGAAAATATTAAAAGTTAATAGTATTTTTTTACTTTTGCATGTTTTTAGCGGTAAGTACATTTATAATTTATAAATTTTGTAAAACTTTGTTAGAGGTGTTAATATTTATATTGCAATTGTTGTTGTAAAACAATATAAACAACAAGCAGCAGTCTCAGCGGGTGAACCTTCTCGGAACAAGGCCAAGGTGGTTTGTCGCCCAACAAGGTCGTGGCGACAGTTTTTAGGATGCACTCAGAATAATCCACATCGATTACCTTTAAAAGGGAAAAACAATAAACGGCGAATATTATGCCAATTTATTGGACCGATTTAAAAAAAACGACCCCATTTGGCCAAGAAAAAAATTATTTTCAGTAAACAAAATCTGGGTTTTTGGATCACCGACAACTGCCTACAGGAAATGGTAGGCAGTCCTCCTACGAATATTGTGATATGTCACACTAATATGCTAGCAGTTTTTTGTAGAATTGATCCATGAAAATATGACCCATTAACTGGTGGTCACTAAACAAAAACTGGTTTCGTGGAGCACCTACAACATTTGCCGGAATTCTAAAAACAGGAACTGGTATACCAGTTCCTCTTACGAACATTTTGGTGTAACATGTTTTAAGGCATTTATTACGACGATAAAAATATATTGCCCCAATACTTTCAATACTTACTGATAAAAAATATTGTAAAATTTAACTTACGAGTTAATAAACAGTTCACAACAAATGGCGGTAAAAAAATCAACTGTCAGCTTTTTGACGTTTTCATTTATTTTTTCGAGATACATTTTTTAAATGCTACATTTTAATAAATCGGCCTTTTGTTTTCCCTTTTTTTGTTTGATTTGCATAAATGCCGTGCTTGACCGTTAACGGAGCTGGGGTATCCAACAAAATCATTATGCAAATTAGAGATGAGCGATATTTTCATACCGGTGATTTAATCACAGTTAATGATAAATCACTGGTAACGGCAGTAGAGATGAGCGATATTTTCATATAGGTGATTTAATCACAGTTATTGAAAAATCACTGGTAACGGCAGTGATCAAATATTTCAAGTCGCAGTTACTCGGAATGTCGTTCTTTTAATATTTTTGTACTATTCTATCTTGCAAACTTCATTGTGCACAGTAATACATGTTTTTTTTTCTATAACAGTGACTTGCTTTCACACTCTTCTGAATAAAATGTCTCCTTCTATCATGTCTTTGTTACCGGTCGCAACTATTATTCTTTTAAGGCCCAGATTTTAGGAAGTGGATTATCTTTAAACTTAGTTTAACGCAGTTTGTAACTGGAATACTGCTTTTAAAATGTGGTTTATTTTGTTTTATTTCAACAAAGAAATAAATTATACTCGAGAAAGTTTTTCCGGCAAATTTTTGTTAATAAACTTTGAAATGGCTGACAAAATTGGTTTTCGGTTTAACTAAACCAAGTTTAACTGACATCTTAAAAACTCGCCATAAATATTATTTCGTTTATTTGTCAGAAAATCGCAGTCTTTTCCATAGAAAAACCGTGATTACGATCACAGTTTAAAAGAACAACGATTTGCAAATCACATTCACTGAGAACAATGTTACTGAAAAATCGCCGAATCGCCCATCTCTATACAAACCCGTGATCACGGTCACTGTTTAAAAGAACGGTGAATTGGAAATCACGATCACTGGTAGCAGCGTTATTCAAAAATCACCGGATCGCTCATCTCTAATGCAAATACTTTGAATTCTGGTACTTTTTATATGGATTTTTGTACTCTAGTACATACTCTATGCCATACTCTTGTCATCACTTTTAGCAACAGCTTCGCTGCTTCTCGCCATCTGTATGTCAAAGTTTACTTTTGACATATCTTTCAGTTATGCCTACTTGGTGCTTTAGGCACCATTTACTGTGGTTTTTGTCATAATAAGTGGCGTTTTTCTATATTTTGTTATTTAAATTTAAATAACAGCTACATAAGAGGAAAGAATCCGAACGGTACATTTATTTAGTCTTTTTGTTATAATTAGTGGCGTTTTTCTATTTTTTTCTTAATTTAAATTTTAATAACAGGTACAAAAGAGGAAAGAAAGCGACTTTTGCTTTTTGCATGTATTTAGAGCTTTTAAAAATCGAAAATATGCGCTTTAAATATGCAGTAAAATATACACTTAAATGGAAATATGCACTAAAACCCAAAAATATCCACTTAAAATCCAAAAAAAAAAAACGCTTAAACCAAAAAAAATGCACTTTAAATTTACTGACTTTTAAAAATCATATTTATTATTTGAGCGTTTGTTTAAAAATTAAATCCAATATAAATGTCTAAGTAGATGACAACTTGATGTTTTCCTTCTAGTTAAGTGCTGCTTAAAGTTTGCAAATTCTTCTTTTTCTTTAAATCTTACTCTTAGTTAAAAAAAAATATGAAAAAATATACAATTTAAAAATTTGCAAAAATATGCCATGAAGATGATAAAATATGCAAAAACTATGCACTTAAAAGCAAAGTATTCAAAAATATGCATTTATAACAAAATATGCAACAACAAATCGATGCCATTTTGTTGCAAATTCTTTGATTCGGAAAAGTATTTGGCTTAAATAATTTTAGGATTAATGACTACAAACAAGCATTTCGATGAAAGTTGCTGCCCTGCACATAAGAAATTGTTGCTCAGGTAATATTAGTCTTCCCAACAAACATTTTCACGGACTCTCCGACCCGTACGGAATCCTGAATCGGGCTTTTACGACACGTTTTCGGCCCTTAAAATACATAACCATCATTGCTTGCACGTAAACGGAATTTTTGCGAACCGTAAATAGGATTTTCGAAACAATACGTTTTCACTCCATTTTAGTGTATCCGTTTTCGATCCGTTGATACGGAACTCAACAATTTTAATCCATTTCAACTCCGCGACAAAAGGTACTGTTTTTATTTTAAGTTATTTTGCTTGTCAAATACTCGTATTAAAAAAATGTTAATGGAAATAAAGTTTTCAATTTAAAAATGTTCTTGGGTTCTGACAAATGAAAGAGAATAATATAGCGCTTATTGCTCTCAAAAAGTTGGCATCACAGATTTCCTTCTGCCGCGCCATTAATATTTTCATATTGGTCCCACTGCTTTTGTATTGTGCAAAAAAGTCAAATCAAATATATTTGTTGTTGTTGTTTTTTAAGCATTCAAAAATAATTGGTGTAAAAGAAAGGAATTTTCTTTGTTCCTTCAAATATTCGTAAAAAACTACATTATTCTGTGAGTTATATATTTAATTCGCGAAAAACAATCGAATATATTAATTAAATATAATAAAAGAGTTAATTTAAAATGAGTTTTTCCTCAAATGAACTTAATTTAAGTTGCGGGTCTTCCACACATTTAAATGCATCTTTTGGTGTTGCCGGCAGCGCAGCCACTTCACCAGCATTAAATACGAGTTTGATAAGTCGTTCTGTGTTAAAGGAATTAAATTCAAATGATAATTGTAATATGGTAAGTAGAGGAATTTTAATTTAAAAAAATTGTAAACTTGAAAATTCCATGGTCAGGTTTTTCATAATGGAATATGAAAGACAATCGTATGAAATTGACAAACTTTCATGTTGTTTTACATAAAATTTTTTATTTATGGATTATTGTCTAAAATCTCCCTATCAAAATCCCTTGAACATTAAAAAATCTTAAAATTTAAGTGTTTTAAAAACCTCTTGAAGTCGACTTGATTCTAATTTGAGTCCAGTTTTCAAAATCATGTTGACACAACCCTGCAAACATTGGAATACGAAAATTTTTTGAAATCGTATCGCCTGGAGGAAAAACTTTTAAGGCAATAACACAATACAACAAAAAAATAATTTGATGCTTTGGGGAGGGGCTCGTCATTTTTAATAGACTTTGGGATTCAGATCACGAATATGGTCTTAGGCCAGTTTCTAGAATATAGATTATTTTTAAGATTAATGCAGTAGTACTGGAATAAATTAATGCAGTATACTGGAATACTGCTTCTAAAATATGATTTAATTTGTTTTATTTCAATAAAGACCAAAATTCTAAACGTAGATGGTTACACAGATTTTTGTTAATAAATTTGGAAATGGCTGACATAATTCGTTATTAGGCTGACAAAATTACAAAAAATTAGCGTTCAACACATCCTTAAAGGATGGCCTTTCACCATGTAAAAAGACAAATTTAACATTTGACACAAAATTTTTTACAAATTTAAAAATAATGAAGGCACAGTTTTTAGAAAAATTAACGTTTTTTAATAAAAATTCATAAATAGGAAGATTTTTTAATGAACTTTGGTTTGCTGACTAACATGTGCTCAAGGACAAAGCCTATTGATTCTAGATAAGATCGGTCCATCTTTGAACCTATCGCCCATATGGACTATATCCCGATTTTCTCTTACATGCACCTTAAATTAGGCAAAACCAAAATTTCTTACCGTTACCCTATTTTTTTAATCATTTTATATACAAATTTTTATAGAAGTCCATTTTAAGCCATTCGAATTTCGAGTCCAAACATTCAACCATATTTATAGCTTTACCATACAATAGCTTTCAACCATACTGCAGTAGGGTATCATATTTTAAATTATGTAAATTTTTAATTTTGGGAATATTTTTTTAAATTTTTTCTTCTTTGAACCCCGGAATCTGCCAAACGATAATTTAAAACTCAATGAGCTATAAGATTTAATTTTTATGTGATAATTTTATTGCGCAGAGCAAAAAAAAAATTGCAGTGTTTAAAGGGACACTATTCACTAAAGGACTATCTTAAATGGTGATTACTAGGGCAAGGCATTTTATGCAAATGCATGTTTTTTCTCGATAGTCCAAAACTAATATGGACTAAATATTTATCCGAATCATCAAATTTAGAACAAAATGGCATCGATTTGTAGTTGCATATTTTTGCATATTTCGTCATAAATGCATGTTTTTGCATATTTTGACTTTAAATGCATATTTGGTGCCTTTTTAATGCATATTTTGTGTTTTTTAATGCATATTTGTGCATATTTTTCATTTTTAGGACCATTTTCTATTTTGTAAAAAAATATAAAAAATTGATACGTTTTCATATTTTGATTCAGTCAAAATAAACATTCTTAAAACCTTATTGACCTACGGGAAATCTTCGAGTTCTGTGTCTGTTTGCAAAATAACTAGCTTAAATATATTTTTAAGTTTTAAGGTGCATTATTTTTGCAAAAATAATAGTTTTTAGTGCTTATTTCTTATATTTTTAATGCATATTTTTCTTTTTTAACCGCATATTTTAGGCGCATATTTTCCATTTTTAAGTGCATGAAATTCATTGCCCTAGTGATTACAAACTTTAAATTTTCATGGTCTTTATGAAATTCCAACCGGAATTGGATTGGATTTCGATTCTATAAACGGATTTATAAAAATTAACCCTCTAATGCTCTTTCTTCGGATTACTAATATTATTTAAACTATATATTTGCACTAAACATCAATAGATTTTTAGTTGTGCTTACTACCACCTCTGAGTAAATGTTCTGTGTTTAATTTCAAAAAAATCTGTAGGCTAGTTTTTAAGTTAGAGAGATATTTGTAATACGCATGCTGCGGTTATCCTGTGAGTCCTGGAGTAAAATTTTTAACTGATTTTACAATTAGAGGCGCTAAACTAGCTTTGTTATTATCGATAATGTACGCCAGATCGTAAATGTATTTTTGGCGAATTTTCAAATAATTTTTTCTTTTCTAAAAAGTTAATTTGTTCAAATTTACTAAATATTCACTATACATTAGAGCACCCATGAAATATATGGAATTTGTGAAAGTGTTATTTTTTCACCTCCCCACGCATTTTCCAGTAGATTGGGCGTAAAAAATAATATCTCCGCAAAAATTGGTCCTCTCGTATTAAAACAGGCCAGTCAACCGCGGGTTTTAGCCCTAAAAATGGACTAAAATTAATTTAAAGCTTCTTTGCGCTATAACTTAAAGTAAAGGTTTTACTGAAAAATATTAAATAAGCATATCTACAGGCAATAATATGTCTAGCATTTTTCTCATACACATTTTTGACGTATCGATGACCCATCATGGGATTTAGGTGGTTAAAGCGAAATTTGTGTTTAACCATGTAAATCACTTTGATTTTAACCTCATACATCACCATGATGGGGTCATCGATACGTCAAAAATGTGTATGAGAAAAATGCTAGCCACATTATTGCCTGTAGATATTCTTATATTGTATTTTTCTGTAAAACCTTGACTTTAAGAGTTATGCGCAAATATACTTTGAAGTAATTTTAGTCCATTTTTAGGGCTAAAAGCCGCGGGTGACTGGCCTGTTTTATTTTTTATTATTTTTTACACCCAATCTACCAGAAAGTGCGTGGGGAGGTGAGAAAATACCACTTTTGCACATATGGGTGCTCTATTGAGCGCCTTCAGATTGGCATGAAATTAACTCTTAAACATATTTTAAGTTCTGATTTATTTCTGCCATTGAACCTCAATTTTAAATTTTGATGTTTTCAGAGACTCAGTAGAATTTTATGACAACTATTTTTGCGGAACATTTTAACCTTCTAACTCTTCAACTTACGGGTCGTTTGTGGCCCTTTTGAAAAGGGTCAAGAAGTACCTTTAATTGAGGAGTTAGAGGGTTAAATATTCCACAAAAATATTTGTCATGAAATTCTACTATAAGTCTCTGAAGACATCAAGGTTGAAAATTTAAGTTCAATGCTAGAAATAAGCCAAACTTGAAATGTGTTTAAGGGTTAATTTCGTACTTATACACAATTGCCGCTCAAATGCCCACAAACCTAAATTTTAGGAAGAAACCATGTGACTCTTCTTTTTCATGTAAAGCACTATGTTGAACATTTCTGTGGAACATTTTAACCCTCTAACTCTTCAGCTTATGGGTCTTTTTGTCCCTTTTAAAAACGGGGCCAAAAAAGTTCCTTTAATTGAAGAGGTAGAGGGTTAAATAGTTCCACAAAACTGTACCTCGTAGTTTTTTACATAAGTTCGCTGAACACATCCTATACCCAAAATTAGAGATTCACATGGCTTTCTAGTGCACATATGTAAAAAAAACTATAACACATCAGTTTTTAGGCTTTCTGTCATGGAATGGACGAAATATTTTGAAAAAAACTTATTTTGCTTTTAATCTACGCTAAATTTCATATTTACAAGTCTCCAAAATTAAATGAGAGACATTCAAAATTTAGTTTTGATAATTTCACAATTTGTTAAATACGTTTGGGATTTTTAGCATATTTAATTCCTTTGATGCAATTAATGTATATCCCGATAAAATAAAATTAAAACACTAATGCAAGTGCTTGTGCAAATTTAAATGTTACTGACACTTTAGAAAACATTGTTCTCTATTGTTGTTTCTACATCAATGGATGTCACTACATTGCTAGATCTGTCAAAACAACAGAGTAGTACATTGTAAGATGACAAAGCAAATTGTGGAAAATTTTCTGTTGTTGTTTTTGTTTTTTCTTTGATATTTTAAATGTTTAATAACGCTCCTAGACGAGAACAAAAAATTCTCATTGAGTTTGTAATTTAACTTAACAAATATTTCCAGAAATTCTAAAAACGTCGTCCCCTGACGATTTCCTTAGGCAAGAATGAAATCCGTTTGGGATTTTTAGCATATTTAATTCCTTTGATGCAAAAAAATTTATGTTTACCGCTTAAAACACCACTAACGGTCATGGGAGGGTTAAAAGTTTGAATAAAGAAAATGTTTGCCTTTTCATTGTGTAAACAACAGCTATGTAACTTAATCACCAGAAACTTCTAGTTTAAGAGTTATAGATGGATAAATCCATGAACCTTTTTTAGGGTAATTTTGAGGGACATAAAAGTAAACAGCCTGGCCGGTTTACATCGCAGAAACCCAATTTTTGCACATATATTATTTTTCAGTCTCATCCTATCTGAAAATGGGCGGAGAACTACAAAAATAACACTTGCACATATGGGTGCTCTACTATACATGCCTCTCGCCTGAAAACCGTTCCTTATCCAAAACAAGTTTGAAGGCAAAAAAAAAGTAGGCAATTAAGTTTTCTTGTTTAATAAAATATTGTTTGTATTTAACCAAAAACTATTTAAAATCTGAAGACCGCCTTTTGTCGGCCTTGGGCATTAGAGTGTTAACCGAAATGGCATTACAATGACGTCATAAAACTTTTAATTTATTTAAGTTTTAAACTATTAAAGAAACATATAATAACATGATTATTCACAAAAAACTTTTTGTCTTATTAGATGCTAATTTAACGATTTTTGTTGTTGATTTGCATGTTGATTTATTTTGTTAAACTGAATAAAATTCAAAAAATATTTCCGATCAAATTCTGGTACGGATTTTATAAAGACCACGTTGGTCAGTAATTTAAGTGCTTTTGATGAATTAAAACGCGAACTTTTCACACAGTTCTAAATTTACTACAAATATTATTATAGTCGGAACTAATTACGAATTTTTACTAAAAATCAAGTAAACAATTTTCAAACTAAATTCCTACTTAAGTAAAATTTGAGTGCAAAGTCTTAAGTGCTTAATTCTGACTATAAAACTGGCCCTATAGATGATATTTTAACTTAATTTGAATTTATTTTGTAAATAATTAACGAGTCAGTTTAATAGTCAGAACTAACATCGATTTGATTCTTGAATATTTCTTAAGTGAGAAATTTTCAAATCAAAATCTTACTTCTGACTATAAAACTGGCCCTAAGTTTTTATCTGAAATTTTACATATAAAAAATTTTAATGAAAATTAAAAAAAAAATATTTAAAAAAAATGGAAATTGGAATTTGAGCAAGGGCCGCACTAAAATTAACAAAGGGCCGCAATTGCCCACCGTTGTTATATACCACTGGAAAGAGAGTTTTATATTTTTTCAGATTTATAAAAGTATTTTAACCAAATTTGCATTAAAAAGTAAAGAAAACAGGTAAAAATGGGGAGTTTACCACACATACATACTATGTAGGTATACTACAACTTGAATATCTCGAGATCTGTAAAGTGTATATCAATAATTTTTTAACACATGGTTAAGTTAAGTATTTAGAATTCAGAATACGAATTTTAGAAAAAATAGCAACTTTTAGTTAATTATTTTAATGGTATACCAATTTTCTTCCCAGAATTTTAGTTTTTTACTAATTTTGCCCTACCAGCCACATTTATAGCCTGGCTGTCTAAATTTTAAGCAAGAATAATGCTAACCATTTATCTTATAAAATGTAATTCATGGTCTTTTTAACACACAATGTACAAATTTTATTACATGCCTATAAACTCAAAAATTATTTTAAAATTTGACAATTTCGATCACTCCAAATGTAGGGTACAAGTCCAAAATTAAAAATAGCTTTTTACACATCCTTAATGGATGGCCTTTCAGCATGTAAAAATACAAAATTAACATTTCCCACAATTTTTTTTACAAATTTAAAAATAATTAACACTTTTTTTTGGGAAAATTAACGATTTTATGGTTAAAATTTAAAGTTTTGAATTCAGACCTTTTTTACGACTTAACGGAATAAGATATTTCAAAGGTTTTTTCTTTATATGTACTACGAATTTTGTCAAAAATTTAGTTGTGTGTTTTAAATTTAAATCGAACGCGCATTAAAAAAGTTAGAAGCAAAAAACCAAAAAGAGTCGAGGAAAAAAATTAAAAATATTATTTTTGAAGTGAAATATATAAGAGATAGAGAAACACTAATGATGGAATTTTTTCTTGTCTTGTTTAGCAGAATCTAAAACGGTGAAAATCTTTAAAATCGGTCAGTATTTAAGAAAGTTACAAACCGCACAAAGTTTTTCGCAGTTTGTTGACTCCTCCTATACAATAATTTCAATTTTCAGATAAATACGTTCAGTACTTCAAAAGTTCCATACCAATTACCACTTTTTTTTATTTTACACCACGGTGTGTCGTAACATTTTTTCAAAAATATTTTTTTTTACAAAATTTTGAAAATCTTTTGAAATCCTCATAAATTTTTGTAGTCCCATAATATTTTTTCTTACATTTATTGGTAAACCCTTTTAAAAGCTTAAATTAAAATAGATTTCCTCTCTATATAAATTATGAAATTAGTCATCTATAATAAGAATTAAAAACAAACTTGCAGGTACAATACGAGAACACTATTGTTAACGCAAAGAATTTACACACACAAAGCATCCAAATAAGTCAAACGCGTTTATATTTATAACGTTACTTATGTTTTGTTTTGTTATATTGCTGTTTTTTGTAAGTGAGATTTTATGGTCGTGGCCGAATAATATAATACTACAAATTATTTTAACTACTACAATTCTGACCTTTAAAAAAATAATTCAATCATTAATAATAATTCAATTTCTAAAAAAGAATCAATAAAAAATGTTGCAAATTACGAGGGTAACTATTTTTGTTTTGAGCCTAACATAAAACATATTAGCATATTTAATTCCTTTGATATAACATGTTTCAATTTGACGACAACTGATTATTCTGAAATTGTAAATTATATGATTTTAAAAAATTTTTTAAAATGTTCATTGTGGTTAAACTACTTAGGGTGGTCATGTAATACCGCTAAAATACCGTTATCGATTCAAAACCCTTCCAGTACTGGGATTCTCTAACTTTTTAACGACAAAATTCGGTAGTTAAGTTGTCGGTTACAGAATTGCCCCTCTGAGGGCAATTCCCTTCCAGTACTGGGATTCTCTAACTTTTTAACGACAAAATTCGGTAGTTAAGTTGTCGGTTACAGAATTGCCCCTCTGAGGGGCAATTCTGTAACTTTTTAACGACAAAATTCGGTAGTTAAATTGACAAGTTTTCATAGTAAACTGACAACTTAACTACCGTATTTTGCCGTTAAAAAGTTAGAGAATCCCACTACAGATGTCTACAGTTACTAAAATTACCGAAATATCGTTATTCTTAAAATACCTTTACCGAAATAATTGAATTACCGTTATTCTTAAAATAACGAAATATGATTAAATAAAATATCTATACCCTTAAAATACCGTTACCGAAATACATATATGAAATACCATTATCCTTAAAGATACCATTTACAGATATTTTTAATTCTCTGCTTTTGGTAATTTCACGTGGTTATTGATTTACCCTTCAAATACCGGTACCGAAATAACTGATATACCGTTAATCTTAAAACATCATTAACGAAATAACCGAAATACCGTTATCGTTAAAATACCAAAACTTATTTAACAAATTGTGAAAAATAATCTGTTGATGGCATGGCAAAAACAAAAAAAAAATTGTCACAATTTGCTTTGTCATCTTCCAAAATACTACTGTGTTATTTTAAAAGATATAGCAATGCAGTGACATCTATTTATGCATAACCAACAATAGAAAATCGTTATCGTTATGTTATCTATAGAGACGAATTTCAGATTCTTAAGTTAATTTTTCCCATTGGGAAAACTTACATGTTTTTCCTGTAGATAGGTAATTTTTGTGGTATTTTTCATACAATAACATTTTAACTCCACTGAAACTCAGAAGAAAATCGAAATTTAATTTCAACTAAATTTTAAAAAGCTAAAATAGTTTTTTTCAAGCAAAGATACGTGGTAATTTCCGGGAATTATCAGACAAATATCTGGGAATCGGGAATGAAAATTTCTCTTTTATGATTAACGAATTAATTTTTGTCTTTAATATGTCTGTAAGAAAAAACTGTCTGAAAAAAAATGAAAACATGGGTTTAGTTTTAAATACGAAATTAAATTTTCTGCTAATACACTCATAGAAATAAATCTGTAAAAATAGCAGAAAAACAAATAAAAATTAGTAAAAAATTATGCTTCAGAAAAAACTGTTAAATTAGCAGATTTTTTTTTTGCTAAATAATAGTAAAATAAGAGCAGCAAAAATAAATGTTGAAAATTTACATAATTTTAGTTATATTTAAGTTAACTTTTAGTTAATTGAAAATAACAAATTGTACTGTAAAATCTGCAGAAAATTTTGCTTAATAGTAGACTAAAAATAGCAAAAACAAACTGTTATATATATCTACAAAATTTTTGTTATTTTTAAGCTAAATTTAGTCGAATGCAAATAGCAGTCTATCCTGTTAAATTAACAGAAATATTTGCTAAAAAATTGTCAACTGCTGTTTTCAAAAGGCTCGATTTTTATTTGCATTTAAAAAAAAATCAAAAAAAAAACTTCGAAAATTTAAAATTTTTTCGTGATTTTTACTATTTATCAAAAATTTTGCTGATTTTAGCAGGTTAATTTGTTATTTTCTATTAACCAAACTATTAACTAAAATTCTGTATATTTTACAGTTTTATTTTTGCTGTTCCTATCTTACTAATATATAGCAAAAATAGTCTGCTAATTTAGCAGTTTTGTTCTGCAGCAATTAGTTAAAAATGATTTTAACTATTTTTTAGTAGTTTTAACTAATTTTTTACAGGATTTTTTCTATTATATAAATATATGTCCTTTATTTATTTAAATTACGTAGTAAAAAAAGAGATTACACATAATACTTAAATAAAAAGTTCACGAAGAAAATAGGGCGTCTATTAATGTACATAAATCAGGGTTGGCAGGCAATACCGCTAAAATACCGTTATCGATTCAAAACCCTTTCAACTGACTAGCGTTACCCCTAAAATACCGTTACCGAAATACCCGGAATACCATTATCCTTAAAATACCGTTAACGAAATAACTGAAATACCGTTATCCTTAAAATACCGATACCGAAATAAATGAAATATCAATACCCCGAAAATAACGTTACCGAAACAAATAAAATACCGCTATCCTTAAAATAACATTACCGTTATTTTTAATTTTCTGCTTTTGGTAATTTCACGTGGTTATTGAATACTTTTTGAACATTAAGTTGATAAATTGGTTCTGTTTTTAATCTCGTTTGTTTGTTGTAAAAAAAATCGCCGGATGCATCGAAATAACTGACTACCTTTACTCTTAAAAAACTGTTACCGATATAACTGAAATACCGTTAACCTTAAAATACCGTTACCGAAATAACCCAAATATCGTTATCTTTAAAATACCGTTACCGAAATAACTCAAATACCGTTGTCCTTAAAATACCGATACCGAAATAAATGAAATAGCGTTACCCTTAAAATACCGTTACCGAAATAACCTAAAATATCGTTACCCTAACGATAACCGCATTCGTTTCGGTTACCATCCATGACATAAATCAATGTTGTAAATTTAAATGGAGTCTTTTTAAAGTATAAAAAAATCGACATTAATTTGCGAATCAATGCAAAAAGTTTGATTTGCTAATAACAAATTTTTGATTCGCGAATTAATAAATCATCTATTTTAATGATAAGTGAAAATAATTCTTTTTGAATGAATTCTTCAAAGTTCTGATACCATTGTGGATATCTTAAGGTTAACAATATAATGACTACCAACGTATTTGTATTTAGAGAAAGCTAAACAAGCAGCGGACTCAATAAGTAATATTTGTTGCCTTTAAATTATCAAACAAAACGAACACAAACCATTTAAAGAGAACAAAAAATATTTAAATATTTTTAATTGTTTTTGCTTATTTTAATTACTTTGCTTTCAAACTACAACTACGAGTAAAATGTTTGAGTTTGAAAAACAAAATTTTGGCATTAGCAAACCAAAAAGTGAAATGGTTCTATTTTATTCATCTTCATTTATTTTAATATATGCTAACATATTTGTATACCCTACACCACTCTGTGACTTTTTGTGCTGACGTTTGTAATTATACAAAAATACTGGAGAAAGACCCACCATATAAAATAATAATCGACTTGCAATCATTTTCTGTGTAAATTTTCCCATGTCCATCTGTCTGTCCATGTAACATAATTCCTGAGATCAGTTAAAGGTTGCAAATATAATAATACACGAAGAGAAAAGATATGATTGCAATATGATCACGGCTACAAAACCAAATTATTATTGCTTAAATCATACTTTACTAATGATCACCTATTACTCTTTTATAGTTAAAATCTCTTCTTTTTCTACTGTCTACAATCATATATTGTGTGGATAATCATATTCATTTCTTCTAAATCATGGATGGTAACCGAAACGATGCGGTTATCGGTAAGGGTAACGCTATTTGAGATTATTTCGGTAACGGTATTTTAAGGGTAACGCTATTTCATTTATTTCGGTATCGGTATTTTAAGGATAACGGTTTTTTAGTTATTTCGGTAACGGTATTTTAAGGTTAATGGTTTTTGATTATTTCGGTAACGGTATTTTAAGGTTAGCGATATTTCAGTTATTTCGGTAACGGTATTTTAAGGATAACGGTAGTCAGTTATTTCGATGCATCCCGCAATTTTTTTACAATAAATAAACAAGATAAAAAACAGAACCATTTTACCAACTTAAAGTACGAAAAATACTCAATAACCACATACAATTACCAAAAGCAGAAAATTAAAAATAACGGTATCGGTATTTTAGGGGTAACGGTATTTCATTTATTTCGGTAACGGTATTTTAAGGGTATCGATATTTCATTTGTTTCGGTATCGGTATTTTAAGGATAACGGTATTTCAATTATTTCGGTAAAGGTATTATAAGGATAACGGTATTTCGGTTATTTCGGTAACGGTATTTTAGGGATAACGGTAGTCAGTTGAAAGGGTTTTTAATCAATAACGGTATTTTAGCGGTATTGCCTGCCAACCCTGTTCTAAATACAATCATATTATTGTTTGAATAGAGAGAGACCATATTACTAATAATCGAAATCATTTTATTGTTGTAACAATCATTGGTATAGTTCCATCAATTATAATATGGTCAGTACATTTTTTATGAGGCCCATCGTTCAGTTAGCGTCATTTTTGTTTGAGATTTTGTGAAAAGGAGTTGTGAGAAGCAGTAAAAAGAAAATATTATTAAACAAAAAGACATAGAAAATAGAAAAAACAATTGTATTGGTATTAATATTAATACACTCATGGAAATAAATCTGTAAAAATAGCAGAAAAAGTTACTAAAAATTAGTTAAAAATGATGCTGGCAGTTAAAAATGATGCTAGTAGATTTTTTTGCTAAATACAGTGAGGAGCAAAATTGTAACAGGGTTAACATGGTTCAGATATTTTGCTTAAAATTTTCAACATGAAAGAAAATCCAATAATTATTTCTAGCGTTATTTATTTATTAACTTGTTCTAATTAAAAAACAAGAAAAAAAGTTTAACTATTTTATTAAACTGGGGAAAAAATTAAATTTTTCTCTTTAAAGAAAAATGTTACAATTTTGCACCCAGTTAATTTTTGATAATTTTCATTAAAAAATTTTTGCTGTTTTTCTATGCATTTGGGTGAATAGTTGCAAAATATTGCATTTATCTCTTCAAAAATTAGGTGTCAAATAAAATTTTCCTTATTGTTGAGGTCGCAAACATAGCCAGCCCTTAAAAAGGGCTTGCGACCTGAAAAATAGGGAAATATTACTTAATACTTACTTTTTCACCAGATAAATGGAATATTTTCCAAACTACATATAAAAACCCCAAAAATGTTATGATTTTTTAAGTTAATATTAAAAATTTCTTAAGAAATTTATCAAATATTAACAGGGTGCAAAAGTGTAACATTTGTCATAATATAGAAAAATGTCTTCATCTTCTTCGTTAATTAAAATACTTTAAATATTGTTATTGATTTATTATTAGAACAGGTTAATAAACAAATAAATTTATAAAAAAATTATTTGATTTGGTTTCGTAGTTAAAAATATAAAGCAGAATATCTGAACAATGTGCACCCTGTTACATTTTTGCTCCTCACTGTATGTACTAGTAAAATCAGAACAGCAAAATTAATACTGCTAAATTTACAGAATTTTTAATTTTTAGTTAATTGAAAATAACAAATTGTATTTTAAAATCTGCAGAAAATTAGTAGACTCAAAATAGCAAAAATAAACTGTTATATCTACAAAATTTTTGCTATTTTTAAGCTAAATTTAGTTGAATGCAAATAGCAGTCTATTCTGTTAAAATCAGCAGAAATATTTGCTAAAAAAATTGTAAACTTCTGTTTTCAAAAGGCTCGATTTTTATTTTATCCATTTAAAAAAATAAAAAAAATCTTCGAAAATTTTAAATTTTTGGTGAGTTTTTAGGCTCCCGATCAAAAAAATTTATATATAGTCATATATAGTAATATCTTGTTTTATCTTATATGTGAGTATATATATATTGTCATGAATAGCCATATATAATTATATTTTTCTTATGTGGTACCTTATATAACCATATATTTTTATATATTGTCTTTTATAAAATTAGATATGACCTGCAGCGCGTAACCAAGCCAATTTTTGGGGGGACCCTTATATGGGCACTAGGTCTAAACATGGACCGGTGTTAACCAAAATCAATAGGCTTCGTCCTTGGGCCAACGTACGTCTGTGTACCAAAATTCATTGAAATATCTTATTATTTGCGACCTGGAGCGTGTAAAAAAGACCTGCAGCGTGTAACCAAGCCAATTTTGGGGGGACCCTTATATGGGTACTAGGTCTAAACATGGACCTGTGTTAACCAAAATCAATAGGCTTCGTCCTTGGGCCGACAAAGGTCGGTATACCAAATTTCATCAAAATATCTTAGTATTTGCGACCTGCAGCGTATAAACAATATAAATTTTGGGGGGTACCCTTATATGGGCACTAGGTCTAAACATGGACCGATTTCAACTAAAATCAATAGGCGTCGTCCTTGGGGTGACGTAACTCGGTGTACCAAATTATCATCAAAATAGCTTAATATTTGCGACCTATAGAGTGCGCACAAGAGTGGCAAAATTTTAGAAATATTCTATACATTTTGACATTAAAAGAATTGTATTCCATGAATGAATATTAAAAAAAATATAAATGTTGAAACTTACACACCTTTTGTAATTTTTTAATTTTTCGAGAAAAGACAATCGCGAATCAAATTGGGATTTTTTATAATTTCTACAAAATAAAAAAGGTAGCCTTTAAGTGGGTACATAGAGTTCCAGGGTGAAAAATATAGTTAAAACAGAAATCCAAAGGTCAGATTTTGTTGTGGAATGGTCGATATATATTTTTTTCATAGTAAAAATCAATTTGATAAGTTTTTTTCAAAACCAACTAAAATAATGCAAATCATTATCTCTAATATTAAGAAATAAAATTTAATTTCCAATAAAAATTGGTTTTTATGTCAAATTCGTATTTCGAAATTTGTTTTGGGGATTTTTGGGGATTTCAACTTGTCAAATGGGGATATGAGCACAAACTTTTCTGGCAACGCTGGTAATCTCCACTAAAAGTACAGTAAAGTACCGGCAAACTACAAAATTTTTTATTAAATGTACTGGGATATACCAAAACAAATTAATTACACTATGCGACAGTCAAAATCGGGATGGGATGAAACCAACGGGAAATGTTATATCGGTCAAAAACAAGTTATACGTGTCCCGGCGTTTCGCTGGGTCACCCCTAGGAATCGAGATATATCTTTTTTTTGACATAACTCCAGAACCACTAGTCCGATTTTGCTCAAACAATTTAAAAAAAATTAAAAATTACAATTCCTTTAATCTGTTCATATAACGTTTTTCTATATACTCAACAGTTTTGCCGGTAAAAATAAATGTTTGTTACCGCTACCATAAAAATCAATAACCTTTTGTTTATTACTTTTTTTTTAATATTTTAGGCAAAAAGTATTTTTTTCTTCATACATACGATTTACCAACCTTTGGAAAAAGTGCTTTCCCAATACTTGTTTTACAAAGTTTACCACTGTTTATGAAAAAACCTCACCGGCAAAACAGCGGTTCAAAACAATTTGCCAACGTTAGGTAAAAGGACTTTGCCAGTGCCTGTTTTACAAAATTTAAAAAATACCACTGGTAAAACATCGGCTTAAAACGAATTGCCAACGTTTTCTAAAAGGACTTTGCCAGTACTTGTTTCACAAAATTTACGACTGTATATGAAAAAATACTACTGACAAAACATTGGATTGCAGCGCTTTGCCAACGTTTGCAAAAAGGATTTTGCCAGTACTTGTTTTACGAAACTTATAACTGTATGTAAAAAATACATAAACTGATCACTTAATGTTCACCCTATTTAAGTACCAGTTTTCAAGTCTATTGATAAAACTGGAAAATTGTTATTATGGTAAAATTTGTGTGAAAATCTATTGAATTTGTAGTTTTAAGCAGAGATGTATTCGCTTATTAGATACAGTGCTGCTATACTAAAATTTACATTTCTCTTTTTTTCGGGATTGGGATTTTACAGATTTTTTCATGAAGAATTGAATAAAAAACATTTGATCTAAAATACCGATTGGCAGAGCACTTATTTTACTATTGTTACCAACGCCTTGCCAACGTTCGGAAAGATAAACGGCCAACCGAAGATCGACGTTATCATTTCAAGGTTGACCCAGTACTTTAATTTTCGAAAAACGGACGCTCTGCCAGCTTTTGTACTACCATATACAGTCCCAGGTAGAAAATTACAAAGGGGCCAGCACTGGCAAAGCACCGAAATGGGTGGTATGAGTGCTTGTTAACAGCGCTTTCCCAACGCCCAAATGATAACACCGTTCCACGGTGGTGCCAATGCTTTACCAAGCCCTGGGAAAGCACCCATAAACATAAAAAGCAAAAAAAAGCTTTGCCAACGCGCAAATAAAAAAATTAAAGTGCTTTCCTGACACCCAAATGATAACACCGATCTATTTAATGCTTTGCAAAGTATTGAGATAGCACCAAGAAACATAAAAATCAAGTGTTTTCCCCGCCACCAAATTATGAGCCCTCATCACTGAAGAATTTTAAATTTCTCTAAAAATAGACGATTTTTGGAGTTATTGTATTGTGGAGTCAAAAATTATTTAAATATTCACTCTTTTGGAGTTTCTTTTTCAAAAACAAAATAATGTTATAGGAAAACAAGCGCTGGGAATTCACCCTTTTAAAGCGTTGGGAAGGCGTCCAAATTTAATGCTTTGCCAGTACTTCTTTTTGTAAGACCGAGGTCTACTTACGCTTTGCCAGTGCTTCGTTTTTGTTACCACACATAATTTCCACCTGGGGTGATTTGCCAACGTTTGTAACGTTTTGCCGTTTGTATTTTTCTACCTGGGTAGTTTCCCAATTCTAACACAATGCACTACCATAAGTAGGGGGCATCGCCTGAGTGTTAGTCTATCGTAAAAAAAATTAGAAATAGTGAGTAAAAATGTGAGGACACCCGGAAATTTTCACACAAAATAAAACATTTAGTACTAACAAACAATCGGAATAAAAATGACTAGAATTGGGCACTATAGTTCACAATTCATTTCAATCAATTTTATTTTTGAACTAGTGTGTTCTTCTAGTTCACTCGTTCATTAGAGAAATTTTTTCAGTTCATACACTAATAGAAAATTCTTTAAAAATTTTTGCTGAAAGAAGAGCTGAATCTCTTTGCTGAACATTAGAAAGATACAAACAGCAAGAAAAAAATTACAAAATTTCAGCTATATTTTAGTTAATCGAAAATGACAATTTACCCTGCTAAAATCAGCAAAAAATTTCCTGGAAACTAGTCGACTAAACCATCACAAAGAATTTTAAATTTTTGGTTTTTTTTTTTTGATTTTCTTAATACGAATAAAATCTACACTGCAGAAAGCAATCTACTATTTTCTAGCAAATATTTCTGTATTGTAGCAGGAGAGTTCATTATTTGTATTCAACTCAATTAAATTCAAACAAATTAACTTTTGAATATATAACAATTTCTTTACTGCTTTTTGCTACTAATATTCAGAAATATCTTTTTAGCCAATATTAGCAAGCTAAATTTGCAATTCAATTAAATAAAATTTAACTCAAATATTGCTAAAACAGTTGCATTTTTGCTGAACTTATCTTGTTAATATTTAGCAAAAAGGATTTACTAATTTCAAAAGCTGTCTGTGCAGGGCCCCTTTTAACTAATTTTGAGTACCTTTTTTTTGCTATTTTTTCAGGATTTTTCTACCAGTATAAGATTATATTATGTCAGTGGGTTGTTTGATAATTCTGAATAAAATAAAACAACCGAAAAGAACAGTTGAAATTTAACTTATTCGTGAACGCGAGAGAGCTCCTAACTCTAAAAATATGCTTTTTGGGCTTTCGCGCCACACAGATATTTCAAGAAGTCATAAAATAAAAAACCGAACTAACTTTGCAAAATCCTCTGTAATTTTACTTTAATTTCGCGCTGGAACCATCGGGCTTGAAATTATTGTTGCGCTTTGAAATTAGTCTAAGATCATATTGGAATGGCGGACTCCATTGCAAATCAAAATAATAATGATGTAATTTACTTTTAATTTTTAACCTTTCTTATAATCTATAAAATTGTAATAAAACCCCAGCAAAAAAAAAAGTGCCGAAGCAGTAGAAAAAGCACTATTATTGATGATCTAGATGTTTTTTTTTTTTTTTTGACATAAACACTAATGATTTTAACATTGAGTTGTCATAGGAGAGGAGTACTCCAACTTCAAAATTTTTTCAGTACTTTTTGAACTAGTGCAAAAAAAAGCTCTTCGCAAAAAAAATTATATTTTTTTATTTTACAAAATTTTTTTATTGCCGCCATCGCGTATCGAACTTGCGACCTCACGATTGCTAGTCTAGCGCTTTACCGCTGAGCTATTCTTTGATATGAAAGTTGAGTGACAAAAAAACACCACTTTGTTACTGCGAGATATTGTTCCTTATTCACTTCAATAAAAGTATGTACTTATTAAACAAGTGTGAAAGGTGCACTCCAATGCAATATTGTTTTCAGTATTATTTTTACAGGTGCATAAAAAGCAAATTCGCACCATTTTTTTATATTTTTAAAAATTAAAAAAAATATTGAATTTAAATAAATTAATTATAACCCTTTAGAAAAACGTGTAAGGCCACACAATGTAATCGATTTGGTGTACTTCATTTTGTGCGTACTTACGATATGGGATACCTGTGTATAACGATTGTATATGAAACACAAAATATTTGAAAATTTTTAAAAATTTTGTCTAACTTACATGCCACTATACTTGTGTGTACTTACGAAGTATATTGGCTTGTGTGCCATTACAATGCGGCCATACCCTGGGTAAAGTAAGCCAGCTTGTGTGTAGAGTTTGAAAGCATTCGGAGATACTAGTAAGTACACACAAGTATCTCCGAGTACTTTCAAACTCTACACACAAGCTGGCTTATTATTAATTATTTTCGTTTTTTTTTCAGCCTACTAAGCGAACTTTTGTTAGTCCCCTC
The DNA here is from genome assembly GCA_949987735.1 of Leucophora obtusa. NCBI lineage: Eukaryota > Metazoa > Arthropoda > Insecta > Diptera > Anthomyiidae > Leucophora > Leucophora obtusa. The sequence goes on along the minus strand of OX465295.1, from coordinate 331,523,894 downwards.
TGTTATGATTATTTTCGATGTATTATAAAATTGTACAATATTCTCAACAATATTTTTCTACGTGGTACTATCACATGTTTCCATATATATTTTTTTAGTTATATATAAGTGAATACTAAAATTAATTAAATGATAAATTTATCTAAGTATGTAAATTAGGCATTGAACAGGTTTTATAGGGAAGAAAATATGATATGTAGGTCTCTAATACGATAATATTCGCATTATTGTCAAATCATAATGTGATAACACTGTGAGACAAATGGTAGGGGTCAGTGATCGGGAAGGGTTCAAACTACCGGGGAAAGTTATATCGGTAAAAAAGAAGTTATACGTGTCCCGGCGTTTCGCTGGGTCAACCCTAGGAATCGAGATATATCGATTTGACCTTTGGTGGTCTTTTTTTGACATAACTCGAGAACCACTAGTCCGATTTTGCTCAAACAATTTTAAAAAAATTAAAAATTACAATTCCTTTAATCTCTTCATATAACGTTTTTCTATATACTCAACAGTTTTGCCGGTAAAAATAAATGTATGAAGAAAAAAATATTTTTTGCCTAAAATATTAAAAAAAAGTAATAAACAAAAGGTTATTGATTTTTATGGTAGCGGTAACAAACATTTATTTTTACCGGCAAAACTGTTGAGTATATAGAAAAACGTTATATGAACAGATTAAAGGAATTGTAATTTTTAATTTTTTTAAAATTGTTTGAGCAAAATCAGTCCGATTTTGGTTCTCGAGTTATGTCAAAAAAAAGATATATCTCGATTCATAGGGGTGACCCAGCGAAACGCCGGGACACGTATAACTTGTTTTTGACCGATATAACATTTCCCGTTGGTTTCATCCCATCCCGATTTTGACTGTCGCATAGTGTAATATAAGGATCATAGTATGATAAAATAAAAGGTAGAAGTATTTTTGTCACAACTATTTAAAAATATGATTGTCACAATGACTTTAATCATTCTGTGGTTTAGGGCATATTATGGGCGGCTTGACCGGCTATAATTTTTTTTTTTACTTGTTTTAATTACTATTTACACTAAACAATTTGTTTTTTTGTTTTTTGTTTTGGACAGTCACTTAGTCTACCATAACATATCCAAACGGAGAGCAGAAGTCGTAGTACCCACCAATCATTAAATATAATATTTGCAAAACCAATATGAAAAAAATAGCTTCTTTAGAGAGCTTAATTTTTTATTCTTTGATTTGTTTTAGCCATCTGTATAGAAGTTTAGTTTGAATATTTATTGATGGACTACTGACGTCTTGCACACTCGATCATATTTTAAAATTTAATCAAAAATATTACAGTTTTGTCGTTGCCGCTTTGTTTTTTTATATGCATTTTTCGAATTGGCGGCATATGGAATTGTGCATTATGTTGTTCGGTTTTTTTCTCTCTTTTCTGCAATACAAAATATTTTTTCTTTGCCAGTTTATTGTTTAAATATTAATTGTAAAATATCATTTATAAACGGACGACGATCTTGTTAAAATTTGTCTGATTTTTTTTTCTTAAAAAAGAAAATTGCGTTTTAAATAATATCATACATATCACCTTGACTGATATTTGGAGAATTTTGAACTAAACAAAAAATTCTTTTAAGTGTTTAATTAACTAAATTTTGTATTCAATGACTAATTAAATAAATTTATAGTGCAAGAAAATTTAATTTGACAAATATTTTCATTATGGGAAACAAAGGCGCCAAACAATCATCAACAAAAAAAAAGGTATTTGATAAAACAGTGCGATCTCGCTTAACGTAATTAATAGAAACGAGGCAGTTGGAAAGAAAAACAAAAATTTCTACAATAAAAAGTTTACAAACATATTAGATCATTTAGGCCCGATTACTGAATGCTCAGTTAGCTACTAACTGGGACTTTAATTGACAGATTTGTTGTTGTTTCCCATATAAAATTTGAATTTAACTGTTGGCTAAATTTTAACTGGACATTCAGGAATCGGGCCTTAGTAAAAGTCTTAAGACTGTATCAAGTTATTTTTGAAGAATTCTATTTTGAAAAAAAAAACTAATCCAGTAAGCTTGAAATTTTTTTATTTATTATTATAAATTATAATGCTAAAAATAGTTGTACGAACATCCAACCACTCATTTTTATGACATGCAAAGCAGGCTTAGAGTAGCATAAACACCTTCTCTGCTATGACAAGCCAATGTTAAAAAAATTCGTTTTTCACCTTAATTTGAATGCATTCGTGCCGCACAGTATAGATGCTTTTACGGATCTTAGTCAGGTATTTATACCCTACACCACTATGTGGTCAGGGTATTATAAGTTTGTGCTGATGTTTGTAACACCAAAAAATATTGGTCGTAGACCCACCTTATAGTATACCGATCGGTTCAGAATTTTTTTTTATTTCGATTTAACGATGTCCGTCTGTCCGTCCGTCCGTCCGTCCGTCTGTCTGTCTGTCTGTCCATGCAATCTTGTACGCACTCTACAGGTCGCACCTATTAAGATATTTCGATGAAATTTGGTACATAGACCTATGTTGGCCCAAGGACGAACAAGTTTGATTTTTTTGAACATCGGTCCATGTTTAGACCTAGTGCCCATATAAGGGTCCTACCAAAATTATATTGTTTATACGCTGCAGGTCGTAAATATTAAGATATTTTGATGAAATTTGGTACACAGACCTATATTGGCCCAATAACGCAGCCTATTGATTTTGGTGAACATCGGTCCATGTTTAGACCTAGTGCCCATATAAGGGTCCTACCAAAATTATACTGTTTATACGCTGCAGGTCGTAAATATTAAGATATTTTGATGAAATTTGGTACACAGACCTATATTGGCCCAATAACGCAGCCTATTGATTTTGGTGAACATCGGTCCATGTTTAGACCTAGTGCCCATATAAGGGTCCTACCAAAATTATACTGTTTATACGCTGCAGGTCGTAAATATTAAGATATTTTGATAAAATTTGGTATACAGACCTACATTGGCCCAGTAACGCAGCCTATTGATTTTGGTGAACATCGGTCCATGTTTAGACCTAGTGCCCATATAAGGGTCCTACTAAAATTATATGGTTTATACGCTGCAGGTCGCAAATATTAAGATATTTTGATAAAATTTGGTACACAGACCTACGTTGGCCCAAGGACAAAGCCTATTGATTTTGGTGAACATCGGTCCATGTTTAGACCTAGTGCCCATATAAGGGTCCTACCAAAATTATATTGTTTATACGCTGCAGGTCGCAAATATTAAGATATTTTGATGAAATTTGGTACACCGACTTATGGCAGCCGAAGGACGAAGCCTATTGATTTTGGTGAACATCGGTCTATGTTTAGACCTAGTGCCCATATAAGGGTCCCCCCAAAATTATATTGTTTATACGATGCACGTCGTAAATATTAAGATATTTTGACGAAATTTGGTACACAGACCTATTTTGGCCCACGGACGAAGCCTATTGATTTTGATGAACATCGGTCCATGTTTAGACCTAGTGCCCATATAAGGGTCCTACCAAAATTATACTGTTTATACGCTGCAGGTCGCAAATATTAAGATATTTTGATGAAATTTGGTACACAGACCTATATTGGCCCAATAACGCAGCCTATTGATTTTGGTGACATTAGTTGGCTTTTACCCAGACTGGTGTAGGGTATTCTATAGTCGGCATGCCCGACTTTAACCTTTTTACTCGTTTTTTGCTGGGATATGTCTGAGTTATTGTTTGGTCCATTCCTTTCTGACTTTTCTTTATGTCCTGCATAAGATTGCTGACAGTATTTTAATTGATGTTATTGGAGGCGGCTCTGCTCTTTCGCAGTTTACTTTTAATTATGGCACAATTAGGGTTTTTCTTTTCCCGGACTTTTTCATTTCCCGGGACAGCGGGATTTTTTCTAAATTTCCCGGGATCCCGGGAATTCCCGCTCATTAGAAAATAAATGATTCCTACATATGTTGTACTTGAAAAACTCGATTTCTATCGACAAAGTTCATCTTTTGGTTGTATCCGTGATAAAATCTGCATAACATATTCTGAAAGGAGGGCTAAATATAAAACATCCATGACTTCCACTTTTTCTAGATCAATTCGTTTAACAGTTTAAATTGCGAATTACTATTAAGTTAATATATTTATACGGAAAGCCGTCTTAATTTTAAAATTAAATATATTAATTCGCGGTTTAAATAGTTAAGCGAATTGATATAGAAAAAGTGAAAGACACGGGCATTTTAATTTCTTCCCTTCTTTCAGAATATATTGGAATTGTTAATGGGTGTAAACTTGTGTCGGACGAGTTTTATAGTTAGAACTAATATAGATTTTTTTCTTAAGCATTTCTTAAATATGGAATCCAAAAATTTCAATTTCTAAATATTTTGTTTCTATGCAGATTTTCTAAAGTATTCGTATAGAATTATTTTAAAAAAATTTTAAAAGTGAGTATTTTTCACACAAATTATTAGGCTAATTCTCCTAAATCTTTTTATAAAGATCGACACTAGAATATTATTAAATAATATTTTCTTCATCTTAACACACTAGATATAGTGAAAAATATAATTTAATACGTATGCCTAATTATTTACTATCAACATGGATTTATTTTGTAGGTCAAAATATTATTAAAATATGCTTTTAAAAACAACGGTTCGTTGTCGTTCATAAATCTATGCTTCATAAGTTGTCGATCAGAGTTGAGTTCCATAGGAAGCAGCTGCGATACTTTAAGAATTAAAGTTCAGAGTAAAATAGATCATCATCAACTATTAACCTGTTGGCCTTATCGAACTACTTGTAAAAATTTTAGAATCTATCTTTTAATTTTAAAATAATTTAAAGGAAAATGTGATAATATTTGATCTCAAATTTAACGAAAAACATTCATTAAATAATTTTTGACGTTAATTGGTATCTTTTGAATAAATTTTTTTTATGCCAGAACTATTTAAAAACAACTTATTTAATTTGTATAGTTGCATTTTAAATTAACATATGAAGAAATCCAAAATAATTTAAAAAAGCATCTGTACAATATTCAAAAAATACAATTGAAATATAGGAATAGCAGTTGAAATTTAAATGAAATTATTATATTATATATTAATTATTAAATACTCAATTGAAAATACGAAAATATCACTAATTTTTTAATGCCTAGTTTTTGGAGGTATTTGGAACTGAGATATATATTGTATATATTGCTTCATTTGAACAAAGATCACCATTTTAATAAAAACAAAATTCTCTGAAGTTCGAGTATTTTTGTTGGTAAACTTGGTAATGGCTGATAAAATTTGTTTTCGGTTTAACTTAACTAAATTCAACTGACATCCAAAAACAATTTGGCCTAAATAACATTTTTTTATACCAAATCAGTTTATTAAATTTTAAATCGCATTTTTACTTTAAAATATTTCTTATTTAAATTAATTTCAAATTAATGCTTTAAATTTAAATTTATTTAGCTCCCAAAATTGCAATATATAATAGCTAAAACTTCTGTAAAATAAAAAAAATCCCGGGAAATCCCGCACAAAATTCCCGGGATGGCGAGATTGAAAAAAGTGCGGGATTCCCGGGAAAGGATTCCCGGGAATTCCCGGGACATAAACCCTAGGCACAATAGATTTTTGATATGGCGTCACTGGGGGATATTTGGAGGATTTAGGTCTTTTTTAACATATTTAATATTGTGTTCATCGAGTAGTTTTAAAGTGGATCTAGCGTAGTACGCCAATGTAAAGTCGGCCCAAAATATTGTTGAGTCAGTGTGGGTTTTGGTGAATGGTACACTTATAGAAATAAAATTAGAATTAGTTAATGACTTTGCAGGGAAAACTGCTGTAATTAGCATTGGAAAAAATTGTCCATCACATAATTTAAAAAACCTGCTGAACATGTCATTCAATTTTAAAAATAAAAATAATTTTATAACCGTGTTTTTAAGATTAAGATTATTATAAAACTATATACAAATTTTTATTATTTTTATTTTGTAATTTTTTTAATTTTTCTGTCAAAAAAATTGCTGAAAACTAGTACACTTGATATACAAGACGTTTTATTAATTTTTCAACTAATTTATTTTTTTGAGTGTATATTCGTACGATCGTCAAATTCAAATATATATTATTGTTGTTAAGTTTAAGAGGGCCCTTGTTTTTTGTTTTTCGACATTCTTGGCTAAGGAGTGAGATCATAAAAATGTTAACACACATAAAGTGTGTTAAGACTTCAAAATAATTTTTATTAAATGAAATTTAATACAAAATCTAACAAAAATAAGCGCATGGAATTCTAACCCCTACGAACAAAGTTATCCACTTTTTCCGGAAACCCTCCCATTAAGGCTTTCAAGGTAGTTTCTGTCACCTTTTTAGAGCAGGAGGTCCATCTACGTTTGGAATTATTTGAATCTTGCATGTCGTGGGAGACCTTTTTTGTGCCCTTTAATTCCCTTTTAACAAGAGCTCAATATCTCTCCACTGGCCTGAGCTCCGGGCAGTTTGGTGGATTTGCCTCTCTTGGTACAAAAACCACATTATTACCATTATACCACTCCAGCGCTTTCTTGCTGTAGTGACAAGATGCTAAATCGGGCCAAAAGTAAGTGGATATATTGTGCTGACTCAAAAATGGAAGAAGTCTCTTCTGCAAACACTCCTTGATATAAATTTCGCTGTTTATAGATCCAGATGTCACAAATGACTGGCTCCTTTGGCCGCAGCTACATATGGCTTGCAATACTATGAATTTTTTAGGGAACTTCGTTTGCTTTTTCGACCTAAATATTTCCGCAACATTTCCTTGAACATCGGAAATATAAAATTCTTGACCAAGGAGCTGCAAAAAATCGTCCATTACACAACAGTTGTATTTTTGTATAAAAATTGATTTCAATTTTCGAGCTCTGGTTTTGGCCTCCAAATTTTTAAAAGCTTTTCTATCGGGATCTTTCTGAACTTTGTAGGACTTAAGTCCGGCCTTACGTTTCATTTGCGTACAAAAAAGTCCGAGCATTGGGCTAACCGAGCTGTTTTTCTGCCAGATGTGTTAGGAGCTCTCTTAAGGATGCTTTTAACTTTATATGCCTTACCAATGTTACGATAACCAGTCCTTGTTCCTGTTCCCGGCTTCCTTTTAATTGTTAGGTATTCCAGATACCTTTTTACCACTTTTGAAACTGTTTGGCGGCATACATTAGTTTCTTTGGCAATTTTTTTGTATGTCCATGTTTGGTTTTGTTGAAAATATTTAATTATTTTTGAACGCACTTTTCTTTCATCGTCCATTCTGTAAAAAATTGCTAATTAAAACTCATGATGTAAATTAATTTATTAACTGAAATATTTTTAAAATGTAAATTGCCAAAAAAAAAAAAATATGAGAAGCTTTAAACCAAAGTTATAGGCAAAAATGTGTGTTAACATTTTTATGATCTCACTCCTTACTTGGCGTTTTATCGGGTTTTCCCCCAAACCCTATATTTTACATTACGGTGGCAACCCTATAACTCCAATATACACTCAAAAAAATATAGTTAGTAAAGTCAGCAAAAAATGTTGCTGTGTCAGCAAATTTTTAGTCAGGAGCGTGCTTGCAAAAAAGTTGGTAATTTCAGCAAAGATGTTTGCTGATAGTAATCTCCCCAGCAAAATATTGGTAATGACACCTCATTACTATCTACATTACCAAAAACGATATATCATTACCCTTTGCATTATTTTATAATATAAAATAATGACTTCCTAATAACAACCTATTGTATTCAATGTTTTTAAATATAAAATAATGACTTACGCGTAATAGTTTAAATAAGTACTTTTTACATAGCTAAATTTTATACATTTTTATTTATTATATGTAAATAAGTTTTATGTTCAAATTTTTATGACGAGTCATAAAATTACACACTAGAGAAAATCTAACTTTTTCTGAATATATTTCCTTAAGCTAATAGTATTTGCCTAACTCCTTATTTTTAAGAATCAAGTAAGCAATCGGATAACCACTTATAATTAAACTTTTTGTAAGCATGTGTGTAACCACTTATTATTCAAAATCTCATAACTACTTATTTCTCATTTTTTCGTAAGCGAGCGGGTAAGCGTGACTACTTATAAAAATGACCACGCCAAATAAAAATAATGAGTTTAGACGCCAAAAAATAAGTTGTGCGGAGCTATGAATTTCTATTATATAACCACTTATTTGGTAATGAAAGATTTTGCTGGGTCAGCAAAAGTTTTGCTAAAACTCAGTCGATTGCAAATGAAAAAAATTCTTGCTAAAATCACTAAACTTTTTGTTGAATATTAGTAGACTTCAAAAAACTCAAAAAATTTGTAGAGAAATTTTACTTTCCCAGCCAGCAATTTCGGAGCGCTCATAAATAAGATTTTTAAATGGCTCATAGAAATGATTATTGTTTTTTTTTTTTGAAAACACTCATTTTTGGTAGAAAATAAGAACCCTCAGAAAACAATCCAAAAAGTTGTCTCTACAATCTAAAAAGCTGTCTCAAAACGAGGGTTCATTTTTCGGACTCAAAGAAGATTCCAAAATTATTTAAATTTATGAAGAAAATTTCGATTTTATACGTTCTTTTTTCTGAGTATACAGGGGGCTCTTTTGGACGGACCACTTTCATAGGAAAAAGTGGAAAAATATTTATGTTTTTGTAGCTCATTTCTGAGTCATTAATGATCATCTTTGTTTGCTGGGTTAGTTAATTTATTTGCTGAAAATTTAAATGTAGAAATTGTGTAGTTTTTTTATTTTAATTTCCGTTGCCTGTACTTCTACATCCAGCAAGCTCCGACATCTTGTCTATCTAGTTGTCATCCACGCTATAAATGCGGATCAGAACAATTTTTTTAGCAAAATAAATTAGTAAAACATTAGTTCAAAATTAGTTTAGTGCTAAAAAAATATAACTAAAACTTTTGTCGAAAACGGAATTTCAGCAAAAAAATTGCTGAAAACTAGGACACTTGATATACAAAACGTTTTACTAATTTTTCTACTAACTTATTTTTTGTGAAAATAATTTTAAATTTGTATGGCGAAATGTGTGAAATTTAATAAATTTAAAATTATTTTCACATAACCTAGTCCCCTCGAGACAAAAACATTGATGTATCATACTTTAAGATCCAACTGTAAATGCCAAAGATATAACGACCTATACGTTCGGCAAAAAAACCATTTTTTAAACCTCTGCAAATATAATTTATATTCGACGGTGTACGGCAACCTTTTTTTGTGCTACGGTCTAATGTTTATTAAAGTGCATAATAATTAAAAATTCCTTATAACACGTTTATAAATTTCAAAAGTGATTATGCATTTGACCCTAGGTTGATAATTTTGTTTTGTTTTTATTTTAGATTGTTTTTTGCAAAAAAAAAAGAAACACAAAAAAAAATACAGTATGCACCAAATTATTTGACTACCGTTACCCGGAAAAAATCGCTACCGAAATAATTAAAATACTGTTAACCTTACAATACCGTTACCGAAATAACTGAAATACCGTTATCCTTAACCCTTTGACGAACAAACTTGAACCGCTGTACATTTTATAATAAAACTATCGCTCCTGAATGGGTTAATATTTGAAAAAAAAAAAATAATTTTTTATTTTTCTCTAAACCCTATGTTCTATTAAAAAAAAAATATAATTCTGTGAGTATTTCAAATTGAATTTTTTAAATAACAAAAAACCTAAAACTATCTGTTGAGACTATCAGGCTACAAGTTATAGATATCCTCACAAAGCTATATCTCTCTAATGTGGAACACAATAGTTTAGTTAAAATCGTCTTACAAGATTTCCTAAAATAGCAAAAAGTAAAAATGGGACGTATATCAACCATAGGCCGTCAAAGGGTTAAAATACCGATACCAAAATGAATGAAATAGCGTTACCCTTAAAAAACCGTTACCGAAATAATCTAAAATAAAGTTATCCTTATAGATAACTGCATCGTTTCAGTTACCATCCATGATTCCTACTTATTTTAGTAGGGTAGATTGTTATTTGCATTCAACTAAAATTTACTTAAATACAACTAAGTTTCTGTAGATACAACAACTTTTTGTTGCTGTTTTTAGTGTATTAATATTCATCAAGATAAATTTTTGTAAATTTAAGTTTTATTTTCGCTCTTTTTATCTTATTAAAATTTTGCAAATATGTTCTGCTAATTTCAGTAGTGCTGCAGGGCCCTTTTTAACTAATTTCTATATGATCTTTTCATATGAGTGTATAAAATTTTATCATATTTGAAAAAGTACAAGTCGAATTTGTAACTTTTTTGTGGTTGAACTCGCATGGATGTATAAAATAATATCAATTTCACAGTAATATTTTTAGAAATTATGTGAAAATATATCAAAATTATTTGAACAAATTGTATATAAAATATACAAAGTTTATGTGGCACATAAAAGTAAAGAATAAACATTTTGTAGCCAATAAATTAAATTTGGATATTCCAAAAACAATTTTTTTTTTGGCAATTTGTTTACATCACGCTCAACAAAAAAAATAATAGTAGTAAAAGATACGACTACTGCGAAGAAAAACAATCAGTAAGATACAAAAAGTTTAAAACAAAATTTGGAACATAAACAAAAATAATAAAACCCCAATATACTACTGCTGCTCCTCTGCAATGAACTCTACATATCCAATAGAGTGGACCGAAGATCAATGAGATGAGAGCTAGAAGTCTTAAAAAATATGTAAATTTGTATGAAATTTCGATAAGCCAAAGTTAAACCCAAACTGACTTTTCTCCACAACTCTTTTACACTATCCTCTGCTTTCAGAATCAACTATTTCTGATATTCGTCCCACTCTAATATACAACAATGATGATGCGTTTCCACTACAAAAAAAAATATGTTACAAAAATACGTGTCGTTTTCTTTGTCTGATTTTGATTTTGGTGTGGCGGCATGGCATGGCGTTCGTTCGTTCATATGGGGGAATACTTTGTTATTGTACTTCCTATACAAAGTCATGAGTTCATATTCTCTGAAGAGGAAAAACTATAACAAAACAAGTAAAAAAACATAATCGGGCATGCCGACTATGTTAAACCCTTCCCCAAGGTACGGTTTGACTTAAAACATTTGGCTTTCTAGCCGCTTCAGGCATCCAAAATTACTCTATAAGTTAGGCTTTTAGTTCTACAATAATAGAAAAAAGTCTGTAAAAAACTTAGTTAAAACTACTAAAAATTAGTTAAAAAAAGGTTGGTTACCGAAACGAATAACGGTAAGGGTAACGGTATCAGATTTCGTTTGTTTAGGTAACGGTAAAGGTAACCGTATTTAAGACTGTTTCGGTAACGGTATACCGTTATCGAAACAGCAATACCGGTACGTACCGGTATTAAAAATTATGTTAAAAACATATAAAAACAAGTAAAAACATGCCCGACTAAAAAAGTTTTCATATAATCTTATATGATTTGATATAATTATAAATGTTTATATGTGTGGCTTTATATGACCATATACATTTATATTAACACTTTGGTTTTATAAATATGTTTGATATGACGTTATATATAATCATATGCGATTTGGTCTCCAGGCATATATTAAGAGATCTGCAAATATAGTTTATACATAATTATATATAATGGCGTATAAGCTTTTCTAAACAATCTTATATCAAAATATATAACAAAGTTAATATAAAATTGTATTAATTTTATGTATAAATTTATCCGACATGATATCTAATTATACAAAATTTTATAAAGTTTTAATTGCACTATAAAAATTTAAAAAAAACTCCGAAATTGTGGATCTGGTTTTGAATTTTGCACTTTGACATATAAATAAATGTTTATAATTGAATTTAACATATATTTTCCAAATAGTTAGCGAAATACTCTTTATTAAACTCAAAATTATTTTAAAGAAATAAATAAAGGAATTTTTTTTTTTTTTTCATTGTGGAATTAAAGGTCGAAATAATTATTTTTACTTTTAAATTTAAAAATTAGACAAACATATGTTGAAATAAATATGGTTTAAGTTCATTTATTTTTCCGTAGAAAAAAATTAATTGTGAAAGTTAATTTTTTATCATGTTGGTTTTTAATTTTTATTTTAAAAAATAAAATTTTTTATTATGAATTAATATAATAAGTACTTTTTTCAAAAACTGTTTTTTTTTTTCTTCATCAGGATACTCTCCTGACAAATACTTCACAGAATTTTTGCTTTCAAAAAACCTCTACACTTTCAGGAATGAAAAGAGGATCGTTTCGGGGATTTTCCAGGTCCCCTACATCAGTTTTCTTTAGAAAGTGGTGGCGTAATCCCCGAAACGATCGCCTTTTCATTCCTGAAAGTGTAGAGGTTTTTTGAAAGCAAAAACTCTGTGAAGTATTTGTCAGGAGAGTATCCTGATGAAGAAAAATAGCAGTTTTAAAAAAAAAAGTACTTATTATATTAATTCATAATAAGGAAATTGGCCTCGAACTGAGTTAATAAATTTCTAATTAGTTAATTTTTTATTTTATAAGAAAGATAAAAACTCTAATCTAGAAAAAGTTGTTCCGACAAATTTTTGTAATGTTTTATTTTGTCACCTATTTCCAAGTTTATTAGCAAAAATTGTTCTAAACATTAAGCATTAGATTTAATATGAATGAAATAAGTGATCTCAATAATATTTACTAAAATTTTTTTGAAAATCTTCATCAAATTATATGTATTTATATATAATTTGATGCAGTTAGATAGACCCATTTTTCGGATCAAATTGTATCAGGTGAGATAACATGCTTATCTCGCTTGATATAATTATATATTCCAATATTCGGATCAAATTAGATATGGATGTATATATTGGTTTATATATGGTGATATATGATTATATAACTTCTTTTTTAGTCGGGTGGCATATTTTTAATTTTAAGTACTGAAAATACAGATTTTAAGCTATAAATTCAATACTGGTAGTTTTAATAAGTAAAATTATTATAAAAGATTATAAAATAAAAAATAAAAAAATTGTAATTTTTATATAAAATAATAAATACCGGTAAAATACCGGTAACTACCCATAAAAATAACGGTAACGATAACGGTATTTAGAAATTTTTTTAGAGGTATCGATAACGGTAACGGTATTCAATTTTAAACGTTATTTTAGCGATAACGGTATTATAACGATAACGGTAACCAACCTTGGTTAAAAATGATGCTGCAGAAAAAAACTGTTAAATTGGCATATTTGTTTTGATAAACAATAGTAGGATAGGAACAGCAAAAATAAAACTTTTAAATATACAGAGTTTTAGTTATATTTGAGTTAAATTTTTGTTAATAGAAAATAACAAATTTATTTGCTAAAATCAGCAAAAAATTTTGATAAATAATTAGCGGAAAAATCACGAAAAATTTTAAATTTTCATAGCTTTTTTCGATTTTTTTTAAATGCAAATAAAAATCCAGCCTTTTGAAAACAGCAGTTAACAGTTTTTTTTAGCAAATATTTCTGTTAATTTAACAGGATAGACTGCAGCATAATTTTTAACTAATTTTTAGTTGCTTTTTCTACTATTTTTACAGATTTATTTCTATGATGTTTTGAACACCTGTTAAATGCAAAGTTAATGACGGAACTTGCTCAAAGTTTTACAGTTGTCTATTAGCAGATGCTACTTGACCAGAGCAGGGGTTACCGCGTAACTCGATTCGAAAAAAAATTTTCGAATTCGTAAATTTTGTACCTTTCGTAAATAAAAAAGTTTTAGCAAAAATCTTACTTTTTGAATTTTTATGTGTAGTGTACAAGGTTTAGGATAAAAATAAATTGAAAAGTAGACTTTTTATACAGAATTATATTTTTAACAATATTTGCAAGATTTACTAATTCGAAAATTTTTTTTACGAGGGTCTACGCCCATTATTTTTAGTAATTACAAACATCAGCACAAACTCAGTATATCCTATTCACAGAGTAGTGTATAGAAAAAAGGAATTTCTCCAAACTATAGGAAAACGATGCTACTGCATAAACATTTTAGAGGGTATTAAATAAATTTTCGTATATAAAAACTATTTTTAGTCTTTAGTGTTTATTTTCCACTAGACATGTGTTTGTGTAAATCGTTACAACGCTTTGCATTCTATGACCCCATGACTAACAAACTATATATTTTATCTTGGAGTTCCCACTGCTGCAACAATAACTGCATACGAAACTGACAAATCACTTCACTTATACATTGACTTTGGTATATTTTTCATTCAAATTTGTTTTTGTGTTTTGAGTATTTGAACCTCCCTCAATAATTGAAATGTTTATCATTATCATATGGTTAAATAAAAAAAGATACATATAATTTTTTTTAATTATTCTTGAAGTAATTTTCTAATTATCGATAGTTTTTTGAATGAATTTTTAAAGAATAAATAATAAATTGGAAAAATATTTGCAAAATTTACACAGAAAAAATATTTTTTTTTGCCCGGTTAAAAATGGTTTTAATATAATAGTATATAATTTGATAAAATTATATATAATCAGGTGCGGTTAATATGATATATACAATTTTACCTAATTTCATCAAAATAAATAAACCGAACTATGTATTTTTGCCTTACAGCGCCCTCTGGAGGAAATATTGGCAATCACAGTTAACATTTGAATAGGAAGATATTTAAAAAAATTTAATTTTTTATTTTTTTTTATGGACAAATCTTAATTAAAAAATATTAAAAATTTTTATTTTTTTGAGTTAACCAATTTAATTTTTTTTATAATATGGTGTTTTTGGATAAACCACTAGGTTATTTTCGATTTTGTACATTTGAAAAATCCATATTCCAATCGGTCAGATTTTCATGAATTATTTTCCATTGGCAAATTAATTTGAAGCACAGTTTGATCAAAATCGGTGTGTTTAGTTTGAAGTACCTTCCTTGTCAGTGCTTTCATAAGTTTTTCTCTTAAATCAATACACAGAAAAATTTTCTGTTCCAAAGAATCAGTTGTAGAACAACTTCTTTTCCTTTTCCTTTGTTTGAATTTTTTAGCTTCTATAGCTCTAAAGTTAAAGCGATCAGTTCCGGAAATAGTTTTTGAATTGATACTCCGTCAGTTATACCTTACATTTATGATCCGTGGAACGGGTTGTGCAACTAATTTTAGTGGAACCAGTTGTATTGATGTGGTTGGCAATTGATTGTAAAAATGTTTCCTGGTTATCATCAATTTCATTAAGTTACCACTCTATTTTAGTCATAGTATCGTTTCATTTATGCATTCAAATGTGGTAAATTTCACAACTTTATGGTAAACTAAGAACTTGATTACAAAAAAGTACACACAACTTACACAACGATACCAAAAAGACAAAAAATCAAGAAGAAAAAAAAAAATATTATGCAAAATATTATATGTAGTCAACCTTAACGAGACAGCGCTCAAGACGCAAATTTACATACCTACAGGGTTAGGCCAAATTTCTGAAAAATCAATCCATTATTTTAATAAAACAAAAATTGGATAACTAAACAAATTTCCAGTTACCTAATTCATATCATTGCGACTAAATGAAATAATTGCAAAGAATAAAAATAATTGCAAAGAAATAAAAAACCGATTTCATTCCAAAATAATCAGCAGAATTTGAGAGATTTACCGATAAAAAATTTCGGCCAAAATTTGAGCAATTTTCAATCAAAAGACCAAATAAATTTAAAAAAGCTAAGATTTTATTTGTCTTCCTACACTTATAAAAAAAGTTAGTATAAAAGTCTGTTAAACGCGTTCTGATTAAATTGAACTAATTTTTCGGTTATTATCTCTAAAAAAGTCCGTACAAATAGGTAAAAATTCTGCTAAAATAACAGAAAATAGTACGTGTATTTGCGCCAGCACAATTTTGACCTATTTGTACGGACTTTTTTTATGAGTGTTTATAAAATGTTCTGAGAATTTGTAGTTTTGGTATAGGAAAAGTTAATTCTACAACTTTTTCAATTCCGAAAATATGAATAGCAGATTATTTTTGCTATATATTAGTAATATAGGAACAGCAAAAAAAAAACTGTTAAATGTACAGAATTTTAGTTATATTTGAGTTAAATTTTTGTAAATGGAAAATAGAAAATTAACCTGCTAAAATCAGCAAAAAATTTGCCAAATAATTAGTAGCCCAAAAATAAAAAATAAAAAAATTTTAAATTTTCGAAGTTTTTTTCGATTTTTTTTTTTTTATGCAAATAAATATCGAGACTTTTGAATACAGCAGTTTACAATTTTGTAGCAAATATTTCTGCTGATTTTAGCAGCATAGACTGCTATTTGCATTCAACTAAATTTAGATTAAAAATAGCAAAAATTTTGTTTGTATTTTTAGTCTACCAATATTTAGCAAAACTTTCTGCAAATTTTACAGCACAATTTGTTAATTTCAATTAACTAGAAGTTAACTTAAATATAACTACAGTAAATTCAGTAAATTTAACAATTTTATTTTTGCTGTTCTTATTTTACTAGTATTTAGCAAAAAAAAATTGCAAATTTTAGCAGTTTTTTCTGCAGCATCATTTTTAACTAATTTTAAGTAGCTTTTTATGCTATTTTTACAGATTTATTTCTATGAGTGTAATTTTGTTAATCAACGCTTACCAGTGCTTTGTTTTTTTTAGCATTGCCAATTTATACCTTGTGCAATAAAAACATCCTGAGTGATAATGCCAAATTTCTTAGGTATTTTTTTTTTTTTTTTGTTATTGACGAAGAATTTATAATAAATTGGCCAACCACTGTGTTGATCGTTCATAAAGTAGATGTAATTCTCATTTTCATACCTTCCCAGTCAGAAAAATACAAACGGGAAAGCGGTGGCAAAGCACTTTAACAGGTGGTACAAGTATTGGCAAAAAGTGCTTTCCGATTCCCAAAATGATAACATCATTGGACAAAAGGACCGGCTGTTCAAAAAGCGCCGGAAAAGCACTGGAGGAACAAAATTTTTAAACGTTGGCAAAACGCTGGCAAAACCAATAAGTAGGTGGTCTGGAAATATATTTTCCAAAATAAAATTTAAAAAAAGTTCATATGTATTTTTTTGACCCTGCCGTGATTTGAACCCAGGCCGTCAGATTGGCAGACGATTGCTCTACCCACTGAGCTAACGAGACATATACTATTTAATGGCTAAACACATAAATGAGTGATAATAGCTGGACAACTACTGGCTGTGCCAAAATGCTAGTACTGGCAAACAATTTTTAGTAACTAGTATGCCAGTGTTTGGAGGGCAAAAAGAAAGTTGGTCTTGAAAGAGCTTTCCCACAAACAAAAAAATTAATTTAATGAAACAAAAAAAATTTTAAATTAAAAAAAATCCAAAAAAATTTTTTTGCTTGCAACCGGATTTGAACTCGGAACTTTCCGACTACAAACATTTTTCAACGAAGCGTCAGCATTTTTATAAAATCATTGGTTTTCCAGTGAATTGATTTTTGTACGCCTGGTAGCATTGGCTAGGTAGCACTGGATAACCACTGGTTGCAAACCTTGGCATATCACTCTAAGCCAATTCTTTGCCAGTGGTTTTTTTTATAAACCACCGAAATTTTTGTAAAAAAAATACTGGTAAACGCTTTTCGCAAACGCTGGCAAAGTGTCCCAAATGAGTGTTCTGCCAGTCATTTATTTTTAATACCATGGTTACCCAGTGGTATGCCAGTGCTTGATTTTTTGTACCACTGGCGATTTCTGACTGGGTTATTCGGTTTTCTAAATTCCGAATGCATTTTAGCTTGTCATTTTTTGCTCGCCTCCATAAATTTCCTCTTCTTGTGTTTAGTTTTGTTTTCTCCTCCCTATTCTTTGCAAGTCAGTCTTTCATTCTTCGTGTTCTTAGGCTAACAATTTGTTTTAATTTCAGTCTCCCCCTTTTTTTTCTTAGTTTTAAGTTGTTCTAGTTTGAAATTATAATTACTTTGATAGGTTATTGTTGGTTGGGCTGTTACCGGTTGATTGTTTTTATATCCCAGCGAAATTGTCGGTTGCAAAGAACCGGTTGTAGAACAACTTGTACTTGCATGCAACCTGTTCTAATTTATGTTCTATCATCGGTGATTTTTGTTTGAGTTTGTCCCAAAAGCAACATGTTCTTTTCCTCCAAACTGGAACAGGTTGCTTTGGAACCGGTTCTAGAACCAGTTATATAACTGGTTCTGCGACAGTGAAACCTTTCATTTTGATTTCCAGGAATCAGTTCTAGATCCTGTTCCACGGAACCGGTGGTAAAACCACCTGTTTTAAAACAGATTCAAAAGTAACGAATTCAAAAAAATTTTGCTGGGATATGTTGAGTTGTGTTGCATTGCCTGTTGTCTTGTAAGACATCTAGGTCTTGTGCTGTTTTTGATATTTTTTGTGGCTGCTGCTGTTGCTGCATTGGCGGCGGCACAGCAGCTGTTGATGCCTACCAAAGGTGCTGGTGATTGGCATTAGTTTATATTAGTCAGTTTTATTTTGCCGGTTAAATTTACCGGTTGTGTTCCGTTGTGTTGTTTATTTATCTGTTTATTTATCATTTAAAATAGTCCAATGGTGTTTTTTTTTTTTTTTTTTTTTTAAATAAAATTATAAAACTATTTTATTGTTTTATGGAATTATAATACAGTTCAATTGCATTTTCATAAAATAAATATTTGTTGAAATTGTAAATTTAAAATTGGTTGGTTAGATTATTTTTATTGTTAAAACGGACTCACAAGTAAACTACTCTAAGGGAACTTACAGGTTTCAAATAAATAAAAAGGAACTAAACTAATAAGCACGTGTATGTTTTTACCACTAAAGTATCACGCTCAAAAGCATTGGTTATTTTAAAATAACTAAAAATTTTATTTTTAATTGTTAAATCATATTATCCTAGCGGGGTCATATAACGACAACAAAGGGGCTCTTTTTAAATGAGAAAATAAAGGAGTTCTCCTAAGTGTTTTGTAAACAAAAATGACAAATATTCATTCTGTGCTTATTGCATTCATTTTCGTTGTTGTATCGGCAAAACTTTCCTAATTTCTTGCATCGAAAAAGTTTTCGCAAAAATCATATAAAATGCAACCCTACTCTATTTCTACAAACAATAAAATATATTTAAAACCAAATAAGCAAATAATGCACTGCATGCAAGAATTTCTCAACCTAATTACGTATTTGACAAGACATAATGCATCCACAATTGTAAAATTTACAAAATCTAAAAGATTAACCAATAAAATTCTAGTCGAATCTCATATTAACTCACTCTATGCTGGTCACAGTGAATGGCCAAAAATCACGAAAATTCCAAAAATGCCAAAATCATTATTTCTTTCAATAAACAAGAAATTTTGTTTGGTTTTCCAAAAAACCAACTAAAGTTGCTTCATTTTAGTGAAAGTAAGAACTAATAATCCATATGAACTAATAATCCATAAAGATTTTTAAAAATTATATTTATTACTCGGGAGCGTTTGGTTAAAAATTAAATCCAATGTAAATGTCTTAAGTAGATGACTACTTGATGTTTTCCTTCTAGTTAAGTGCTGCGTTAAGGTTTGCGAATTCTTCTTTTTCTTTATTTTTCATTAAATCTTACTTATAATTTTTTTTTTAAATATCAAGAAAATATGCACTAAAAATCATAAAATATGCAAAAATATGCACTTAAAAGCAAAATATGCATTTATAATAAAATATTTAAAAATATGCAACAACAAATTGATGCAATTTTGTTGCAAATTGTTTAATTCGGAAAAGTATTTGGTCAAAATCATTTTTGGATTAATGACTATAAACATGCATTTGCATGAAAGTCGCTGCCCTGATGATAATATTTATACACTGCTAATATTAGCAGTTTTTTTGCAGCATCATTTTTACTAAAAATTAGTTAAAATTGAATCAGTTTGCTAAATATTAATAAAATGAAAACAGCAAAAAAAACTGTTAAATTTACAGAATTTTAGTAATATTTGAGCTAAATTTTTGTTAATTGCAAATAACAATTTAACTTGCTGAAATCAGCAAAAAAAATTGCTAAATAATAGTAGAATGAAAATAGCAAAAAAAAAAATTGTTAAATCTACAAAATTTTTGCTAAAATTTTCTGAAATCAACAAAACTTTTGCAGATTATTAGTGGACTGGAAAAAGGTAATAAAGGAGCAAATGAAATGAAAATTAATAAATAAATAAAAAATAAATGTGTATTTTTCAATTGGCATTGTTCAATGCCTAAATGCCCATTTATAATTGATGAAAAAAGTATTTGTTTTCATGTTTTAATAAAAGAATAAATTAAAAAAAAAAAAATTAAAAATTCGCGTATTTCTTATATTTTTTATATTACAATGCTTTTTCTTCATTACCATTGTTTTCATCAATGCAAATTGAAAAAAATTTCATTGGCATTGAATGGTGATGAAATTTGTTGGCAATGACATTGAGATAAAGTAATGCCAATTATATTTTAATGCCAATGAAAATTTCCCATGAATGATTTTTTTCATTCAGAGACCCTTCTTTTGATTTTCATTGTTTGCTGATCGGATATGTACTTCCGAATTTATTTGAGTTTCCATTTTCACCTCTAAAGCTCCACCCACAGGAAAGAAGGTGTGGCCGTTTAAAAATATGGTATTCCTTAAATAAGCTTAAAAAGCACAATATTGGTGGAAAAAAATTAGGGTCATCCCCGTAAACTCCACTTGCTCCACAGAAATACTTTTAATCACAATTTTCATATTAAAATGGTTCGTCCAAAATAAACCTTGATCTTTGAAAATAAATGTATTACGATAAATAGAAACTTTTCTCATAAATTTTAATAATTTAGATATTTTATGAGTAGGACAAATTTTCAACCATTTCAATTTAGCTTTATTAAAAAACTTTTTGCATTATTTTTGGCGAGTTAAAAATATGTAGTAATTTTTATGAGTCATTTAACATTCTGTTTATAAGCGCTCCAAAATTGGTGGTTTAGTTTACAAAAAATTTGTAAAATTAGCAAATCTTCTTTTAAAAATTAGTAACTAAAATTCAGCAAAGTACTGTAAAGTTAGCAAATTTATTGTTAAAAATTGGTAACTAAATTCAGCAAAAAAAAATAGTAAAAAAAATTTGTAAGTTAGTAATGTGGAGGTAGCAAAAAAATTAACTAAAAATTAAATTTTAACTAAAAATTAGTTAAAAATTTGTTAAGTTGAAGTACTAACAGTTTTACTAACTTTTCTACAAACTTTTTCTATGAGTGTACCATATATTTGGCATTGAAAACTGTGACACAAATATTAAAATTTTGATTTGTCGCTTTATAGGCGATATAGCACAATAACGGTTCAAGACGAATCAAGAAATCCAATAATAAAATAATTTATGTTTTTTGATACACTAATAGAAAAAACTCCGTAAAAAATTTAGTTAAAACTACTAAAAATTAGTTAAAAAGGATGCTGCAGAAAATAACTGCTGAATTAGCAGATTATTTTTGCTAAATACTAGTAAAATGAGAACATTAAAAATAAAACTGCTAAATATACAGAATTTTAGTTATATTTGAGCAAAATTTTTGTAAATGGAGAATAGCAAATTAACCTGCTAAAATCAGCAAAAAATTTTGCTAAACAATTAGTAGCCTAAAAAATCACCAAAAACTTTAAAATTTTCGAAGTTTCGATTTTCTTTTTAAATGAAAATAAAAATTGAGCCTTTTGAAAACAGGAGTTTACAATTTTTTAGCAAATATTTCGCTGATTTTAGCAGAATAGTCTACTATTTGCATTCAACAAATTTTGTAGATTTAAGAGTTTATTTTTGCTTTTTTTGTCTACAAATAATTAGCAAAATTTTCTGCAGATTTTACAGTACAATTTGCTATTTTCAATTAACTAAAAGTTAGCCTAAATATACCCAGCAAAATTTTTTTGAACTGGTTGCCTTTGAATCTGTTCTAGAACAGGTGTTTTTACCACCGGTTCCGTGGAACAGGTTCTAGAACTGATTCCTAGAAGTCAAAACTGAAGGCTTCACTGTCGCAGAACCGGTTCTATAACTGGTTCCAAAGCAGCCTGTTCTAGTTTGGAGGAACGGAACCTGTTGCTTTTGGGACAAACTCAAACAAAAATCACCGATGATAGAACATAAATTGGAACGGGTTGCATGCAAGTACAAGTTGTTCTACAAGCGGTTCTTTGCATCCGACAATTTTGCTGGGTAACTAAAATTCTGTAAATTTAACAGTTTTAATTTTTCTGTTCTCATTTTACTAGTATTTAGTAAGAAAATCTACTAATTTTTGAAGTTTTTTCTGCAGCATCAATTTTAACTAATTTTTAGTAACTTCTTCTGCTATTTTTACAGATTTATTTCTATGAGTGTATAAATAACAATATCAGTAAGGTAAAATTATATACCGAAAATTGTGAAACTGGTGATGTTATTTTATACGTTAATTTCGCATTTTCAAAATTGCGAAATTGACACAAAACATCCATAAATTTTGGCGAAATTACCCAGGTGGAAATTCGAGACGATAAAAAACACAAACCGCTGTGAAAGCATTTGTTGACAGTGGTGCAGAAAAAGAAGTATTTTCACAGCGTTGGTTTACAATGGTTTACAATGGTACGAAAAAAAAAAAACTTTTGAAAAACATTATTTTGGATTGCTTTTCGAACGTTCACAAACAGTGTTTTAGGAGTGGTTTTCGCACAAAATTTGCAACGTTTTGTGAAATAAAAACACTGTTAACCCTTAAATGCATGATGTAGCCATTTGGCAACATACACAGAAAAAACAGTAGGCACCAACTATTAGAATTTGTAAAAACAATCACATTTTCTTTTAAATTGAAATTTTATTCCCAACAATTTTTTCGTTTGAAATATTTGTAACTCGTTTGAAAATTGTTATCTTTCATACAAAAATTGTTTAAAAATAAAAATTCAAAGTTACAAAAAAATAATTTTTTTTTTTGGATTTACAAATTTTTGTGTTGGTGCCTTTTTAAAAAGTTTTTTTTTTTTTTGTATTTACAAATTTGGTATGAGAAAGGTGTTTAAAAATTTAATTAGAATTTTGTAAATTCGTTCTGTGTACCGGTTTTTTAATAAAAAAAAAAAAACCCACTTGATGCACAAAACTGCATTTTTGGGCATTAGAGGCTCCTTCTGTACATAGTGTTCCTATAGTTTAGCCCAGAATTTTTAAACACTTACGAGTAAAAATCTTGGTTTTGCTCCGTATAAGGTTTAAGGTTTAAAACATTGCCTAAACGCGTTTTTCTAACGTTTGCAAAAAATAGTTTAGCAGTACTTCTTTTACAGTATATATATATAACCCGTTATTAATAAAACGCTGTGTAAACATTGATTTAAAACACCTTCAAAATGTTCCAAAAAAGTGCATTCCAAGCACTTTTTTGTTATAAAATTGTCTTTACAATGTTAAAATTGGTATGTTCTAATAATGTTTATAGATCGTCTAGAAAGGACTTTGAAATTTGTTTTTCCAACGATTTGACAACGATATAAAATACCACCCTGAGGCCGTGAATCATGGTTATCATTTATACTGAGTCGTAAATTTTGTTAAAACTTAGGGTCTCGGGACCCTCCTCGGTCCCAGTCCATATCATCTAAGGGCATATAAGGTCACTCCTTTGGAGTCCGTTTGTCCGTTATGCTCTATCGCGCTTAGTTTTCGGGATATGGGCCATTTTATGAAGTGGAAAATTTTTATTAAATATTTTCGAGGGTCCAAGGCCCTATCATGGTCCATTTTTGGATAGAGATAACCCCTTTCGCTGGGGTATTATGCGATTAGGGGTAGTCGACATTTTCGTCAATTTTGCTCTATCTCTCTTAGTTTTCGAGATAGTTTTGTTGTTGCAAAGTCACAATAAATTATATTTATTTATTATATTTATTTATTTAAATCATAACAAATTTGAATTTTTAGAATTTTATTGTTGTTTTGTATGAAAAATTGAGACTCTCAGTCTTAAAAATAGTCTTATGACGGTCACAAGGAGTCACAAGTAGGAATAGGCACCTTAATTTAGCTAATTTTTTTTAAATAAACTAGTACACAACTAGTTCAAAATGATTATTACAAGAACTAGTTTTGAAATTACTAGTAAAAAAACTAGTACTTTTTAAAACTAGTTCGACCATTTGCTACTGGAAACTTTTGCAATAATAACAGTTCAAACTTTATTCGATTATTCTTTTACATTCATACACTAATATTTTAGATTTTTTGTATCAACAAAAAAGAACAAATCTTTTTGACACAAAAACATTTTGTTCATTTCATTCTCCCAAAAAATAAAAAAAAAAAACGAATTGCATAAGTGTATACAAATGAAGAGGCGCAAATACAAAACTCATTATCAACAGACAGCAGCCGACACAACGAGATCAAGAGCAAATACAAACGAAAGTAGACTGCTGGCTGACGACTGACTATTCCTTCACAATACAAAAAAATTTAGCCAACCAAACAACCATTCATCCAACCAACCAACCATACCGAAACGAAAGAGATTTTGTTTTGTACAAAAAATCATCTCGTGTGAGAAATTTTTCAAAAAACACTTGAAATCTAAAAGAAAATAAAGAAATTAAATACAAATTTGAATAATTTTCAATAAAGAAAAAAACAGAAAAATCAAATCTAACGCTAGTACAACTTGAATAACGTGAAATCATAGAAGCGGTGCGCGGATTAAACGAACGATAAGAAGTAAAAATATGTCTGTGAAAATTATATTAAAATAAAAAGTAAAAATATTTTGAATAATATACAAGAAATAAAAAAAATTTGACAAAAGAAAAATTTAACAAAAATAAAAAAGTTGAAGAAAATATTATAAAAACAAAAATTCTTTCAAATACTCGTACTTACATTCAATATTTCTTTTAAATAGAGGCGTACATTTTAAAGATCATTGGCGATCAGTGCCATTAAAGACAAAAAACTGAAATTAATCGAAAATAAAACGTGTGAACCGTAAAGTAATTACGTGATTTTTCTATCTCAGTGATTTAGCTAATCAAAAAATAAAAGTTAAATAAATAAAATTATCAAATTCAACTCAATAAACCGTAACAAATTAAAGAATTATTCAAAACAATACCACCATAATTTTTGGGGAAAACATAATTTCTTATAAAATCTAATCAATCTTCATCTTGCATTAACAAAAATGGATTTTATATCAAATTTAATAAAACGGCCCATAAGTTTAGTCTTAAATGAAACTTCAGCCACCGCGGATAAATTTCCAATATCTTCTTCATCGTTGCCCAATTCACTCAGTGCTTTGGATACGAAGCCGACAGATTATACAGCCAACGAACAACAACAAAAACATCTGCTTAACAATAACAACAATAATAATCGTCCTTCATCTATATCATCTTCCTTTAGTGGTGGCAGCAACATAACCGATTTTATTGGTGTTCCTGAGGAATTTTTAAAAGAATTTGAAGATATTTTACCTCCACCGCCCCCCATACCACAATCTCCTCTAAATATGGCACATTATAATCGTTCGTTATCAATAACACCTCCTCCTCCATTAACGCCTGCAATGAAAGCTTCGCAAACTATTGATGAATTGTTATTAGAAATAAATGATAATTTGGAGCAAGCTGGTCTTAATGATGATATTCTTCTTGCCATAGCATCGCCACCTAAAAATGCAGAGGTAATTCGTAATTTTATTAAAATATAAATGAACGTATTTAGCGATTTTCTATAATTGAGATAAGAGTTTTTAAAACTCTTGTTTTAGATTGTCATAAGGTCGAACCTATTTTTGCCTAAAGGATTATGGGCCAGTTTTGTATTCAGAACTAAGCACGAGTTTTTTTCTGAAATAACAACATTTTCAACTTTTTATACCCTACACCACTACGTGGACAGAGAATAATAAGTTTGTGCTGATGTTTGTAACACCAAAATATATTGGACCTAAACCCATCATCGATCGACTCAGAATCAATTTTTGTTTCTGGTTATCCATCTATTCCTATGCGCACGTTACAGGTAGCAAATATTAGGATATTTTGATAAAATTTGTTACACTGAGTTATTTTGGCCCAAGAACGAAATCTATTGATTTTGACTAAAATCGGTCGATGGTTAGACCTTGTGCCCATATAAGGGTTCCCCCAAAATTATATTGTTTGCACGCTACAGATTGCAAACATTAAGATATTTTAAGGCCCAAGGACGAATCCTATTGATTTTAGTTGAAATCGGCCCATGTTTAGACCTTGGCTTGTTCGCAAGCTACAGATCCCAACTGCAAAGATATTTTAACGAAATTTGATACACTGACTCACATGGGTCCAAAACAAAGCCTGTATCCAAATTTCATTAAAATCGGAGAGAACCAATTGCATATCTTCCCATTTGGAACCTTCCTAATTAGAGCGCTATGCCAACGCTTGCAAAAAGTGTTTTTCCCAGTGCTACCCAGTCAGACATTGACAACGTAACTAAAATCAATGCACTGGAAGAGTGTTGATGACTCTTTGTTAAAAATGTATGTAGTCAAGTCCGGTTACAGATATACCCAGCAAAATATGTATCACTTCCACAACGACTTATACAATTACTCCCGTATTCATAATTAAAAATCAATAGTTCCTTATTCATCGACCACAACGAGTTATTAACTAGAATGTATCTTATGCCTTGTTAGAGTTTATTCATAATGATTTCTTAACACACCTATTAAGAGCAACCCTGTATTTAAAATTATAAAGTTTTTTATTATTGTGAATGGAATTTTTTGTTTTCTGTCGTTTAATAACAGAACATTAGAAGGAATTTAGCAACAATACTAGAATGAGTTAAACAACAGTATTATGAATAAAACTCATATTAACTCTTTGCTAAATTTTCGTTATGAATAACGCTGTTAGTTCTTTTGAGCCAGTACTAGTTCTTTTTTGGCGTTATCACCAAATATATAATATTGTTCTACCTCAAGTCCAAATTCTAATATGATATTGTCACATTAGATTTTATTTGTTGTTTCAAAAAGGTTGATAATTTTCATGATAGTCAATACAATTGTTTCATGTGCACAGAGCTTTGAAGAATTAATTCTTTTTTGAATGAATTCACTACCAATCGAATTCAATTTTCTCTAGAATTGAATGAATTCCTTTTCTTAAGTAATTCACTGAATTCGTTCAACTGAACGCGTTCATCAAACAATAAATTCAAAGAATTAATTCCAATTTATTGAACAATAAATTCAAAGAATTAATTTTATTTATACCATTAGTATTTGGAATCATCTTCCCCATCACTTACAGGTGGTCCGCAGCGCAACGCAATTCAAAAAAAGTATATTTGATTATTACAAATAATATCTAACATTTTTGTTTAAAATATTTTTAAAACCATTCTCATGACAATTTTTTATATAATGTTTTATACCACTTTTAATGTTAAAATTTTTCTCTGACTTTTGTTAACAATTCTATTCTTTTTATATATTTTATTGTTATTTTTAATTTTCTTTTTTCGAATTTTGTATTTAATAAGAACGGTATTCATTATTACTACTTTGTAATTTAGTGCTTTCATATAAGATTAAATCTTTGCACTGAATATTAAGAAATACATAAATAAATAATTTAAAAATAAATAAATTGCAATAGTTCTCTTTATTAAATCAAATGAATTAATTCACTGGTGAACGCGTTCAATTTTATAAATCGAACGGAAAAAAAAGTGAATTAATTCCTTAATGAATTAATTCACCATTAATTCCTTAATGAATTAATTCACCACTGAATTCGTTCAATTTCATTTTCGTTCAGTGAATTAAAAAAAATAAAATTACGTTCAGTGAATTAAAAAAGAAAAAAAAAAATACGTTCACTGAATTGAAAAAAAAAATTACGTTCATTTAATCGAAAAACAAAAATTACATTCGCTGAATTCAAAGCCTGTTTTCTGCCGTTCAGTAGAAGAAAACATTGTATTGTAAAAACGTATAAATGAAATACGTCATAGTCAAGCATCTACATTTTACTGGGAAGCTTAAGTTTTCAAAATTAATAGTTATATTTCTTCCAAATTCATCTATATCTGTAAAGTTTTTATTTTTAAAAGTAAAAGGTTTTATTTTTTAATCATGTAGGTTGATAAAGTGCATCGGATTTCTGTAACACTTAATATATATATGTAATTTGTTTATTTTTACTAGCGAACGCTGTAGAATTGCTTAGTTGCAAATTTTATTTGTAAATAAATGTTTTCTTCTACTGAACGGCAGAAAACAGGCTTTAAATCACTGAACGTAATTTTATTTTTTTTTAATTCACTGAACGTAATTTTATTTTTTTTAATTCACTGAACGTAATTTTATTTTTTTTTTAATTCACTGAACGAAAATGAAATTGAACGAATTCAGTGGTGAATTAATTCAGTTAGGAATTAATTCACTTTTTTTCCGTTCGATTTATAAAATTGAACGCGTTCACCAGTGAATTAATTCATTTGATTTAATAAAAAGAACTATAGCAATTGAATTAATTCGTAACAAAATAAATCGAAAGAAAACAAATATGAATTAAGACCTAGTTTATGTATTACGAAAATTGTCTAAACGAAAGCAAAGTAACGAAAATTTGTTTTTGTTTCCCATGTATTTTTAACGAAAGTAATTGTCAATTTCTATCGTTTAGGCCATTTTCGTAAAACATAAACAGGCCCTAATTCCATTCAATATATGGTGCTTTGTGAATTAATTCATCGAATTTTTAATTCAGAATTGAAAAATTGAATTAAGGAATTAATTCTTCAAAGCTCTGCGTGTGCATCACCCCAACTCTTCAGTTGTCCACAATAAGAAAATTATGGCTGGAACATACAAACCGAGACATTACATAAGGAACAAAAATTCAACGGGACGATAATTTTGTACTTTTGAAAGCAACACTTTTAAATTTTAACCCTCTAACTCTTCAACTTTCGAGGCTTTTTTGTCCCTTTCTAAAAAGGGGTCAAAAAGGTCCCTTTAATTGAGAAGTAAGAGGGTTAACATGTTCCGCAAAAATATTTGTCATAAAATTATACTATAAGTCTCTGAAGACAACAAAGTTGAAAATTTAGCTTCAATGCCAGAAATAAGTCAAAACTTAAAGTGTGTTTAAGGGTTAATCTCGTACTTATTCAGAATTGGCGTTCAAATGTCCAACAAACCTGGATTTTAGGGGGAAACTATTTGAATCTTCCATTTTAGGTATAGGATATGTTCAGCAAACTTATGTAAAACACTACGAGGAACATTTTTGTGGAACATTTTAACACTCTAACTCTTCAACGTACGGGTCTTTTTTGTCCCTTTTTAAAAAGGGGCCAAAAAAGTCCCTTTAATGAAGTGTTAGATGGTTAATTGACATTTCAATTAACTAAAAATATCTCAGATATAACTAAAATTTTGTTAACGAGCATTAAGCAAAAAAAAAAAGAAATCTGCAAATTCCAGCAGTTTTTTCTGCAGTCATTTTTAATTAATTTTTAGTTGCTTTTTCTGCTATTTTTACAGGTTCTAGACCTAGGGGCACCATCACTAGTTTCAAGGGGGCTATTAAAGAATATGTAGTTACTCCTTGAGAAGTAGTTCTGGAACTAGTAATTTTAGAATGGGTTCGAAAAATTTTCTTTTTGAAGCACCGCTATTGTATTTCTGGAGCATTTATTTGCACCAATCGACAACACGAGCATCTTTTTTAGCTGTTGTTAAGTTATGAGAAATCCAAGAAGAACAAATCTTTCTTACGGCAAAATTTTGATGCAATAGCGTAGCTTTCTACTGAAAATTTTTAAATTTACTGTATTATCGGTTCTTTCCTATGACATGCACATGTCAAATTCATTGATGAAAATACCAAATTTGAACTACTTTTATTTTTGAGTTGTATTTTTTCTGGAATTGGTAGTAGTTCAAAATTTGGCATTTCTATTAATGAATTCATCATATACGTGTCATAGGAAAGAACCGATACCGTTGTAAATTTAACATATTTGGAGTAGAAAAGTATGCTTGTGCGGGTATTTTTATGTATTGCAGTATTTGTAGTATTTAGTTTTTGCACTATTTTATTTTCAATGTAGAGAAATAAGACATGCTTGAAAAAGTGGATGATCTTAGGTTTGTATACTAATGTATCTATTTGGATCTAAATTGATAATATTGTATCGGGCCATTTTACAGTTACAACTATATCGGATTTATATCCCAGCAGAAATTACTGCTTGCTTGGAAGCAGTTTTGTCAGGGAAAGTTGAGCAGTGAAGCGATTGCATTATTGATGATATCATGCCTGATTTTTGTTCGAGATAGATCGCGTGAAAGCACTTATTTCGAGATCCGAAAAGGCAAAAATTCACCTGGGCATTTTTAGAAGCGGTAAAAGTAGCAGTAATGAAGCAGTAAACGCTTTTACTGCTTCCACATTTTTGCTGTTATGTAATATTATTAGATAAGATATAAATTGATACAAATAGATTGATACAAACAGATAAAAATCACCCGAATAAAAAAGTTTATATAATTATATATAGTTACATATAATTATATATGGTAAAATATGACCCCATATATAAAATATATAATTATATATGCCTTATATAGTCAATTTTCAATTAATTTACGAAACAAAATTACAACTTAAGTGTTGCCAAATAACACAGGATGACAAAATCATAATTTTTTTTTGTTAAAAGAGTTATGACTAGGGCAAGGAATTCCATGCAAATGCATATTTTTTCTCGATAGTCCAAAACTAATATGGACCAAATATTTATCCGAATCATCAAATTTAGAACAAAATGGCATCGATTTGTAGTTGCATATTTTTGCATATTTTGGCTTTAAATGCATATTTGGTGCCTTTTTAATGCATATTTTGTGCTTTTTAATGCATATTTTGTGCTTTTTAATGCATATTCGTGCATAATTTTCATTTTTAGGAGCATTTTTTATTTTGTAAAAATATATATATAAAATATAAAAAATTGATACGTTGTCATATTTTTATATCTTATTGAAAATATATGGGAAATCTTCGAGTTCTGTGGGAAATCTTCGAGTTATATGGGAAATCTTCGAGTTATATGGGAAATCTTCGAGTTATATGGGAAATCTTCGAGTTCTGTGTCTGTTTGCAAAATAACTTGCTTAAATATATTTTTAAGTGTTAAGGTGCATTATTTTTGCAAAAATAATAGTTTTTAGTGCATATTTCTTATATTTTTAATGCATATTTTTCTTTTTTAACCGCATATTTTAGACGCATATTTTCCATTTTTAAGTGAATGAAATTTCTTGCCCCAGTTATGACCATCAATTCTATAAATCAAAGATTTTATGTGGCATCATATAACCGAAACAGTAGTGTAAATTTATCGTGTGAGAGAATTTAGAAATTTTGTGTTACAAACTTTGCAACATCTGAAAAACACCGTCGAGAAAACTCCCTTTGCCTTCAATGTATTATTATTATTACAATATTAGCAACAATCATTGCTGCAACAGAAATTTAATTTTGATCTGTTTGATTCTCCTCAACAGTATATGCAAATATTTGGCCCACAGACATGGGCCGAACTCATTACCATTTCTTTATGTATTGGTACACTCATAGAAATAAATCTGTAAAAATAGCAGAAAAAAACTACTAAAAATTAGTTAAAAATGATGCTGCAGAAAAAACTTCTAAAATTAGCAGATTTTTTTTTTTTGCTAAATACTAGTAAAATAAGAACAGCAAAATTAAAACTGTTAAATTTACAGAATTTTAGTTATATTTAAGTTAACTTTTAGTTAATTGAAAATAATGAGTGTTTTCATTTAGGACGCTTTGCCAGAGTTTGCAAAAAGCGTTTTGCCAATTTCGGTGGTTTATAAAAAAACCACTGGCAAAGAATGGGATCAGAGTGATATGCCAAGGTTTGCAACCAGTTGTTATCCAGTGCTACGTAGTCAGAAATTGTCAGCGGTACAAAAATCAATTCACTGGTAGAGCAATGATTTTATAAAAATGCCGATGCTTCGTTAAAAAAGGTTTGTAGGCAAAAGCTTCCGAGTTCAAATCCGGTTGGAAGCAAAAAAATATTTTTTAAATTTTTTTTAATTTAAAATTTTTTTTTTACAAATCAATTTTTTTGTTTTATAAAATCAATGCTTTTAATTGTGGGAAAGCTCCTTTGAGACCAACTTTTTTTTTGCTCTCCCAACGCTGGCATATTAGTCCCAAAATATTGTTTGCAAGTACTAGCATTTTAGCACAGCCATTAGTTGTCCAGCTGTAATCGTCTGCCAATATGACAGCCTGAGAACACGGCAGGAACAAAAAAAAAATACATATGAACTTTTTTTAAATTTTATATTGGAAAATATTTTTCCAGACCACATATTTATTGGGTTTGCCAACGTTCAAAAATTCTGTTTCTCCTTTTGTCTAATGATGTTATCATTTTGGGAATGGGAAAGCCAGTACTTGTAACACCTGTTAAAGTGCTTTCCCTTCGCTTTCTCGTTTGCATTTTTCTGACTGGGATGTTTATGTGTGCTAACATAGAGAAAACACTAATAGAAAATTGTTGTTAAAGTAAAATAAAAAATTTAACAAATCTGTTTTTTGTTAGGACCCTTGTGAACAATCTTAATACAAATAAAATTATACAAATTAGATTAAACTGGATTAAAAACATAATATGGAACTTTATACGCTAAAAAACATAGATGGACTAAAATCATTATTACCTAATTCATAAGATTATATACAATTTTATGTGATATCACATTAACGACACCTAATTAGATATAATTATATCACATTTTACAATATTTTATTAAAACCTTTACTAGGATGGGCTAACTGCAGCCTGCAAAGCGAGGGTTTCCTGTACTCTTGTCTTTTTGTTCGGCCTATTGACCATGGGTTCTTTTTATCGTCACTTGTAGTTTTTCATTTTCTATATGTCGCTGATTTTCACACACATTTGTCACTTTCAATTAAATTAGAAATGTGCAATTTGCTGTGTCTTTATTTGTTGCTATTTTTCTTCTCTGTTGGTCTTATTTGCGTTGTTAAATTTTGTTATTCTTATTAATAATATTGACATTTACGATAGAAACTAAAAAAAAAAACTTGTTTAAAAAATATTCTTAAACTGATTTAAATGTTTTATATTATAAATCGAATACAGTTGGTGGTTTAAAAATTGGAACTAAAATTAATATGATTGTAAGTTAGTGGTAAAAATAATGTGGATATTCGGTGAAAATACAAATATTCATATATATTTTTTTTTTGTGAAAAATTAAGAAAAATTAATTAACGCTTGGTTTAATACACAAGGTTTTTGGGATAACTATTAGTTAACCCAAAAATTTGTTGCTGTTTTATATATAACTTTTAGAAATTTTCTTTCGTTTAATATTTCAGTAAAGAGTCGTATCATTTTCAAGTGCAGAAATAAATAATTCAACACAAAAAGAATTACTTGGACGAGTTTTAATGAAATTTTTTCACTAAACTAATGAAGTGTTCTTCACAATAGGATTGAAAAATCTTCATAGTTTTAATGAAAATATTTTTAATGAAACTTTTTCATTAGTCGTATTAAATTTTTAATAAATAATATGAAATTTTTCATTAACTTTTATGAAAAATTGCATTAATTTAATGAAAAGTTTCTATGGACGAATTCCAGTGACAATTCATAGATCTTATGCAAAAATTCATTGATATCATGCAGATAATTCTCTCAGTGTAAGGCTATTTTTAAAAAAAATTCGAGAATAAAGTAGAAAGCGCTTTTTTAAGGGTATAATAAAATAACAACTTAACCCTTTACTGCATGAAACTTCAGATCTTAATGAAGGTTGCATATTCTAATAGTGTATCAAAAATAAATAGAAACCTATTTCGACGTTTTTTGAAGTTTTCACTTTTAACGTTTTCACTAGCGAAAAACTAAAAATGGTAAAAATTTCGGGTCACACAATAACCGGAAATTTAGCGACCATATAAAAACCACAATAAGTGGGTCGAAAGCTTGTACTTTTCTACTATTTTATTTATTTAATTACTTTGTTAAATAATTTTTAATTACAAATGTCCAAAATTATTTTAAGTTTTGCATTACAAGAAAAGCTCACCCTAATATCGGTGTAAGTTTTGGAATAACCACCCGTGTATAAATTGGCGACGGTACTTTTTTTGGGAATGTCGGTACTGATTAAAACATGTTTTGCAAATTAACGGCCGTTTTTTAAATTAATAAAATTAACAATTTTAGTTTAGTAACTTTCCATATTTTAACATATATACTCAATTATTTATGTAAGAGAGACATACACTCAAGGAATTATGTAGGCCAAAATGACCAAAAATTACAGTTAAAATAACTACAAATGTAATTGAAAAGGCGATGACGGTGTTTTTCATAAAAATTACTAATATTATAAACCGTGTTTTCGACTTAACTATATCCGTTAACTCATAAAAAAACTCAAAGTGCTTAGAAACGCGTTTAAGACGAAAAATAACACATTACTTTTCGTATGCACGTTAACTTTCAACACGGATAATTATCAACATTGAAAGCTGAACTTTTAGTAGGTTTGAGGTTAAGAAGAAGTATAAACATTTTCTTCAAAAGTTATAAACACATTAAATTTGCAAATCAGACTATATCCAGTTTCTGCCTTTTTTATGACAGGTTTTTTATGGACAATTGTATTATTGTTTATATTTTTATTGTCAGATTGTCTCTATATGAATACTTTCAGAAGTGATCAAACAGACATATACAAACATTCTACTTTAGATTTCCTGTTTATCTTCTTATTTCCTCCGTGTCACCTTTTCGCAAATGTTGCCACACTGACGTATGGTTTTTACGTACAAGTGCGGGCAATTTGTGTATATTGGAGACGGACAGCCAACAGGGCATTTTTATTTATTTAGTTAAGTGTTGTGTTTTCAAACGCGTCGCATAGACCAAATACAATTAATATTGTAATTAACATGTATTTTTATTAATACTAATTTAGTAGGTTTGAGGTTAAGAAGAAGAATAAACATTTTCTTCAAAAGTTATAAACACATTAAATTTTCAAATTAGACGTTTATATATTTTCACATCTAGCGTAACTTATTCGCGATACTTCCGAAAAACTTTTGATAACGTACGTTCGATTATAATGGAACAATAATAAACATAACGTGTTTACAATTTTTTTATACTGCAATGGGTTTAACGTAGATTTGCTTAACGTTGATAGGCATGAGATAAAATACAGCTATAGTCAATTTTAACTATTAAAAAAACAACTAAGATTTATTAAAAATAACTGCAAAAAAACGGGCAAAACAACCCACATACAATTAATAGCTTAACTGTAAAAACAAAGACAAATGTACACAGAGAGAATTTTGAAGACGAAATTTAATAAAAATTTTCACTAAACTAATGAAGTTTTCTTCACAAAATAAATGAAAAATTTCTTAAATTTGAAGAAAAAGCTTCATTAATTTTATGAATCTAGTTTTGATGAAACTTTTTCATTGAGAGTATGAAACATTTAATAAAATGGAAATTTTCACAATATTTTATGAAAAATTCCTTTAATTCAATGAAAAGTTTCAATGGAAGAGTTCCAGTGAAACTTCATTGGTTTTATACAAAAATTCATTAATGACATGCAGGTAATTCTCTCAATAGGATCCTTCAAATTGCAAGACGTTCGAATTTTCCAGCTTTTCAAGGCCCCATCAATGTGACTACCTTTTTAAAGATTATTATATCAAAAAAAAAGTTAAAAAAGTTTTCGTCTTAAGGTGCCTAAATGGCAATACGTGAACAAAAATGTAAAATTTTAAAATATAAAAAAAAATAAAATTTAATACCATAGAACGCGATACATCAAATCCACTTATTAAATATTTAGGCGATAATTACACTATGCGACAGTCAAAATCGGGATGGGATGAAACCAACGGGAAATGTTATATCGGTCAAAAACAAGTTCTACGTGTCCCGGCGTTTCGCTGGGTCACCCCTAGGAATCGAGATATATCTTTTTTTTTGACATAACTCGAGAACCACTAGTCCGATTTCGCTCAAACAATTTTAAAAAAATTAAAAATTACAATACCTTTAATCTGTTCATATAACGTTTTTCTATATACTCAACAGTTTTGCCGGTAAAAATAAATGTTTGTTAATCATGAATCAATGAGAAACTCTCACAATGAGATAAAATTTGCATTTTCATAATACTTTCAACAATTTTTGATAGAGCAGGTAAAATGGTTATCGGTCTCAAATTACCAATATCATAATGACCACTTTTCATAATTGGCACAACACGACCCAGCTTCCATGCAGTCGGAAATTTAGACGTAGTAAAAATAGAATTTACAAGATGAAGAAGTAGTCTAGATATAAGCGGGAAAATCAGTTTTATGAATTTTATGGGAACCCTATCATAACCGGTCGCATTGCTTTATATTGATGGAATGCACAGTTCTTACTATTTTAAGTAGTAAATTAGCATTTATCGTAAATTTGACAACTTTCTATGGGTTAAACTTCAAAAATCATGCTATTTTACAACGATCTCATTGTATTTTTCTCCGCTTGTATTAAAATTATGTAAATACAGGGACGCTTTGGTTGATGGTGTTACCATTTAGCGTTTTACAGCACATTTAACGTTTTATACCAGTGTTGCATTCAAGAGTTTTAAAAATGCATCTTTAAAAAATCGTCACAAAATTTTATTTATATTTTATTTATAAATTCATAATAATACGAATAATTCTTAAATTTTAAGGCTTGTATTCAGAAAAATGTTTTGATTTTTATTACAGTTTAATAAAACAAATTAACATGCAAAACAACAACAAAAATCCTTCAATCAGCCTCTAATGAAAGTGAATATTTTTGTATAATATCCCTGCAAAAAAGAGCATCCATTTTTTAAGCATGACTTTTTCTACATTCAAAATAAGATAGTGCAAACATTAACAACAACAACACACAGATATATGACGCACAAGCATAGTCTTGTACTGAACATTTGTTAAATTTACTGCGGTATCGGGTCTTTCCTATGACACGCACATGTTAAATTCATTAATGGAACTACAATAATTAACTTAACCGTAAATATAACAATTTTTCTACAGTTATTTGCTAATAAAAAAACAACTAACTAAAACAATTGTCACTACATTTCAACATTTTTAGTTAGATAATTTTTGAAACAACTGTCAGAAGTAGTTATTTTATATTTATATATAGATAAATAACTACAGTTACAAATGACCTACATGTAGTTACTGCAAAAATATACAGAGTGTATGCCTTGATTTCTTCATTGGAATTGGGCTCCACGCTAAAAACAATTTTTTTGATGACTTATATTTTAACCATTTTTTTAAATTGAATTTTTGACTAATTCAGATTTATTTTTTTAATATATTTATACCTATTACACTTAAACTAAAGAACCGATAAAAAAAAATGTTCAACATATTAGATTATAATTTAATTGCCTTTATATTGATATAATCAAACTGAAAAAAGAAGAAAGTCTTTAATTTTAAAATTAAAAAAAATTTTTTATAACAGGTGAGAATACATAAAAAATATTTGCTTTCAGTGTGTAAAATGGCTGTAAACTATTGATATTAACCTAAAGATTTTATTTAACATTTTTACTACGTTGTTTTCGAAAATTTGAATGAAATTAATAAAACCAACTATCACCTTTATTTTTGCTGCAGAAGTTATTGTTTGTGCAGTTGTTTGTTAAAAAAATCAAAATAACTTCATAAAAGAAATATAACTGTAATGTAAAAGTTTTTGTAGGTTGTTTAAAAAACAACTATCAAAAACAATTTTCCAAATAAAACAACTTCCTTTGCCGTTACAACCCCTTTTTAGTAACATACACAAATAACTCATGTAATAACTGCAAAACTTTTCTGATTGCAAATAAAACTGACAAGTCCTTTTCAAGTACCGGGTCTGTGACAGTTTGTAAAAATTTTCTTACTTAACTTAAATCTTCTTGCATTCACTAAAATTTTTGTTATAAAAAGTGCTTTCAATTACGCGATATTATTATCAATCTCTTATTCTATTTTAAAAGATGATTAATTAATTTAATATGAAATAAATAATTTATATTAACCCCAGCAACTCAATATTACGTTTAATATAATTATGAAAGTCTATTTAAAATCTGTTCAAAATAAACGTATGCATGTTTTCAATCAATGTGGTTTTAAAAGCTTACAAATAAATTTAATTTCCTATAATTAAATAAAATTCTAAAAGCTACTAGCGCAATATTGCAGTTAATTTTATTATGTACATCTAAGCAAGAACAAAATCAAAGTCGACCCACAATAGTTATGATACCCTACACCAGTCTGTGTAAAATTCCATAAAAATGAGGATCCATAATATTAATGGGTCGAAATGGAGATTGTTAAATTTATTCTGGCGAACTGAACATTTGAGTCTCCATACAACTCCCGGACTATTGCTGTGAGCACGAAAACGGGGAGGAGGAGGAGGCAATGCAGCATCTGCTTTGTGATTGTCCGCGACTGAAGGAGCGGCGACTCAGATATCTGGGAAGAAGGTTCTTCGACGACTTGGACATATATTTCTTTGGTCTTTTCTAAGGAACCAGGGTGGTTTTAGGTTTTTTCGGGTCATGCTTTTTATTTACACGTGGTTGTGGGGGGAGACTGAGGGAATCACAATTGGCCTTATGGCCTCTGAGAGAACTCGCCGTTCTGGCAGACTCTCAGTCAACCCAACCCAACCTAGCCTAACCTTGGACTTATAACTGTCAGTGTATCAAATTTTATCAAATTATACTTTTATGTATGTATTCGCAATCTGTAGAATACGAACAAGAATACATAGGCAGACGGACATCGCTAAATTGACTTAGAAAGTGATCCTGAATCGACCGCCCGGCAAAAACAAAAATTGGAAGTCCTTCTTAACAAACAACTTCTTCCGTTAGTGTATTTAATGCTTTTTTAGAAGTAATTCTAAACTACTTCAAAAAATCACTTCTTTCATTGCTTCCATTGCTATCCGTTAGTATACTTTTACAGCTTTTTAAAAGTAATTCTTAACAACATTCAAAACATCACTTAAGTATGGCTTTTAAGGCATAATTGCTCTAAAAGTGGTCCTAAAAAGGGATTTTGATACAGTATATTTCCAAACGGCGGGACCAATATCTTTTTTAATTTTTATAAATTTTTTTTTATATTTATAATTAATTTGTTTTTAATTTTTTTTGTATTTTTAATGCAAAAATTTTAAATTTTATAAATATATGAAAATACATAGTACTGAAAACAACACTGAATTGCAGTGCACCTTTCGCACTTGTTTAATAAGTACTTTTATTGAAAATAAGAACGCACAATATCTCGCAATGAAAAAGTGGTGTTTTTATGCCAATCAACTTTCAAAGAATAGCTCAGCGGTAGAGAGCTAGAATAGCAATCTTGAGGTCGCAAGTTCGATAGTTTTTGTAAAATAAGGAAAATAAAATTTTCTTTTTAACTTTTAATTAATGAAAAAGAGTTTCCTTTGCACTCGTTCAAAAAGTACTGAAAAAACTGTTGAAGTGGGAGTACTCTTCTTTTATAATAACCCAATGTTAAAATCATTAGTGTTTCTGGTTTAAAATCTCTAGTTTTTTTGCAGGGCGGTATACTAAAACGTGGTTCTATATCCGATTTAAAGTGGTGTAGGGTATATAATGCTCATAGTCAAACAAATGCAAAAATACCCTTATAAAAGTAAATAGTTTAAAATACAAATAGTTAAAATGTAAATGTATATAAAAGAGAGAGAGCATTGTTTGATTTTAGCCTTGTTATGGAAAACAAAATTTTTTTAAAGCATTTAACTTCAATGAAATTTAATGCAACTTAATATTATAGGCTTAAAACATATTTAAAATATTAATTCCAACATTTACATTTGCCATAGTTTACATACATGATTTAATGGTTAATGAGTGTCCTGTAGGGAGTTAGCTCGATCGACATGTCCTTGCTAAAATAATACGTTTTATAACACTGTGAGACAAATGGTAGGGGTCAGTGATCGGGATGGGTTCAAACTACCGGGGAAAGTTATATCGGTAAAAAAGAAGTTATACGTGTCCCGGCGTTTAGCTGGGTCAACCCTAGGAATCGAGATATTTGGTGGTTTTTTTTGACATAACTGGAGAACCACTAGTCCGATTTTGCTCAAACAATTTAAAAAAAAATTAAAAATTACAATTCCTTTAATCTGTTCATATAACGTTTTTCTATATACTCAACAGTTTTGCCGGTAAAAATAAATGTATGAAGAAAAAAATATTTTTTGCCTAAAATATTAAAAAAAAGTAATAAACAAAAGGTTATTGATTTTTATGGTAGCGGTAACAAACATTTATTTTTGCCGGCAAAACATTTGAGTATATAGAAAAACGTTATATGAACAGATTAAAGGAATTATAATTTTTAATTTTTTTAAAATTGTTTGAGCAAAATCGGACTAGTGGTTCTCGAGTTATGTCAAAAAAAAGATATATCTCGATTCCTAGGGGTGACCCAGCGAAACGCTGGGACACGTATAACTTGTTTTTGACCGATATAACATTTCCCGTTGGTTTCATCCCATCCCGATTTTGACTGTCGCATAGTGTTATTGTTCGACATCGTTTCAATATGGTCTAAATCGGATTTAAACTTATAAAATTTAGTTATCCCAAAGTTGAAAACACTCGTAGACAAAAGAAAATATGTCATTTTCTACTATAGAATAGACTAAAAAAATAAAAAAGTTTTTTGAAAGTAATAAAATTGTATTTTCAAATGCTACACTCAAAGAATTATGTCGGTTAAACCAACTGGAAATGAGTTTAAAATAACTACTTTTTCAACGACCATATATTTTCCGTCAAATCGAGTTCTACCGTCTCTCCATGTAATCAACTGTAGAATTCAAAATGAAGATGTCATACAGATGGCGACAATTGGCCTTAAACTCCCACTTTGGAACTAACTGTAACACTACATAGATTGAAAGTTCAAATTTAAGGACGAAAAATAGGGAACAAAACGTTACTTATGTATGTGATAATCGCGGAACCAATTGTAAAATTACTCTGGCACTAACTGGTGTATATATTTGGAAATTCCAAGCAATTTGCTTTTAAATGCTGTTTAAAAATTTTAAATCGGTTAAAAAATTATTGAGTTACAAATGTTTAAATGCGCCAGTCACAAAAAATACTCTTTTCCCATTATCTCGAAAATTTGAGGGTATATTGCAACTTCTCAACCCGGTTTTGTAATATACTCCGCTAGACCTGCAATCAACACTAGATCACTTTAAAAGTGTTTTAAAAAAATTTTTTTTTTGCAGCACATGTTATGATTTGTGCCAATTTCTATATAAAGCTTATTATTCTTCTATCAAAATTTAATTATTTTTGTTTTTAATTTTGTTCGTGAAATGTGAAATTTTTCTAGTCTTAGTCGCCATGCATGTTTGATAGGCCCTTTAATTATTCTGGCAGACATTTGTTGTTTACATATTTATTTGGTTTATAACAAATGCTGTCATGATTTTTAAAACCTCACAAAAAAAATGCATATTTTAAATATATCTTTACATTACAATAACGTGTATGAATTTGTTTTTCGAATTTTCTATCGCGAACATTTCGTTTGCATGTTATAAGTCTAAAGATAATTTTCTTTTCATAAATAAAACAAAACAATAAATGTATATTAATAAATTTTTCTACAAGCAGTCCGTTAAAACATGCAAACATTTCTTTGAACATGACATTGATTTTCATAACAAATAATCATTAAAACGAAGAAATAAACATAATTAATAAATTTCTTTAATATTAAGCATGAATTTAAGTTAAAAGTGTTTTCTTTTTTTACTTACAGCTAAGTCCCTTATCTTCCAAAGTTGCCTTAAACAATTCAAAATCGAATTCATCTCCATCAGTTGCTAAAACAGAAAATAGTACTTCCAAAACACCTACTATTAATGTTACTGCAACTTCCCAAACACCAATGGCAGCTGCTGCTACAGTATTCGAAGATAATTCTTCTATACATAAATTTCATATCGATCCAGAATTGGAAACTGGTCTTTTTGATGACCACCACCAACATCAACAAGTACAAAAACAGCAATTGAATAACTCTGGTGTTAATAAATTTTCAAATAAGTTTGTGGGTAAGTTGTTTTGAAAATTGTAATTATTTTTCTAGTTTTTAAAATAAACTATGATTATTTGTTTATATCTTAGGTTTAACTGAATTTGATGAAGCCAAAATACCGGAGTTACCAGGAGATTTAAATCCAAATATTGAAGGTAAGTTTGTGTTAAAATTCATTCACTTTTTAAACCTCAATTTGTTGCGTGTAAAATATTAAAGGGTGAACACACCAAAACTGCGACACTTAGAAACTAATACCAGAAAAAACTAGATGGCTTTGAAATAATTTTTTTTTTTATTCGAATACTTTGAAGTTTAGAGGTAATAAAAATATTAAAATATTTAAATATCGGACTTTTCGTCGCACATGCGCCATCATCTTTTGCACGAGTGCATCATCGACTTTTCGCGACGCCGACAACCACTTGGTTTTGAATTCTGCAATATCTTTTACCATTTCACCTGTTTTCTTCAATATTCCCTTCACTATTGACCAATATTCCTCAATACGGCGTAGCTCTGGGCTATTGGGTGGATTGCAGTCGCGAGGTACAAAATCGATTTTATTTGCATTGTACCACTGCAATGTGTCCTTGGCATAGTGGCAGCTTGCCAGGTCCGGCCAGAACAGTGGTTGTGTGACGTGACTCTTAGTAAATGGCAGAAGACGCTGTTTGAGGCACTCATCCCGATAAATTTAAGCGTTCATTGTTCCAGATATGATGAAAGGGCTGCTTTTACGACCACAGGAGCAAATGGCTTTGGAAACTTGGACTTAATTTTCAATTTACAGCAATTGTCGGACCTTCTCTGTAGCGATTTAAAACCCTGGAAACTGTCGTATGGTGCACTTTTACATTTTTCTCAATATTACGCGCCTGAGAACCGGAAAGTTTTTATATTCGTGCAAAATAATTTGCCTCGTTTCTAACTCGGTGGTCATTTTTGACGAAACTAAAAGTCAAATTCAAATGAAATTTCTCATACATGAAACTTAGGCCTACTCAGGGTATTTGAATATATAAATTTTTTTGAGTAAGTTATAAGTTTTCCAAAGTGTCGCAATTTTGGTGTGTTCACCCTTTAGCAGCTGTATTCATAATGAAAAGTAAGTAGCTGCTTATACACTGAACACAATGAGCTTATAATTAAAATTACTAGGCGGTCAAGACAAGCATCGCCTCTACCATTGTGTTCACATTTTTTCTGTAGAATTTGCTTGATAGATTTTACAAAAAGCGTTAGCGAACGTCGTGCTAATTTGTTGGCAGCGCCGAAAAAAGACACCAAACAATCACTTTGTACTTCCCGGTTTATTTACTCCTTGCTAGTATGTATTTTAGGCCTAGCAGATTGTTAGAAAAGAGTTTACTGTTTAAAAGCAAACTGTTTTTTTTTTTATTGTAAACATATTTTTTTGACTTTTAATCACAGAACTTTAGAAGGAATTTAGCAACAATTCTAGAATGAGTTTAACAACAGTGTTATGAATAAAGGACAATAAAGTACTAGCAATTATTTGTTATTAAATGTACTGGGATAATACCAAAAAAAATAAAATCCCAAGCCTACACCAACATTAGGAAATAACTACGGACAAGCGTTTATTGGTGTTATCATTTCAACAACATGCTAGTACATATCATTGCCAGTACATGTACTACCATCTCCAATACCGGGTCGACATTGTGCCGTTTGTATTTTTCTACCTGGGTAGATATTAGTTGAATTAGAGTGAAAGTTCTTACGTTAACAAAGAAAAAATATTTCAAATTTTTACACATTTTTAAAACAAAAAATTTTTCGTGTAAACATATTTCATTTAATACGAATTTTATTTTCTTATTACCTTTTGGAAATTCGTAGATGCCATTGTTTTAAATTTTGTTAAAAATATCTAAAGCAACCGAAAAAAGGTTGATGTAGCAAATCTTTTAAAATTAAACCAATAACACTTTTTTATTTTCATTCTCCAATAATACTTTTTTATTTTCATTTCAGAACAATATAATGTTACATTTGAGGAGTGTTTTATACCAACATTAACCGCCAAACAAAGCACGAAAGGTAAATTAATAATTAAGCTGTGTAGAACATTTCTAAGCATATGATTTTAAATTTGTTATAATTCTCCTTGAGTTATATAATTATGTTTAACGCGCCTAACAAAGCAC
The DNA here is from genome assembly GCA_949987735.1 of Leucophora obtusa. Taxonomy (NCBI): domain Eukaryota; kingdom Metazoa; phylum Arthropoda; class Insecta; order Diptera; family Anthomyiidae; genus Leucophora; species Leucophora obtusa. The sequence continues at coordinate 331,479,311 of OX465295.1, read as the reverse complement.
CCATACCTTACATTTGTATTTGCATTCCAAATTGTTTCCTTCTTATTTAATTTGCTTATTACCAGGGCAGCAACTTTCATGCACTTAAAAATCGAAAATATGCGCCTCAAATATGCAGTAAAAAATGTAAAATATGCACTTAAATTGAAATATGCACTTAAAACCAGAAAATATGCACTAAAGATTAGAAAATAAACGCTTAAAACCAAAAAATGCACTTTAAATTTATTGATTTTTATAAATCATATACTCGAGAGCTTTTGGTTAAAACTTAAATCCAATATAAATGTCTAAGGCCCGATAACTGAATGTCCAGTTAAAATTAAGCCCGAGAGTTAAATTTAAATTTTATATGGGAAACAACAACAAATCTGTCAGTTAAAGTCCCAGTTAGTAGCTAACTGGACATTCTGTAATCGGGCCTAAGTAGATTGCAACTTATTCTTCCTTTTCTTTATTTTTCATTAAATATTATTTTTAGTTTTTTTAAAAATATGCAATTTAATGAAAATATGCAAAAATATGCAATAAAAATTACAAAATATTCAAACAATATGAACTTAAAAGCAAAATATGCATTTATAACAAAATATGTAACAACAAATTGATGCCATTTTGTTGCAAATTCTTTGATTCGGAAAAGTATTTGCTCAAAATCTTTTTTGGATTAAGGACTACAAACATGCATTTGCATGAAAGTCGCTGCCCTGCCTATTATGTACATATAATTGAAAATTTGTTATTGTTAACTATTTTCTTTTAATTCTCCTTTATCTTTATCTTTTATATCATAACTAAACATTATCTTTATATTCCACATCATTATTTCTTAAAAAGTTGGTAATTTCAGCAAAAGTGTTTGCTGAAAATCAGCGAGCTGATTTTTACCAAAAAATAGCAAAAGTTTTTATAACACTTAGTAGATTGGAAATGAAAAAAATCCTTGCTAAAATCACTAAACTTTTCACGGAATATTAGTAGATTGAAAAACACTAAAAATATTTGTAGAGAAATTTTACTTTAGTTAATTTATTTGCTGAAAATTTAAATATATATAGAAATTGTGTAGAGTTGTTATTTTTTAATTATCATTTACGTTGTCTGGACTACATCCAGACAAGCTGCGACATCTACATCTTGTCTGTTGTAGTACAGGCTATAAATGAGGTTATCAGCACAATTTTTGTATCAAAATATATTGACGTTAAGGTGCGACTCACAATTAACATCGTGCATTATGGTTAGACCACCCTTTATTTGATACATTTGGTTGAGGACAAAATATGGATAATATTGTATCGAACCATATCTTATTCCATTAAATTAGATCTAATACGATCTAATTTGATACAATTTAAAAAAAAAAGATGTTATTTTTCGGATATAATTATATATAATCAAGTCATATAATTTTTTTTTACTAGGGATATTCAATTTTCATCAAAATATATTGATCCCCAAGAATAATTTCTTTGGTCCCCCAAGAATAATTTGCTGTTAAAACCACATCTCGCCCGGATTATTGTCATCCATATTTTCAAACAAAAAACCATTGATCATGGTGTGGTACCAATCTCAATTGACCGCAACGCGACGGTTTCATTTTTGAATAACTAAGGTCCAATGATGCCACCAGCGTGTAAACCGCACCAAACGGTGCATTTTTCTGGATGTAATGGAGTCTGTAGGGTCAGCTGTGTTAGTTTAACTCCATATGCAGCAATTTTGTTTATTAACAAACCCGTTAAAAGCCAAAAATGAGCTATATCGTTGAACACAATTTTATAATCTAGATAATTTGGTAGCGTTGTTAAAGAGTCAATCTATTCATGATGATTTGCCAGAGTATACTGATCATAAATGTCAAGAAGTAAGAGCAGTATGACAGTTCGTTTGATAATTAACCCTTCCGTAAGTTCTATCGGGCTTAAAAACACCCTTTATAAAATATCTTTTTATTATTTTGTATGTATATACCACGGATATTTCGTTATCCTATATTTTTGTTGTTATTGTTTGCATAAACTTTGAGGATGTCATTTAATGAGTGACGAAATATCGGTGATATATATAAAAGTTAGTTTATATTTAAAACCAAATGAACTCGAGCTCAACTATTCAATAAATTCATTAATTACAAAAGTCTATTATTACTTTAAAATTTATAGTTTTTTCAGATCTTAAAGACAAAGCATTAATTGTTTTGGGTCCCACGACCATTATAATAATTGCTTTTGTCTTTTTTTCTTTTTATATATATTTTACAAAGCCGCCGGAACTCGGAACTCGTTCCACAGAACCTAAATATAAGGTATAACTGACAGAATATCAGTTCTGAATCTAGTTCAAGGGCAACCGGTTCTTGTTTGGAGGTATAGAAGCGGTTGCTTTGTGTTAAAACCCATAGTAGAACGTGTTAAACCCCTCCCAAAATCAAAGAAACTCGTACGCCAACGTACATAATTGTTGTTGTTTCACATAATATTTTTGTCTAATTGGCCACAAATCTAAAGCTGATGTACTGATTTTGGTCGTACGCATGCATAAGAAAATAAGTTTTACTAAAACCGTCTTTTTGGAACACAAAATTTTGCTGGGTCATTCTACAATTGACTCTTTACAACCAAACATTTAGCGGTGTAAATTTATGTTACTACTTAAGGTTGTAATGCTTAGCGAGTTGGACTGTTACACATAAGGTTGGGCGTTTGATCCCCAGCAACGGCAGCAACAATTTAAAAAAGTAACATGTATAAGTTTTCTATCCCTCATAGATATCTCAGCGTCCTCCTTCGGTGTTCCCATAGCACTCAACCCTACCAAAGTAAAATAACATAACAGGGCTATGAACTAAAAAGTTTCAACAAAGTGCCATCAGATGTCGGGCAACAACTGTTCTAAGATTCAGGCAACTACCATAGTTGAGGCCCTTCATCTTTCACCACCTTTCATTCCTTCTCTATCCCCAAAGAAAGCATCACTTTAATTAATAGGAAGAAATTCCTGAGTGTTGCTTCTTTAAAAAAAAAAATTTTTAAAAATCATGTTTGGCAATTTATAACAATTGATATGACTAGCAAAGAAGGAACTTACTAATTGTTTTTCTGTTTAATTAATTCGAACTTTAAAATTCTTCTTTTGCAGTTCCAGACGAGTTTATCATTGATAAAACTCATCTCTTATTGCCCACAGAAACTGACACAGCTGTTTCTTCAGATAATGAAGTATTTGCTGATTGTCAAGATGAAGACAAAGATCCCTTAGCTAACACCTTTGCCGAACAAACATGCACTTTAGATACCACCACAGAAATGGAATCATATCAAAGTGCTAACAATAATACCATAAATTTTCAACTCAGCAATACTATGGATAATATAAACGATATAACAATGGAAGCTGAAGATGAAATTCCACTGCAACAAGCACAGCAAACTCAAGTTGTTGAGGAATTGAAACAAGCAGATCTACCACAATATAAAACTATGGATGATGAACCTATGGATATTGATATGAATACTACCATGGAAATGATACAAACTTCTGCAAATAATATGCAACATGTTGAGCAAGTTTTACAACAAGCTGAAAATATATTACAACAGATTGAGGAAAATAAGCCATTAGAAGAGTTAGAAAATTCCCAGGGATTACTGGTAAAACAAAGTGAAATGTCCAACATTTCTTTAATGATTAATACACCAATGGAAAGTAACATACAACAATATTTGGAAATGGAGCATGCTAAACATGAATTATCTTTGAATAAAAGTATTGAGTTACCCGTGAATAAATCGAAAACTGTTGGCGCGGAATGTATTATTCAAACCGTGAATGATGAAAAACAGCAACAGCAGTCCGAAAAGGAATTATCTAGTAGCAAATTGGTATTTAAAGATGTTCCATCTACTCAAGATATAACACAATCATTAACCAGCAATAACTTAACTATAGATTGTATGAATTCTAGTACAAGTAGTTCAACTTCTTTAAAATCTTCTCCTGCTGGGAAACAAGAAGCAAAATTAAATTTAACTTTGGGTATGAGTTCATCAATGACTTCTTCACAAAAAAGTTCTGCTCCCAGTTCACCATCATTTCCCCTAAAACATTCACAAAGTGCAGGATTTCCACGTTCTCCTAAATCCATGCAAGAGAATCCACAGCAATCTCCTTTTTTGGAAAAATCCGATTATTTTGAAACACGTTCTCTATCATCAAAATCTTCTACAGAAATTTCACAAGAAAATGTCAATAATTTAAATGGCACATTTGTGGAACCATCGACCTCAGCAGGTTCAATGGAACAATTAACTTTAGGTTCATCTAACTTAAATGGAACTTATGTAGAACCAGTTAAAACACCTTCAGTTTCTTCTAATTTAAATGCTACATATGTTGAACCAACAGCCACAGCAGATACAATAAAACAATTATCTAATGTTGCTGATAATTTAAATGGTACCTATGTGGAATTCAACTCAGTTGACTCATTAAATAAGGACACACTTTTCCTACCACCTGATAGTCTTAATTTGGAAGTCAACAATGCTACAGCAAATAAAAATACCCAAGAATTTAAGATTCCTTCTACACAAACTAATCGTCTTACTTTTGGTGTAGATTCTCTTACTCAAGAAAATTCGTTAGAAAAATTTCCACAACATAGCTCTGTTCCAGATAACAAGCGTCGCACATTTAACATTCAATCGTCAGAGTCTGAACTCGATTCTATTAAGCAATTTCCTTCTTTGGATAAAACCGATAATTCTCGTCGAACTTTTAGTATCAATGATATAGAAAACTCATCTCAGAATAAACTTTCAACTTCTACAAATGATATGAAACCAAGACGTACTTTTAATGTGTCTTCAGAGGGACCAACTGCTATGGATACTAGCTTTGAGACGATGGAAGTTGATCAAACTGTGGAACAGCATACTACAATGCCAGTTAATCTAAATGTAGAACAAAGATCAGAATCTCCTACATTGTCAACAATGCCACAAAGATCACAATCACCTCCTTTGCCAACAATGCCAAATAGATCACAATCTCCTCCTCTAAACACCATGCAACCAATATCCAAATTGCCCTCTACGCCAACTATACAGCAAATATCCCAATCACCTCCTCTATCAGGCATGCTTGAAAAATCAAAATCTCCTCCACTCCCAGCTAAACCAACATCGAAAGCCGAAGAAAATCCACCCAAATCCAAATCTCCACCACCATTACCTCCCAGAACTCTACACAAACCTATTATGATCAAAGAAGAAGCTATATCTCCACTTCCTGAATTCTCTACTCCACCTACCACATCAACCTTTACGACAGAACCTCCCCAACATCCCTTTTCAAATGTACAAAAAAGACCATCCATCCATGATCATGCTGCTCGCGCTCATGGTGATATTTTATCCGCAAAAGAACAATCTAATAATAAAGTTAAAGATGAAAAAGATGTTTTTGTTGAAAAATTGACTCCTTCACCCATCGAGGACATATTTACTTCTGTTTCGGCTACTTCAACAACTTTAACCAATTCTTCGGGACTCTCTGAATTCGATCAAAATTCATTATCTGCATCGACGTCGCTGATAAATAATGCAGAACAACTTAAACAACAAGAACAATTGCAGCAACAATTTGGTGATGAGGAATTTCATGGAAATAACCGTGAGTACATTCAATGTTGTTCACTCTTATTTTTCTTTGTATATATATTTTTTATATATTATATTTGTTAACATCTTTATTTTAATATAACTCATACAACTTTAACATAAGATACATATTTGGCAATTGCAATAATTCATATTTTAAATTTATTTAAAAATTCAAAGAATATAGGTAATATTTTATTATTTACAATTTTTTATATTGACGCTGCGCATTTTACGATAGCTGTGTTTTCGACTTAACTATATCCGTTAACTCATACAAAAACTCAAAGTGCATAAAAACGCGTTTAAGACAAAAACTAACACATTACTTTTCGTATGCACGTTAACTTTCAACACGGATAATTATCGTCGTTGAAAACTCAACGTTTATACATTTTCACATCTAACATAACTTATTCGCGTTACTTTCTAAAAACTTTTGCTGAAGCACTTTCGATTATACGGAAAAATTATAAACATAACCTCTTTAAAATAATTTATACGACAATCGGTTTAACGTAGATTTGCTTTAAATACTTAACGTTGATAGGCTTGAGACAGAATAACAAAACAAAAATTACATCATATTTACAGCGTCGAAGGAAATTGTACAATAAGAATAACAAAAAAATTTAAGATCCTAGTATATTGTTTGCTTTCCCCTTGATTTGATCACAGCTTGCAATCTTCTGCGCATCGATTCCACTAGGTTTCTGGTTATTTTGCGAGAGATTTTTAATAAATGTGAATTTTACCCTTAACCATGTATACAAAACCACCTAAAATTTAAATGTTTTGTGTTATGCCATAAACAAATAAGCATACTTCGACATGCTTTATTTGTATTTTGTTATAAATTGTATTAGATTAAGATAAAATTAAAATTATTTCCATTTTATTTCTGACTATTCTTATATCAATATGTATCCTAACATTATTTCCCCAGTGCTGTTATAAGAATTAATCTTGTTGCATTGGTATGCTAAATATATAAATAAATAAAAAAATAAATAAATGTTACACACCGGTAAATAGACCTCTCAAATACCTTTCGTTTGACACCAAATTTTGCTATAGTTACTTTAGAAGAAATATGAAATAAAACAAAAAAACCAAAAATTGGGCCTCTTTTGACACCATTTTTTAACCCTTAAATATAAATTTGGGTAGCTAAAAAAAAAATACGTGTCCTTGAAATTTTTCTTCTCTACAAAATATCCGAAGCTCATTAAGATCTGCCTGTCTGCGTTGGGAGTCTTTCCTTATAAGCGAATTATGTCGGTAAAATTAACTACAATTGCAGTTAAAAAAAGTGTAAACTGCAATTTCATTTAAATTTAACTGGCATTGTAGTTATTATAACTACAATTATAGTTAAAAATAACTACAATTGTATAGGGTGTTTTTTTAAGCCCGATAGAACTTGCGAAAGGGTTAACTGTCAAACGAAGGGTGAGTTCCTAAACGTCAAAACACATTGCAGTGTTTGCGGTTTTACTACTGTTTCGATGCAAAGCAAACAAGTGTGTTGCTTACTTTGTAATAAAAACATGTCAACAAAGCATCAACAACATTTGTGATGCACAGTTTGCTTTTTATATGCGCATCAATTGCGTTTACGAATGCATGACTTTGTTCAGTTGCATTGCAAATGACGTTTTTGAACTCAGCCGAACTGTCATACTGAGCTCACTTTTTGACATTTATGATTAGTATACTCTGGCAAATCATCATGAATAGATTGACGCTTGAACAACGCTAACAAATTATCCAGATTTACTTCGAAAATCAGTCATCAATTAGCGCAACTTATAGACGCAAAATTGTGTTCAGCGATGGGGTTAATTTTTGGTTTAATGGGTTTGCTAATATAAAAAATTGCCGCATATGGAGTGAAACCAATCAACAATATACCCTACAGACTCAATTACATCCAGAAAAATTCACCGTTTGGTTCGGTTTACACGCTGGTGGCATCATTGGACTTTATTTCTTCAAAACTGAAGCTGGAGTTCGCGTTACGGTCAATGGAGATCGTTACTACACTATGATCAACGATTTTTTATTTGAAAATGTGGATGACATTGCCGGGCGATATGTAGTTTCAACAGGATGGCGCTACGTGCCATACGGTGACCGCAAACATCGACTAATTGAAATAAAGATTTGGCGATAAGTTGATTTCGAGAAATAGACCTGTCAATTGGCCTCCAAGGTCGTGCGATTTGACACCTCTCGATTATTTCGTGTGGAGCCACGTGAAGTCACTGGTTTATGCTGGTAAACCAGCAACAATTGACGCCTTCGTGTTATTCGTTACATACGGCCAGCAATACTCGAAAAAGCCGAGTAGGTTTGAGGTTAAGAAGAATAAACATTTTTCAAAAGTTATAAACATATTATTAATTTGCAAATCAGACTAGATCTAGTTTCTGCCTTTTTATGGACAGGCTTCATCAGTGATTTTCCATTAAATTATATTATTGTTTATAATTTATTGTCAGATTGTCTCTATATGATAATTTGTGTTATTTTTTTTAAATTTAAATTTCTATCGGGCTTAAAAAAACCCTACAATTCAAATGCAATTGCAGTGTATACTTTTTTAACTGCAATTGCTGTTGATTTTACCGACATAATTCTCTGAGTGATATCCTAAAAAAACAATGATAGGTTTTGTTTGTAAAATGTTTTGGGAAAATTTTCTTGTGCAATTTGGATAATTTTCGAGATTCGATTATATAAAAATGTGTCTTAGTGTTGGCCAACAATATTTTAAATTACAGAATTATTTTATGTTAATCCAATTTGTTAGAAAAGGCTTGTCATATGCTTACAATTTAAATTTAATACCACTGCATAAAAGATATAATTTTTAGTAATAAAAATGTTCTCTCTTTACACTCAGGAAATTATGTAGATAAAACTGTAAAAACTACTGTTTTTTAATTAAATTTGCCTTTTGAAATTACTAATTTAAATTTAATAAAAACAAATTTATGTAAATTCTCTTAAATTGATTTTATTGTCAAACCAATTTTACAATTAAGAAACAAAATTTACACTTACTATCATTTTCGGTATTCACTCTTATCATATTGTTCTAGATGTCTTCCTGCGAGGCATGAAATATTGTTTGGCTTCCTTTTTTTGCAGGAATTGCAATTTAATAATATTTACATAAATGCGTATACTTTCTGTCATAAATCTAATCTTATTATTTTCGTTATTTGAGAAAATTTCTTATTGTGAAATTTTCAGTCTTATGTGTCTGCTTCTTTCAGCGTTGTTTTTTTTGCCTAAGAGATACAAGATAAAAAAGTCTTTCACTATAAATTTTTAAACAAGCGCCATATTTGTTTTGAGTGTAGAATATTTGAACGACGAATGCATACATATATACTTGAAAATAAAAATGTTTGTTAAAAAATTAAAAACAATTGCGTAATGTAACTGTAACGCAAATGCAGTTGTTTTTGTAGGTTGTTTAAAAAAATAACTATAAAAAATACTCTTTTTTTTTAACAATTGCAACACAAATGTCATGTGGTAACTCCATAACTTTTCTGAGTGTATGTCTGCAAATCCCTTTTATGTGGCACAAATATGTTATATTCGTTTTATCTCAATGAAAAATTAAAACAATTTCAATAATTTGCAGTAGCAATTTTATAGACTTAACCCTTATAAAGACAAGAGATACAAATATGGTAAATTTTAAGCATGACAAGGGACTTCGTGTAATACAAGTTTGTTGTCATGTAAATTTCTAATCAACAAATTTGCAACAAAATGACATCGATTTGTTAGTGTTTATATTTATGGAAATATTTATCTGGGCGTAAAACTACGTCCAGCAAGAAATTAGGATAATCGGATATCGGGAAGACGTGCCGCATCGGCGCTGAAGCTTACAAGGGAAAAGTAAGACTTTTTGCACATTTTCTCAAAAACATTGATATTTTGAAACTAATTCGAAATAAAAACATAGAATTTTGTAGAATCATAATTCGGAGTGAATTGTCTTTGTTATAAAACAATATAAACTTAAATCGGTTAAAATACAACGGGCTATTACAATTTCCTACAACAATTTTAGGAATTCCTTTTTTCATTTGGGTAGCGCAGAGATTTTATTTCTGAGGACTTCGAGAAAACTGCGATTTTTGGCACTTATTTAGCTTTTAGGCAATTTTTTTTTGTTTCGTTATTTTTAAGGTTAGCGGCATTTTAAATTAGAGGAGAATGTCAGAAAAATGCAATAACCAACTTTCCGACTATGATAAACGATAATTTTAAATCAGGGTTGACAGGCAGTACCGCTAAAATACCATTATCGATTCAAAACCCTGAATGGTATTAATGCCGTTAACCTTAAAATACTGTCACCGACATAACCCAAACCGAAATAACTGAAATACCGTTAACCTTAAAATCCCGATACCGAAATAAAATGATATATTGCTATCCTTAAAATACCATGTTTTTACCATCCACTAAAATTAAGTCGATGATTTGAAAACCGCTGAAAAAATCAATAATCCCCCTAATTATGTAAGGCGTAGACGTTTTTAGCCGTTTTTTTTTTAGTAAAAACGTGATAGCGACTATTTTTGCACTGTTTAAGTCAACTCAGGCTTGTATTTTGTTAAAATTAGCTGTATTTTCGCTCATACCCATTAACGTTAAATATTGAAAGCAAATCTATGTTTAACCGATTAATGTATAAAAAAATTATAAACAGTTAATGTTTATAATTGCGGTATAATCGAACGTATGGCAGCAAAACTTTTTAGGATTCACGACCTCATTTAGTAAAATCAACGACTATATAATTAAAAGACTATCTAACTCTCCCTACCTCTGTTAAATCACTCTCTTCTTAATTTATATCGAAAATTCAGCCATAAGAATTACACACGTCTGCAAAGGCTAACATTTTCGATATAAATTGTCACGTCTGGTAAAATCATGGTTAAGGCATATGATGCCAATAAAATATCTTAAAAGTAGATTTTGTAACAGTTTTTTCGCTCTCCTGAAAATCTATTAAAAAATACATGTGACATTTTGCAGGCCAGTCGACGTATTGTATTATTAGCTTCGCCAAGAAAAGTTTAGTTTTTGTTATTTTGATTTTGAAAAAATCGATTTGTATGAAGGCGTTTTTACTAATCAGGGGGAATATAAATTTAAAAAATTTTAAATGCATATTTTCCGATTTTTAATATTTATTTTATGTAAATAAAACACGACTTATAGTGCATATAAGTCGAACAGAACAAGAAGTTACGTATTTCACGAAAATGTACACTATTTCCACTTTAAAGGGTTAAACAGTAGAGATGAATACTCAACAAAAATTTAGCAAGACAAATAATTATGAACTGCAGTATGTAGTAGCAACCCTCCCAAAAATGTATGTCCGTCGATGTGGCTGTCTGTTTGGTATTCATCATCAAAGGAGATATACATAGACATGAAATGAAGGCATTTCTTTCTTGTTTAGCAATTAATTTCAAATTTTGAAGTCATCACATTAAATATGTCATACAGTAGCAGTGTTGCCAGAACTTGGTTACTAAAAATGGCTAAATTTCTGGGGAAAAATGGCTAAAATAAAGCCAAAAAATGGCTAAACAATTTTTAAGATGAATCTGCCTATTTTCTTTAAAAATTTATTGAACGCAGGAAACCTATCAACAAATTCACTCCAACAGTCATTTAACGGACAAATTTTGAGCTCTTTATATGAAAATTATAGAGTTAAAAATGACCTAAAAGTAGGGAATCATCCCTTAATCAAATGCGGACACTTAAAAACGCACTTTTTTTAGTTTTAAAGGATTTTAGACCGCTCAATAGCGAAGAATTTTTATGTTTTCTGCTTTATCTCGCTTAGTTTTCGAGATATGGGCCATTTTATTAAATAGCCCATATCGTAAACGGCTTTGTAGCGAAAGCCGAAAAGACATATTATGTCTTGCTGGCCTTATAGAATTCTGTCCAAAGTTTTTTATTCTTTGTAATTTACTTGTGAAAATTGAATCATCTTTCTTTAATTTGAAAAATAATTTAAACAGAAAGTAATATTAATTTATGATCTGAAATCGAACTAAAAGTCATTCATTTACAAAATAAAAAGATTAACTATACATACCTCTCATTCATGAAAAATTTTCATTAAAAATATCAAAGGGTTCAAGGCCCCACCAAGGACCATTTTTAGACAGAGATAACGTTTTTATGGTTAGGACTAGTCGAACTTTTCGTCAATTTTGCTTTATCTCTGTTAGTTTTCGAGATATGGGCAATTTTAAAAAATCGGGAGAGAAAGAAATATTGTCATCTTTAAAACTTCGGATACATTGGTGGCGCCATCTACCGGGTAATACCAGAAACATGGAAATATTATATTTTAACAATAAATTGTGTAAAATTTAACGAATGGGTTCTTAAAAATTAGTTATAAACAATATTGTAAATTAAATGAGGATAACTAAAATCTTTGTTTAATCAGCGTTTCAACTAAAAATTTGTTAAAAATTAGTCAAATCAATTTGAAACCCGTTTGCAGATTTTTTTACTGACATTAATTTAAGTGTAGTCAGTTGACTTTAAGTATGTTTAAATTAAATCCTAATATTTTTAATGCAATTAAATAAAAATTTTGAACTTTTTTTAATTAAAAAAGTTTTTCTTCAAAATAACTTAGAAAGTATAGAAATTTACTTTTGTTCCGTCATTTTTTAAAACAAAGTAGGTGTTTGAAATTTTGTATCAATACTTATTATGTGTTCAATTTTATTTGAATGAATTAAATCCGTAATTAAATGCCTTAAACAGATTATTTTTCACAATTTGTTAAATAAGATTTTGAATTTTAGCATATTTAATTCAATTAATATGACAGAATGAAAAAATCCCTTAATTTAGCTATAAATTAAGGCTCAAAAATTATGTTTTGTACAAAAACGAAAAATGGATAAAAAATGTCTAAACATTTTCTAAAAATGACTAAAATAATGGATAATGGCTAAATCCTTTTTTTTTCTGGCTAAACGTGTTCAAAAATGGCTAAATCTAGCCATAAAATTGCTAAATTGGCAACACTGTACAGTAGACTCCGCATTAGTGTACATCCCAAAATGCCAAAGAAAAACCCTTGGTACATTGAACCCCTTACCCGTACATTACTTCTGAAACTTTGACCTTACCGTTTAAAACTCTGAAATCAAAAAATTCACCTATTAAGAATAGGTATTATCCCAGTACATTTAATAGCAAATTTAGTAGTTTGCTAGTACTTTACTGTCCTTTTAGTGTACATCGCAAATTTTTAATGTATTCTTTCGAAACTTCACAAGAAAAGTTTTTTACGTAAAAATACGTAAAATTTATAAAATTTTTAATTTTAATAAATTAAAAAAAGCTCATTAATTTTCAGAAAACAGTACTGGCAAAGCACGTTTTAAGTAGTACCAGCATTTCGCAAAAAACAGTGCTCTACCAGTACAATATTTGTTGAAACGTCGGCAATTTCTACCTGGGTAGTCTACTTTAAAAGGACAAGTAACAATAGATAGAAAACAAACGAACACGAAGTACAAAAGAATTGTAATAAAAGAAAAAATGGTATTAACAAAAAAAGGGGGAAAACAGTATTAAACATGGTTGGTAAACTAAACGATGCTGTTATCGGTTATTATAACTCTATTTTAGAATATTTTGGTAACGGTATTTTACTGGTAACGCTATATCATTTATTTCGATATGGATATTTTAAAGCTAACATTATGTCAGTGACATTGCCTGCCAACCCTGGTATTAAACAAATACCAGGGATATGACGTCATTAAATATACGGGTGCAAAAACTACAAATGAAAATTGTGACGTTAAATGTAAATGAAATAAAGTGAAGGAGCGAAGACATTTAAAACATTAAATTGACTAAACATTACAATGCATCAGTTATTGACATACACGCAGAAAAAAAAACAGGTGGAATTTTATCTAAGTGCTATGTAATTATTAGGGCAAGGAATTTCATGCAAATGCATGTTTTTTCTCGATAGTCCAAAACTAATATGGACTAAATATTTATCCGAATCATCAAATTTAGAACAAAATGGCATCGATTTGTAGTTGCATATTTTTGCATATTTTGACATATATGCATGTTTTTGCATATTTTGACCTTAAATGCATATTTGATGCCTTTTTAATGCATATTTTGTGCTTTTTAATGCATATTTTGTGCTTTTAAATGCATATTTTGTGCTTTTTAATGCATATTTGTGCATATTTTTAATTTTTAGGAGCATTTTTTATTTTGTAAAAATATAAAAACTTTATACGTTTTCATATTTTGATTCAATCAAAATAAACATTCTGAAAACCTTGTTGACCACCTATGGGAAATCTAGTTCTGTGTCTGTTTGCAAAATAACTATCTTAAATACATTTTTAAGTTTTAGAGTGCATTATTTTTGCAAAAATAATAGTTTTTAGTGCATATTTCTTATATTTTTAATGCATATTTTTCTTTTTTAACCGCATATTTTAGGCGCATATTTTTAATTTTTAAATGCATGAAATTCCTTGCCCTAGCAATTATACAACTACATAAGTTCGAAGCAAGTTTGACAAATTTCTAGCAAAATATATGTAATTTTTCGGATATTTTCCACTACACATGTATATATTTTGCAAGGATTGTATATATTTTACAAAAAAATGTGGATATTTTACTAGAACTTTGTAAAACTAACTTGAAAATTATGTAGTTGTATAATTACATAGCTCTTAGGTTATATTCCTCCTGTTTTTTTCTGTGTGTATAGAATAGACAAAATGTTGTTGGCCTCCAAAAAAACAGACTAATGACCTTTTACAACCACTCACTACTGTTGTGTTGTTACAAGCAATAAAACCTTTAGATTTAATTGAATTTTTCTAGATTATAATATCAAAACCGTCTAAAACCATTTAAATCCGTCTACTTAGTAAAATGTTTTTTTAAAGTTTTCTATTCCGTGTGTTTGTATGTATGTTTTTAACATTTTTGTTGTTTATTAAATCGGAAATGCAGTCAAGGAATGTATGCTGTTGCTATTTTGTGTTAACTTGTAAGTGTGTGTGTAAGAGAATTATAGCAGAGTTATTTGGGCCCATTCGGACTTTTTTTCAAGTACTGTCGTTACTAAACCAATATTTTTACATAAATCGTATATGTACTAAGCTGTCCAGTACCGATTTCGGTAATACCGAAATTGTCAAAATTCATAGAATGTTTTTCCTAAAAATTTTCTTGAGAGAAAGTCAAAAGATTAAAAAATTAGTCTAATAAACATTTGTACACTTTTGTGTCTACGATTTCCCAGTATTGGTGATGGCAATTGTCAAATTTCTCCAAATTTTCTTTCTAAATTTTCTAAAAAAGAATAAAAAAAATATTTTTGATTTTCTTGATTCTCGCGAACTATAATTTTTTGTTTTTATTTAGGATTTAAAAATGTTTTTTTGATTTGCGAGTTTATTTTATTCAGTCGAATCAAAATTGAATCGATGTAAATTATACCAAATCATTATTTCACTTTGTTTAATATCAAATCAGTGACTTAAAATTATTTTAAAATATTCACTGATTCATAAAACGAATAAATCTTTATTCGTATTAATTCAAAAAAGAATTGCCTTTTTCAAGCTCTGAATGGAACACAAGAGATAAGACTAAACCTACTTGGAATCAATAATTTTCGTACACAATTTTGAAATTTTGAGATCTAAGTTTACACATTAAATAAGAATATTTAATACCGAAAATTCGGTACTGGGAATTTTTCAATACCGATTCGGTATTGGAAACCCTAATATATACGTTGTTCTAACGAAACTGTTGACACATGACCAGTTTTTCAAAAAAAAAAAACAGGCGACCATTTGTTGCGAAGTGCTTCGATTACGAACAACTTTTGTTGGGTTTCGTTCATCATGCGACACCCATACAGTCGACTGCTGTTTAGTTTCAGGCTCATATGTATAAATCCATGATACGTCACTTGTAGCGATCTTACATACGTTTTTTAAAGCACCGCTATTGTATTTTTTGAGCTGTTAAGTTGTGCGGAATCCAACGAGAACAAATTTTTTTTACGGCTAAATTTTGATGCAATATTTTATTAATGCTGGTGGAAGTTCTGCCCTAGGTAGCTTCAATCTCAGAGTATGTCACATGACGATCTTACGTTATCAGTTTTTGCACAGCATCAATGTTTTCTGGCACAACAACTGATTTTGGACGACCTTCTCAAAATTCGTCTTGGAGCGAAGGACGTCCGCGATTAAAATCGTTATGCCAGCTTTATTGAATTTAATTTGTCTATGCACTCTTCTTTAGATAATCCACATCGAAAATCGTAATAAATAAATGCCCGAAAATTTTCACGTGTTACTTGCATTTTTTTTTTTTTTGCTGACACTCAACTTTTAATTTTTTGTAAACCACACAAATAATGCTCAAATTCTAGTGGAAATATCAGCTGGCGCCTAACAAGTGTTAAAGTGGCCCAGGCTCACAATATAAATAGTTACCCTCGTAATACAGTATCATTAATTTCACGAATTATCGTCTGTTAAAATTTTAAATTCTTTAAAATTCAAATATATCTAGGAGTAGTAAAGGCACCCAGCCTGCCCTTTGTATCTCGTTTGTGCTTGTTGCAAAATAACGTGTTTTTCAGTATTACGTGACGTTATATCGTTTCTCATAAAAATGTAAATGAGTGTAGTATAAATACAAAATGCAACAACAATTCTACTTTTAATACGGTTCATTTCTTAATTCAAGTTCAAAAGTCGTTGATATTGTTGAAATTTTTCTATACATTCTTAGCTACAATTTTTTTTAATACCTTCAACGAAGGCGAAAATATATTTTATGCATAGAAGAAGGTTGGAATGTGTTGTTTTTTGTACCGTATGTGTATGTTTCTCTTTCTCAAGGTTTACCGATTAAATGTTAAGATAGAAAAATAAAAAAAAAATTTAAAGGGAAGGATATAAAGGAGGAAACTCAAGTGAATTTCATGCACTATGTCAGCGTGCCAAAACCGGATATATTTTCTTGTAAAAATATGGCGCTTTCCACCTGAAGTTTATTTTATCTTTAAAAGCCAACTTTTATTGAAAATTTAAATTTGGACAACTTACCTGTTAAAAATTTCATCACAGATTTTCATATTTTTCCTACTTTTTCTAATTTTACAAATTTTGATGCTTTTTCCCATCGAAGCATTTAAACTTATATCAACCCAGTGTAGAAAATCATTACCAGATATGTGGTTATGTAACTACATACTTGGTAATGGTAACTTGTTACTTTTACCCAGCAAAAACAGACATTATCGAGTAATTTAGCGAGTTAGTAGCACGCAAAGGGTTTCACTACTTACCACGCTGTTTACTCGCAACATTACTTTTGTTCGCTTACTCACAAAGATAGAAAAAGTAGTTACTCAGAAGTTAGGTAATAAGTGGTTACCCTACATTGTGAAATAGTTGGTCATATTGGAAATATAAATTTTTACCTCGGAAAATTTTCTATTCAGTTGGAAAAATGTTCGAAAAAATTTAATAAATAGAATATTAATATAAAACAAAAACTAAATCAGTACTTATTCAATCAATTACCAGTAAGTGATTACTTTGCAAGAATATATAAGTACTTCTATAGCTTATTACCAGTAAGTCATTATTTTGTATTTTAAAGTAATGTAAAAGGTAATGACCTATCATTACTTGGTAATCCGTATGGTAATGACCTGTCATTACCATGTTTTTGCTGGGATATTATTACATTTCTTATTTTATATGGCGATGTCGCGCAAAATAATGAGTTATGGTTACACACCAGCATACGAAAAATCAAAAAATATATCGCTTCCTATGTGCTTACCAGTATTGATAAAAATAATGAGTGCAAAAATAGATTTTCAAAAAATTAATTTTATAAAAAAAATATTTTTTTTTATTATAATTTATTTTTTTAATAAAATTTGCTCGTGCGGGTATCGGACCTGGGATTTCAGATTGCCAGTCAATACCTCTACCATCTGAGATATCTCGACATATAATATTTGATAGATAGAAACATAATCGACCTGCTGCGCACAAGTCAGCTTACACGCCAACATACAAGAAATCAAAAAATATGTGTTTACATTAGGATATTCAATCGATTAATCGTTATTCGATTAATCGAACAATTTTTCTCAAAAATTGTTCGAAAAATTTGTTCTTTCTCCTTCTCTCTTTCTTATCTTTCTGAATGACTTCCTTTGTCAGACTTCCAATCCTATCTACTCTTTTGCAGATGACAGCAACATTTGCCATTCATATTCCTTTGATTATAGGCCAAGCCTTGTAGAGATTGGGGGCAAGAGGCAGATTATGAATGACACACTCAATCAGGACCTAATTACGATCTCTGAATGGGGTCGCGCGAATAGGGTCGATTTTAATCCACTGGGCATGAGAATACAGTGTGATGTCCGTTGGAAGGATCACGTCATTCAATTGTCGAAAGAGGCATTCAAGTGTCTTGGCTTTCTTAACCGGTGTAAGAACTACTTCACTTCTTCTGATCTCCTTACTATTTATACCACCTATATCCGGCCGAAGATGGAATACAACTCCCACATATGGGCAGGGGCTGCAAAGTCTATTTTGGAGCTTCTGGACCGTGTACAAAGGAGGGCGTCGGCGCTCATTAATGACAATAGGGTATCCAGCTCTATTGACTCATCGGAGCATCGTCGGAATGTGGGTTGTGTAACACTGTTCTATCGTTACTACCATGGGAAGTGTTCTGCTGAGATAAGTTTTCTTATCCCGGGGTCCCGTGTTTTTGTCCGTAACACTCGCTTGTCTAGTAGATCTGTTTGTGGTCGATTGTCCAGTTAGTCGCACAACGCATTATAGAGAGAATTCGTTCATTAGTCGAACCGCCCGTATGTGGAATAAACTCCCCGCAGATGTCTTTCCTGATACTTACAATCTAGAGAAATTCAAGTCTAACGTTCACAAACACTACTCCCTATTTCCTCCTCCCCATAACCTATTTTCCTGATATCAACACAATGCATTGCATTAGTAGGGGGCATCCCCTGAGTGTTGGTCTATAGTAAAAAAAAAATGTCCAAATTTCGAATAACGAATAATTCGAATATTTTCCTACGATTAATCGATTAATCGAAATTGGCAGAAAATTACAAAAATGTTTAAAATATAAATTTTTTATTAAAGTAAATGTGCTAAAATCTCAAACCTTTTTTGAAAAATTATGATAAATAATTTTCTGTAGGCTTGTACCTATCCGGATTTCATTCTGGCCTAAGAAAATAATTAAGGGACGACCTTTTAGAATTTCTGGAAATATTTGTTAGCTTCAACTCAGAGACTTTTATGTTTTTAAGTAGGAGCGTTAATAAACATCTTAAATCCCAAACAAAAAAAAAACATAAAATTATCACAGTTTGCTTTGTCATCTTCCAAATTACTAACAGAGTAGTAATTGTGACTTATCTAGTAAAGTATTGGTATATGTTTACGTACATATAATAAATTTTTAATTATTTTTACCACTTTTTAAACGTTGATATTAATCGAAGGCACTAATAATTATTATAGTAATTAATGATTATTATAATTAATGTAATAAAGCTTGTTTAGTGAGCACTCTGAATTAATAAAATAAAGGGATGGAGGTACGGAAACGTAGGGGGAAAATCAATTCTCAACAGAATTCCTCTCTACCTTTACGTTTTTTATGTATTCGATGCATACGAAAGAGATACAAATTAATGTACGGGGTCTTATATTCTTCTTTAACTCATTGCGGTGTGGTTCTCTACGATTTGGATAAAATTTTAATATGTGAAAGAGGGGACAGAATAAATAAAAATAATGAAAAAATCTGATTGCAATTATTAAATTTGTTGTATTTTCATAAATTTCAGAAGAGTTAGTGAACTTATTTTTGTTCATTTTTTAAATAAAATTATTAAAAACACAACAAGTGTATGTATATTATTTTACAGAGAGTTTTTTCGTTTAATCGATTAGTTTTAAAATTTTGTGCGATTAACCGGTTAAGAAGAAAACCCAAATAATTATTTGCACGATTAATCGATCAAAATAAAAAGCCGATTAATTGAATACCCTAGTTTACGTACACAGGTGGACAGAAAAATAGGTGTGAGTGTTTTCTTTTTGAAGGAACGTAAGGTTGTAATTTTTTCATCATTTTATTTTATATTTTAGAATAATTTATAAATTAAACATATTTAATGTATTTAAAAATTATTTTCATCTAAGGAAAAACTTAAAATAACATCAATTCAAGAAATTCATCGATTTTTATGTGGACAGTAAAAAAAGTGTATGTATAGTAGTAGACCGACCACCCATGAAATGTATGAGATTTTCAAAAGTGCTTTTTTGTTCGCTCCACCGACAGTTTCTGATAGATTGGGCATAAAAAATAATATGTGTACAAAAATTGGATCTCTCGGAGGGATACAGGCCAGTCAGTTTGAACTTTTGACCCTAAAAATTACCTAAAAACACTTCAAAGTTTTTCTGCGCCATAACTTCTAAATTTGGCGTTTTTTTTTTTAAATATACTATATAAGTATTTGTATGTAGAATAAGAGGACAAACACTTCCTTCATACTAGACTTCTACCTAGGTATGATATACAGTGAAGTTTTAAGGGGATAAAGTCAAAATTTGTGTGAAGACTTCATTTTAAACGACTCTCGTTAAAATTTCAACAGAGACAATTAATATTGGTTTTCATTATTTTGTATAGTAATGTATCTAGTTTTCATAAAGTAATTGCATTTGTAACATATATCAGTTATTCCATGACAAATTGACCAAAATTTGACTTTGAAGTATCGTTTTATTATACATATATGTTGTATGGAAATCCTTAGTAACAAGATTTGGATACGCTAGAACCCCTAATTTTGTGAGGTTTAAAAAAAATGCATAAGCACAAAATGGGGAAGGTTGGGTGGGGACAAATGGCTCCTCATCGGGGTCAAAGGTGGTGGTGAAGGGTTAAAAATCCACAAAAAGCCGCACAACTTCCCCGCAGTCACCCCTAGAGCGGTATAATGTAAGACCGACCCCCATTGATTTGTCCTCATCATCATTTTTTCCAAACATAACTTTCCCCTATCTCCACTCCGTAAGGGGGCTCCCATACAAATATGACATTTTGTAAAATTTACTCTCACCGCTTTAACTGTCCTAAAGGTGCCCCTAGAGAAGTCAAATGTATGACTGACCCCCCCCCCCAATTTTATATTTTTTTATAATTTTTTTTTTTATGAAATCAGCTCTCACCGGTCCCATGTTGCCTAGTAGAGGGGTGGAATGGAACTTCCCCGGATTCGTCCCTAGAGCTGTAGAATGTAAGACCGACCCCCATTGATTTGTCCCCTCCAACATTTTTTTCGAACATATCTACCCCCTATCTCCAATCCGTAAAAGGGCTCCCATACAAATATGACATTTTTATAAAATTTGCTCATACCGCTCTAACTGTCCCAAGGGTGCCCCTAGAGGAGTCAAATGTAAAACTGACCCCCAATATTTTTTGAACCACAATATTTTCTTGGAACATATTTACCCTCTATCTTCAACCCTTAAAGCGGTCCCCATACATTTTTTTTATTTTTTTATAATTTTTTTTATGAAATCTGTTCCTACCGCCCCATGGAGCTTTCAGTATGGGTGGTATGTAAGACCGATCCCCATTAATTTTCCCCCTAACATTGTTTCCGAACATAGCTCCCCTTTATCTCCACTCCCTAAGGGGGCTACCATACAAAAATGACATTTTTATAAAATTTGCTTACACCGCTCTACCTGTCCCAAGGGTGCCCCTAGAGGAGTCAAATGTATTACTGACCTCCAATATTTTTTCAACCTTAACATTTTTTGGAACATATATATCCTTTATATTCAACCCTTAAGGTGGTCCCCATACAAATTTTTTAGTTTTTATAATTTTTTTTATGAAATCGAGAAGGGATTGGGAAACCACATTTGCCAGGACTTGTTAAAGTGCCACGCTTGCCCTTTTCCGTTTGTATTTTTCTAACTGGGTACTTACTCCATTGATAAACCAACAAATATAGGGAATTAATCGAATGTGCTGCTCTATAGCACTGCATTTGCATGTGAACAACGTATAATAAATAGGTACTTCAGTCCGATTTTGGTCTTTCTTTCGTAGAATAAGAGATCTATGTTGCAAATGTAATTGGTTTTTAAAAACAACATATCTTACTCTACAAAAAAATTATAACCGATCCTTACTGACTCTGTCCAAATTTTAATGAGGGCTCTTTAAAATGAAGTTCTAACCTAAATTTTGATTTTATCCGCTTAAAAATTTAGGAGTTATGGTGCAAAAAAGCATTGAAGGGTTTTTAGGTAATTTTTAGGGTCAAAAGTCCAAACTGACTGGCTTGTATGCGCTCGAGAGATCCGATTTTTGTACACATATTATTTTTTATTCCCAATCTATCAGAAACTGCCGGTGGAGCGAACAAAAAAATAATTTTACAAATTTGGGTGGTCTAGTGTAAAGAAACAAACTTTAAAATAAAATAATAATTTGCACGTGAAAGTTTGTATTTTAAATAAACGTTAAACCAGGCAGTTAATATCCGGTATATCCACCATTATATTGGATAGATAGAATAGATTGGATTGTCTTAGACATAGATGAAATTAACTTTCGACAAATCTCTACCGGGATATTGTACCATGATTTTTGAATATTTTCCACAATTCTTTTTTACTACTTCGGGGAGGCTTAGAAATTTGTCGCTTCAATTCATGCCGAAGATTCTCTATAGGGTTAAGGTCAGGAGACTGAATTGGCCATTCAATAACAATCAAATTATGTTCCCGGAACCATGCACTCACCAATTTTTATGAGTATTTGGGGTCATTATCCTGTTGGAATTTCCAAACTAGCGGCATATTTTCCTCAGCATATGGTAGCATAACCGTCTCCAACAAATCATTGTACACAAATCTATCCATTGTGTTTTCAATTAGATGTATTGGACCTACCCCCTTCCAAGAGAAGCAGCCCCAAACCATGACATTTCCTCCGTGTTTTACCGTATTTTTGATGAATCCAATGTGGAATTTCTTTCCTTTTTGGTCGACGTATATTTCTTTCTGCATCATTACCAAACAAATTGATATTAGTCTCGTCGCTCCATAGGATATTTCTCCACTTTTTTCACCTTCTGGTTTCATGGGCCAAGGCAAAGTTTTTACTCTTCTTTAAATTAGCCTGTCTGAGCAAAGGATCTGCATCCACCAATATTCGTCGGACCGTTCGAAATGGCTTTAGAGGACTTGAAAGGATCTCATTTAGCTAAAGTAACTGCATACGTTTTTTACTGGAACCACGTCTCAATATTTTCTTTTCGTTTTAATGTATTTGTGACGAAGTTTTCAGAACGTCCTTGTGATTTGACAATAAATTTACACGTTTTTCATTGCTCTCGAAGCTTAAGAACTACTCGTCTTTCTTCTTCACTGCAGTGATGTCCACGACCTATCTTAAATTCTTTTTAATAACATTTTAAATAACTTTTATTCCCAATTTAAATTATTTTAGTTAATAACTCTCTTTTGTCACAAAAAATCGAGTTTTCACAACTTAAACAAAAACGCACCTATTTCACTGTCCAAGTCAAATAGCAACTAAATGAAAAAAATTCCCTGCATTTGTTACTTCAAACGATTTTACCAGTAGGATTCCCCTTTTTCATTTCAATACAGTGTTGCCAGACTTAAAAGTAACTAAACTTCTTTTTGGGATTTATATTCTACAATTTCTGTTAAATTAAAAAAAAAACTAGAAACCTCACACCTATTTTTCTGTCCACCTGTTTATAAAACTCTGTATTTCCACCATTTTTTGTTTAAAGAAATATGGTTAATACAGAACTCGCAAATTCGATTATCAGAAAATTCTGGGAAAATTTTAAAAATTCTATATTGAAAGAAGAAAATGCCTCATAAATAAAAAGTACCAGAAAATTTAACAAAAATGGAAAACAAGTTGTAATAAAATTGGATCTAAAAAATTATTTTCTTTAGGGAAAATACATAGGTGCTACGAAATAACCCTCAATGAAATAAAGGCTGAAAATAAGTTTCATAATGAAATAACCTTCTTTGTTGGAATTTGAAAGTGGGCTTTGATCGTGTGTCGCAGAGCCATTTCATCTGACATAGAAATTTCTCCATCTCAAAATCCATAATATTCGCTTTTTATTCGTTTTTGTGATGATAAAAGCCGCGCGATTTAGCCCGAAGCACATTTTTCAACTAATTTCTTAAGAACTTAAATAATAGATGGCGCCCAATAATTTTACTTTTTTTAACAAAATGAAATATCCACCAAAAATGGAATAACCCCCAAAAAATGAAAAGGCAATAATGTTCAAACTGCTTCAATTTTATTTCAATGGAAATTTTTTCATAATGAAATAATCTCAATATTTAAAGATTAAATAAACGCCCAAAAATTAAATAACCTTCAAACATTTTTACGTCATTTCTTGGATTTTATTTAATTTTTCCCTTTGGAGATTATTTCATGGCGCTGATAAATATGTACATCTGCGATGATATTTTTAAGAGAAATTTAAAAATTTTTTAAAAAATTACTTTTAAAAGACAACTAAATTTAAGGTGGCACGCGAGAAATTTTTACAAAAAAAAATTGTACGTTTCTGGCATGCAGCGAAAAAAGTCTTGCCACCCCTGCCTTAGGGTATAAATCAATAAAAATGAGTCTAAAAAAGTTCAAATCTTCATATCTCCGATATCGTTATTTATACAGGCGTATTATTTGACATCGATAAACGTCACCTACTATCAGATCAAATATTAATCGACTGCGGTTTTATATTTCCCAGTTGGACACAACATAGTTAAGGATGGTAGACTTCCCACAACACTTACCATCCAGGATATTTTAAATTCAACCAGTCTGTTAGTATTTTGCTCATGCTAAAAACTGTTCAATTCAAAAGTTAATAAACAAGCTAACAACAACAAAAAATGTCAGAAAAGAAATCCAAAAACAAAATTTCTACATTTTCATAAAAAATGGGGGTGTTGTTTACTCGATACTATATCAAACGTTTTTTTTATGAAGAATGCAACCACAATGCAATTAAAATTAATACTCTTTGTGCGGTTCAGTATTAAGACTAAAAATATATTACAATCCGATTAAAGATAGATCGGTCGGTCGGTACAACAACAATTACTACTGATACTGTTAATTTTTATTTATTTTTTTATTTTAAGTTATGCTTTTGTTACTGCTGTTTTCCATATTTTACATTATTTATCCGTAAAGAATGAGAGAATGTGGCAGAAAAAATCATAATATTTAATGGAAGTGTGTCTGAGGCAGTTTGGTGTATTTGTATTGAGGTTGTTGTAAAGCTGTTTTTTGTTTTCCACAAATATGTTGTGCAGTTGTATAAAACAATATGTTTGTTGTTTTTGTTTTTTGTTCGTTGGTGACCGCATTGCAGTATAATAGAGTAGGTTCATCCAATATATTGGTTATTAATGTTAAGGTATATGGGTTAGACAGACAGCATAGACTACGGGTATTTATATTGTTATGTATGCAAATAGTCACTGTCTGTGCTAATAAAGGCGGGGGTTGTTAACTTGTTTGTTATTTAAATAGATTAGATTTATAATACCTAGATTTATTTGTAATGTAAAAAGTTTTAACTACAATTTAATCGAGAATGTTAATTATGTTTCGAAAAGTTTGTATTTGTTCGTCAAATCTATAAAATAAAAATTCATTACCCTCCACAACCTTGGAAGAAGTAACAAAAAAGACGCCTTTAAATTTATTATATGTGACCTTCTCCGAGAAAAGGGGCCTAGTGTGTGAAAATGAAGTTTTAAATTAAATATTAAAATTTTAATGTTTTTCTCATTTTTATCGATTTTCTCAAGTTTTTGACACACTAGGTCCCTTTTTTTTGGAGAAGGTCACATATTCTTCAAAACTCGGTAAAACCTTAAAATTTTTGTAGTGATCGTTCATTTTCATATATGTGACCTTCTCCGAGAAAAGGGACCTAGTGTGTGAAAATGAAGTTTTGAGAAGAACGCATTTAAAGTTAAATTAAAAATAAAATTTTAATGTTTTTCTCATTTTTATCGAAACCCTTTTTTTTACCCTTTTCTCGGAGAAGGTCACATATGTATGTATGAGAACGTATATTGCCGCATATAGGATTCCATATATGTTCGGCTCTGTAAATTGAGGGTAACACATCGGCTTAAAAGTCCGTAGGATAACCCAAAAACAACAATTTTTTGGCTAAATTCGACTTTATTCATCATCATAGTCTCCTTCAAGAGAGATACAATCACTCCAACGCCTTTCTAACATTTCAATACCTTTTTTATAGAATGATTTATCTTCGTTTGAACCAATTCTCTTTCCAGCGAGCATTTTTTTGAAGTCTGAAAACAGGTAAAAATCGCTGGGAGTCAAATCTGGCGAATACGGTGGGTGCGGAAGAAATTGAAAGTTTAATTCGTGCAATTTGGTCATGTCAGCCAACGACTTGTGGCACGGCTCATTGTCTTTGTGAAAGAGCACTTTTTTCTTCTTCGTATGGGGCCGTTTTTTTGCCAGCCGCATCCCAAAATACTGATGCCATAACTTTACCAGCTGACTGTTACGTCTTTGACTTCTTCGGGCGAGGTTCGCCAGTTACTGTCCCTTCAGCTGACTGCCGATTGGACTCTGGAGTGAAGATGCAGATCCAAGTTTCGTCCATTGTTACATACCGATGCAAAAAGTCCTTTTTATCTCGCCGAAACAGCTCCAAACAGCGCTCAGAATCATCGACACGTTGTTGTTTTTGGTGCACTGTCTGCAAACGCAGCACCCATTTCGAAAACACCCAGCAAAACCTTCTATTACCCGGTAATGATTCTGGTAAGAAGAATTAAGGGTGGGTAACCTCTTACTTTTATATTACAAAAGCTATTATTTTAACAAGGGCATGTCCATCGAGGTAACTCCTTACCTAGTAATATGTTATTCCGAGCTTACATGTTACACTTACCTATTACCTCTAGGTTACAAATAACCTTAAAATAATAAGTGTTTTTTTCTTAAAATTTCAATTTGTTTTATATTGAGTATTAAATTAAAAATTACATATTTTTAACAAAAAATTTTTGGAAAATTTTTTTATAAGTTTTGGTTATAAAAATAAGCATTTTGTAAGCTCTTACTTTTATATTACTAGACCTATTATTTTAACAACGGCATGTCCAACGATGTAACTCCTTACCTAGTAACATGTTATTCTGGGCTTACAGTAAAGGAGTGTTTAAAAACATTTTGTTTAAATTTTCATTTTTTAAACCGAATGTCAATTTTAAATTCACAGGTTTTTAACAAAAAATAGAATTTCGAAAATTTTCTAAAAAAACGAATTATTTATACCAATAAAACATTCAAACGTATGAATTTGGTATTACAAGTAATACAAGGGTAAGCGGTTTGATATATTACCAGGTAATATGCGTAGTAATACACACATATTACCAAGGTTTTGCTGGGCAGCTTTCTCATGGACATATCGTCGACCGGGCTGCAAAATCTCACATGTGTTTTTTAAATAGATTTTCAGGAGAGCGAAAAAACTTGCAAAATCTACTTTTAAGATATTTTATTGGCATCATATGCCTTAATGATGATTTTACTAAATGAGGTCGTTAATCATTAAGGCATATGACGCCAATAAAATATCTTAAAAGAAGATTTTGTAAAAGTTTTTCGCTCTCCTGAAAATCTATTAAAAAACACGTGACATGTTGCAGGCCGGTCGACGATATATTCATGCAAAATAAGGCCAACAAGTTCCCTTGATATCTTTAAGGTATCAGCTATCTCCTGCAACTTCAATTTACGGTCTACCAAAACGATTTTGTGATCTTTTTTGATGTTTTCCGGTATCACCACCTCTTTTGGGCGACCAGAGCGTTCGGCGTCATCGGTGTTTGTACGACCACGTTTAAAGTCAGCAAACCACTTTTCTAACATTCATTGTTTTCAAAATCGCAAAAGTAACGTCACTAGAACAACTGTAACTGAGTCTTTTCCACCAACTTTGGGCGGCTCTACCATTCATAATTTTTATCCAGTTCCAAAAAGTATTTTGAATTCTTAATCTGTAAGGAATTCTATACCCGATGAGATCATTTATTTTATCAAATGCAAATGTCAAGTTTTTGATTTTGAATTTTTTGAATGCGCAGTTAATATTTCTAAAAATATATTTAATTTTTTAATTTTCAAAATATAAATTTAACTTTGACAGAACATTTGAATATGTTTTCAAATAATTTAGTTCAAAGCGAATGTAATCTTAATTGCGTTAAAAACTTTTTTATCGAAAATATTTTAGTTTCAATTTAGTCTGTTCGCATACGTCCTGTAATAGAAAATTTTTAGAAAAGACTAATCTTTGGCCCTCGTACTTTTATATCCTTAAGACCCTTATGAATGTAGTTTAATAGTATATTTATACTTGAGCAAAACCCACTTGCGGCCCTATGTTCCACTAGGAATTAAAGGATTAAATATAAAACCCACCTGGTTTTTGTATAAACCCGGTGAAAAATGTTCATATACGCTCAAACATGTTCATATATGGTTTATGTATGGACACATATGAACCAATATGCATTTTTTATGAACATATATGGATTTTATATGAACATATATGGAAGTATATGTGATTCCATATATGGAAAAAATTTCATATACAGACATATATGGAAGCATCTGTTATTTCATATATAGAAATGGCACTCATATATGGACAAATATGAAAATATATGTTATTCAATTTATGCAAAAGGGACTTGTATATGAACATATTTCGAAGAATACATTTTTCCATATATGTAAAAGGAACTCATATTTGGATAAATATGGAATTATATTTAATGCCATGAATAAAAAAAAGGAACATATGTAGCGCCTAATTT
The DNA here is from genome assembly GCA_949987735.1 of Leucophora obtusa. Classification (NCBI taxonomy): domain Eukaryota; kingdom Metazoa; phylum Arthropoda; class Insecta; order Diptera; family Anthomyiidae; genus Leucophora; species Leucophora obtusa. The sequence continues at coordinate 331,450,483 of OX465295.1, read as the reverse complement.
GAATATCATACATAAATTTATATCTATCGTACAACCTTATAATAAAGGACAGCAACGTTCGCATGTATTCGCATATATTTAATAAATGTATTTGTTCATATATGTCCATATATGAACATATACTTAGGTGTTACCTCATTTTTTGAATTTCTTCATATATGTGTAAACCATATATGAACATATACGAACATTTTTCACCGGGAATGTAGTATAAATGTGACAAAGAATTTTTACAATAGTTTTTAACTTACTTTTTTTTGAAGTGTTTATTCTGGAACGATATCCGTCTGCCTGTCTTTTTAAATCACAATCATATTCACTAAAAATGTTTCTCATGTTTATTAAAATCGATCGAAACTTACCTTCACACTCATAAAAAAAATTTAGTACAAAAGTCTGTTAAACGCGTTCTGATTAAATTGAACTAATTTTTCTGTTATTTTCTCTAAAAAAGTCCGTACAAATAGGTCAAAATTTTGCTAAAATGACAGGAAATAGTACATGTATTTGCGCCAGCACAATTTTGACTTATATACGGACTTTTTTATGAGTGCAGTCTTCACTAGCCATGGATCTGTGCGAACATGAAACAAATCACACGTGAAACAACAACAAATTTTAGTTGTTGTTATTGTTTTGCCTGTAATTCGTTTCATGTTCACACAGATCCTAGTCAAGACTATAACTTATGAACGAAAATGTTAAGAGTTCTCTAAAGTTATATTAAAATACAGTGTTGCCACTTTTTGAATAATTATTCAAAAATGGGACTGTTTACACATTCCTTGGATAATTTTTGAATAATGACATTTTTGTGTAGTTTTTGTGTAATTTCGCTTTTTACTGAAAAATTTACTAAATTCCATGCTTTCAAGGCCAAACTCCGATAAAAAGAGTTTGTTTGTGCAACATCTACCACAAATTTCTAGTTTCTGCTGAATAATTTTTGTAAATTTTTTCAGCACGAAACCCAATTTAGTTACAGAAAGTCAAAAATGTTGTTTTATATTTTATTTGTGCATAAACCCCGTATTTTGTTAATTTTTTGAGAAAATAATTGTCAAATTGCATTCAAAATAATTATTTTTGTCTTGGGTGGCAAGACCATTTTAAATTAGGGAAAAAATTTGGGTTTGTTATGATAGCGACTTTCTCATGACTGCAAAAACTTGTAATTTCCAATATTAAACCATTTTCCCTAAATTTAGCACATATTATAATATTGTAATTCAAACACTATTTCCAAACTTTCTGTGATCATAATTTTTTGTTACGTTTTTTAAATCGAAAAATGGCAAGCTTTCGAAATTTTCACATTTAAGAAGTGGCTTTTCTTGGAGCTTTCCTGTTGCTTCAATCGGTTCAGGCCTCAAAACTTAAACTCTATGACATTGTGAAATTTCATTGCAATCCAACCAGCCGGTAAGACCGAAGTGACTGAATTATTTCCATATTATTATGATTTTGACCCACTGTGCGCAGGAGAATCCAAAGAGCCACATAATTTTTTTTATAAAAATAACTATTATTTTAAACTAATAAAAAATATTAATTTTTTGTGTAATTTCACACGGTTTTGGATAATTTTTGTCCTACTGCTGTGTATTTTTTACTCTTACTGGTGTCAACACTGTTGAAATAGTATTACTAAATGATACCAATTTTTACATCCCTGCTAAACTTTTCCAAACATTTTACAGAACTAATACAACCATGTAATATATGTAAAGGTTTGTACTCAATATCAAATATTCTACAAAAAAGGGAAAAAATCTACACTTAAAAACCACCTCATGTTTTTAAAAGAGAATTTTTTCTTCTCTCAGCCTCTCCCATTAACTTGAAATTTTCTTTCTTATTGGACTCATCTAAATTTTCTTTCTTATTGCATTCGTTATTAGTTGCGTTGTATGGGTGTGTTGATGGCTGAAAACGTTAAAAATCCAAAAAAACGACCTTAGTCACGGCCTCTATTTCCAACAACCACATGATGGTAATACTGATGTTGGAATTGATGTTTCCTTTTTTTTATTTCTAAAGTGTGGGGCCCACACTGCAGACAATTAATGAATGTTGTTTGTTAAAGAGTTTTATCAATAATGCGCACGTTTTCTCTCTTATTACTCATTTGCTCTCATGTTTTTTATTTATTTGTAAAAGTCTCTGAGTCACTGAGTTCTTTTTGTATCAATTAAACATTGTTGTGACAGATAAGTCATATACTATTCCCACAGGGATGATAAATACGATACTTCGTTAAATACTGTCTGGCTTTTCAAATTGTACTTTTTAACCTTGTAGTACACTCATTAAAAAAACGCAGCACCAGAATTTGCAATGAAATTGAGAATCATGGTGTGGGGACGAATAACGGCATTCGAGATCGAAATTTTTCGTTCTAAATTAATTTTTTATTTCGGAAAATTAAGCATTTGGATGAAGTTTCTTGAACCAGGGATTCTACAATTCGGCCCTAGATTGGATATAAAATTAAAATATGGTGTTATTTACACATATGGGTATCCATTTTGGTATCCATTTTTTTTTTTTAGGAGAAGCATCACTTAGTAAATTCTTCCTATTAATTAACGTGTTGCTTTCTTTGAAAAGGGGATAGAGAAGAGAGGAAGGTCTTCAAATAAGGCAACACTGTAATTGCGCGAGATCATGGTTGGCAAACACTAACCGTAAAATACCAATAATGATTTAAAACCCTTCCAAATGACTACCGTTAACCATTAAATTCCACAACGAAATATTTTAAATACCGTTAACCCAAAAATACCCCAACGAAATAATTTTAAAAACCATTAACCATAAAATACCCTAACGAAATACTTTTGAAATAACGTTATCCACTATCACTACCTTTATGAATCGGTTGCCAACCCTGATTGCAACAGCAGGTTTTTAGGCTGTTTTTGTATCACACTTGATAATCCAATTAATGTATCCGGATATAAAAATTTTTAACTAAATTTGGATTTGCTTGATATATACAACTTTTAAATTACAAGTTTTTTCTCTTACAAGGAGATATCTGTTTCTGGGTTTCCTCAGATTTCGATGCAATTTGAAATATGGTAAGAGTGGATAAAAAACGTTGAGTTCTAAACCTATCGACCGATATTGATATTTAAGAATAAATTTACCAATTTGTATACCTTTAAATACTTTTTATTTAATACCCAATTAATATCCATGGTGAGAAAGGGCATCTCTACAATGATTATCAGTTGGACCATGGAGATGCTCAGCTCAAGAAATGCTCAAGGCATGGGAACTACTTATATAACCGTGAATGCGACCAGAGGACGTCCTTATGGCGGTGTTTTGTAGCCATTATTAGGTACACTGGTCATTGATGAGTTGCTCGAAGGTTTGAACGACTTCGGGTTCAGGACCTATGGCTACGCCTATGATCTAGTCATTTCCGTTGTAGGCTGGGATGGCAGGACCATCTGTGATCGTATTCAGCAGGCTCTCACCCTGTTCTTAGGGGTGAGAATAGTCTTCATGGACAGTGTAAGATACCTGTGGGTAACTCTTTATAAATTCCTTACTTGGAATAATTATCTTGACTCTGTGTCCAAAAAGGCCACCAGGGCATATTATGCCCATCAAAGGCTCTTTGGTAAGACATGGGGTCTAAGGCCACATATGGTCTACTACACCTTTTGCAATTGTAATTCAGAAAATATCAATTGAAATTCAGAAAATATCAATTGAAATTCAGAATTTCCATTTGTAATTCAGAAAACATCAATTGAAATTCAGAATTTCCATTTGAAATTCAGAAAACATCAATTGAAATTCAGATTTTCCATTTGAAATTCAGAAAATATCAATTGAAATTCAGAAAATATCAATTGAAATTCAGAAAATATCATTTGAAATTCAGAAAATATCATTTGAAATTCAGAAAATATCAATTGAAATTCAGAAAATATCATTTGAAATTCAGAAAATGTCAATTGAAATTCAGAAAATATCATTTGAAATTCAGAAAATATCATTTGAAATTCAGAAAATGTCAATTGAAATTCAGAAAATATCAATTGAAATTCAGAAACCGTCATTTGAAATTCAGAAAATACCAATTGAAATTCAGAAAATATCATTTGAAATTCAGAAAATGTCAATTGAAATTCAGAAAATATCATTTGAAATTCAGAAAATATCATTTGAAATTCAGAAAATATCAATTGAAATTCAGAAAACATCAATTGAAATTCAGAAAATATCAATTGAAATTCAGAAATCGTCATTTGAAATTCAGAACATATCAATAGAATCCCAATTGATATTTTCTGAATTTCAATTGATGTTTTCTGAATATCAATTGATATTTTCTGAATTTCAATTGACATTTTCTGAATTTCAAATGATATTTTCTGAATTTCAAATGATATTTTCTGAATTTCAATTGACATTTTCTGAATTTCAAATGATATTTTCTGAATTTCAATTGATATTTTCTGAATTTCAAATGACGGTTTCTGAATTTCAATTGATATTTTCTGAATTTCAAATGATGATTTCTGAATTTCAATTGATATTTTCTGAATTTCAATTGATATTTTCTGAATTTCAATTGATGTTTTCTGAATAATAATTGATATTTTCTGAATTTCAAATGATATTTTCTAAATTTCAAATGATATTTTCTGAATTTCAATTGATATTTTCTGAATTTCAAATGATATTTTCTGAATTTCAATTGATATTTTCTGAATATCAAATGGAAATTCTGAATTTCAATTGATGTTTTCTGAATTTCAAATGGAAATTCTGAATTTCAATTGATGTTTTCTGAATTTCAAATGGAAATTCTGAATTTCAATTGATATTTTCTGAATTTCAAATGGAAATTCTGAATTTCAATTGATATTTTCTGAATTACAGTTGCAAAAGGTGTAGTCATTCAATACTATTGGTAAGCCTATGATCACCTATGCTATACTCTCAAGAAGGTTTATCGGCTTGCGTGTACTGGCATTACGGATACCATTGGGGACATGCTGGGTATTCCGCCATTGCATATCTCCGTAATGGAAGCTGCCACCATGGGCTCCCTTCGACTCCGTAGGTTATGAAAAGTGGTGACCTAAAGAGTCACATGAGGATCGCCGGGATCTTTATAGAAGACCCAGTCTGAAGGGTCGCGGACAAAATAATTCCGGAACATATTTTTGCCAGACATTTTGACCTTGTGTTATTTGACAGGGGCATGTGGACCAACCGATCCTGGGAGCCTAAGGAAGGTGCTCAGGTATGGTTCACTGATGGCTCAAAACAGGCGTATATGGACACTGGTGCTTGAGTTTTCGGACCCGGGTTCCAACGTGCTCTACCCATGGGGAAAATAACCCTCCATTTTTCAGGCGGAGATTTTCCCCACTTGTGTCTGTGCGAAAGAATGCCTGCGGAGGGGCATGGTTAGATCCCTCATCTACATTCTTTCTGACAGCCAGGCTAAACTAAAGGCTCTAGGAGCCTACGAGGTATCATCTGGACTGGTCTTGGAATGCCGGAAGTCTCTAAATGGACTTGATAGGAGCGAGGGTAACGAAAGTGCTGATTGTTTAGCCAATTGCAGAACCATTCTGCGGAGTACCTACGGTCTATGTTAGGAAGAGGCTCAGGCTGTGGAGGGAGCCGGAGTTTTCTGGGAAACTTCTCCTGGTTAGAGACAGGCCAAGAGATTTATTTCTCTGTCCGGTGGGGGATCGCGTCTATTTTGTCCCTCGATAGGTGGAATTTGAGGAACTTAACGGGATACTTCACTGGACACTGTGGTATCAGGTATCAGCTTCACAAACAGGGTCGATCGGACACTGGTCTTTGCAAGTTTATGAGCTGGAGATTGAGATATCGGAGAATGTCTTCTGCAAATGACCGAGGCTGTGTGACAGGAGCATCAAAAATGCCAAAAATGTAGAATTTCGGTCAAATTAGCAGATTCCATAGTCTTCGAAAACCATTTGTTTAATAGGGAAGGCAATCCAATTCTATCGTCCCATTAAATACTTTTAAATTTTATAAAAAATTCAGCATGAATAATATTAAACTTTTGCTGACATACTTTCGATTATAACGGAAAAATTATAAACATAACCTGTTTAAAATTTTTTTATACTACAATCGGTTTAGCGTAGATTGGCTTTAAATACTTAACGTTGATAGGCATGACACAAAATACAGCTATTGCCAGTTTCCAAGAATGGCTTATGAACTGAACAATAGGGGAAAATTTATTTGAAGAAGCAGTTATTTTAAATAATCCATTTTGCTACGTTGCACATTTACCACAGTACTTTTGTAAAATGTACGAACCACAAAATGTACTTTCGTAACAACTCAATCATCCCTAATGCTAAATCCAATAGTCTTATGGACTCCAGTTTTAATATGGAGTATTATTTGTTGGAGAATAATGTTTTTTAGTTAGTTTCATCGTATTGTGGTCATCGTATCGTTCGTTACTTTGTTGTCGCAGTACACAAATCGCTGACATCGCGTCGTGTATTTAACAAAAAAAGTTTTTTTTTCTATTCTGTCTAATAAGAAAATTTTCTTGCAGTGTTTTTTCTATAAGAAAATTAAAATAAAATGTAATAATTATAAAAATTATTTATATAAAAAAAATTATAAGTGAGACTTCAAAAATTATTTTGTAAAATAAGTGAAAATTTATTACAAATTCTATGCAGGTGTTTTAAACTGAAAAATTTGTGTTTTTTGAAAAAAACTATATAATTTTTTCTTATTGCCTACAACAAAACTCGTCATACAATATTTAAAACGTCGACGTCGTGACACTTTAATCTTCAACACTCTCTCCACCTCATCCGGCTCGTCTGCAGTTTATTTGATTTTTTTCTTTGTAGTTCAACTTGTACTTATTTCGCCTCTACTCTTAACGTTTTTTCACATTTCCTCTCTATTTTGTTGTTGTTTTTATTCTTGAAATAAACCGCAGTTTGTGTGTTTCAACAAAAATTTAAAGTTTATTTTCATTATTAAAGTTATAATTAAAAGTTTTAAATTAAAACAAAAGAAGTGGGCGAAAAAGAGAAATTTTGTTTTTATATAAAAAAAATGTGTGTGTGTTAATTAATGTTAAAAACCAAGTTTAATTAATTTTGATGAAAAAAAATATTTTTTCTTAAGAAAAATCTTTAGAATTTCTTTTTTTATGAGTTTGGGAATCGGGTTTTAATATTTTTCTTTTTTATGAACGTTTTTCATCTCTCTCTCTCATTATATATTTTTTTTTTTTGTTTTGCTTGCGTAGATTTTTTTTTCTCCAAAACACAAAAATTGGGAACGTTTTTAGGATTTACGTTGTAATGTGTAAAGAAAAACGAAAAACTTGTCATTAACATGATAAAGATTTTCCAATATTTAAAACAAACATAAATTCTTATACATTCATTGATGAAAATAAATCAATATTGTATCTTTTGTCTAAAACTATTTGAATATGCGAATTTTCATTTATAAATTGTTTCTAGCAAGGTATATCTTAATATCGTGTCAAATCAGAATTTACAAAAAAAAAAACTTTCTAACAACTTTTTGAAAAGAAATTTTCATTACAGGTTTTGAACTAAAATGTTTATTTTATATATTTTTATTAAATATGTGTGCTAAATCAGTCATATATGTTAAAAGCTGATTGCAAAATTGATTATGTACAAACTATTTTTATTTATATCGTAATAAGAAATTAAACTTTTTCTATAGAAAAACAAATACTTTTTGTGTTATGATATTTTTTATATACAGGGCACAGTAGAGTTATAATTAAGGGCCGATTACTGAATGTTCAGTTCGCTACTAACTAAGACTTTAACTGACACATTTGTTGTTGTTTCTCATATAAAATTTGAATTTAACAGTCAGCTAAATTTTAACTGGACATTCAGTAATCGGCCCTAAGAAACATTAGGGGTTTTCATATAAACTCGTAAACTCGTATTGTACTCGTAAACGCTGTAAACCTGGTATATTTATGAGTTTAATGTCAAACTCAATACATAAAAAATATGGTTTGTATTTATACAAGGTTTACAAGGAATTTACGAGTTTATATGAAAACCCCTATTATATTATTTTTACAAAGAAATTCCCGCACAAACCTTGTTGAAGTTAGGAATATATTTTTCACCACACGAACTAAACACCAATGTTTTGCAAAAATTTTAAAGTAATTAGACCCAAATGATGTCTATTGATATTTAGGGAAAATTTAAGACACCGGCTTTTAAATATAATGGATTTCGTGATATAAACATCAAAATTTGCAGAACGACAAACACACTACAAGGGTATTCAATTAATAGACTTTATTTTAATCGCATAAGCACCGCAAGTTGTTTCGATTTCACGTGAAAAAACTGTTATACTCCATATCAAAAAAATTATTTTTCACGATGAGTTTCAAGTCGTGAAAATTGTGTAGATTTTGTTTTCACGCAAATTTAATGTACAAGACTATTTTTTTATTGGGAAAAAGTGACATTTTGTGTTTACTGTGATTGTGTAAAATTTAAAATTTTTCATTTTTATGAATTAAATTGCAAAGTTCGAGTGAAATTTTTCCACGTGAAAACAACTTACGGTGCTTTAATGGCCAAAATAATTATTCGTGTTTTTTTCTTAATCGGTTAATCGAATAAAATTTTTTAAATAATTAAACTTTTAATTTTACGGTAGATTTTAGTTGATCTAAATATTGTTACAATGAGCGTTATTTTTGTTTGGTTTTAAGATAAAATATGACAAATTCCAAATAGAGTTCACAATTTATTTTACAACAAATAGAGAAAAAACGTTTAAAAAAACTTTTCTAGAATAAAGACAATCTGATGATAGTGTTTGGTAGCACTTGAAAATGCATTATTTGTCAACCCTTGCTTTTAGGAAAGTTTTTGTCATAAGTTTTTTTTCTCTATTTGTTGTAAAAAAAATTGTAAATTCTGTTTTAATTTTTATACCCTACACCACTACGTGGACAAGTAGACCGTACCACCTAACAGGCAAAAAAAGTGCGCGGTACACCTTCAAATATAAAGTATTTTTGCAAGGCAATTCCAAAAAAAAATTTTTTTTTGCCTTTTTCAATTTTTCGTTATATCTTCGGCATTTAAAGTCGGATTTTAAAGTGTGATATATCAATTTTTTTGCATCGAGTAGACCAGTGTTTTGCTATAAAGGAAAAATCCAAAGAAAAAAATTTAAAAAGGCGACCCCTACGTTCGGCACCCAAAGAAATAAAAAAAAATTCTGCTGGGTTTATCGAAAAACTTCCTTAGCAAAAGTTTAATGATTTTTTGCGAGCTTTAATTTTCTGAAATTAGGGTGGTACATTAGGGTGGTAGCAACTGAGATCTGGTGGGTAAATACTAGAACGGGATACTTGAGGTCAATGGTCTTAGAGCAAAACATTGGTCCCCTCGAGAGAAAAACGTCGAAGTATCATATTTTAAGATCCGACTGTAAATGCCAAAGAAATAAAGAAAGATGTAAAATGGCGACCCCTACGATCGGCAAAAAAAATTTTTTTTTTTGAAACCTTGCAAGTGTTGTTAACTTTATTTTAAAATCTGTAAAAACAAAGAAAAATTTGGTCATGTTTAAGGCACTGAAATTTTAGGTCTGGCGACCATTTGTAGAAAAAAATATGCAAGACTTTAGGAAATTTTATAGGAATTCCAAAAATATACAGTTTTTTCAGAATAGATCAGTACTCGCAAAATTTTACTATGTAATTTGATAGAAGGTCGATATCGCTTATTTTTCATTAAAAGCCACGCCTACTTAAAACAAGTAACAAAATAAAAAAAACAGACGTCACGTTAAAATTCTACATAATTTTCTGAACTATCTCCTTGCATTTTTGGGCGAATCTATCCACTATTTTGATCTTTGAAAATAAAGGCAACGAGAATAAAATTAGAAACAAACTTGAATGCTCTATTTTATTGCACATCACTGTATGAGGGTCCCCCAAAATTGGTCCATATTTGGAGCTAATTTTTTTTTTTTTTTTATAAAATCAATTTTTTTGGTTGCGGAAAGCTCCTTTAAGTCCAACTTTTTTTGTTTTCCTAACGCTGGCATATTAGTTCCAAAAAACTGCCAGCGCTATCATTTTAGCACAGCCAGTAGTTGCCCACTTGTTATTATTCATTTATGTTTTTACCCACCAAGTATTATAAGTCTCGTTAGCTCAGTGGGTAGAGCTGTCTTCTGCCAATCGGACAGCCTGGGATCAAATCACGGCAAGACAAAAAAAAAAAAAAATACATATGAACTTTTTTTAAATTATATTTTGTAAAATATATTTCCAGATCAGATTTCCATTGTTTTGTCGACGTTGAAAATTTTGTTTCCCCAGTGCTTTTTCGGCGCTTTTTGAACAGCCGGTCCTTTTGTCTAATGATGTTATAATTTTGAGAATGGAAAAGCACTTTTTGTCAGTACTTACTTGTTCCACCTTTTAAAAAGTGCCTTGCCATCGCTTTTATGTTTGTATTTTTCTGACTGGGTTGTTATTGATTCTGTCCCCTCTGGTACATATTGAAATTGTATCCAAGTCGGAGTGAATTACACCGCATACAATTCCTTCCTTTAGGTTTTATAAAGTTAAACCTGAACTAGTCAGACGTAAACGTAAAAAGCGCTCTTTAATACTTATCGTACAAACAGTTAAATGAGAATATAATGTATAATGTATTTTCATTTTGGACTGGGTGGCAATTACAATGAAAGTCAACAATGATTTTGGATTTAAAATTTGATTATTAACTTCTTATTGTTTATTTGATGTGGTCATAAAAATCACTCAATTAAATTTCCGGATCCTTTTAGATGTCAACAGAAATCACACTAGATCTGACCAGATCTGGTCATAAAGTGCATTACGTATACCATATCTTATATATGATATGGTCTGGCATCAGATCTATTTAGATTAAATCATATCTAAGTATATATAATTGGATCTTATCATAACTTATCTTTTTTACACGGGTATGTCGGATAAGAATAAAACTTTATTCAATCGAAGAGTTTGTTACAAACGCTATGCCAAACTTAGCATACCCAGTTTCTGTGTGGAATGTAGAGTATACAAAAAAACTTATGATCTGCAAATGTTGTCATCTTATGTTTTTGTAGTATAATTAAATAAACGAATAAAATAATATTGACAAATTACCGCTACAGCTACTTGCCGAATTTATGAATTTGCTACCACATACACAAACATTTAGAATATGATGTCATATTTATAAAATACAAAGAAGATGTTATAGAAATTAAACCATGTAAAGAAATCCATTAAAATAAAATGTACTAAAGAAAAAAAAACAAAATTTTTATTAAAAAAATCTACTAATAAAGCCAGAGAACAAATAAGAAACAAATCTACTCTAAAATAGTGTAATGAACCCATTTTGTCAGAACAAAAAATCGTTAAGCTTTAAACTAACAAAAAAATAAAAACTGTAAAGAAAATAAAAACCTTTTACAAATATTAAAATGTAAAAAAAATCGATTTTGTGCCAAAAATTCATAAATGTAAAAATCATATGAATCATATTAAGAATACGAATACTGACATTATTACATCAGTCCCTTTTGTGGCAAGAAAATAAAAAAAAATAATAATAAAGAATATTTTTGTGATGAACTATGATGTGATGGTTAGTGGTGATAAAAACAGATTTACTGCTTTCCAAAATGTAAATATTGTAAATTAAAAATTTTCCAAACATATAGCAAATAACCGATCGGAATGTTGTTTTCTTTTTGTGTTCGTCCATACAAGCTCTGTATACAAAAATCGATATGTAATAATAGTAATGTAAATGGCATATTGTTTGATATTAGTAAAAATGATAATGTAACTGTGGCTACTAGAACTACTTATAATTAAAAACAACACATATGTATATCGTAATATATAACTCAAATGCAAGGTTGGTTACCGAAACGAATAACGGTAAGGGTAACGGTAACGGTATCGAATTTTGTTTGTTTCGGTAACGGTAAAGGTAACGGTATTTGAGACTGTTTCGGTAACGGTAAACCGTTATCGAAACAGCAATACCGGTACGTACCGGTATTAAAAATTAAGTTAAAAACATGTAAAAACGAGTAAAAACGTGGCATATTCTTATTTTTAAGTCTTAAAAATACAGATTATAACCTACAAATTCAATGCTAGTAGTTTTAATAATTAAAATTATTATCTATAATTTTTTTTGTAAAAATAACTCAGGATTAAAAAACAAAAAAAGTTAAAAAAATTGGCATTTTTATATAAATTAATAAATACCGGTAAAATACCGGTAACTACACTAATAGAAAAAAGTCCGTAGAAAATTTAGTAAAAACTACTAAAAATTAGTTAAAAATGATGCTGCAGAAAAAAACTGCTAAATTAGCAGATTATTTTTGCTATATATTAGTAATATAGGAACAGCAAAACTAAAACTGTTAAATATACAGAATTTTAGTTATATATGAGCTAAATTTTTGTAAATGGAGATTAGCAAATTAACCTGCTAAAATCAGCAAAAAATTTTGCTAAATAATTAGTAGCCCAAAAAATCACCAAAAAATTTAAAATTTTCGAAGTTTTTTTTTCGATTTTTTTTTTAAATGCAAATAAAAATCGAGCCTTTTGAAAACAGCAGTTTACAATTTTTTAGCAAATATTTCTGCTGATTTTAGCAGAATAGACTGCTATTTGCATTCAACTAAATTTAGCTTAAAAATAGCAAAAATTTTGTAGATTTAACAGTTTATTTTTGCTATTTTTAGGCTACAAATATTTAGCAAAATTTTCTGCAGATTTTACAGTACAATTTGCTATTTTCAATTAACTAAAAGTTAGCCCAAATATAACTAAAATTCTGTAAATTTAGCAGTTTTAATTTTGCTGTTCTCATTTTACTAGTATTTAGTAAAAAAATCTGCTAATTTTAGCAGTTTTTTCTGCAGCATCATTTTTAACTAATTTTTAGTAACTTTTTCTGCTATTTTTACGGATTTATTTCTATGAGTGTACCCATAAAAATAACGGTATCGGTAACGATAACGGTATTGGAAAATTGTTTTAAAGGTAACGGTAACGGTATTCAATTTGAAACGGTATTTTAGCGATAACGGTATTATAACGATAACGGTAACCAACCTTGCTCAAATGTAATCCATGCATTAGAAATTAGCTGGTTACCTACATGTTTTTATCACATTTTTTGATATCACCCATATAGACATTAGGGTGAACCTTATTTTATCAACTTGCGATTTAAAATTTACGAAAGCTATCGGGCTGATTTCTTCATGTATCCAAGATGATTATTTAATATACAACCATGCCATTCAAGCCAGTTCATCAGCAGCCAATTTCGGTATCAATCTTAAATCTTCGTCAATTTTTGACTTCTCGTCTCTATTGTTAAGCGGCCTATATACGACCAAGCATGCTGTACAGCATTCTGGACGGCTGTATGAATTTGACCATGTAATTTCTAATTTGACGGGTTGTCAAGCATGTTGGACGAAAAACAAAACTTTTTGATTTTTCGGCAAGTTTGACAAACACGCTTTACCGTCTAATGAAAAAAATCATCAAACATTGGAGAATTTTACAATTTTAATAAGTTATTTTGTGACAAGAAAGGGATAACGTTAATAAATAAACTAAAAAATGCAAAAACAGAAATTCAAAAATGAAATTCCAAAAAAAAATTAATAAAAATAATTTTGTCATTATCATCCGCTGTGTTGATTTTGTGGTTTTGAAGTCAAATTTTACAGCATGCTTGTCCGTGTATTCCAAAAACCATTTTTTGTTTGTCAAACAAGATGGACAGCATGCTTGCTCGTATATAGGCCGCTTTAACAAACTTTCAAAAATTTAAATGGGATATCGTAGGATTATGACAATTTTAATATAAATTCTTGTTTTGTTAAAAATTTATAAAAACCAGCCTACTAAGCAAACTTTTGCATGTCCCCTCGTATATTGCGCTTTAGCAAAAATTTTTACATACTTTTCTATTAGAGTAGCCTTACCATCACTGCTAAATATCTATACATACGTCACACAATAAATGAGCGTTTTGTTTTGTTTTTTTTTTTTTTCAAACAATCTAAAACAGTATGCGTATTCTCCAAATAATTGAGTTAAATACTTTCAATGCAAAAATTAATTTAAAAAAAGAGGCTTTCTCACAATCAATCTTGCTTATTAAATAAAACTCAAGAAGTGCGGTAATAAAAATAAAGAACTTGCTCATTAAATAAATTGTGTTTAATTGAAAAAATTAAAAAAAATGGGCGCACTCACTTAAAAATAATTTCCAACAGTTGAAAAGAACTGCAATTCTAAACCGGAAGGAAATACAACACTCTAAGTATACTTAAAAGAATATTAGAGAATGCAGTCATATTTTATGGGGAGAGTTTTTTTTTCAAAGTTCTTGTTTTTAATCTTAAGGTGTTTCTTTTCTATATATTTTTTCTTTTTACTTTGTTTTGTTTTTGTCTACCAATTTCATTAACATTTCCGTAATTGTGACTCATTTTTTTTTTATGAAATATACCCTAAATACTACATACTCCCTAATGTATTGACCACAAATTTGTATGTGCAAAGTGCAAAGATAATGGGAAGAATGCCAAAGTAATAAAAAAAAATATTGCAAGCAGTTAACCAAATTTGCTTACTATATTTGCTATTGAATTTAAAAAAAAAAACTACCCGAAAATTCCAGGATTTTTCTTCAAATAATTCCGGGATTGCCGATTTCATTAACTACCCAGAAAAAGTCAGTTCCAAATAACTTGTTGCAAAACACATTATACTACAGTATAATATTTTCTAGTTTAGGATCTGCTTGGTTCTTTTTGCATGGAGGAGTTTGATAGCAATAAAAGTAATAAAACTGATTCTGGGACAGAGAAACCTTACCTTTTGACCCCCAAAAATTTGTTCTAGAACTTCTTTCATGGTAAAAGAACCTGTTCTAGAATAGATTGAAAGGCAACCTACTCTAAATAATTTTGCTGGGTAGCATAGGAATCAAACCTGCGCCAGCCGTAGGAATCAAACCTGCGTCTTATCTCACAAACACTATGTACTACACTAGCACATTTTTGTA
Source organism: Leucophora obtusa (assembly GCA_949987735.1). Lineage (NCBI taxonomy): Eukaryota > Metazoa > Arthropoda > Insecta > Diptera > Anthomyiidae > Leucophora > Leucophora obtusa. Next base: position 331,435,298 of record OX465295.1, on the reverse strand, counting down.
CCCTACACCACTACGTGGAGAGGGTATTATAAGTTTGTGCTGAAGTTTGTAACACCAAAAAAATATTGGTCGTAGACCCACCTTATAGTATACCGATCGGCTCAGAATTTTTTTTTCATTCTTGTGCGCACTCTACAGGTCGCAAATATTAAGATATTTTGACGAAATTTGGTACACCAAGGACGACGCCTATTGATTTTGGTTGAAATCGGTCCATGTTTAGACCTAGTGCCCATATAAAGGTACCCCCCAAAATTTACTTTTTTATACGATGCAGGTCGCAAATATGAAGATATTTCAATGAAATTTGGTACACACACCTACCTCGGCCCAAGAACGGAGCCTATTAATTTTGGTTGCAATCGGTCCATGTTTAGACCTAGTGCCCATATAAGGGTACACCCCAAAATTGTATTTTTTTACACGCTGCCGGTCGCAAATACGAAGATATTTCAATGAAATTTGGTACACAGACCTATGTCGGCCCAAGGGCGAAGATTATTGATTTTGGTTAAAATCGGTCCATGTTTAGACCTAGTGCTCATATAAGGGTCCCCCAAAATTGGCTTGGTTACACGCTGCAGGTCGCAAATACGAAGATATTTCAATGCAATTTGGTTCGCTGATCATGTACCCAAGTTCGAGACCATGTACGCAAGGAAAAAGCCTATTGATTCTAGATAGGATCGGTCCATATTTGGACCTATCGCCCATATGGGCTATATTTTCGATTTCCTCTTTTATGTTTTTATAGAAAATTTTGACACAAGTCCCGGATCGAAACACTAGTTGGCTTTAAGTCAGACTGGTGTAGGGTATTATATAGTCGGCATGCCCGACTTTAACCTTCTTACTCGTTTTATTTTATTGTAGTTATTAAAGCACACTCAAAAAATAAGTTAGTAGAATAATTAGTAAAACGTCTTGTATGTCAAGTGTACTAGTTTTCAGCAATTTTTCTGCTGAAATTCCGTTTTCAGCAAAAGTTTTTGTTGTATATTTTTAGCAATAAACTAATTTTGAACCAATGTTTTACTAATTTATTTTGTTACCAAAATTGTGCTGATAACTGCATTTATAGCATTGCCAACAACCTGAAAGACAAGATGTAGATGTCGCAGCTTGTCTGGATGTAGTACAGACAACGGAAATGATAATTACAAAAACAACTCTACACAATTTCTATATTTAAATTTTCAGCAAATAAACTAAAGTAAAATTTCTCTACAAATTTTTTAAGTTTTTTTCAGTCTACTAATATTCAGCTAAAAGTTTAGTGATTTTAGCAAGGATTTTTCTCATTTGCAATCGACTAAGTGTTAGCAAAACTTTTGCTAAGATTACTATTTATGGTGGTAAAAATCAGCTCGCTGATTTTCAGCAAACACTTTTGCTGAAATTACCAACTTTTTTGCAAGCACGCTCCTAACTAAAAATTTGCTGACACAACAACATTTTTTGCTGACTTTTTTTGAGTATACTATACAAAATTAAAGAGCTAAATATTGCAAAATATTGATTTATAGAAAAGTTTGGTATTCGGCCAAAATTTTGCCAAACTTGGCCGAATATCACTTTTTGGCCGAACTCCGAAGCCGAATACTCGGTCGGACACTAATATTCATATGTTAGTTAATAGTTCCATGAAAAATATTCCAAAGTAGACAAAAATATCTTAATCCCGAAAAATGAAACGAAACAGATTTGGAGACGTTACACATTTTATTTATATTTAGCTTGCCCATTTAATGTAATGGTTAGCGCGTTGGACTGTTACACGTAAGGTTGCGGGTTCGAGCCCCATCCAAGGCAACATCAATTTATGAAAAATTATAATATGCATGCGTTTTTCTATCCCTCATACATTTCGCAGCGTCCTCCTTCGGTGGTCCCATAGCACTTAACCCCACCGAAGTAAAATAATATAACAGGGCTATGAACTAAAAAGCTTTAACAAAGTTCGCCAACACTTCATCAGGTGGCGAGCAACAACTGTTCTAAGATTCATCATCTCGCGCAATTACAGTGTTGCCATATTTGAAGCCCTTCATCTTTCACCACCTTTCACTTCTCCTCTATCCCCTTTCCAAAGGAAGCAACACGTTAACTAATAGGAAGAATTACCTGAGTGCCGCTTCTCTTTAAAAAAAAATAAAAAAAGACAAAGCGTTTCCAATGTCAGCATTTTGAAAAGATAGATTATTTTCTTTAACGGTTATTCAGTTCAGAGCATTTAACGGTTATTGAGTTTCAGAGCATTTTTTGTTAATTTAAGAAAGAAAAAATATTTGAAAATTTCTAAGTTTTTCAAATAGCATTAAGGAGCTTTTTGGAACTAGTATTAGATCCTGGGTACCGATGTAGAAGTAATGCATAAGTAGTTCTAAATCACCAGTTCCCAAAACATTCTAAGGATGTAATTAAAATGGTAAATATGACTCCTTTGCATGGGTTCTAGAACTAGTTGTACCATCACTAGTTCCAAGGGTGCTATTTGAGAATGTGAAGTAACTCCCTGAGAAGTATTTCTAGAAATAGTAATTTTAGAACGGGTTCCAAAAATTTTCCTGGGTAATCGGATTTTCACTCGTAACCTCTTCACTACAAATCTTAACAAATCTTTTATAAAATCAATTCTCTACCAATGCATTGATTTTGAACTGTTGGCAATTTCTAATTGGGTAGTACTGGATAAACTTTATGCGAACATTGGTATAGAACTCATTCTCATTTTTCCCCATTATTTTTAATTAATTTAAAAAATAGGAGAAATACAACTTTAAAACTTCAATTGGAGATTTTTTTTGCAGACCATATTTATTTTTATATAATAAAAACTTTAAAAAATTATCAGCCCATAGTTGCTAAAAAAGCATTTTTTTTATAGCAATTTTAGTTCTTTGGTTAGGAAAAAGTATATGAATTGCCCGCTACTAGGGATGCCAAACGGGACTGGTTTTTATAAAACCCGGGATCCTGCGATTTTTCGGGGGATCCCGGAAAAATAATGCAGAAGTTAAGGAAATTTTGTAGGATTCCCAAAAATATTCAGTTTGTATAGATCCGATCAGTACTCGCTAAATTTTACTCTGTATTTTGATAACAGGTCGATATCGCTAATTTTTCATTGAAAGCCACGCCCACTTAAAACAAGTGACAAAATAAAAAAACAGACATTATGTTAAAATTCTGCACAATATTCTAAACCACATATTTGCCTCCCGGGCGAATTTAGCCACTATTTTGATTTTTAAAAATAAAGGCAACGAAAAAAAAATTAGAAAAAACTTGAATCGTTCCTATTAAATTTGCCACCACTGTATATGAGATAGAAAAGTAGTAAGTAAAGTAGAAGGACTAATCAGTTTTTCCGGTTCCGAATTTATGCAGAGATCCTTAAGTACAGTGCCGAAAAGGTCGACTTTTTTGAATAAAATTTGACATGTCTTTTGGACAAGATAGATCGACGGTCATAAGCTCCGCTACAGCCCAAATTAAAAAAAAAACTTTGTCTTAACTCCTGTTAAACATATTCGAATAAATTTTGCCAGTTCATAATAAATTTCTTGTAACGGTGACCATTTCTACATGCACTCAAAAAATGTTGTCGGTAGAATCTACTGAAAATGACAAATAAAACAATGATATATGCAGGTTAAAACGCGACAAAGGTATTTACCTTTCAAATAACTGCAGCTTTTGGTATTTGTATCTGTTGAAAAATAACTAACAAATGCATTAAAAAATAATCAAAAATGTTGTAAATTTAATTAACAACTTTTACTACAAAATTTTTAAAACAACCGACAAAATGGGTAAAATCCACACTGTTTTTTTATTTACAGTTAACTTTTTTGGTATTTTAAAAGTATATTTTAATAAAAAAAAAAAATTTTTTCTTTCGATTACAAAAAGATTAGTGTCATTACTTCAGCCAATTAAAAATTTTGAAGTAAAAATTTCAAAACGTTCTACAAGTTTCTGATTTTTATTTGCAAACTAGGATATATCAATAATAGCAAATATAAACTAAACAAGAATTTTTAGAATTCAACGAAATTTTTTATTTTTTAAATAACTAACAAAAAACAGCTGTTACGAAATTACAGTAATTTTCTTTAGTAGTTTTAGTAGAAAAACAACTGTAATTACTGTTAAAAACAACAAATACTGATTACTACACAAACAACTGTCATGTAGTAACTGTCAAACTTTTTTGAGTGTGCTTATTTAAATATTTCATTATTTCACTTTCGTGTTAATCGTGGAGTCTCAAAGTTTTAATTAATTAAATTGTGTATTGATTGAACATTATCTTGAGTATTATTCCTATATTAATCACATATCCAAAGTTTTTGGATTATGATATTGACATTGTTAGGAAAGCTATTAAAATGAATTTTAACAATAACACATAAAAACACTGCACTAAACAAAGTTCTAATATATGTATAATAGCGTGACTAATTTTAACCGCATCCACTAATTTTTTTTATGTTATAAATGTTTTAACTTTACTCACACAGTTATATTCAATCCATCCGATTTTGATTATCTTCTAACAAAAGGCAATAATAATGTACCAGTGGATCGTAGTTCATTATTATTGAAATTTGATCCATTGCTTGGTGTACCAGTGCCAGTAAATCAGGGACAACAGCGACAACAGCAACAGTTGCAACAATTACAAATATCGACTAATACTATTAATCCATGTTTAAGTCCAACACTTGAAGAAGAAGAACATAACGATAGTAATCGTTCATTTGTTATAGAACCAAAGTCAAAAACAATAACTGGATTATCCCTAACAACAGGAACTAATGGAGCGTGTGCCAAATTATTAAAAGAAAGATCACAAGAAGTTAAAAAAGAGCTCCAGCTGGTAGAAAAGCAACAGCAGTTGCAACAGCAAACTAAACGTCAATTAACACAGGGAGGAAATAAAGTAAGTTAATGTTTGGTTTTTTTTTTACTTTTGTAGGATTTTGTATAATTTCTCAATTATTTTCTATTTTGTTTCTTTTTTTAGAAGAATGCCACTATGAGTGTCGATGTGATTAAGGATATAAATTTAGATAACGATTGTAATAAAACCTTCGAAAATTCCAAGTAAGTTTTTTGTTGTATTACTCGTACCTTTTTAAAAATTGACCTTAACCTCGTATATTTTGTTGTTTATAAGTACTATTTCTATTTCTATTTCTATTTCTATTTTTTTTTTTTTAATAGTTCCACACAATCGGATGATAAACAGATCAACTATAAAATGGATGAACTTGAAAAGAAAATCAAAAATGAAGTGTAAGTGTACATTCTTTGTTTATTTACATTCTTTGTTTATTTACCTTTAAAATGTTTATTTGGTTTACGTTTAACTTATTGTATTCTAATTCTTTTTTTTCGATAAAACACTGTTTGCAGTAGAAATTTTACAATTTAGAAATTGCTCGGCCCAATTGGGCAACTAAAACTATTTGGGTACAAAGAATCTGTATAATTCAGTACAATTTTATATTACAAAATCGAACATAATTTTTGTCTTAAATAGGGTAATCATTTATTTCTGAATTGAAATCAGTACAGATTTTTTAAAAATAAACACCAAAAAAAATTATGGTGCTAACCGAATTTGCTGTCAATCGAATGGTTAAGTTGCTGCAACCAACATTTTTATTCAAATTGCAAATTTCTGTTGTCACAAACAAATTACATTGTCTAAAATAATTTTCTGGAGACACAAACGGCATATTAGATTACCACAATGGTCCAGTCGGTTGGCTACAAATTCAGCCGTCTGAACAAATTTGTCTTTTTTAATTTCTGAATGATTTGTGGCATAGACACACGGGATAATTAAAAATGGTTTATAGACAATTTTAAGGTTTTGTGAACTTTTTTCTATCAAACAACGCTCTTTCCTTTCTTTCCATTCAGATTTTAAGGACATTTTTACGAAAACTCCTAAGCTTATGATGGCATTTCCTACATCCAGAAAACAGAATCGTACTGACAACCGTTTCGATTTCGATAACCCAATACTTATTAGGACAATTGAAATTTTATTGTCACAGCCAAATAACTGTTGTATCAACTGATTTTCTATTGTCGTAACCGATATCTTTTTTGTTTTATTAACCCATTTCTTACCAATTTGACTTTAAAGTCACATCTACTTTTAAGAGCCTATAACTTTTGATAGAAAGGCGATATTACAATGGTGTAGGAAGCATGTGATATGTCGAAACCTTTACTATAAACGATATTTAAAAGTTTTAAAAAATTTGAATTCCAGGGTTGCCATATAATGATTTGAAAAAAACTATTTTTTACTTTTTTCAAAGCACTTTTTTCGAAAAATATTTAAAAATATAAGGAAGAGTGGCGTAATAAAAGTGATATGTTAATTTCGATAAAGACAGGTAAAAAAAAAAATTAAAGGAAGAAAAATTCTGAGTTCAGTGCGCACTTTAAAAAATAAATTGACTGATCTTATCAAGGGTTATTCGTATTTGTAAAATTGAAAGTATGTAGAACATTTATCCGTTTTTATTTATATTAAAAATGCGCTTTTTTCTCTCAACAGCCAAAGAATCATATAAATCTGAGCAATTAGTGTTGCCAAATAACAATTTTTAAAAAACGTCTAAAAATAACATTTTTAAAAAAAAGTTTAAAAATATTGCAAAAGAAATAATTGAAATTTTGTTGCAATTTTTTGACAGAAATTTGTATTATCAAAATATAAAAATTTAATTTTTGAAAAAATATTAACCATTTAAGTGCGTATAGAGCGTCAAAGTTTCAATTTGAATTAATTATACCAACACTAGAGGGCGCGACTTCGCCATAAAAATTACAAAAAATGCTTATTAAGAAACCGACCAAGTTTTGTCAAAAAATCCTTCGGAATCCATGCTTGGTATGAAATGGGTTAATAGAACCTGTAAAATTTGATTTTAATCACTGAACGGAAAAATGTTTTTTAAATCACTGAATGTTTGAGTGAAATTTTCTGTTCACGCTGAGCGAGTGAGTTCTTTTTTCGATTTATAAAAAGTGAAGGCATTCGTCATTGAATTGATACATTTGATTTGATGAAAATAACTATTACATTCAAATTAATTCTTAAACTATTATTGCAGTTGAACGCGTTCAGCTGAATGAATTCACTTAATTTTGTTAAAAGATGTATTCGATAACTTAAGAAAAAATTTATAATTCGATTTAAAATGGATTCAATTGTATTTTGATTATTGGTATAAAAAAATGTAATATTTTTTTAAATGTCAAAAATCAGTACAATCACTACAAATTTAAAAAAAAATCAGAACTAATCAGAACACGATATTTTCACCAGTAAACGTGACCAAAAACCAGTAGATGTACTGATCAAATTAGTACGAATGGTCACCCTAGTCTTAAATGACTTTTTATATTTACGAGGGTAACTACATATATTGGGAGCCTTGGTCACTTTAACACTTGTTAGGTGCAAGCTGATACTTCCACTAGAAAGTTTAACATTTTTAACATAACCTTGCTTAGAACTTTTTGGCATTTGAGCATTATTTGTGTTGTTTATAAAAAAAGTGAAAGTTGTGTGTCAGCAAAAAAAAATGAAATTAACACGTGAAAATTTTCGGGGAATGATTTATTACGATTTTTGATGTGGATTATCTAGACAAGTTTGCATAGACAAATTAAATTCAACTTTTTATTTTAAATTCAAAAATGTATTCGCGGATATCCTTTGCTCCAGGACGATTTTCGAGAAGATCCTTCAAAATCAGTATTTGTGCCAGGAAACATTGGTGCTGGGCAAAAACTGATAACATGTGACATATACTCTAAGGCTACCTTAGGCATAAGTTCCACCAGTATAAATAAAATATGTCATCAAAATGGATTCTTCATAACTTAACAGGTCAAAAAGATGAACGGGTCTATTTTTTTTTTTTTTTTCGTTTATTTACTTACAATTTTTAAATACTTTTTAACTATAATAAACACTAGTATCAATAATATTCAAATTTACATATTTACATATATACAATGTCCCAGAAACGAGCTCTCGAGTATTTTTAATATAATAAAAAGTTTTGATTTAAACGAACGGGTCTATTGGTGCAAACAAATGTTCAAAAAATACAATATAGACAAAATTTTTATCAAAATTTGGTCCAGGGCACCGTGAAAAATGTATTAAAATTGCTAAATTCTAAACTATATTCACTCAGCGATGATCTACTTGTCAAAAGAAAAGTTTTGGTATCCATATTGCCCTATTTAGAATGAATATATTGTTTCTACCACATTGAATTTCCTATAAACGCGAACAATCGCGAATTTCAAAAAAATCTGAAACACGTGTTCACTTAAATCGACCATAGATTATGATATGTAAGTTTGACATTTTAATCACAAACTTCTCTGGACAAAAGAGTAAAAAATTTGTTTTTTTTATAGAATATCCTTGAAAAGAGGATATGTCTGGATATGTGTGAACATGTTATATATACCGCTGGGAGGTTATTACGTAAGCGGATTCGAAAACAATTGTTCGAATTCGGAAATTTTAAAACTTGTAAAAAGATATCCGTTCTTGAAAGTCCAATTTTTTCGAACTTTTTACTTTTACTAGACATTGTCTACACGTTTTTAACATTTTTCTTCACTAAAAACTATTTGCTGTTACTGAATTTTTAATGTGAAAATTCTGTTCGAAAGAGTTTTCTTTTCGAATCGAATTACATAATAACCCCCCTGGACGCGCCTCAAAAAAACCTTTCATATGATACCCATTTTAAGTATGTTGTCTTCAGCTAAAATGCAAAATTCTTACAAAAACTAAAAAAAAAGAACTTTTTTAAAAATGGTCCAGCTCGTGAGATCTCATTGCTAGACCCGAAATATCTTGCGAATCAGCATAAAACAAATCAAGGTTTATTTTGAGGGGTGCACTTTTTTAACTTTTTTCTGTCCATATATAAGGTGAGTCGCTCTAATGCATATGGGCATTTCCATCATGTCGAACGGGACCGTCGTACACTTTTAAAGTGAAAAAAAGTCAAAATAAAATGGATTTTTATTTTGACAATAGGCTTTACTTATATCTTTTTATTAGCCCTACAATTGGTGCTGAGGTTGATTTTTAGCAATTTTTCGTTTTCAAGATAATTGTAAAAAAACAAGGCATTCGCACGGGACAAAAAGAGAAGTGGTTTTCGCGGCTAACAATTAAAATGCCGATTTCAGCGAAACCTGAAGCAATATTTCAATGTGACTAATTTTATACTGTTGTGCATTGATGTCTTTTAAAACTGGTTGTAATTTTACCCAAAAACGATTCATATTATTTTTTTAATTTAACTTTATTCACTGTCGCACGTGACATGTCGCACGGGACATTTTTTTCCATCATGAGATTTATGTTGTTTCTGTTGCTCTTTTTACAAAATTATATATAAACAAGCTTAGTAAAAATGCTTTTTAAATCGACAGAAGTATTCAAGGTATTTATTTTAATATAATAACCAAAAACAAACTTAAAAGAAATATGTAGTATGAATTAACCCAGCAAAATTGTCGGATGGAAAGAACCCATTGTAGAACAATTTGTACGTGCATGCAACCTGTTATAATTTATGTTCTATCATCGGTGATTTTTGTTTGAGTTTGTCCCAAAAGCAACAGTTTCTTTTCCTCCAAACTAGAACAGGTTACTTTGGAACCGGTTCTAGAACCAGTTATAGAACTGGTTCCGCGACAGTGAAACCTTCCATTTTGACTCCCAGAAATCAGTTCTAGAACCTGTTCCACGTAACCGGTGGTAAAAACATCTGGTCTAGAACAGATTCAGAGGCAACCAGTTCAAAAAACTTTTGCTGGGAAGTATTTATTTATATGAAAATATAAAAAACAGTTTTTTTTTAGAATAGGCAGTCCTAGCTGCTTTTACTTCTTGAACATGGTGCATGCCAATTTTAAAAAAAATTAAAAGTAAGTATTTATATAAATAAAACATTTACATAAGAAAAAAAAATTAAAAATTTTTAAATTTCACACTTACGATGTCGCACGTGACCAACTGTGAATAAGTACCATGATCACAATTCTTCTTATTTTTCAGGTAGGTTTTTTTTATTTTAATTGTATAAAAAATCTCTGTTTGTAATCAATATTTGATGAGCTTTCTGCGTGTACTTTCGACGCACTGATAACAAATGTTGTTTTTCAATGTCGCACGGGACATCGAAATATGCGACAATTCAAATCAAAAACTTACAGTTATTTTCAATTGCATTGTTTATTATGCATTCTTTTATGACTCTTTGTACCTTTAGAAATATTTTAGAAAGCAAAAGTCAATGCATAACGTCTCTGTTTAAAAACTTTTATCAAAACAAAATGTGCAATAGAAATATCCAAATAAGAAAAGATGCGCTTGTGCGACTTTGCATTCGAATACCTCGAAATGGGTTATGAATAAATGCGAAATCTTTTTACGTTGTTTAAATTTGATTGTTTCCCTATGAAAATATTATAACCCAAAGTGTTTTCAAGAACTTTTAATATTTTAGTCTCGGTGGACCTTTCGGTGGAAATGCCCATATGAGTCTTAAACTAAACAGCAGTCGACTGGGTGTTTCATGGCGAACGAAATCCAACAATAGTTGTTCGCTCTCGAAACACTTCGAAACAAATGATCGCCTGTTTTTTTTTTGTTTATTCTAAAAACTGGTCATGTGGCAACATTGCCATTAGAACAACGTAAAGGGTGAACACACCAAAATTGCGACACTTTGGAAAACTTATAACTTACTCAAAAAAATTTATATATTTTGAAATTCAAATACCCTGAGTAGGCCATGACCTAAATTTCATGTATGAGAAATTTCATTCGAATTTGACTTTTAGTGTCGTCAAAAATGACCACCGAGTTAGAAACGAGGCAAATTATTTTGCACGAATATATAAAAAAAATCCGGTTCTCAGTGCGCGTAAAATTGCGAAAAATGTAAACGTGCACCACTCGGCAGTTTCCAGGGTTTTAAATCGCTACAGAGAAGGTCTGACAATTGCTAGAAAGCCTGGTAGCGGAGGTGAGCATGACCAAAGTGATACAAACAGTGCTCGGAAGGTTCGCATGATCCGAAGATTTTGTCACGTTCTGTTGCAAAATCTGTACGTAAATCGAAGTCTTTCGCACAAAAGGTAAAGCGGCAAGCTTCACTGAGAAGTTTTAAAGCTCAAACAGCATCAGATCGAGACGCACGGCATTAACATTTGAAAGTGATTTCGGGAATATGGCGACCGCGGCTGTTCTTGACGAAGCGCATCCTGGACGTCCGATTTTGGCCCACGAATAACACGAACAATGTTAGCCTCCAATGCGTCAATTGTTGATGGTTTATCAGCATAGACCAGTGACTTCACGTGACCCCACAGGAAATAATCGAGATGTGTCAAATCGCACGACCTTGGAGGCCAATTAACAGCTCCATTTCTCGAAATCAACTTATCCCCAAATTTTGATTTCAATAAGTCGATGTTTGCGGTCGCCGCGGTGACCGATTAGAATTAAAACAAATTTTTAACGGTTAATGTTTATAATATTTGCGTTATAATTAAACGCATATCGGCAAAATTCTCTAAGGAAGTAACGCGAAGGAGTTAAGTTATATGTGGAAATGTATAACCGTTGAGTTTTCAAATTTGATAATTATCCACGTTGAAAGTTAACGTGCATACGAAAAGTAATGTGTAAAGTTTCGCTTAAAATACCTTTTTGTGTACTTTGAGTTTTTTAGAAGTTAACGGCAGTTAAGGCGAAAATACAGCCATTCAGGCATGCCACAGGTTTTTTTTCGGAATTAATTTGATTTCGCAATTTCACTTCCGCAATTTTTTTCCTAAAGTGATAGAAAACAATTTTTTTTCCTTCTGAATTTGCAGTTTAGGGTGATACAGATAATTTTGTATTGAAAATAAAAAGTTCTGGTAAGTATCGAGTATGCTACAGGCTTTATAGTGGTACTTAACCTCTCTGCTGCGTAAGACGTATATATACGTCCTGCTAATATAAATGCAACGGTTGTATTTTTTATATTTCTTAGAACAGTTGTGCTTTTAGTATCATTTTGTTTGTCGGTACTATATCTAGACAACCTGAAATATCTACATAGTTTCTAACTTTTCGTTTTCCGCACTATAAATATGTTTATCAGCATAATTTCGACGGAGCAAGCGAAGTTTTTAAAAAAGTTAAAAGTTTCTCCAGAAAACGTAAAACGAAAAAAAAAATCGTGTTCATTCTACTTTCAAAAACCAAAGTGGAATTGGTATTTAGAGAAGCTTAAACTTATAAAAGCTTTTCAATAGTGCTTGGTATGTATTCCCTAAAGTGTCGTTAACTATTTCATTTGAAAAAATTTACATTTAAAACGCTTCTTGTTGGTAATTCAAGAATTTTCTTATTGGTTAGCAAAACGTAGCCCCTGTTTATGTATTACGAAAATAGTGTAAACGAAAGCAAAGTAACGAAAACTTTTTTAAGTGAAATTATTTAAAACAGCATTTTTAACTTATAATTATTTATGTTTATCTGTTATATTTGGTCTAAATATGCAAAAATACCATTTACATCTGGAGAAGCAATTTGCGTTTTCAATTTCACTTTCAAGTGAAATTGAAGTCTGTGACATGCCTGATTGTCAAATTATCATATTTTCATGTTTCTGTTATTACCGGGTAGATTTCGCCACCAATGTATTCGAAGTTTTGTACATACATTTTGTTAAAGTGACAAATTTTTCTGTTCAGCCAACAGACATAGTATTCTGAGTGTAGGTAACCGTACTGTTAAAAATAATTGCCTGGCAGAACACTCATTTGGGACGCTTTGCCAGCGTTTGCAAAAAGCGTTTCCCATTATTTTTTTTTTTTTTTACAAAAACAAATCGCCAACGGTACGAAAATCAATGCACTGGTAAAACTTTGTAAAAAAGGATTGGAGTCAGAAGGTTTCGGGTTCAAATCGGGTTAAGGCATGCAATTTTTTTTTTTAATTTGAAAATAATTTTTTTAATTGATTGTTTTGTTTGTGGATAATCTTTTTTGGACCAACTTTTTTGTTTTCCCAAAGTTGCCATGTTAATTCCAAGAAACTTTTTGCCAGTGCTAGCCTTTGGCGATAAAACGATTTTTTTTACAAATTAAGTTACCTGTAATGTTTAGTGAAGATTGAAATTTTGTAATCAAATTGTTCTTATTTTGTTGTACTGTGTTATAATTAATTGACTTTTCAAGAGTCCTTAATCAATTTAAACTTATATGTATTCTTCTCGTTATATGAACCCACTCAATAACCTTCAAATAATTTAATAGCTAATAACGTTACAGTTCATAAAACTTTTTAAAGTATCATATAGTATGTAAAATAATTTATGACTATTTTATTGGCATAGGAAACAGTGTAAAAATATATGTACATAGCACTAAAGTTTGCTTAAGTAAAAGTGATTCATTATTGATTTTTATATGAAATTTTTGTAGTTATTGCATATTTTAATTGAAACAAACAGAACTTGTTGATTATTGTACACATTTTTCCTGCAATTCAAACTATAATCTATTTTTTTTTTTTTTTTGTAATTTTATTTAGTCTCAAAACAGAAGACATTGAAAAGAAACTTAAAGATGCCGAACAAAGGGAAGAGGCTTTAATCAAACGTATCACAGAAAAAGACAAAACAGTATCAAAAATGAAGTAAGTTGAAATATTTTAACATACTATTAACATTTAACTTTCAATATTAATCAATATCATTATGAAATTCTTTTAGTGGCGTCATTGAAGCCTATGAAAAAGCCATAGCTGAATTAATTGCTGAAAAAGAACAATTAATACAAAATTATGAAAAACAATTGGCTGAAGTTAAAGCTGATCGTGATTCAAATTATCATCATTTAACATCACTGGAAACAACATTTTCCGACTTACATGTGTAAGTTTTTTAACGCAAATTTCGTAAATATTTTTAAAATAATCTTTGTGTTTGTTTTCTAATATCTTTTTAGAAAATATGAAAAGAGCAAAGAAATGACCTGCCAATTAAAAGCAAATGAAGATGCTTTAGTAACGGAAAATCGTAAAACTTTAGAAAATCTACGATTACAAGAGCAACGATATGACAAAATGAAGAACCATGCAATGCAACAATTGGAAATGTAAGTTTTTTTAGAGTTTGGAAATTTAACAAAATAGAATTTTATATATTTTATAGAACTGGCACATTTTGAAGATGATACGAGGGCGGGTCAATAAATCCATGACTTTTAGAATGAAAGATTTTTTTTTAGCTAAAAAAGTTTTTATATTTCAACATAGTCGCCTTTTAGCTCAATACACTTAGTCCATTTCCCTAATTTTTTATTCCTTCCAAAAAAAAGAATTTATCGATGTCCTCGAAATAGGCATTTGTTTGAGCAATAATTTCATCGTTGGAGTTAAATCTCTTTCCAACGAGCCATTTCCTTATGTTGGGAAATAGAAAATAGTCACTGAGAGCTAAATCCGGAGAATATGGCAGATGAGGTATCAATTCGTAGCCCAATTCATGAATTTTGCCATTGAGAATACACATGTGTGCACCCGTGCACTCTTTTGATGAAATCGAACTTTTTTTTATTGACCAAATGGGGTCGTTTTTTTTAAATCGCAGTTGAATCGGTGCAATAAGTTGGCATCATATTCGCCGTTTATTGTTTTCCCTTTTAAAGTTAATCAATGTGGATTATTTCGCGTGCTTCCCAAAAAAAAAAAAAAAAAACTGTCGCCATGACCTTGTTGGCCTACAAACCCAGCTTGGCCTTCTTCGGAACCGGTTCACCCGGTGAAACCCGGAATTTCGAATTCGATTTGCGGTTAAATAACTCAAAAAAATCCTTTGAAGTTGCCACACGATTGCGTTTATGGTCAGTTAAGAACAATCGCGGCACCCAACTTGCAGATAGCTTTCTGAAAACCAACCGATCATTTAAAATCGAAACCACAGAGCCATATGAAATGCCTATGGTATCAAAGATTTCACTTATTTCACTCTCCGATCGGCGAACACAATATCGTGAATTTTTTCTACATTTTCGGGTGTATTGACTTCAACTGGCCGTCCAGAAAATTCAGCGTCACTAATGCTTGTGCGACCACAACGAAACTCTGTAAACCACTTTTTTTACCATTGAATCAAGCATTTCCTGAAGGTTTTTTTTTCCAAAAAATAATGTTTGATGAGCACTCGAAATTCACTTTTTTTCCATTTTTACAAAAATCTACGAGGTTGTATGCATTGAACGCCTTTTAAACGCAAAATTAATGACGGAACCTTCTCAAAATTTGAAAGTTGTCTATTAACAGATGGTACTTGACCGGAGCAGTGTTGCATTTCATGTAACTACGAGGGAAGTTCGAAAAGTCACGGACTTATTGATCCGCCTCTTTACTACAACCAACCTTATTCTATTGGAAATTTTCCTCTGAATTTGGGGATTTTTCTGTAGGAAAAATTTCACGAAGTTTATGGTTATCTGAAAAAATATATTACAGAATATAAAAAATTTTTATTAGATAAATTTTTCGAAATCTAAAATTTTTTTCTTATAATCTGTGAATGTCTCAAAATCTGAAATTTTACTATGGGAAAAAAAATACATCACAATGTCGAGTTTTCCTTTAGTTAATATGCCTCAGAATCTACCAAGATTTCTTTAAGAAAAATGGCTTACAGTATGACAATTTTTCTATAGAAAATTTTTCAGAAATATTTTAGAATCTAAGAGCCACCAGTTTTATGGTTAGAACTAAGATCGATTTTTTCATAAATATTTCAAGAAATTGGCCCTAAGGAATTTTTTGGAAAACTGATTCAGAATCTAAAGATTTTTCTATAGAAAAGTACATTAGAATCGGGAGTTTTCTAAGGTAAAATGTTTCAGAATCTTTAAAGTTTTCTGTAAGAAATTGTCTCAGAATTGGAGAAATTTGCCAAAGAAAAAAATGGAAATTTTTCTAAAAAAAAATGTTTTGGCATCTAAGGATTTTTCTACTCGTATATGAAAAATTTTTCAGAATCTGGAAAGTTTTTTTTTTATATGAAAAATATCTCAAAATCTAAAAATTTTTACAAATGAAAATGTATCACAATCTTAGAATTTTTACAAATGAAAATGTATTAGCATCTGAGAATTTTTCTATATAAAAAATGTCTCAGAATTTGAGAATATTTCGATATGGAAAATGTCTCAGAATCTGAGAATATTTATATATGAAAAATGTCTCAGTATCTGAGAATTTTTCTATATGAAAAGTATTTCAGAATCTGAAAATTTTTCTTTGTAAAAAAATGTTTCAGAATTGAAGATTTTTCTATATGAAAAATATCTCTCTCTGAGAATGTTTCTACATATATAGGAAAAATGAGAACTTTTCTATAAAAATCTCTTAGAAATGTCCTAGAATCTAAGGATTTTTCTATGAAAAAAATATTTCAGAATGTGTGAATTTTTAAATAAGAATCTGAGGAGTTTTATAATTGGAAAATATTTGAGAATATAATAATGTTTTTTAACAGGATAATATCTGAAAATTTAGGAATTTTTCTATATGAAAAATGTCTCAGAAATTAAAGGATTTTTTTTTTATAGAAATCTTAATTGTCTCTAAGAATATCTTTGAATATTATTTTCTTTTCATTTGCAATTATGATTTTTATATTTTCTTATAGTGCCAACAAAAAACTTGAATCTCTAACGCGAGATCATGCAATCGAATCAACAAAACTGAAAGCCTTACTTAAAAAAGAAGAAATTGCCCGATCATCCATTAACGAGCAACTGGCTCAGAAAACTAAAGAAAATGCTGAACTTGTTAAGATATGTGATGAACTCATTTCGGGTCAAGGAAGTTAAAGAGAGAACATGGATCATTTTTTGTTTGATCCTGTTTTTTGAACTGGAGAATTGAATGATATTTTTAAATATTATTTTTTTTAAATACTAATTATTTATTTAATGTTTTCTAATTTGTATTTTAGTTGCCTAAGAATGATTTAAACTAAACACTAAAGCGCACATAGCAAAAAGAAAGCAACCAATACATTAGAAAATATCCCTCAAATTTCCATTTTGTAGTTCATTATGTGGTTGTGTTTCTTTGAAAAAAGGCGCTTTAATTTAAATATTTGTTTTTAGTTTGAAAAAACTCTACTCATTAAATATAATGTTATTTTTTAAGTAACAAATTATAATAAAACAAAAAAAGAAAAAACAACAAGAAACTTCATTCATTCATAATAAGGTATAGAAACAAAAATAAAGTCATTCACAATTATAATTTTGTGTGATTATTTTATAAAACTATTTAATTTATTACCTTCATTTTTTCCATAATTGTTTCCAATAAAAAAAATTTTTTTTGATGATGTTGCTAAGTTAGCTTTTTTTTGAGTCTAAACCAAAATTGTTAATTTTTGTATTTAGAATTTTGTTTTTACTCAGAAAAATTCTTTTTATTTTGTTTCTACTTTTTGTATTTATTTTATTCCTATAATTTCTTAATTACATATTAACATTTTTTCATCAGTTGTATTTTAGTTAAGTTTAATAATTATTTAAAACAATTTATTAAAAAAAAAAGAAACAACAAAAATATTTAATACTAAAATGATTATTAAAATAATAAAAAGAAAAAATCTTGAATGTAATGTACTGAAAAGAAATTAATCAAAATTTTTTGTTTTTTTCTCTTAGGGAAGATTATATTTTAATTTAAGACAAGACAAATATCCAATGGTTATTTTTTGATCTGTTAATGAGATTCTATTGACGGAAACTTTAAATGTATTAAGTTTTATTGGACTTTATTCGTATACATGTGTCTTTAACCTGTGTAGATTTCGTTTCAAGGTAAATTATGCTAAAGTTTTAATATTCTTAATACACACAGAAAATAAAATTTTAAAATCCAGCAAAAATAATATTAAATAGAAACAGTATTGAAATCACTTTAAGTGTGTTTTCTTTTTAATTTAAACTTTTCTACTTATTTTAAAATGATAAAAGAAAATCTAAAATGTTTAAATACGAAAAATTTTATTGAAATTATAATCATATTTAATTTAACATTTATGTGGCATACTTTATTTAAACATATTCATAAAAAATAAGATGTTAATTCAAGCATAATACATATAATGATTATGCAACAACGATAATAATTTTATCTTAGTTGAATCAACGTTTTTTTTACAAACACATTAAAGTTATGTATTATAACTGAATTGATTTAACTGTGATTTTTATCTCTATTTACCAAGGTGGTTACCGTTATCGTTTAAATACCGTTATCGCTAAAATACCGTTTCAAATTGAATACCGTTACCGATACCTCTAAAAAAATTTCCCAATACCGTTATCGTTACCGATACCGTTATTTTTATGGGCCGTTACCGGTATTTTACCGGTATTTATTAATTTATATAAAAAATTACAATTTTTTAACTTTTTTATTTTATAATCTTGAGTTATTTTTGCAACAAAATTTATAGAAAATAATTTTAATTACTAAAACTACCAGCATTGAATTTACAGGTTAAAATCTGTATTTTTATACCCTACACCACTATGTGGTCAGGGTATTATTAAGACTTAAAAGCAAGAATATGCTATGTTTTTACTTGTTTTTATATGTTTTTAACGTAATTTTTAATACCGGTACGTACCGGTATTGCTGTTTCGATAACGGTATACCGTTACCGAATCAATTTTAAATACCGTTACCGAAACAAACGAAATTCGATACCGTTGCCGTTATCCTTACCGTTATTCGTTTCGGTAACCAACCTTGGTATTTACGTTAGAAATTGTAATTTTGCTAAATTGGAAAACTCGCACAATTTTAAAAAAAGTTTATAAATTTTTAATCACCGTTTTGACTCGAAAATTGTTAATGGTTAATTTAATAGGATTTAAATTTAGCGTTTTGCATTCCGCTAAATTTAGCTTAAAAATTACAAAAATTTTTTAGATATAACAGCTTGTTTTTGCTATTTTTAGTCAACTAATATTTAGCAAAGTTTTCTGCAAATTTTAAACTACAATTTGTCTTTTTCAATTAACTAAAATAAAGTTAAATATAACTAAAATTCGTAAAATTCTGTAAACTTAACAGTTTTATTTTTGCTGTTCTTATTTTACTAGTATTTAGCAAAAAAATCTGCTAATTTGTCAGTTTTTTCTGCAGCATCATTTTTTACTAATTTTTAGTTGCTTTTTCTGCAAAATTTACTATTACAGTTTACACGAATAACTGTCATTTACTTACTGAAAAAAAAATCTCCGACATAAGTGTAGCTTTTTTTACAATGCCTGCTCCCGTACTTTACCGCGGTAATCAAAAAGAGACCGTTTCCGTACACTGAAAATAATCTTTCGTATATTCTACGAAATTCAGGGGGGTTATTATGTAATTCGATTCGAAACGGAAATGCTTTCGAACAGAATTTTCACATTGAAAATCAAGTACCAAAACCCAGTTTTTAATGGCATAACCGCATAACTTCAAATCCGCATTAAAAAAACGCATAAAAAGAGACTTAAGTGTACTTTGAAGTTTAGAGGTAATAAAAATATTAAAATATCAATTATTTGTTCCATATGCAACTGATCGGACTTTTCGTCGCACACGCGCCGCCGTCATCTTTTGCACTAGTACATATGTACATCATCGACTTTTCGTGTCGGCGTCGCTTGTTTTTGAATTCTGCAATATCTTTTACCAGTTCACCTTTCTTCTTCAATATTCCCTTCACTATTGACCAATATTCCTCAATAGGGCATAGCTCTGGACTATTGGGTGGATTGCAGTCGCGAGGTACAAAATCGATTTTATTTGCATTGTACCACTGCAATGTGTCTTTGGCATAGTGGCAGCTTGCCAGGTCCGGCCAGAACAGTGGCTTGTTGACGTGACTCTTAATAAATGGCAGAAGACGCTTTTTGAGGCACTCATCCTTTAAATACAAAAAATCAGTGTATAGCCAGTACTATAAAAACAATTAAAAATCTGGTGGTGAATTCCCTAAATTTTAATAAAATAATAAAAAATATATATTTTTGTTTCAAATTAATTTTGTTGTTTTTTGTGTAATAAAAGATTAAATAATTGCAAAGCTTGAATATAAAAAGTTTTTCTTAAATTTTCAGGGTTTTCGCTGTTTTATATAAAATATAATGAAAAAAGTTATATTTAAATTCTTCATGACTGAATTCGGTATTAAAAATTAGGGTAAAAGAAGTGTCAGATAGAAAAATCTTGTTAAAATAGCGGAAAACAGTGGAAAACACATTTTAAGTGGTACTGGCATAATCAACAAAACAGTGCTCTCCCAGTACTATTTTTTTCTACCGTGGGCAATTTCCACCTGGGTTGTTACTATACGAATGAGTTGACAGATCGAAATGAAATTTAACTTGTGTTTATATGACGGATGGAAGTTTCCATTATAATTATACGAAGCTTTTTGCTGTTTATGCGGCAATTTAAGTATTTATAAAACTTTAATCAGGTATAAATTTGCTTTTTAAAAATGAAGTAGTTATAAAAATGCTACCAATCCTTGAAAATTCTTGATAAAATATTAAAAGCTACAAAAAGTGTGTTTGTTTACATGCAGTTTTTACTAGCTTTACCAGTTTTACTCAAAAATCCGTTCGAGTACAAAAAAAAAAATCGTAAAAATTTAAGGGGGAATTTCTTTCAGCAAAAACTAGTAATATTTTTTGTTCTTTTGTTTAACAAATAATAAAATTGAACACATTTTTATGTGAATCGTTATTAAATTAATTAACTCTTATGATTCACATTAAAGTTTGCACGTACATTTTTTTTACTATTTTTACAATTTTTTCGTTCGAGTACTTTTGAATTATTTGACAACTTTTTCAATATTTTTTCTCTTTTCTTAAAAGTTTTATGACGTCATTGTAACGGCATTTCCGTTAATTTTTATAAGCCCGTTTACAGAATCCAACCCCCTTCCAATCCAATTCCGGTGGGGATTTCATAAAGACTACGATAGATATAAAATTGGAAAAAAAAACAAACCTAATATTTAAAATTTTTTAAAACTAACAAAACTTTTAAATATAACTCATCTCAATTTATGCTCTGGTTAAGACCTCCACTAGCCTTAATCACTGGTAAAAGTATTTTTTTAACAACTTATCTAAATTTTAACCAAGTAGGTACATATTTCTTCTAACCAATGGTTAAATTTAACCACACAAATTTCTGTGGTTAAAAGTTTTAAACCAAGGCCAATTTAGGATAATTCATCCTTCACAAGATTTTTTAATAAATTGACTTCATGTAAGAAAATAGCAAAAATTTATCATTTTCTGGGTTCACGGTGACTAAATCTGCCTGTAGCAAAGGTTTAAAAGGCTTAATTCTTTCATTCACTTTTTAAAAATTAATGAAATTTGGGGTAAATTTCATTCCCTAATAGCATTCTTATGGAATTAATTCGATAGCTTAATTCCCTATAGCTTTAAATTATATGAATTCATTCTATTTTGATTGAATTCTAACTGAATGAAACCCAATTTACCTGAATTCATTTAATAAAAAAGTGAATGAAAAATGATTTGTTTTCATTCACTTAATCAAATGAAAAATTTTAATTTGCATGTAATTGCTGAAATATTAGCATAATACAATGAAAAACGTTTAAAATTCCTCTAACAGAAATAAATAGTATCGTATGCTTTGTTACAGCTTGTATGCTTTGGTTTTGATTATATGTTAGTTTCAACTTACACTGCACTAAGTGAATGGTAATAAAATTTCTTCATTCAATTAGTAAAATGGTGAATGAACATGCGATTTGAATGATTCAAGTTAGGAATTCATTCAATTCATATTAAAGCTTTGGGAATGAAGCTTATGAATGAATTCTTTACGAATGGTTTAAGGGAATGGTACATGAATATTTTTAAAATCTGAATTTAATTTTTCGTGAATTAAGCTTAAATTGAATTAAGTTTTTCGAAGCTCTGGCCTGTAGTAATTAAAGCCAAATATGAAACAATTTGACATGAATTACACACCTCCCCAAAATGAAAAGTCGCTGTTGATTGAAGCTTGATATATATTTTTACTATTCGACTTGCTGATTCCAGATATGGCTTCCTAATTCATCCATGACCTATCAATTTCGAAAAAATCGTGATTAAAAACAAGGAAATATTTTTTACCTGTTTTGAAATATTATACACAACGCATCCAAATAGATTAAGACTTCTTGATACAATGGTAGTAAAGAATGAACTTTGTTTTCTAAAATACACAGTACATTTTTTTTTTTAATTTGTATACCGTTATAGGAAAATTTTTAAAATACGCCTAGGCTACGCTGCCGACGTGCTAAAATTTATCCTTTGATAACAATATAAGCTTTGAA
Source organism: Leucophora obtusa (assembly GCA_949987735.1). Classification (NCBI taxonomy): domain Eukaryota; kingdom Metazoa; phylum Arthropoda; class Insecta; order Diptera; family Anthomyiidae; genus Leucophora; species Leucophora obtusa. Next base: position 331,412,778 of record OX465295.1, on the reverse strand, counting down.
TTTTATTTTTTAAGTTAGATCATGAATTTTGGATAACTTGCATTTCAGGATTATATGAATCATCTATCAAAGCTCAAATCGCTGAAGGCTTGTTATCAACGATTTCCAAAATTTTGGTACTCGAGAAATAAAAACTATTGAATTTAATCCTTTAACATAAAAAAGCGCATAGGAATCATATTGTAAAAGCATGTGAGGAACCCCGAAATTTTCCAAAAAAAAAAAAAAAAACCTGTCAAACAGGATTTTATTTGTCTATACAGCCCGCAGTTTGACTCACACATTTAAATTGCTTTAATTTAATAAACTATCGCAAAATTTCCACTAATACAATTTTGTTTTTTTTCGTAATTTTATACGCGAATCATTCCGCGGTTGTCTGGCTCAGCACAAAATACTAATAAATATTTCAAATAATCCTCTTATTTTATAGACTCACCAAATGGATTTAATTAAATCACCTCGCGTAGTATACTAAAAGACACAATTATTTTATAGTATTTAGCATACTTGGGACTAGTTAATTAAATGGACCAATTAATTGTTGATTTCATTGGCATTACAATTTACCAATGCCAATGAAATTTTTAGCATACAATTGATCAATGCCCATGAAATTTTTTTCAATTGGCATTGTTCAATGCCTAAATGCTCAATTATAATTGACGAAAAAAGCATTTGTTTTCATGTTTTGATAAAAGAACAAATTAAGAAAAAAAATTAAAAATTCGCGTAGTTCTTATCTTATATTCGCTTTTTCGTCAAGTTTACATTACTAGAGTCTGATCCATTTAGACTGACCAGTGTTAAAGAAGCGTGAACAACAGTGTACTTGATACAACTTCGTAAAATAGTGAATCCTTTTAATGTTGTAGCTCTAAAATTTTACATTCTTGTCTTAATTTCCTTTTTATAAAACAATTTTTTTTATACAATCCTTTTTTCTTCAATTATATGTACATTTCATTACCATTGGGTGTACATTTCATTACCATTGTTTCAATCAATGCCAATTGAAAAAAATTTCATTGGCATTGAATGGTAATGAAATTTTTTGGCATTGGCATTGATATCAAGTAATGCAAATTAAATTTCAATGCCAATGAAAAATTCCCAAGTATGGTATTTAAAAACAAATATATGCACTTTAGATAGAACCTTTTGTAATTAGAAGCAATAAATTACAACAAAAATACAACAACATCAAAAACTCTGCTTTTTTTAGTGCATTTTTGAAAAGGAGAGATGGGACAATTCCAAAATCATTTACATTTTTTCCAAGCAATGTTTTTTACATCATAACTTTATTGGGACATAATTAGGGTATTCAATTATTCGACTTTTTATTTAAATAGTGCAAATAATTATTCGGGGTGTTTTCTTAACCGACTAATCGAATAAAATTTAAAAATTAATCGAAAAAATTGTATGAAAAAAAGCATACATTTAATGCATTTTTAAAAACTTTATTAAAAAAAGAGCAGAAATAAATTCAGTGACTCTTCTAAAATTGATAAAAATAAATAATGAAAAATTGAGATCATATTTTTTCAAAATTTTTATTTTTTCTATCCCCTCTGTCACATATTCAAATTTTATCCGAATCGGAGAGAACTACACCGCATACCTTTCTTATGAATTTGGCATTTTATAGAGTTGAGCCTGAATTAGCCTGACCTAATCGTAGCACTCTTTAAGAAGAATACAACAACTCGTACATTAATGTTTATCTCTTTCGTATGCATAGAACACATAAAAAAGGAAATGTATAGAGAAATTCTGTTGAGAATTTATTTTCCCTATACGTTTAATCCCTTTATTTTATTTGCACAATTTGTTAAATAAGTTTGTGGATTTTAGCGTATTTATTTCAATAAAAAATATATTTTTTTAAACATTTTTGAATTTTTTTACCAATTTCGATTAATCGAATTAAATTATTCGAATTAGTCGTTATTAGAAATTTGGACACTTTAAATTATTCGGCCAATTTTTGAGCAAAATTGTTCGGTTATTCGAATAACGATTAATCGAATAACTCTTTCATTACCAAATAAGTGGTTATATAATGAAACTAAAATTTTTTACTGCTTATAATTCGGCGTCAGTACTAGTTATTTTTGTTAGACGAAGACGTATTTATAAGCAGTCTAGCTTACGCGCGACTACTTATTTAATTACAAATATAATTTCATATTTGTTACTTATTTTTTAACCACTAATAAGTATATGAGTAAGCCTTATTTTTTAACAACTCGTAACCACTTATTTTTTAACTGCTTATTAGCACCCGAATAACTAATTATTTTGGTAACTACTTATTTTATATATTTTTATAATGCAGCGGGTAAGCGGGTAAAAACTACCTTGTCGAACAAAAATAATGAGTTTTGACACCGAATTATATGTAGTAGACCCTAATTCTACTGCTTATTATTTGGATATTAGTAATGAGCACCCATTACTGAGATGTTGCTGGGTAATGTCCAACAGAAAAACCGTATTGGGGTTATATATATTCCAGGATAAAGGTAAGGATCTCCTACTTCTCATGTATCCGAAACATCTTATATACTTGCCTTATAATTGTATTTTCCGTCAAAGTTGAAACAACCCTACCAGATTTCGAAAAAACTCTGGGGTGAGAGAGTTAAAGCAACAAAAATAGTTTGTTAAATATAAAAAACTTAATTGCATTTTATCTAATTGTTTTGTAATATACCAAATTGTTGCCAAAAATATTTCGTAAAATGAACTACGAAATATTTCGCACAATGTACGAAAGGTTTTGTGTATGTTGTATTACATATGGATTTTTTTCAGTGTACGCAAATTTGTGTGTAAATTGCTGTTGCTTGGGTAGTTTCGGATTACCGCGGTAAAGTACAAGATCGGACAAATTGTAAATTTGTATCATCGTCATCATTCTTATTATTTTACTATTCTAGCATATATTTTTTAAATAACAAATTTCAATTTAATGGGAACGTTTTTTTTTACATAATCCTATATAATTTTCTTTATGGTAATAAAACAACACCATGTTTTCTAAATAAATACGCAATTAAATGCACGTCATGTTCTGCAAGAATTTCGCTTTCATTTTTATGACATTTGAAAAAAATGAGAGTTAGTAAATTCTTAACGTTTAATTTTTATAACATATTAAAATCCAATTTCAGCAAGAAATTTTTTTTGTAAAGAAAAAAGTGAAAATTGTAGATTACTAATTGGAAGTATTAAAATGAGTAAAAAAAAACTAGAACTAGAAAAATAGGTCACTGGATAATAAGAACACATAGCGCGTGTACACGAAGAGTAAAGCAAGTAAATTGCCATTATTTACTTAGAAACAAATTTTCTAGTAAATTTCGTAATACATTTTTGTCAACATCGAAATTACATTTTAAATATAGAGGGGCAAAAGTCCAACAAAGTTCTTGTATACACTCAAAAAAGTTTGTCGGTAGAATCTATTGAAAGTGACAGTTCAAACAAAGTTAACATTTAGGGCAAGTTTTAAGGATGAGGATTAAACTTGGTTCGATTGTTGTTTAATTAAACTCCAATCCACCTGGTTGCTTTTCAGTGATAGTTTAAGAAATGTCACATTGATTGTATCAAAATAATTTATATACAATTGGAATTGTCATAAAATGGTGGTACGATTCAGTACTTTATCATTACGTTGCAATGAGGCATCGCTTAACCCAGATTTTAATAAAAAAAAAATTATATCAAAGCTTTTCTAACTGACAAACTTTTTGAGTGTACATTTGTGGTAGTGACCATTTTTTTTTTCCTTAAGCCCGTATGATACTAGCTTTTTTGAATTTTTTAAAATTTTTATTTAATTTTTTCCTATTCCTTTTTAAATTTTTGTAAATCAAAACTTTGAATAAAAAACCCTAAAAAATGTGAAGAGAAAAAAGTTAGTATCATGCGGGTTATAGTGATATTAAAAAATTTGTATTTTATACATTATTTTCCTTTTTTATATCTATACTAACTATACTTAAAAACTTATTTAATCTTATAACTGTGTAAATTATCATTTAGTCTTAATACTACTTAATAAATTCCCAGTTGCTAAACTAAGTGGGTTATTTTGTAAAACGCAACGCCTTGCGTTGCGTTGATTTATGTGTAAATTGTTATTGTTACAAAAACAATTTGTATGGAAAACAACGCAACGCAAGGCGTTGCGTATTACAAAATAACCCCCTAAAAATCTTATAATTCTGATTTTTATCACTGTTCTGGGTAAATAAAAGAGATTTAAATTAAAAACTATATAATAAACCACAAAATAGTAAGAATAAAGCTGAATTAGTTTTTTGCAATAGAAACTATTTCTTGAACTTTTATTCACTTGCTATAGAAAATAATTGAAACTTAATTGCACTTAGTACGTTTTGACTCAAATTCCAGAACAGATCAACTGGGTATTTTCAAAAAAAAAAAAAAACTATCTTAGATTATTCTTCTCTCATTTAATTTATAAGTTATCATTTATCATTGAACAAAAATAACACTCACCCAAAACACTACAAAGCTAATGTTGTATTATCATTAATAAAATCCTTAAAAACACACAAACAATATCCTTCCTAAATAAACAGCCATATTCATAATGAAAAACTTTACAGTAACTTTAACATTATTACTCAAAACAGTTTACGCACATAAATTAATAAAGTCTTCGACATAATCAACCGCGAAAACTTGTTTGCATAAATCTTGCAAAAATTAAGGTAAACATAATCAAACTTGTCATTTTAATAAAAATAAAAAATGTTCTAAGGGCACATTTGCAGGCGAGATAAAACTGATAGAGATAGAGCAAAAACACCTGTAAATAGCTCTATTGTGAATGGTTTAAGCTAATTTGTGTTTTTGTTTTTGGTTCGTTCTCGGTTGCACATAAAATAAGCAGGTCAATCTTATATTTTTATTATCTATCAGATATCTAAGTATATTCCTTGTTTTTACATTATTTATGCGAAAAATATTCGGGGTTTTATTTTGTACAAAAACTAAAAAAGTTATTTAAGCAAAATAATAATACCAATTTATGCAGAAAAAAATATAGACACGTTTAAGTTTATTATTATGAATACGGCTGTAAGTTGTTAAAGTTTATAAATATAAAATAAATCTCTAACAATTACAAAGCAAAACAACTAATATTAAACTAAAATTAAAATGAAAAATTAATAAATATGTATATTTTTTTAGCAAAAAAAAACCCAAAATAATCATAAAAAATATCCTTCTCCATTTCTAGTAAATTTCTATTGCATTTTCAGATTCAATTACTACTAATAAAAGAAGATCCGTTAGCTTGTTTTTGTATACTAATGTATCGGTTTGTTTGTTTGTTATTTTTTTACTAGTGGTATTGTTAATATCCTTACACAACACTTGCATAAAACAATAATTTAGTTATAATTTTACTTATTTATTTAGAAGATATTTTTAGTTTAAAAACAAAGAGATCAACATAAGAAACAAGTCAAACATTGTATGTATTAAACAAACAAAAATATGAACAACAAATTGTCAAGAAAAAAAAAAATACAAAATTAATTATAATATAAAAAATAAAAATTATTACGATTATATACTCAACATTGCATTTTTTTATTTACAAAATCTAAAATTTAACAACCCAGTGTAGAAAATAATTACCAGATATGTGGTTATTTAACTACGTACCTAGTAATGGTAACTAGTTACTTTTATTATATTTCTTATTACCTTTATATGGCGATGTCGCCATATAAAGGTAATAATGATTAATGATTCTAAAAATAAATTTTCAAAAAAATGAGTTTTATAAAAAAAATATTTTTTTAATGTAAAAATTTTTTTAAATAAAATCTTCTCGTGCGGGAATCGAACCTGGGACTCCAGACTGACTCTATATAGTCTATAGCTGTACCAGTTACCATTACCAGGTATGTAGTTACATAACCACATATCTGGTAATGATTTTCTACACTGGGTTGCTGCGCACAAGTCAGCTTACTCGCCAACATAAAAAATCTAAAAATATGTGGTTACATATATCATTACCAGTGTTGAAAAAATATTGAGTCTAAAATAGATTTCGAAAAAATTTAGAAAAAATCTAGAACCCCGGGTGAAAATGATCATATATGCTCATATATTGCCATATATTGTTTCATGTATGATCATATATTAATGATATATGAACATATCTGACATATATGGAAGCATATATGGGTAAATGCATCCAAAATAAAACTTCATATATGGAAATGTATGCCACCATATATGATAATACTAGTGTTTCCAATTATTCGACATAGGCGGTTAACCGGTTAATGCATTATTCGAAAAATCACTGAAATTAATTAACCGGTTATTCGGGTCGGTTAATCGAGAAAATTGGCGATTAAAAGATTAATCGTTTAATAAAAATTAATGAATTTTCTTAACATTTTATCAATAAAAACACAAAGGGATTACTTTTTTTAACATTAAAACCTAGAAGAGCCTTTCGCATTGAGCCACCAATATAAAAAATGTTAAGATTTATTTGAAAATACCAATTTGCTCTGTAAAAATCAGCAAAAATTTTTTTTAATATTGTAATTAATATAGGGTGACCATTTTTTCTGACTTCAAATCAGTACAAATTTTAAAAAAATATTATCATCATCAAAAAAATTATTATGCAGCCAACCTAATTTGTTGACAACCGAATGGTTTGGTTAAAACAAAATTTTTCGGTTAACCATCATACCATCCTAAAAAACCTTACCCATTTCTTCCTATACAGACCCCAAAACAAAACAATTTTTTTTGCATGAAAAAATCCAGTTTTTTAAGTACAGGAAACGGACCCATTATTTAGAAATTTCAATGATCTGTTACCATTCATTTTCTAGTTTTTTTTTTTTATAACAGATCGATGAAATATAGCTATGAATGGAGTCAAATATGACACCAGGATAGTATGAACGTTAATTCTTCCGAATTTTTATTCAGGCCAACGAATTTCTGTCGTCACGATCAAATTACTAAATTTCTGTAGATACAAATTAACCAATTGATTGGCTACAAATTTAGTTGTCAGAACAAATCTTTTTTCTCTCTGCTAATTTCTGCATGATTTCTGAAATAGAAAACCTTCACGTTTTGGCTACTTTTTTCTATTATCGCAATGTAACCAATTGATGGATTCGGTTGTCACCACGAATCGTCTCTATGTATGAAACTACATATTAGATTAAGAAATTTACATATAGGAAAATCATTTTGAATACTTTCTGGTAGAGAAAACCGCTCACATTCATAAAAATTTATCCTATAAAAAAACTACATTGTACTTGTATTTTGGCTTTTTTTTTACTAAAAAAAATTTAATATTTTTTTAAATGCCAAAAATCAGTACAATCAGTACAAATTTTAAAAAATCAGTACAAATCAGTACACGACTTTTTCATCAGTACACGTGACCAAAAATCAGTACATGTACTGATCAAATCAGTACGAATGGTCACCCTAAATTAATATGCAATTTTATCAATTTTAATTAATAGATTTGAGGTTAAGAAAAAGAATAAACCTTTTTCTCTAAAAATTATGAACACATTATAATTTTCAGATCAGACTAGATCTAGTTTCTGTATTTTTTTTTTTTTGTATGGACAGGCGTCGTCAGTGGTTTTCCATTAAATTTTATTAATTATTTATATGTTTTTATTCTCAGATTGTCTCTATATGATAATTTTTTTCAACAACCCGTCACCCAAGTAAGGCCTTGAATGCAATGTAACTAATTCTATGTTTTCTTTCCTATTCAGCTATTCAACTTTATCACAGATTTTCGGAAGTGGGAGCAGTTTTTCAGCTTTTCAAAATTATATGTTTGCAATAATAAAATTTTAAAAATTAATACGCACTGTTTTTGTTAAAATAAATATAAATTCATCGACTAGAGGCTGAAAAACTGCTCTCACTTTAGAAAATTAATTTTACATTTTAAAAGAATTGAAAAATTGTCTATTGCATTTCCTAAAGCACAACGTTAAAGCATTTTTTTACAAATAGAAACTTTATTATTTTGTTTAAAAAATTCAAAAAAATTTTATTAAAAATTAATTGCGATAATGTAAAACAAATCCGTTTTAAGAGTATCTTTAAACCCATGACGAGTCTCGCTGGTTCAATGTCGACTTGCTTGGAGTTGCTCAAAAAATTGAATCTAAAGGTTTCTCCTTCAATCGATTTCAAAACAATTTGATCGTATTTTAGTTAGTATTTGTTTTTTTAAGCGTTTCTTATAATTTTTTAGCCAAAGTTAAGACAATTATGAAGTTTTGGGAAAAAATAAAGCTAAAAATTACATATTAAAAATTTAACCGGTTAATCGACCTATTTTAACCGATTATTCGGGTCGAATAATTATTTGAGTTATAAATTATTTGTTTCGACATTAACCGAAATAGAGGCGATTAATCGAGGAATCGGTTGATCGATTAACCGAATTGGAAACACTACTTCTGAGTAAAAACAATAACAGAAAGCTGAATAGGAAGGAAAACAACGAATTAATTACATTGCATTCAAGGACATACTCGGGTGAGATGTTTAAGCTGTCGCTCTTTAGTATAGTTACATTTATAATGTGGGAGCATGTATTCAATTCGTACAACCGATGGGTTGTTGAAAAAAATTATCATATAGAGACAATCTGACAATAAAAACATATAAATAATTAATACAATATAATGGAAAATCACTGACGAAACCTGTCCATAAAAAAAGGCAGAAACAAGATCTAGTTTGATTTGAAAATTATAATTAGGTTATTTACAAGGAGGTATCGTCCTAACAAAAAACAGAGTTCTTAAAATTTTTATTTGGCTTTAACAACGATTTTCTTTCGTTGTAGCACACTCAAACATGGACACCATGGAAGGTAACCAAAACGAATGCGGTTATCGTTAGGGTAACGATATTTTATGTTATTTCGGTAACGGTATTTTAAGGGCAACGCTATTTCATTTATTTCGGTATCGGTATTTTAAGGATAACGGTATTTGAGTTATTTCGGTAACGGTATTTTAAAGATAACGATATTTGGGTTATTTCGGTAACGGTATTTTAAGGTTAACGGTATTTCAGTTATATCAGTAACGGTATTTTAAGGGTAACGGTAGTCAGTTATTTCGATGCATCCCGCAATTTTTTTTTAAATAAAATTTCCTGGTGCGGGAATCGAACATGGGTCTACAGATTGCCAGTCAATAGCTCTGCCATCTGTCCCATCTCGACATGTAATATTTAATAGATAAAAACATTATTGACCTGCTGCACACAAGTAAGCTTACTCGCCAACATATAAAAAATCAAAAATACAACAACAATCAAGGGAAATTATTTCCAAATGCCAACCTCACCCATAGTCCACCTTGGACATGGTGTCCCCTGTTAACGCTGACGAGGCTCTGACGACCGAGTATGGGCGGTATAACCCAGTTCCCACGGCAATCGGACTATGTGCCGGAACGATTCGGATGTATTCGAATCTTCGAATTTATCCGAGCAAGGATTGCCACTCCTGCTTTAAATGAGAATTATTAACTACAAATTCTCATTTTAAAGCCGTTACAACAACAACAACCGGTTAATTAATTTTAGTGATTTTTCGAATAATGCATTAACCGGTTAACCGCCTATGTCGAATAATTGGAAACACTAATATATATGGAATATTAGGTGTGTTTCTTTACTTTTTGGGTAAAGTTCGGTAAAATGAGAGTTAACAAGAAATACTCTCACGAAGTGACAAAAATGCCCAAAAGTAAACGAACGCGAAAAACCATATTTGAAGCCCGAAAAACAAACGTCAATAGATTTTTGCATTATAGTTCGATTTGGTGAGCGCTCTTTCTAGTTCTTTTTCAATTTGTTGTAAAAATCTAGATAGCTTTTCTAGTTAAACCGCTTTTTAAATAAAAAATTTAAAAAAAATTTTCCGCAGGATCCCAATGCTGAGTACCCAACAGACTTATTTTCAAAGCTTCCAAAACGTGCAATATATCAAATTAAAGGGCATATTTCATCATTTTAAAATGTTGCAAAAATAGCGTTATTATTTTCAATTTTACATTTTTTTGCAAAAAGTTTATAAAAAAATTGAATTTTGCTACAAAAACGTTTTTGCAAATATTTAAACTATAGCTAACTTTAAAGTTCTAGGGCCATATTCGTGATCTGCGTCCCAAAGTCTATCAGAAATGATGTGTCGGAATCGCGATGCATCAAATTGTTCTTATTTTGTTGTACTGGGGAATATTACCTAAGAGCTATGTAATTATACAACTACATAATTTTCAAGTTAGTTTTACAATGTTATAGTAAATTATGGACATTTTTTTTTGTTAAATATATACAAATCTTGCAAAATATATACATGTGTAGTAAAAAATATCTGAAAAAATACATATATTTTACTAGAAAATTGTAAAACGTACTTGGAACTTATTTAGTTGTATAATTACATAGCACTTAGATAATGTTTCCCTGTTTTTTTTTTCTGCGTGTAAAGAAGCAATTCAAGGGAAAATATTTCAAAAAATGTACCGTTTCACTTTTGATTGAAGATCAGAGATAGATCCTTAAATTTCTAGGGCAAGTAACATTAATTAAATCTGGCAACTTTGCAAAATGGCAATGATAAAGTCGAAAGACAACTCTGCAGTTGTAGAGGTCGTTGCCTGATAAAATTGCAATAATGCAATATGAAGTTGGCTGCAACTGATGTTAATGTTGAAATGTTGGCTGCACTATAAGTGACCGACATTTGTAACTTTCTTTTTCCGGTTGATGGCGAACGAGTTGGATGTCTTCGTGTCTAGGCAAATTGTTAATCATCCAACATCATCTTGTGGATTGAAGATTTTTCTGCATGGACAGTAAGCGGTGAAGTAAAAGCCTTTTAGGAGACCTGCCATTGGAAATTTTAGGCAAAACAAACCACGGAGCCATTAATCGGGTAAGCAAATGAGAAAAGATTATAGAAGGAGATAGTTAATCGGTTGTTGGTTGGTACATCCTCGGCTGTGGATGATTTTAGTAATTTTTATAAAAAAAATTACGGAATAAGTGTCATCGTTGGTCGTCTAAGCGCACACCTGCCCTATGAAAGAAATACGCCTTTGCCATAGACGCCATATTGAATAACCCGGAAGCCGGTGAATGGATATTGTACAGCGCTCGAGGGATATTTTTAGGAACACCTTCGCTTAAACCCGATTAACTATACGGCCCAAAATCGGCAACAAAAACGTCTATTGCCACCATTTTCTTATTGGGACAGTACAACTTAGCCCGCAATAAATTTGCCTCAACGTCTACGGGCTCAGAAACCACCCCTTGCAGGGTATATATCGCCATCAACAGGTTCACTAAGGTTTGTCAACAACTAAAAAGAAAAAAAACATCTTAGCTTGCAGAAAGATATGATAAAGAAAGCATTCATGTCCACCAATAGCAGCAAATCCTATTGAGAGAACGTCGACGAAACACTCGGTATCAACAAAGGTAAACCACCCCAATCGTAAGGAGAAAGCACGTAACAAAAAAAGGCAGCAGCCAAGTTAACACTTCGAATACACAGCAAGGATTCGGCAGCACCTTGTGATATTCAGCGTTATCGTTCTCATCCGCTTAATACACGGTAAGCCCGCAACATCGCAGCACATATGAATGTAAGCTTGAAGTGGATCACCGTCACCAAGCAAAATATTAAATAGACCAACTTTTGGCTTTAACGAGGGAACACCACTAACAAATACAAAAAGGTAAATCATTGTATCAACACACTACACACCAAAATTTAGAGGCAAAAGCATTATAATTGAATAACAAATGAAATGCACCAAGATTTTAACAAACAAAAAAAAGGAAAAAAATCAAACTTTGTTTAGATGTCATGAAGCAAAACAATAAATAAGTTGACAGCCAATGTATATAAAGTGGTAGTAAATAGTGTTGTACAACGTGTAAAGTGATATAAACTAAATAAAAGGTGTTGCCCAATATAGCAGAAATAAAAACGCTGTGTTGCTGATTAGCCGTATTACAGTATTGTTGAATATTAATTCAACAGATTTTGGTGTACTACAACGAAAGGAAACAATTATGCACCAAATTGATGAATAAGGTACGAGCTTTACTACAATTAGGCAGAAAATTTTACAACTTGTGGCGCAATGGAATTGGAGCAGTCTTTATAACAACAAAAAGTTACAACAAGAAAGTCAACAAACAACGCAGGCGACAACGAATTTTAATGAAAATCATAAAGAGTTGTCAAGATTTAGTCAGCAGTTCCCAACCGTTTTGCCCGAGGGTCATAAAAGGATGAAAATTTTTGATGAAAGGAACATAATTTCAGTCAGATAAGTACCATTCGTAGAAGTGTTGTTTTGTGAGCCTTAAGCCAATTTAATTTATTGGATTTTATGAAAATACGACTCAATATCGTAGTGATAACAATTGACAAAAATAATTTGAGTCGCTTGTGTTTATGCTAGGGATAAAACACTGATAACTAAATTCCTTAAGAGAACGTCTATATCGGGTTAAACACAATTTTGAAAGAATATTGTATTTCGCATTCATGTTAAACGTTTGTAGTAATATTTTAGCAGACGATCGCTTTGATGGTTAAGATTATTCCGTGGAATCTTTTAAAAAGCATAAACGGGTGTATAATTGTATAAATCGTTATTAAAATTACTTGTTCGGGTAACTTTCGGTAGTTTTGAATCGAAGTCAGTATTGTTAATTGTTTTTCTGAATTTTTAATCGAAGTCTGCATTCTTAATTGATTTTCAGAACTTCAAAGTTTGGGTTTTTGACCAGGTCAATTAAGGTTGCAAATTAAATTATATTTTTGTCTATTATATTGATTTATATTTATACATTTATACCTAACACTTAAACAATATAAAAGAGTCGAGTATTATATTGATTTATATTTATACATTTATACCTAATACTTAAACAATATAAAAGAGTCGAGTATTATATTGATTTATATTTATACATTTATACCTAATACTTAAACAATATAAAAGAGTCGAGTATTATATTGATTTATATTTATACATTTATACCTAATACTTAAACAATATAAAAGAGTCGAGTATTATTTTGTACTTTGATGAAAGTCCCTACGTTCATGGTCCAAATGGGCATAATCCAGACAGTAGCGCTAATGTTAGGTGGTCCTTTATTTTTGTACCCGGATCGTGGTGCCTTTTCATTAAATTGATTTTGTCCTTAGGACATAAATAAGTTAGGAAATACATTGTAATATTTTGTTTACATGAAAATTAGTAAACCATTTCAGATTTAGATTTAGTTCGACATAGTCATCTAAGAATTTTCCTAGTGTTAGGTTATCGTGAAATTTTGGTATTTTTAGCTAAATTTAGCTAATTTAAGTTACTCAGTAAGTTTATGAATTTTTATAATTAAATAACCGAATATAAACTTTATGGAAAATATAACCCGTTACTTTTTGAAATTTGATAACATCTTTTGAATCGGTTTTTCGGTGAACATGTCGGAATGATGAATTAAGGAGGTAGGTATTGGTGCTAAAGGACAAAATCAGGGGTAAATTTTTAATTATGGCAGCTTAGTTTACCATGGATTTGGCAATTTATAGTGACTGTGGGAGGGAGCCAGTAGATTAGAACAACTGTATCTACTTTCTTGCCGACGATATGATTTGGACCCCGTCGCCCCTTTGACCTTTGTAGGCTGGATTTTTATTTGAGTACACTGGTACATTTTTATAGCTGTGTCCATAATGTTTTTCCTGCAACGAACACCCGCCCAAGCCCGACGAGCTTTAGCCGCGCACGAGAGTCAGTTACCAGTGTGACAGGGAAAACAAAGTGGCAACCCTCCATGGGGTTGGAACGTGACAGTTATATTTGGCGCCCAACGTGGGGCCCGAACGGGGAAAGTTTGTGTGGTCTTTATTAGCGTAAATCGAGGAACGTGAAAATTTCACCTGCGGTTCGGTTTTAGTTAAGCCTGTGAGACACGATTTGGCAGAGCTTAATTCGTTGGCAACGGGATTTGATTAGAACGCCACGTGATCCTTTTTCGTAAGACATTGGGAGTTTTTCAACTAGATATCCTAATCGCGACGGAATAAGGGAACGCGTTCGTGATTTCAAGTCAAGCGGTAGTCCGAGGAAGTATAGTAATTATTTTCCTATAGCAACGTTCGACTTTGAATAGAGGTGATTTTCGATTTTTCGCGGGTATAATGGACCACTCTCTGATTACGCAAATGTTTCAGTCAAGTCATTTCGTCGGTTAATTTTGATTTTAGCACCAAATATCTTCCATACTTTTCATGCGATAACAGATTATTTACGCATCGTTTGAGTTTATCACCGAGTTGAAGGTATAACCGGTCAGTTTTCCTAATTTTTGGTTTTCAATCATTATTTTTTTCATCATTTAATTTCTTTTGTGTCTTTCATTGTAATTTTGATATTTTCATATCGTTTTAGTTTGAAAAGTTTTCTTTTTATTTCGTAGTATAATTTGAAGCAACAGCGCTTCGTTATAATTGGTGTAGCGTTGATCCTTTTTCTGATTTTTCATTTAAATCTTTTGGTTTACTGTAGAAACAGCTTACTAACAATTTTATTTCAAACCAAATTTGTGAATATTTTGACAGTCATATGGAGACATAACCTCCGGCAGAAGGATACGTTATTGGATTTTGAGAGTTCGTAGCAGTTTATAATATTTTATATTTATATTTTATTAGTACTTTTATATGCTTTCATACCAACAATTTTATTTGGCGATTACTTTTGAGTTGTACACTAAAGGTGATAGTATAGATACAAAAGCATCTAGCTATCTTAAAAATTACGAGAAACATTTTTAAACTTATCGCGACTGTAATTATTTTAATTGAATTGGATTTTTGGAAAGTTCGTGGTATAAACACATTGCGTTTGTTCTTGGTAAATCTGCACACATATATACGCATAGATTTTTTTTACGTTTTTTTATAATTTTTGATACGTTAAAAGGAAAATTAAACTTTTATATACAATTTGTCTACGTACGTTTTGGGCGTACACAGCTCATTTATCATCTTCCGAAAGGCTGGGGATAGATCTAGTCTCGCGGTAAAATCTAGCCCTGTATAGGCTCGTACGGAGTGATAAACGGGGATCGCCTTCGCTGGCTTGTGCCCTTTTGGTGCTCTTACCGGAGTACAGTATGAGTTCTGGTTGTCGATTTCCCCATATATCCTTAGATTTGTAGTTCTATTCTTAACTAAGGATATATCGAAATAGTCCCGAGAACTGTTCTGAGGAAATTCTAACGGAACGCAGACTCGATTTCGTTCCGGGTTTACCTGAGTAGGACTTTGGGGTAAACTAACGACCCATAGGGGTTCGTTATTTTTTTTAGTTTATTTTTATTTTTATTGGTTGCACGCTGTAAGTCCGAATTTGACACTGATAGTATTTCCTTAGAGGCGACATTAGGTCATTGGGAATTTTTGGTTAAACTTTACTGGCACTGATTTGATTGCCGTCATTGATAGTCGTGGTTCGCGTCAGGTAGTTTTGCTTTAGTACAATTATTACAACGGATAATATGGATCCGCCGATTACGACAACGGCTGCGGCTACAACAACCGCTATGGCAGGACCACCTCCGATCATTCCAGCACCGGTGACACCCGCAGTAAGAACATCAGCTATAGAAAATGCAGAGAATCCTACATTCTCTGGCAGTGCAAGGAACGCTTCAGCCGTTGGATCTGATTTTCTCGGGTTTGATGACACTTTATGCAGTGGAGATAATTCCTCAGGCAGTACAACAATGCAGTCCCCGGAATATAGTAGTTTGGCCGCAAGGACCGTAAGAGAAGAGTTCAGACAGCAACCATTAGATGCAATACATAGAGGGGAACGTCAGCAGGAATGTGATACGGCGTTGAAAGGACTAAGGCAGATAGAGGTCATGCGTTCAGTTGATGAGAGAATAGAGGCATTGATTCCTAGACTTGTCATAGCAACCCTTAGTGCTATGTCTCAGCGAAACGACGGTAATAATCAAACTCATCAGAATGATCAGTCGAGTATGAATCCAGTTACAAATTTTAGCGTCCCACCTCCAATGATAAATCAACATGGTTCATCTTTTTTGAATACACTACCAGTAACGGCTCAACAACAATTGCCACCCTTTCATAATACACGGCCTGAACAACTGGCACCAAGCTTTAACCATCCTCCTCTGAGGACAAATCAACAAGTTCCGAATTTTAGTGTTCCACCACCTCAATTTAACCAACAAAATCAATCATCTTATAATCAGCCGTCTCAGTATCAACAACCCTCATCATTTTGTAATCAGACACCTCAAGTGAATCAACAGCCAAGTGGACCAAGCTATTTCCAAAATCATTCTTTCGACTCTTCACGTAGAATAGACAAGTGGGGATTGGAGTTCGACGGTACAACAAAAACACTTAGTGTTGAGGACTTTGTTTTTAGAGTAGAGACTCTGCAATCATATTTTAGGGTTTCGTGGCCGGAAGTTCTTAAAAATATGCATCATTTTCTTCGGAAAGCCGCGTTAGATTGGTTATGGGACTATAGAAGAATGAATCCTCACGTGAATGATTGGTTGATTTTTAAAAAAGCATTAGTAAAATATTTTCATCGGTTCGAGAGTGATTTTGATATACAGCGAAAGATTTTGGATAGGCGTCAACAGACCAACGAATCTTTTGACGAATTTTGCAGTGCAGTTCTACATTTAAGGAATCAGCAGAGTAACCCAATTATGGAACAAGACCTGGTAGATATTATGAAGAATAACTTGAAACCATCGATGATGCAACTTCTTTTTGCCGTAAGACCTTTTGGATTAGATCATTTCAGAGCAGAGGCTAGGAGAGCTGAAAATATGCTGAACAATCAGCGAAATCTTAGTACTCGGTATGCAAATAGACAAGTGAATGAACTGGTATATGAACCTGAGATCGAGGAGGAACTTTTTGAGATAAGCGCGGTTACCAAAGAACGAAAATTAGTATGTTGGAATTGCAAGGAAGACGGACATATGTTTATGGATTGCCCATCGGAGAGGAGAAGACTATTTTGTTTTAAATGTGGTTTTGATAATACAGTAACACCAAAGTGTCCAGTTTGTCAGGGAAACCGAAGTACGAACGGCCCTCGTACTGGGTTGGAGGCCCGTTCCAGGAATTCTGTAACCCAAAACCAACAGATACCGCAATAATTTCAGGGGATGATTCCCAAACTTCAGTACCAGATTTTCCTATTCCACCTGATATTCCAACCCTACCAGATATAAAAGATTTTTTAGATGTCAAAATTTTGCCAAAGAGAGCAAAAGGGGAAGCTTCACCAGAGGCTTCAGTTTTATCTAGCATCGAAGATGCACAAAATTGTGCAGAAAAGTTTGAGGAGCAAAAATTTTTAGACCGAAAAATCACTGTTTTGAAAAATGATCAGCCGACAACGCCAGCTATAGAGAAAAGTTTTGAGATTCCGATTAGAAAACCTTGGCATGTACGAATGCAAGAGTATGTCGAAGCTAGAAACCGGATATTCGGTGTAACTTCAGAGAGAATTAGGAAAACCAGACAGCGTTATGAAAAAAGGAAACAAATTAGAAAAGAGATAGCGGCTGCAATTCTACATGAAGGCGACGATACCCGGATATACACCACAATCGAAATCAACGGTACTCCAATTCAAGGTATGTTGGACAGCGGAGCGACAGTGTCATGCCTCGGCGAAGGTTGTTTAGATTTTGTGGAAAAAGCTGATTTGTTAATCCACCCGTGCAGGTCTACAATTAGTACGGCAGATGGCCGGGCAAATCGAATAATAGGTCGTGTTAGGTCTACCATTACTTTCAACGGGCGTTCACATACAATTGATTTTTATCTAGTACCTACGTTGAAACATAAACTTTATTTGGGAGTTGAATTTATGAAAATTTTTAAATTGATACGTTTTGAAATTAACGGGTTGTCGACAAACGAACTACAATTGAATGAGGATTCGGAGAATATTTTCCCACGTATGCATAGACTCGATGCAAGACAAAACAAAATTTTGGCCAATATTATTAGTAAATTTCCATGCTTTACGCGGAAGGGATTGGGGAGAACCCCTTGGGAGACTCACGTTATAGACACAGGTACAGCGGTTCCTGTGAAAGAGAAACACTATCCAGTTTCGCCAGCGGTTCAGAAACTGATGTACGCGGAATTGGACAGGATGGTTTCATTGGGAGTGATTGAGCCGAGCGAGAGCCCATGGAATAACCGAGTCACGTTTGTTCAAAAAGGTGAAAAGGTTCGGATATGCCTGGATGCTCGCCGACTCAATGAACTCACAGTGAAAGACGCCTACCCTCTTCCGCATATTGAGGGTCTTCTGAGTCGTCTGGGAGACACCCACTTCATTTCAAGTATAGACTTAAAAGACGCATTCTGGCAGATACCGTTATCAGATTCGAGTAGAGAAAAAACCGCGTTTACGGTACCTGGGAGGCCTTTGTACCAGTTCACCGTTATGCCTTTCGGGTTGTGCAACGCAGCCCAGAGATTATGTCGGTTAATGGACAAAGTCATTCCAGGCCGCCTTCGCGAAAGGGTGTTTGTCTACTTAGATGATTTGCTAGTGGTGTCAGCCAATTTTGCTGATCATGTGGAATGCTTGAGTGAAGTGGCCTCCTGCCTCGATAGTGCTGGGTTGACTATCAATGTTCAAAAATCCAGATTTTGCTGTAGGGAATTGAGGTATTTGGGGTATATAGTGGGTGAAGGTTCCGTGAAACCGGATCCGGATAAAATTCTGGCCATTGTGGATATGCCGTATCCCACTAGTCCTAAACAGGTACGTAGCTTCATGGGAACCACCGGCTGGTACCGGCGATTTATCCATGATTATGCCACCATTACCGCACCCATTTGCGAAACCTTGAAAAAGGGCAGAAAGTTTGAGTTTTCGGACCAAGCCAGATCCGCATTCGATCAGTTGAAAGCTTGTTTGATCTCCTCTCCGGTTTTGACCCATCCAGACTTTGGAAAGTGCTTTTTTGTGCAGTGCGATGCATCCGATGTAGGAATCGGGGCTGTTCTTTTTCAAGAGGGTGATGAAGGGGGTGAACACCCCATAGCCTACTTTTCGAAGAAACTGACAACGGCACAGAAAAATTATTCTGTAACCGAGCGTGAGTGTTTGGCGGTAGTTTCGGCGATTAAACGTTTCAGGCCATATATAGAATTAATGAATTTTGTGGTGATCACCGATCATTCGAGTCTTAAGTGGCTGATGTCACAAAAAGATTTAAGTGGGCGATTGGCTCGGTGGAGTCTTCAGCTTCAAGGGTTTAGCTTCGAAATTCGCCATAGGAAAGGAACGCAGAACATCGTGCCGGACACATTATCACGTTACGCTTTAGATAGTGTTGAATGTCGCCCGCTTGTAGATTTGTCATCAGAAGAGTTTAAATCGGAAGAGTACTTAGAATTAGTGAAAACAGTTGAAACCGTGAGGTCGTGTTTGCCAGATATTCGGGTTATTGATAAATTCGTATACAAACGCACGAATTTCTATAACGGCGACGCTTCGCATGAGGACCATGCTTGGAAATTGTGGATACCCGCCGCGTTGACCAAAACCGTAATTAAAAACGCGCATGAACCGCCAAATGTCGCTCACGGCGGAATCGGTAAAACTATTAGGAGAATCCGCGAATACCTGTATTGGCCTCATCTGAGTGTACAAGTGCGAGATTTTATCAATAATTGCGAAACGTGCAAGGAATCGAAGCCGTCTAATTTGGTATTAAAGCCACCGATGGGCAAAGAGGTCGAAGTATCGAGGCCTTTCCAACGCATCCATATAGACTTTCTCGGTCCTTACGTGCGTTCCAAACGCGGTAATTGCTATATTTTTATAGTTTTAGACTATTTTTCAAAATTTGTTCTACTGAAAGCAATGACAAAGGCAACCGCTAAAAATGTTATCGACTTTTTAATACGTGAAGTGTTCTATAAATTCGGGTGTCCCGAAACATTAGTATCAGACAACGGGCAGCAATTTATAAGTAATGAATTTAAGGATTTAATGAATAGTTTCGGTATATGTCACTTACGTACGGGTAATTACGCGCCGCAGGCAAACGCATCAGAGCGCGTGAACCAGTCAATTTTGGCCGCGATTCGGTCTTATTTGGATACTAACCACCAAGAGTGGGATCTGCATTTATGCGAGATAGAGTGCGCGCTAAGGTCGGCTGTACACACCGCTATCGGAATGACGCCATATTTCGCCCTTTTTGGAGTAAACATGGTAACTCACGCGTCGACTTATAAATTAGCTCGGCAACTGAATTTATTAGATGACTCCGAAACGCGATTCGAAAATCATCATGAGTTTCTGGAAGTTGTTCGCGACAATATTCGTGCGAATCTGCACAAGGCTTATGAGACCAACACGAGAAAATACAACGTTAGGTGCCGCGCTACCAGATTCAAGGTAGGTCAGGAGGTGTTTAGGCGCAATTTTCAATTATCGGATTTTACTAAGCAGATTTCAGCGAAACTATGTAGAAAATTTATAAAATGTCGGATAGCGAAGGTGGTAGGAAATTGTTTATACGAGATAGAAACTTTGCAAGGGAAGCCGGTGGGCGTGTTTCATGCCAAGGATTTAAAAGCATAGGAGTGGTTTAGGATTAACCCTTTATCATATTAGCAAATATGATTTGCTAATATGATAAATAAAATCAGCCGACGTAAGAGGGTGTGTACCGTTTCACTTTTGATTGAAGATCAGAGATAGATCCTTAAATTTCTAGGGCAAGTAACATTAATTAAATCTGGCAACTTTGCAAAATGGCAATGATAAAGTCGAAAGACAACTCTGCAGTTGTAGAGGTCGTTGCCTGATAAAATTGCAATAATGCAATATGAAGTTGGCTGCAACTGATGTTAATGTTGAAATGTTGGCTGCACTATAAGTGACCGACATTTGTAACTTTCTTTTTCCGGTTGATGGCGAACGAGTTGGATGTCTTCGTGTCTAGGCAAATTGTTAATCATCCAACATCATCTTGTGGATTGAAGATTTTTCTGCATGGACAGTAAGCGGTGAAGTAAAAGCCTTTTAGGAGACCTGCCATTGGAAATTTTAGGCAAAACAAACCACGGAGCCATTAATCGGGTAAGCAAATGAGAAAAGATTATAGAAGGAGATAGTTAATCGGTTGTTGGTTGGTACATCCTCGGCTGTGGATGATTTTAGTAATTTTTATAAAAAAAATTACGGAATAAGTGTCATCGTTGGTCGTCTAAGCGCACACCTGCCCTATGAAAGAAATACGCCTTTGCCATAGACGCCATATTGAATAACCCGGAAGCCGGTGAATGGATATTGTACAGCGCTCGAGGGATATTTTTAGGAACACCTTCGCTTAAACCCGATTAACTATACGGCCCAAAATCGGCAACAAAAACGTCTATTGCCACCATTTTCTTATTGGGACAGTACAACTTAGCCCGCAATAAATTTGCCTCAACGTCTACGGGCTCAGAAACCACCCCTTGCAGGGTATATATCGCCATCAACAGGTTCACTAAGGTTTGTCAACAACTAAAAAGAAAAAAAACATCTTAGCTTGCAGAAAGATATGATAAAGAAAGCATTCATGTCCACCAATAGCAGCAAATCCTATTGAGAGAACGTCGACGAAACACTCGGTATCAACAAAGGTAAACCACCCCAATCGTAAGGAGAAAGCACGTAACAAAAAAAGGCAGCAGCCAAGTTAACACTTCGAATACACAGCAAGGATTCGGCAGCACCTTGTGATATTCAGCGTTATCGTTCTCATCCGCTTAATACACGGTAAGCCCGCAACATCGCAGCACATATGAATGTAAGCTTGAAGTGGATCACCGTCACCAAGCAAAATATTAAATAGACCAACTTTTGGCTTTAACGAGGGAACACCACTAACAAATACAAAAAGGTAAATCATTGTATCAACACACTACACACCAAAATTTAGAGGCAAAAGCATTATAATTGAATAACAAATGAAATGCACCAAGATTTTAACAAACAAAAAAAAGGAAAAAAATCAAACTTTGTTTAGATGTCATGAAGCAAAACAATAAATAAGTTGACAGCCAATGTATATAAAGTGGTAGTAAATAGTGTTGTACAACGTGTAAAGTGATATAAACTAAATAAAAGGTGTTGCCCAATATAGCAGAAATAAAAACGCTGTGTTGCTGATTAGCCGTATTACAGTATTGTTGAATATTAATTCAACAGATTTTGGTGTACTACAACGAAAGGAAACAATTATGCACCAAATTGATGAATAAGGTACGAGCTTTACTACAATTAGGCAGAAAATTTTACAACTTGTGGCGCAATGGAATTGGAGCAGTCTTTATAACAACAAAAAGTTACAACAAGAAAGTCAACAAACAACGCAGGCGACAACGAATTTTAATGAAAATCATAAAGAGTTGTCAAGATTTAGTCAGCAGTTCCCAACCGTTTTGCCCGAGGGTCATAAAAGGATGAAAATTTTTGATGAAAGGAACATAATTTCAGTCAGATAAGTACCATTCGTAGAAGTGTTGTTTTGTGAGCCTTAAGCCAATTTAATTTATTGGATTTTATGAAAATACGACTCAATATCGTAGTGATAACAATTGACAAAAATAATTTGAGTCGCTTGTGTTTATGCTAGGGATAAAACACTGATAACTAAATTCCTTAAGAGAACGTCTATATCGGGTTAAACACAATTTTGAAAGAATATTGTATTTCGCATTCATGTTAAACGTTTGTAGTAATATTTTAGCAGACGATCGCTTTGATGGTTAAGATTATTCCGTGGAATCTTTTAAAAAGCATAAACGGGTGTATAATTGTATAAATCGTTATTAAAATTACTTGTTCGGGTAACTTTCGGTAGTTTTGAATCGAAGTCAGTATTGTTAATTGTTTTTCTGAATTTTTAATCGAAGTCTGCATTCTTAATTGATTTTCAGAACTTCAAAGTTTGGGTTTTTGACCAGGTCAATTAAGGTTGCAAATTAAATTATATTTTTGTCTATTATATTGATTTATATTTATACATTTATACCTAACACTTAAACAATATAAAAGAGTCGAGTATTATATTGATTTATATTTATACATTTATACCTAATACTTAAACAATATAAAAGAGTCGAGTATTATATTGATTTATATTTATACATTTATACCTAATACTTAAACAATATAAAAGAGTCGAGTATTATATTGATTTATATTTATACATTTATACCTAATACTTAAACAATATAAAAGAGTCGAGTATTATTTTGTACTTTGATGAAAGTCCCTACGTTCATGGTCCAAATGGGCATAATCCAGACAGTAGCGCTAATGTTAGGTGGTCCTTTATTTTTGTACCCGGATCGTGGTGCCTTTTCATTAAATTGATTTTGTCCTTAGGACATAAATAAGTTAGGAAATACATTGTAATATTTTGTTTACATGAAAATTAGTAAACCATTTCAGATTTAGATTTAGTTCGACATAGTCATCTAAGAATTTTCCTAGTGTTAGGTTATCGTGAAATTTTGGTATTTTTAGCTAAATTTAGCTAATTTAAGTTACTCAGTAAGTTTATGAATTTTTATAATTAAATAACCGAATATAAACTTTATGGAAAATATAACCCGTTACTTTTTGAAATTTGATAACATCTTTTGAATCGGTTTTTCGGTGAACATGTCGGAATGATGAATTAAGGAGGTAGGTATTGGTGCTAAAGGACAAAATCAGGGGTAAATTTTTAATTATGGCAGCTTAGTTTACCATGGATTTGGCAATTTATAGTGACTGTGGGAGGGAGCCAGTAGATTAGAACAACTGTATCTACTTTCTTGCCGACGATATGATTTGGACCCCGTCGCCCCTTTGACCTTTGTAGGCTGGATTTTTATTTGAGTACACTGGTACATTTTTATAGCTGTGTCCATAATGTTTTTCCTGCAACGAACACCCGCCCAAGCCCGACGAGCTTTAGCCGCGCACGAGAGTCAGTTACCAGTGTGACAGGGAAAACAAAGTGGCAACCCTCCATGGGGTTGGAACGTGACAAAAAAATGTGTACATGTACCTACATATACATTAAAAACTCGATTTTTCAAAAATTTATTTCATTACCATCACATAAAATAATGCTAATGAAGATAAAACGTTCATTACCATTACATAATGAAAATGTAATGGTAATGATTTAGTCCCACCATTGGTTTTAGCTGTGGCCCCAAACTAGATTTGTTCCAAAGTTATAGTAGATTCACTAAAAATACTTAGCAGATTACTTTTAAATGAAAGGCATTTTCATGAACTAAAATAAGGCACGATTTTTGCTAGATCTCAATTTGCCACAAATATTTGATCTTCCTGATTTTTTCAAAAATGAAAAATATGATTGACGAAGAATAATAACAAAATAGAAAAAATAAAGCAAATACCGGGTGTAAAAGACAATAAAAAAATATATAATCTTATTAACAGACGATCATATTCCATAGAGCCAATAACAAAAGATACCCCCTGAACAGAAGAAGATTACGCAATTCACCAACAAAATCTTAATTTTTATAACTTTTTAGATTACTTAGTAATTAGTAACAACATGAATTTTACTGGCAAAGTAGTGCTTATTACCGGTGCTAGTTCAGGTATTGGAGCTGCAACAGCAGTTCAATTTGCAAAATTAGGTGCAATCCTTGCGTTAAATGGTCGAAACATTGAGAACTTGGAAAATGTTGCTAAACAATGTGAAAAAGGGCGTACTAAACAAAAACCTCAATTAATTATTGGTGATATTTCTAAAGAGTCTGATACGGAGAAAATATGGCAAGAAACTTTGAAGCAACAACAAAAATTAGATATTTTAGTAAACAATGCTGGTATCATAGAGACAGGTACTATTGAGAACACTAGCCTTGAGCAATATGATCGTGTTATGAACACAAATCTACGTTCCATGTACCATTTAACCATGTTGGCTACACCGGAATTGATTAAATCGAAAGGCAATATTGTAAATGTATCTAGTGTTAATGGTATTCGCTCGTTTCCTGGTGTCTTGGCGTATAATATCTCCAAAATGGGCGTGGATCAATTTACACGTTGTGTTGCCTTGGAGTTGGCTGCTAAGGGAGTACGTGCTAATTGTGTTAATCCTGGTGTAACTGTTACGAATCTTCATAAACGTGGTGGCATGGATGCCGAAACTTATTCAAAGTTTTTAGAACATTCTAAAAATACTCATGCTATGGGTCGTCCTGGTACTGCTGATGAAGTGGCAAACGCTATTTGTTTTTTGGCTTCCGATTTGGCTACATTTATTACCGGTGTTAGTTTGGCTGTAGATGGTGGTCGCCATGCTATGTGCCCTAGATAAATTAGAATTTTTAACTTACCACGTATTAAAAATCTGCATTTATGTCCTTTCCTATATAATAATGTCTTATTAAAGTGTTTTTACTCAGAAAAATGTGATTTTATTTCCAAATGTAAAACTTTTTTTAAACGGATGGTTTTTTATAGTTTTTTTCTGACTTTAGTTTTATTTCATTGCCAAATGTTGTAAAACTTTTTTAAGCGGATGGCGGCAGCGGTAATACAAAATTTTGAAAAAATTATCGAGTTCTTTTTCTAACTTCAGTTGCAGATGGCTGTGTTTACATTAGGTTTGTTCCACGTAATTCTGGGTAAAGTCTGGTAAAATGAGAGTAAACAAATAATTATCTCAAAAAATTGTAAAATTGCTCACAATACCTGGAACGCACAAAACCACATTTTAAGCCCCAAAATTAACGTCAAAGTTATTCATATAAACAAACGCCATTTTTAAGAATAAAATATCGAAGGGAATAAAGAAAAAATGTTATAACGTGGTATTTGTTAACGATATTAATTATTGTTTACAAGTTTTGTTAATATTTTAATTATTTTTACAAATTTAAAACAGCTGATTTATAAAAAACTAGTGATTTGACAGTTTTACCATTTTAACCGCAAAAAAAGTACGGGTAACTTCCGTTAAAAAGAGAAACAAATTATTCTTTCATCAACGCTCTCATTCACCCAATTTTTAACAATAGAAACGCTTTTTGTTAAGATTGAGTTCCCGCGGGTACCCGCGGTAACGTACGTGGAACAGAGCTATTATGTGCTATTTGTGTAGTAATGCGGTTGTAGTTATTTTAACTACAATTGTAGTTAATTTACTTAGAGCAAAATATTTCAATGTTTTTGACAGTTATTTTTTCAAACTAACCATATTGTAGTAACATTTATTTTATGCAGTTATTTTGAATTTTTTTTACAAATACTTATATTTTCAAGTGTAGGAGCAATCAGGAGCATGTGTATGACGCGCTTGTTTAGAAATTTCTAGTGAAAGAATATGAGTAGAACATATTTTCTCTTGTCTTAGTCATAAAACAACGCCAAAGAGTGAGGACGCGTAATACGGAAAAGTTTATATATTTTTTATTAAGTTATTAAAATAATAAGGTAAGTTTTATAATATAAATTTATTTACGGGATTATTAAAAATTATTGTATTTATTTTCTTTCAGTTCTTTTATATTCTCATCTCTTTCTACCTGGAGAAAAAAAGGAAGCCAAACAACGCCATATTTCATCCCTCACAGACGGACATCTACAACAATAGCTGTGTTTGTGTGACTCTCTATCAGTGTTATCAAGAACGATTTTGACAGTTTTTCAACGTATTCCGGCTTTCTACTGTCAAAATTGTTCGAGATATCATTGATAGGAATGCCGCACAATATCTTACAAGTGAAAAATAAAAGTGACATTACCCAGCAAACAATTCGTTCCGTTTGTGTACCGTTTTCGGACCGTCATAAACGGAATCCAACTCCGTTTACGTATCGTTTTCTGGATCCGTATACGGACCAGAAAACGGATCCTAAGGAACATCGAAACTGATTCGAATCCGTTGAAAGTCCGTCAGCATCGGACCGTTTACGGACCGTTATGTCGTATAAAATACGGACATGTGTCCGTTGAAAGTCCTTCAATGACGGACCGTTTACGGTCCGTTATGTCGTGTAAAAAACGGAGTGACTCCGTTTATAGAATGCAGTTTCTGGTCCGTATCCGTACCGTCATTTAAAAAAAAACTGACTTGTATATCTAGCCCTACCCTACTTTTATTAATTATTTATAAATAAGTAGTATTTTTTGGTTTTTTTTTAAGATTTATTTACAGAAAACTAAAAAAGTAACGAAATAACATATGTACAATCTAAATATTAATTAATTTATATTCTGAAAAAAATTTAAAACTTACAATACTTAATTTGTGTAAGGAAGCAATTTTCTTCTGCCTGATTTCAACATTTTTCCGTTTTTGCAAGCGGTGTTCCAAATAACAGACAACCCCTCGCCTTTTAAGACAACTCCTCGCCTTTGAAGCCAGTCGTGTGTGCAATAATTAATAAATTTTGTTGTCTTTAGCTACAGAGAAAAAATAAATTTACCTACTAGGTTAGATTTTATGGAATTATTGTAAATTTATTTAGGTTCTTCATCGCGGGAAAGTTACACCAGCAAGTTACATACAGTTTTGTGGCAATATTTTGGAGTGTTTTGTTTTCCGCTATGAAGTACTAAAAAATATACAATATTTACCATTATATATTCGGGATAGCTCTCCATAATTACAGTCTATTAAAAGCAACCATTTTTGCTGATTATCATATTTTTTTAACAAATTTAAAAATAAATTTATATATTGTTTATGTATTTGTAATTTGACAAATAATAATATCCGGCTGAAACTTATGAAAACCGGATCCGAATCTGATGGAGTTCTACCGGCACCGAAACGGATACGGAAAAACGGAGTGCAAACGGATTGCTTTCGAAAAGCCGATGAATCGGTACGTTAATTGTCCGTTTTCGTATCGGCTTTTACGGATACCTCTTTTACGGACCGAAAACGGTCTGTTAATAACGGATTCATCATTCCGTAAGTAACGGAGAGTCCGTAAAATTGTTTCTTGGGTAGTGTAAATTTTGATTTCTCAATTTTAAATAGAATAAAATTAAGTTAGGAGTGTTTACATAAATTTGTTTTTTATTAAATTAATAATTTTTAAAATAATTTTTATTTGTTTTTTAACTACATTTGCAGTTGTTTGTACAGTTTTACAATAATTTGCATGTATGTTGTTTCAATTGCATTTGTAGTTGTTTTTACTACATTTGTCAGTTGATTTTTAATAACTTCATATTGCAGTTAATTTAACTGCAAATGCAGTCTACACCTTTTTAAGTGCAAATGCAGTTATTTTAACTGTCATTTGCAGTTGATTTTACCTACATAATTCCCTGAGTGTATATATTAGTCAGGGGTATTTCACCTATAAGATAGTTGAAATATTCATTAAAATCAACTAAGGAATTTTTAGGGTGTACAAATTTTTTTCTTTTTTTGATTTTCCTTCATATTTTATGGTATTCTTCAAGCCTACACGCAAAGAAAAAAAGTGTGTAATCAACTAATTTTGACAAATAAATTGCCTAAATTTATTACATATTATACAACTACAAAAGTTTAACTACACATTATACAAACCCCTTCGGTAAATAAATATAAAAAAAATGTAATGAGAACTTATACTTAACTTTTATCAACCCGGAGAACTCTATATAAAAAAAATTACCAAGTTGACTTCGATATTTTTGCACCAGGTTTTTCTTTGCGTGCATGGATAAATTTGGTGCTACGTTCTTCCTAAATCAAATAATTACTTCGAAGAATTGGCTAACTTTTAATATGACCCAATATTCAATTTAGAAATAAGAGAATAGGTTGTTCCGATGTAAATTTATAACATTTTAAATACAAAATGAATTAAGATGAATGAGGGATGTATAGTTGATCTTTTATTTGGCAAATGAATGTTTTTCTAGTTTGACTCTAGATCATAAATTAATATTACTTTCTGTTTAATTTATTTTTCTTGTTTATGTGGTATCATACACAGAGTTGAATAGAACCAGCTGAGATACTTTAAGAACTAAGGTTCAAAGCAAAAAATAGTAATAATAACAAAGGATAAAAATATCATTGTTAGATTTCGTTAATGTCTATCTAGTTGAGTTGTTAACATATTCGATTTGCTTTCAACTTTCACATAAGTAGGCGATTATCAATTATTAACCCGTCAAGGTAAACGGCACTGATGGCTTTGTAGCGAATGCCGAAAATACGTATTCTGTCCTGCTGGCCTTATTGAATTATTTCAAAATTTTTTATTCTTTGTAATTTACTTGTGAAAATTGTATAATCTTTCTTTATTTGAAAAATAATTTAAACAGAAAGTGATATTAATTTATGATCTAGGGTCAAACTAGAAAAACATTCATTTACCAAATAAAAGATCAACTATACATCCCTTATTCATCTTAAAAACACATGACACGGTGCAAAAATATAATTTAAATAACATACATTTAAATTTAACGGTGAATTAAAAAATGCAGCTAAAAAAGAAAAATATGCATTTAAAACATAAGAAATATGCAGTAAAAATACTTTTGCAAAAATTAAGCACCTCAAAATATACAAAGGTATATAATTCAGTTATTTTTCAAATAAACACCGAAGTGATTGCTTTTTCTGCGGTCATCATGATTTTCAAGAAAGCTTTTTTTCTTTTGAAATCATAAAAACAATTTTTTTTTTGTACCAAAATATAAAAATCTATAAATTTTTTAATTTAATTTATTATTTAAAAAATTTTACTAAAAAATTAAAAATATGCACAAATATGCATTAAAAAACTTAAAATATGCATTAAAAAAGCACGAAATATGTATTTAAAGTCAATTTATGCAAAACGATGAATTTTTGACAAAATATGCAAAAATATGCAACTACAAATCGATACTATTTTGTTCTAAATTTGATAATTCGGATAAATATTTAATCCATATTAGTTTTGGACTATCGAGAAAAAAAAATGAATTTGCATGAAATTCCTTGCCCTAGTAATTACATTTCTACGCAATATTTACATTTATTCAAAATTCTAAATATTTCCTTAACGTGGACACATAGCATGTCTGCCACCATCTACAGGCATATTAACACCAGTTATAAAACTAGCCATATCACTGGCTAAAAAGCAAATGACACTAGATACTTCATTCACCTCGCCAGCACGACCCAAGGCATGTGTAGCTTTACAATGTTCTAAAAATTTAGCATAAGCTTCATTATCCATACCACCACGCTTGTGAAGCTCAGTAACAATAACTCCAGGATTAACGGAATTGCAACGAACGCCCGCCGCTGCTAATTCTAAAGCTACACATCTGGTAAATTGATCAACGGCAGTCTTGGAAATATTGTAAGCCAAAACATTGGGGAAGGCTCGAAGACCACAAACACTTGATATGTTCACAATATTTCCTTTAGTTTTTTTTAATTCCGGCACTGCTAACATGGTTAAATGATAAATGGAACGCATATTGGTATTCATAACACGGTCATATTGTTCCAAGGAGGTATTTTCGATGCTGCCATTCTCTATAATACCTGCTGCATTTACTAAAACATCTAATTTTTGATACTTTGCTATGGTTCCTTGTACAATTTTTTCCACATCTTTTTCACTGTTCATATCAGCTTGCAACACTATGTGGTTGTTGGCATTGCATTTTTCTGCTGTCTCCTTTAGTTTTTCCATATTACGTCCAACTAGTACCAATTGTGCTCCAAGTTTTGAAAATTCCTGTGCTGTTGCTGCCCCAATGCCAGAGCTGGCTCCAGTAATCAATACAACTTTACCGCTAAAATCCATTTAAATTTTCAAGTTCGAAGGGATTAATCTAATTGGATAATGCTTCTTAGTGGGAATCACTGTTGGTAAATATGGCTCGTGAGGTTTTTGGCACAATCGAGTTGGCACGCTGGCACTTTCAACAAAATTTGGGAACTATTATATTAGTGTGGGCCCAGAATAAAAGCTGTAATTTTTTTCCCACTGATGCCAACTTTGTGCTTTTCTAATTAGATTTATGTTGTGCTTACATTTGCCTGGAAAACTTATTTTGGCCTGGTTTTCGATTGTTTGAATTATATATACTGCATAATATGATATAATTAGATTTCGAAATATACACGCAAAGAAAAAAAGTGTATAATCAACAAATTTTAACGTATAAATTGCCTAAGTTTATTACATATACAATTACAAAAGTTTAACGACACATTATATTAAGCCCTTCGGTAAATAAATATAAAAAAATGTAATATTTATACTTAAAACTTAGGCAAATTTACACGCGAGAGAAAACTGCTAGAGATAGAGAAAAAAACACCTCTAAATAGCTCAGTGGCCGTTGTCGTATTACGACAGCAGGCGTTGTCGTCGTTTTTTATTATATTTTGGTATTGTGTAACATATACGACAGAGAATATAAGAAAATTAAATATTTCATATATTTTTGTGGTGTTTTCATAAAATAATTAACAAAATTAAATTTTGTAATAATAAAACGATTATTGTTTCATAAAATCAAGGTGTCAGAGTGAAACTTTTCATTTTAAGAATAGTGTGTTTTTCCACAAGTTGGAAAATACCCAGTGCGTTCAATTTTTTTTTATTTTTCTTTTAAAAAATTATTATTTAAATAAAAAAATGTCTTCTTTAATTTATCTTGTTAATATATTAAAGTGATTTTATGTTTAATTTCACTTATTTTAATACTTTTTTTTAAAGTTTTTTGGGGCTGTCGTGCACAAAAATTTATACGAGAGGTTTTGGTGCATTGACCGAAAAAAACGACACTCGCGGTACCAAAAAATGGCTTTTGGCAAAAACGACAAATTTTCTAGTCGTATACGACAATTGCAATTGGGCCGATTATATAATATTATGCAGTATAAAGCTGCCCACACACTAGGGAACATTCCTAAAAAAGAGAGCATTTTTTTGTGAATGTGTGAGTGCGTTTGTGTGTGTGTGCGTGTTGAGATCGTGCAATTCGTGTTTACAAAATTTTTTGATATTTTCTGTTCCGTCAACCATGTTCCCTAGGGCAGCTTAAGAGATTAGTCAGAACTTGGTCGACAACGATATGTGCTTTTTCATATATTTTGTATGGGAAGCAAAATGTCGCCATGTCGTCTGGCGATTTGTCGTCGTAATAGAATTTTATTTTCATGACGACACACTAATACGCACTCAAAATATTTATCAAATTGTTGCCACATTTTTAACTAATTAATGGTTGCAATTAGAACAGAGTTGTATAAATTTGTATAAGCGTATCTAATATTCGTAATTTGTTTATAAAAAATTAATTTTTTTGACAGAAGAAATATAATTGGAAATAAAAATACATAATATACAGAAAAAAGCAAAATTAAATACTATAAAATGAAAAACAACAAGAATTAAATCAAAACCAATTGAATTGATGAAGAATTGTGGCGAAACAAATACAAACATATTCTTGTTTTGCTTTCTTTTTTTTCTAAACGTCAAAAAATGTCGACGGTCGACTGTCGCGAAAATTAAATTAATCGCGACGACTTTTGCTGTCGTCGGTCGCCAATCGACCCAGTTGTGATTAAACCCTAATATCTTTCAAATGATCGAAAACCAGCCCAAAATAAGTTTTCCCGGCAAATGTAAACGCAGCATAAATCTAATTAGAAAAGCACCAAGTTGGTATCAGTGGTGGTAATAATTTTTAAATCAGCTGATTTCCATCTGTGTATAATCTTTATATTTTATCATATACATATGCAACCTGTGGGTCACCTGTGGGTAATAACCACGTACACGGTGGTAACAATTGAATAGGTTCATTCACAGGGTAATAGGTTCATTGAAAACACTTTACCAAATATGATTTTTACTGATAAGGTTATAATAGTAACTGGAGCTAGTTCTGGTATTGGAGCTGCTGCTGCGATACATTTCGCTGAATTGGGAGGTCTTCTGGTCATAGTTGGACGTAATGTAGATAAACTACAAGAAACATCAAATAAAATGCAAGCTATCAAAGGACAAGTGCCTTTAATTGTCAAGGCTGAAATGTCCAGCGAAGAGGATGTTAAACGTATTGTTAGTGTAACTTTAAGCAAATATGGTAAAATCGATGTGGTAGTTAATAATGCCGGTGTTTTGGAGACGGGCACTATTGAAAATACTACTTTGGAACAATATGATCGTGTTATGAACACTAACGTACGAGCTGTTTATCAGCTTAGCATGTTGGCGGTACCGGAACTAATTAAAACTAAAGGTTCGATTGTAAATGTATCCAGTGTTAATGGTATACGTTCCTTTCCTGGTGTATTAGCTTATAATGTTTCTAAAGCAGCTGTTGATCAATTTACCCGTTGTGTTGCCCTTGAGTTGGCATTGAAGGGTGTACGTTGTAATTCCGTGAATCCTGGTGTTATTATTACTGAAATTCACAAAAGAGGTGGTATGGATGAGGCGACGTATGCAAAATTTCTGGAACACTCTAGAACTACACATGCCATGGGTCGTCCTGGTCAAGTGGATGAAGTTTCCGCTGTTATAGGTTTCCTAGCTAGTGACAAAGCTAGTTTTATTACAGGTGCTAGCATCCCTGTAGATGGTGGTCGTCATGCTATGTGCCCTAGGTAAAAAGTGAAGGAGTTGTAGTCTGTTTGAAATGAATTTTTGCTTGTTGCCTTTGATTTTTTTTTTTTTAATAAATTTTGTAAGAAAAATTTTTATTGCTCCCCAGCAAACAATGTTCCTGTAATCTCATTCATATTAACATAATTTGAGGATTAATGTTTAACGAAATGGCAGACGATATTAGACAAAGCGAGGTATATATCTAAGCCCGGACGGAAGCCATCTACCCCAAGAGTAATGAGTTTCACGCAAAAACTGTAGACTTTGTTTTCACGCAAATTTAATATACAAGACTATTATTTTTCTGGTGAAAAAGTGATATTTTGTGTTTATTATAATTCAAACTGCAATTTGATGCCTTAAAGTTCAAGTGAAATTTCTTCATGCGAAAAACAACTTACAGTGCTTTAAGCATCGTAATTTGTTTCGATTTCACGTGAAAAAACTGTTATACTCCATATAAAAGAATATTTTTCACGATAATCAGTACAAGACTATTATTTTTCTAGTGAAAAAGTGATATTTTGTGTATATTGTGATTGTGTCGTTATTAGGTCCATTCGATTACTTTTCTGTCAAGTTCAGTAAGAATCACTCAGTAAAAACTTACAGAGAGTAAGACAAGATTTACTCTCAAAATAAAATTTTCCCAAACATGTACGCGAACAGAAAATTTGCAAGTTTGTATGTAGACACAGCTGATTACAACACCAAATATACAAATAAATTTTAGCTTGTTGCTATGGAAGACGATCATTGGTGGACTTAGGCCGGTCTAGGGTGGGCAAAGCCCACCCTAGACTACTTTTTGCCCACCCCAGAATTTAAAAAAATCTGTCTATAATTCTTGTTCTATGATTATTTTTTTTTTTAAATATCAGTTAATCCTGTGTTTTTGATTGGGAAAATGTCTTCTAGTTTCCTAGGAAGATAATTTTTTTGGAATCTAAGGTTCAGTTTTACAGCCAGAACTAATATCGACTTCTGTCTTGACTTCTTAAATAAGAAATGTTGTTTAAAAAATTTTATTTAAGAAATATTTTAGAAACAAATCGATCTTAGTTCTGGCTATAAGAGAAAAATTTCTTGAATTTAATAGTTTTTTAAAGGAATAATTATTAAATATTACACTCATAGAAATAAATCTGTTAGTTAAAAATTATGCAAAAGAGCTGTTTTTTTTTTTTTGCAAAATTCTAGTAAAATAAGAACAGCAAAACTTAAGCTGTTAAATTTGCAAAAATTTAGTTATATTTAAGTTAACTTTTAGTTAATTGGAAATGACAAATTGTATTGTAAAATCTACAGAAAATTTAGCTAAATATTAGTTGAATAAAAATATCAAAAACAAACTGTTATATCTATAATTTTTTGTTATTTTTAAGCTAAATTTAGTTGAATGCAAATAGCAGTTAAATTAGCAGAAATATTTACTAAAAAAAAATTGTAAAACTGTAGATTTAACAGGTTTATTTTTACTGTTCTTATTTTACTTGTATTTAGCAAAAAAATCTGCTAATTTAACAGTTTCTTCTGCAGCATCATTTTTAACTAATTTTGGGTTAATTTTTTCTGCTATTTTTACAGATTTATTTCTATGAGTATACTATTTTGAGGAAATTTCAATATGTAGTAGAAGCAAATATTCTACGATGAAAATGTCAGTTTTTGATCATCTCTGTAATTTAAGTGGTCAAAATATGGGGTAAGAATGGGTTCGTCAGAAGTGGAAGAAAATATGAGACAGGTTGATGTTAGATTTCTTTTCTTCATCAAATATCAAAATTTTATACTATTCTGAGCGTATAGCATTCCTCCACGAGGATTTCTTCAGAAAAAAGGATGGATTTTTCAGAGTTTTCTATAAAAAACATTTGAAAATTTTATGAAAAGGGAGTTATTTTTAAGTCTTTTTTTGTATGAAAAAATCGCAAGCATAATGTCGAAAGTGGTTTTTAAGATTAAGGGTCTGAGAATGAGCAAATAAACAGCCAAACATAAATGGGGCCCTTGCCCACCCCAGAAAAATGGTCTAGGTACGCCTATGAAGACGATATTTTTTGATTTAAAACTTAAGCAGAAACATTTTAGAAGGTTTTCTTATATTTCCCACAATTTATTTTAAAAGTTTCATTGCGTTGAATTTCCATAAAATAACATAATTGTAAAATATATTTTTTTTTGTTTTCAATAAACGAACATGTGTTTTCAAATCATATGTTTTTTTCTGCTTGCAAATTCTTACTGGCAAAAATTTATCCAGTAAAAATTTGCAAGAAAAAGAAGACTTAGAAATTCTCATCATAGAACTGTCACTTTATTCTCTCTGTTTACTGAGTATTTGTGTTAACGAACGCCATCCAGTAAAAATTTGTACAAATTATCCAGTAATCGAATGGACCTATTATAAAATTGTTCATTTATAATTTAAATTGCAGTTTGAAGCATACTTGGGACTAGTTAATTGAATGGACCAATTAATTGATGATTTAATTGGCATTACAATTGACCAATGCCAATGAAATTTTTTGGCATTTTAATTGATCAATGGCAATGAAATTTTTTTGCAATTGGCATTGTTCAATGCCTAAATGTCCAATTATAATTGATGAAAAAAGCATTTGCTTTCATGTTTCGATAAAAGAACAAATTAAGAAAAATTCGCGTGCTTTTTTATCTTATATTCGCTATTTTATCAAGTTTACATTACTGGAGGCTGATCCATCTAGACTAACCAGTGTTAAAAGAAGAGTGAACAGCAGTATACATGATAAAATAACGAATATTTAGTGTTTATAGCTCAGAAATTTTACAATCTACCCTTAATGTCCTTTTTTATAAATCAATATTTTTTTGAATACAATGCTTTTTTCTTCAATTATATGTTCGTTTCATTACCATTGTTTTAATGCCAATTGAAAAAAATTTCATTGGCATTGAATGGTAATGAAACTTTTTGGAATTTCACTCGAAATTAAAAGGCCTCATATTGCAATTTAAGTTATAAAAATTAACAATTTTTTAAAAAAGCCACAATCACAATAAACACAAAATGTTACGAGAAAAATAATCTTGTATATTTGCGTGAAAACAAAGTCTACAAACTTTTTACATAAAACTAATAAAACACATAAACATAACAGTTTTTTCACGAGAAATCCAAAAAACTTACTTTGCTAAACTTCTGAATAACACTATTAAAATCTAGGAAAAAAAATGTTCACTTGTGTTAAATTTTACTTGTTTACTATAATACCGGCTCTGAAACTATCAAGTTTTCAATACTATTTAAAAAAAACTTTTTAAACTTCGAATGATAAGTGTCTTTGATGATCTATTGCTTTATCCTACTTTGCAAATACAAAAAACACAACTCTTAACGAGACAAAGTAAAATTTGTTTAAACTTATTTTTTATTATAAAGGTTTTGCAGACCGTCCCTTATATAAAAAAAAAATATATACGAGTTTTTTATATAAAAACTTTTCTTTCACACAACTAAATTATACAAAATACGGAATTTTAACATTCGTAACCATAAGATTTGATGATCTTGTTGAAGGGTTCAGCTTGTTTGGCAATATTTTCGCGAGCCTGGACAGTCAATTTCTTCATGAGTCTGTTGTGTTTCAAAGTGACTTGCAACTTAGCCTTACGTTTACGTTCCAAACTCTTAACAACATCACCGTGATGCCAGCCTACTTCGTTGGACAAACGGCCCAATTGACAGTATTTGCGGTCAGATCGCAAAGTCAATATGCGCATAGCGATGGGTACGCAAACACGACGACGTTTATCGTAGGGCGATGGGATACCATCAAAGATACGAAGACGAGCCAGGGCAGCTTGGCCACGCTTGGTTTTGTGTGGGATCATGCCTATCAGGACAAAAAAGAAAAATTATTTTACTACGTTATACCAAATTTAAGAATTAGATATTTCGTTGTCCAAAATTATCAGTTTTGAGATAGTTTCATGGTTCAACATCAAATAATGTAGGTAAGAAAATTAATAATCATCATAAAATCGATGTTGGCACTGGGTTTCTCATTGCCTAGATACATACCTAAAAAAGAGGTAAGAGAAAATATATGATTAAAAGTTTGTTTTATTTCTTGTAAATTAAAGAATTAAGAAATGTTTTGTTTAGCTAAAGGATTCAGTTCAAAGTTAGTTTCATGGTTTGACATCAAATAATGTAGGTAAGAAAGTTAATGATCATCAGAAAATAACAAAGCCGTCTTTTTATTTTATGTGGTTTAATGTGTGGTTTAATACATACCTAAAAAGAAAAAAATAAAAAGAATTGAATTAAAAATTTGTTTTGCTGCCAATAAAGTAATTTTTATAAAAAATATTAAGATCAGTTATAGTTTTGTTACATATTCTTTTATTCAAATAATGTAGGTAAGATAAAAATTGTTCATCATTGTAAGAGAAACATTTGTATGAAAGTTGGATAATGCAAATGAAATATCGATTACATTTTGTTTTAAAAAATATATTAAAATTTTTAACAAAATGCCAAAAAGAAACTTTAAAATCTAATAAAATAAGTTAAAATCTTAAATATTACATGGAAAGCTATCCTTATTTTGTAAAACATGAGAAGTTGTTTGGGTTTTGCGCACCGTATGTTGTTTTTCATATGGAAAAATTTCACTCGAACTTAAAAGGCCTCAAAAGTTAATTTTATTTCGGAAAATTCATATTATTTTTTTATTTTATTATAAAGACATAATCACAATAAACACAAAATGTTGTGACACAGAAGAAAAATAATAGTCTTTTTGTATATTAAATTTGCGTGAAATAAAAGTCACAATTTTCACGTGAAACTCATTATTATGAAAGAAACTGGTATACGCTCTATGAATCCTTTCAATAATAGTTGATTCGACCTTTTTATTTTTTATTTAAAAAAATAAAATGTTTAGGACTTGACCTCGAGCCTATTCTATTTTTTGAAATTTATAAATAAATTTGATGTCTTTTAATTTGTCTCCTTTTTGAAATATCCTAATATCAGCGCAATTGGTGCTTGACACTCGAGATATATTTCTTGGGAACAAATATCGTTTACAGAAACGGTAGACACGCCGAGTTAAATAGTGAAATTTTTCTTTGGTCCGCCCCTTTCAAGTGGGTATGTCCGAAGCCGGTTTCGTTGAGTGAAATATTTCTTGTGTAGCCAGTCTTCGGTCGGGCTTAGGGGTTTTCACTTTTGGGGTATGTTCAACACCGGCTTCGTTAAGCTCCTTAATTTTCGAATTGCTCGCCTTTTTTCTTTTTATCAATTTCTAAACCATTTTGTTAAAATTTGTCCTTTCTTCTGATTGAGTTATAGTATTCTCCAACTTTCATTAAAACTTATTAAAATGCATATACACAACTTACCTCTAACAGCCTTGTAGAATATTCTGGAAGGAGCACGGAAGTGGAATGGACCACGAGCGGGATTGACATTGCAACGTTTGCGCAAGTAAGCCAAGTACTTAATCTTGTTTCTGTAGAAATGACCAGAAAGGTTCAATTCTTCGCAACGGACAACAGCAACTTTACCACCTTGCAAAATATATTTAGCAACAACTGAGGCTAAACGGCCGACCAAATGGCCACGACCATCAATAACAACGGCCTAAAAAATAGATAAAAAACAAATATTATTAAATACATCAACACCAAAGGAAAATAAAAAAAGTGAGGTTACATTTTATCAAACAAACACACAGAAACAAATTTAACTATGTTAGAACTCACTAAAAAATTTTGTAATTAATTTAATCATTAAACAAATTACTTTACATTATTTTATTACAGTAAAAATCACTGGTAAATTTTTTTTGACAGTTTGCAATGCTTGGATTTCACTTCTCTATAGCACGTGTGGTTTTTTTTTGTTTTTCTTTACAAATATCCATTTTTTAATTAAACAATTTCCCGTTTTTTGATTGCACATTGTTTGTTACAAGTTTTAACACATTTTTCTTCTATTTTATTACAATTTTTGGCATGAAATGGTTGATTTTTCAAAAAAAATAGCGCAGCTTACCCTATTCGTTAAACCAGTCATGTTTAAGAACCGCACGAAAAGAAATGAACGAGCATTGGTTTCTTTGAGCGGAAACGGCCATTTTGAATATTTGACATTTCATATGCTTGCGCAAGCTTTCAAATGTCATTTTCTATACAAAGTTGCATTTCCAATTGATAGAGTTGTATTTTTATAGAAACAAAAAGTAAACAGTTTTTAACAACTCTGTTTTAAAACCGGCTGTGGAATGAAAGAAACGAAAACAAGTTGACAATTACAAAAAAAAAAAAAAAATAGGGAAAGATAACATGCAAAAATTTTTTTGTACTACTAAAATAATTCTGTTTTTAATAAAAATTATATATATCTAATACATTAATAGCTTAATTTGTGTGTACAATAAAGTTGAAAGTTTTGTTTATA
The DNA here is from genome assembly GCA_949987735.1 of Leucophora obtusa. Taxonomy (NCBI): domain Eukaryota; kingdom Metazoa; phylum Arthropoda; class Insecta; order Diptera; family Anthomyiidae; genus Leucophora; species Leucophora obtusa. Next base: position 331,372,474 of record OX465295.1, on the reverse strand, counting down.
AATTAGTAAAGTAAAAAACGGGTAAGCTTCGATGTTTTTTGAAAAAATATGTAAGGAAAAATAAAAATTTATGACCACTCCCCATATAAAGAAAAACAAGTGCATATGAGGAGTCAGGTCTTTATCTTTTATTTCTTTTTTGCCTTAAACCATTGGATTTTCTTTTAAATTTGATGAGTAATCATTTTAATCTTATATTTCTTTTTTTATAGTATTGTTGTTTTATATTAAAGAAATACGTTGAAAATGTGGAAGGCCTCTGCTGGTTTGCAAGTTCAAGATACCACTAACATTGAAGATGATGATTGGGAAACTGATCCAGACTTTGTTAATGATGTGAGTGAACAGGAACAAAGATGGGGTGCCAAAACTATAGAAGGTAGTGGTCGTACAGCAGGTGCCATAGAGTAAGTTAATTTCAAATCTCATAAAACATATTTTTAAAATTTTTTTTTATCTTTTTAGCATGGACAAATTACGTTCCGAAACTGAAAAGGCTGATCAAGATAAAAAACAAAAAGAACGCGATGAAATCAATCCTGGGTATGGTTATGGTGGTAAATTTGGTGTTCAAACCGATCGTATGGATAAATCAGCTGTAGGCCATGATTATCAGGGCAAAGTAGAAAAACACGCATCCCAAATAGACTATTCGTCTGGTTTTGGTGGTAAATTTGGTGTACAAAAAGACCGTGTTGATAAATCTGCTGCCGGTTGGGATCATATTGAAAAAGTAGAAAAACATGCTTCTCAAAAAGATTATGCCACTGGTTTTGGTGGCAAATTTGGTGTACAATCAGATCGTGTTGATAAGTCAGCCGTAGGTTGGGATCATGTTGAAAAGGTAGAAAAGCATGAATCCCAAAAAGGTTAGTATTTTTTTTTAAATATTAATTGGATATGACTTTTAGTTTATGTTTACTCACTTTTAGATTATTCTAAAGGATTCGGTGGTAAATTTGGTGTCCAGGAAGATCGTAAGGACAAATCTGCTGTGGGTTGGGATCATATTGAGGCACCACAAAAACATGAAAGTCAAGTTGATCATAAAATTGTGAGTTTAATTTTTAAAAGCAATAATGCCAATAATACACACACTACCTTTTATTAAAGAAGTACCTTTGATTAAAAAAGTAATTTTTATTAAAAAAGTGCCTTTTATTAAAAAATTACCTTTCATTAAGAAAGTACCTTTTATTAAAAAAGTATCTATTATTAAAAAAGTACCTTTTGTTTAAATAGTACCTTTTATTTCAAAAGTAAATTTTTTCTCAAAGTACCTTCTATTAAAATAGTACCTTTTATTAAAAAAACAACTTATTACAAAAAGTACCTTATTAAAAAAAAAACATTTTATTAAAAAAGTGCATTTTATTAAAAAAGTGCATTTTATTAAAAAAGTACATTTTATTAAAAAAGAACCTTTTATTAAAAATCAATTTTTTTATAAAAAAAGTAGCTCTTGTTTAAAAGCATATTTTTTTAAAGAAGTACTCTTTAATAAAAATGTACCTTAATTATAAAAATACCTTTGAAAAAGTGCCTTCTATTAAAAAAGAACCTTTTATTAAAAAAGTACCTTTAACTAAAAAAGTACCTTTAACTAAAAAAGTACCTTTAACAAAAAGTAAAATCTATTAAAAACGGAATTTTTATAAAAAATAGTACCCCTTATAAGAAAGTACCTTTTATTTAAAACGTAAATTTTATAAAAAACTTACGTTTAATTAAAAATGTATCTTTTATTAATAAAGATCTTTTCATAAAAAAGTATTTTATTTAAAAAAGTTCATTTTAATAAAAATGTGCGTTTTACTAATTAAATTATTTTTTCCCCTTTTAAGGGCTTTGGTGGAAAATTTGGCGTACAAAAAGATCGTATGGATAAATCTGCAGCCTCATACGACGATGGTGGTAAACAACAAGTTGGAACTAATTATACAAAAACTAAACCCATCATTGAAGGCGCTAAACCCTCAAATCTGAGAGCTAAATTTGAAAATCTTGCTAAAAATTCTGAAGAAGAAAGTCGTAAACGGGCTGATGAACAAAAACGTTTACGTGAAGCTAAAGATAAACGAGATCGTGAAGAGGCAGCCAAAAAGACTGTAGTAGAAAATAAACCACTCCCAGCAGCGGATGAAGCTAAACAACCACCACCAAAGGGAGTACGTATGCACATTATAACTGGACGCGAGGGTGGCATAGGTAATGCCATCAGCGCCTTTAATCAAATGCAATCACCAACAAAAGAAGATGCTCCAGTTATACGTAAAGAACCTATAAACATTCCAAGAGAACTAAAACAACAAGAGATAAAAGAACCAGAAGAAATAAAGGAAGTTCACAAACAAGAACAACCACCACCGCTACAAGTCGTGGAAAAAATCAAACAGGAAGTACAGCCAGTAAAACAAAAGGTTTTTGCACCACCACCAGATTTAATACCTTCCATAGAAATTGAAACCGTCGCTACACCACCAGTGCAATCCCCCGAACCACCATATATTGTGGAACCACCAACCTCCACAACAGCAGCAGTAGTAGAAGAACCAGAACCTTTATATCAAAATCAAGCTGAAGTTCAAAACTCAGTTCCTAAATCACCTCAACCTTCACAACAACAAGAAACACAATCACTTATTGATGAGTCACAACCGTTACAACTTACTGCCGATTCTGAAAATGTTTATTCTAATTCCGATAATTTAGCCGATTATATTGAAGATACTCATATTCATGCTATAGCTTTGTATGATTATCAGGCCAATGATGATGATGAAATTTCCTTTGATCCTGATGATATTATAACACATATTGAAATGGTAAGAGAAATTTAAGTTTTTTATATAAACCTTAAAGCATATTCGAATCTTATGCCGTTTTCTGTACTGAAAAAATGCTGCCATTTTTGGCTTTTTTACAAAATGTTTTTGCATAGTAAAAAAAAAGGTCGGAAAGAAAAATTTAATATCAAATTTAACCCGTTAAAAAGTGATAATATTTCAGGACTTCAAGTCAAAATTCAATGCTTAAATTATTTTTAATTAAAATTTTAAAAACTATAAAATTTTTCCTGGAATCCTTTGTTGTTCAACTGTACATTTATCTAGCGCAACCTTTGTAGCAAGGCATCAGTTGCATTAGGCCGAATTGAACGGACAGAAATTTCTTCCCCCTTTTTAACTGGCAATACGCTTTTTTGCAATTCAATTTATGCCACATATTCAGCACGAAATTTAAATAATAGTTTCTTTTACACCATTTTTTTTCTTTGCCAACTTTAGACGATATGGCCCAAAATAGGTCTAGAATGCATCTCGAAAACTATTGTAACGTAGTAGTTTTGTGCATAATTTATTTCTTTTGCAGAGCTGTAACTACAATGCAAAAATTAAATTTTGCGTGCTTTTACTTAAGAAGATTTGGCGATTTTAGTTTTTCAGAAAATGTGAGATTGAGCGAAAATATTCGTTCAATGCAGAGCTTTGAAGAATTAATTCCTTTTTGAATGAATTCACTACCAATCAATTTCAATTTTCTCCAGAATTGAATGAATTCCTTTTCTTAAGTAATTCACAGAATTCGTTCAACTGAACGCGTTTATCAAACAACAAATTTAAAGAATTAATTCAATTGCAATAGTTCTTTTTATTAAATCAAATGAATTAATTCACTGGTAAACGCGTTCAATTTTATAAATCAAACGGAAAAAAGTGAATTAATTTCTTACTGAATTAATTCACCACTGAATTCATTTAATATCATTTTCGTTACGTGAATAAAAAAAAATAAAATTACGTTCAGTGAATTAAAAACAATTACGTTCACTGAATTGAAAAAACTTACGTTCACTGAATTAAAAAAAAGTTCACTGAATTAAAAAATTAAAAAAGGCTTTAATTTTTAATCATGTAGGTCGATAAACTGCATCGGGTTTCTCTAACACTTAATATATAATTTGCTTATTTTTACTAGCAAACGCTGTAAAATTGCTTAGTTACAAATTTTATTTATAAATAAATGTTTTCTTCTACTGAACGGCAGAAAACAGGATTTGAATTCAGTGAATGTATTTTTTTTCAATTCAGTGAACGTATTTTTTTTAATTTAGTGAACGTATTTTTTTAATTCACTGAACGTAATTTTATTTTTTTTTTAATTCACTGAACGAAAATGAAATTGAACGAATTCAGTGGTGAATTAATTCAGTAAGGAATTAATTCACTTTTTTTCGTTCGATTTATAAAATTGAACGCGTTCACCAGTGACTTAATTCATTTGATTTAATAAAAATAACTATAGCAATTGAATTAATTCGTAACAAAATAAATCGAACGAAAACAAATATGAATTTATTCCATTCAATATATGGTGCTTAGTGAATTAATTCATCGAATTTTTAATTCAGAATTGAAAAATTGAATTAAGGAATTAATTCTTCAAAGCTCTGGTTCATTCCAATATATATTATTAAAAATTATATGATTTGCAACAAATACAAAATATATCGAGACCCTAGATTAAATAGCATATATCTAAAAAATACAATTGCTAAGGAGAGCAAACCTGATTCGCTAATAAAATTTTTTAAAATCAATCTATCTTCATGAATATTATTTAAAAATGACAACTAATTGCTATGTATATACATATATCTTAAAATTGTTTGCTTTATTTATGTCGCTAATGAAGATATAGAGTTTTGAAATAAAATTTATTATAATTTTTTGATAATAGGTCCATTCGATTACTGGATAATTTGTACAAATTTTTACTGGATGGCGTTCGTTAATACAAATACTCAGTAAACAGAAAGAAAAAAGAGAGAATAAAGTGACAGTTCTATGATGAGTTTCTAAGTCTTCTTCTTTTTCTTGCAAATTTTTACTGGATAAATTTTTGTCAGTAAGAATTTGCAAACAGAAAAAATATATGATTCGAAAACACATGTTCGTTTAATTTAATTTAATTTCTTTATTTATTACAATAACCTAGCCTATAGGCCATAATCGGTTACAAATTTCTACTAAAAGTAACAAAACAAGCAATAAAATTTGCTTAAAATAAAAAAAGTTAAGGTATAAAATATAATATTAGATGTATAATTAAATAACAATGTAAAAATAAAATTATTAAATGCAAAAAATTTAAAGTAAAAGTTATAAAAAATTAAAAAAAATTAGCGATAATAGTTTCTAAATTCCCTAAATTCCATATAAAAAAAATAAATAGTATATGTAAGCTTTAATTAAAAAAAACAATGCCTGAAAAATTAAGCATTAAGTGAAAATTCTTCAAAAAGTTTCTTCCTGAACGTATCAATAGACAAATTAAAAGTCTTTTTGAAAACAAAAAAAAAATATTTTACAATTGTTATTTTATGGAAATTCAAAGCAATGAAACTTGCAAAATAAATTATGGAAAAGATAAGAAAACCTTCCAAAAATTGTCTGTTTAAGATTTAACATCAAAAAATATCGTCTTCTACAGCGACCAGCTAAAATTTATTTGTATATTTGGTGTTGTAATCAGGTGTGTCTACAAATGTGTCTACAAAAATTTTCTGTTCGCGTACATCTTTGGGAAAATTTTATTTTGAGAGTAAATCTTGTCTTACTCTCTGTAAGTTTGTACTGAGTAATTCTTACTGGACTTGACTGAGAAAAGTAATCGAATGGACCTAATACTAGCAGATATGTAGTTCTGATAAATATAAAATGCATATAATGCATTTTTATAATAAGTAGTGTTAAGCAAGTTTCTTTAAAAAATTACAAAACATTAAAACTTGCACATTTAACCCATTCACGACCAATAGTTGATATGTGTCCTCTTTATATTTTTTAAGATATTGACAAAACTTGCAGGATAATTTTAACTACTCTTGATTTGACCGACAATAGGGAGTTGTTGTTTTGAAAGTTTACATACGAATAGATTGTGGTCTGATACACCAAAAGGTTATCGCAATCTCAAAATTTATTTTTTTATAACTTTTTCACATTTCTGTTTTAAGATTTCTTAATTTAGACATTTTTAGTATCCTTTGCATCGGCATATCTTACAAATTAATAATAAAATTTGAAAAAATTTTAACCCGTTCAGGAACAGTATCTCTAATATTTCCCAAATAAGGGGTGCAGTGTCCAAAATATTTCATTAAATATGCAGCGCTTCAAGAATGTTCGCGAAAGGTTTAATTATAAAAAAGACAAAATAAATTAGAAGTGTAATAGAGAATATTTCAATGGAACATGGTTTGCTTCGAATGATCAAAAATTAGTAATACGGTTGTGGTGATACATGCCTTAAATCTAGGAAATGTTTCCATTTAATTGTAGATATTGGAAGTTTTTAAATATATGTATGTTATAAGGATTAATATATGTGAATTTGACCCTAAACCCACCCTGTATAGATCTCCATACAAAACCACTTAACATTTCGATGTTTTGTGTTATACCATAAACCAATAAGCATGTTTTATACACCGCTGAATATGCCTCTCAAATACCTTTCATTTGATACCAGATTTTCCCACAGTTACTTAGAAAAAAAAAAATGAAATAAACCGAAAAAACGAAAAATTTGGTTATTTTTAACTAGGGTATTCAGTCGATTAATCGTTATTCGATCAGAAATTGTTTGAATAATTTAAAATGTCCAAATTTCGAATAACGAATAATTTCATACGATTAATCGATTAATCGAAATTGGTAGAAAATTACGAAAAAGGTTAAAAAATATAAATTTTTTATTAAAGTAAATATGCTAAAATCTCAAATTTTTTTTTTTAAATCGTGATAAATAATTTGCTTTAGGCTTGTACCTATCCGGATTTTATTCTGCCCTAAAAATATAATCAAGGGACGACTTTTAGAATTTCTAGAAATATTTGTTAGCTTCAACTCAATGAGAATTTTATGTTTTCAAGTAGGAGCGTTAATAGACATCTTAAATCCCAAAAAAAAAAACAAAAACAACATAAAATTATCACAGTTTGCTTTGTCATCTTCCAAATTACTACTTTGTTGTTGTGACTTAACTAATAAAGCAGTATCTATTTACGTATAATAAATTTTTAATTATTTTTTACGACTTATTATAATTACTCATTATTAGAATTATTAATTGTAATTAATGCCTAATGTATTAAAGTTTGTTTAGTGAGCACTCTGAATTAATAAAATAGAATAAAGGGATGGATGCGGCCCTATGCTCCTTGCAGGAGTAAAAGGAACAAATATATATAAAGGGATGGAGGTACCTAAACGTAGAGGGAAAATAAATTCTCAAAAAATTTCCTCTCTACATTTACGGTTTTTATGTATTCAATGCATAGGAAAAGATACAAATGAATGTACGGGGTCTTATATTCTTTAACTCATTGCGGTGTGGTTCTCCCCGATTTGGATAAAATTTGAATATGTGAAAGAGGGGACAGAAAAAATAAAAATGTTGATAAAATCTGATCGCAATTATTACCTTTTTTTTTCAATTTTTATGAATTTCAGAAGAGTTACTGAATTTATATTTATTCCTTTTTTTAAATAAAATTATTAAAAACACAACAAGTGTATGTATTATTTTACAGACATTTTTTTTCGATTAATTTTAAAATTTTGTTCGATTAACCGGTTAAGAAAAAAACCCGAATAATTATTTGAACGATTAATCGATTAAAATAAAAAGCCGATTAATTGAATACCCTATTTTTAACCCTACTTTCCTTCGCTTGTACAAATTTTAGACTTTTTTTTCCAAATTGGCTTTGATATTTAAAATTTGACTTCGTTTTAAAAATTTTTTTTTAAATAACCTTAAAAAATTTTGAATTTTTGATTTTGAGCGACTATATTTAGAAAAGTTATTGAGATATTGATACACACTTTGAAAAATAGGGCACGGAATTAAGTTTAAACTGTGTAAAGAGTTTTCTTTCTAGAGCTAAATTATAAATTTTTTAATGAAAAAATCGGTTGAAAATGGAAAAAATTAAAATCGCTAATTGCCCAAAATCTAGATTCAATTTAAACAAAATGGTGGCAGATTCGCAATCAGCACCCCAATTATCCTAAATACACTGCAATATCATTCAACTTTTTTTTTGTAGAACAGTGTAATTTGTATTCTTTTGTAAAATAAAATTTTTACGCATAAAGTTGGTAAATATACTAACTTATAATAGTTATAAATATTTCGACATTTTTAAATTGGGCAAAAATTTAAAAATAAACAAAAGCTAAACCGAATAATTTTTTGAATTATTAAACAATGCAAAATGTATGAGTGTAATATTTGTGATAGTGAATTAAAAACTTTGATAGTGTATCAAAAACATTTAAACCTGCATATAAATAACACTGTGGAACAAATTCAGTTTAGCAAAAGTTAGGTCGATTCTGAGAGTGAGGGTTGAAAATAGAGGCTAAATTAGAAGACCCGTATCGCGGCATTTGCTTATGTTAGTTCGAATTTTTTCATATTGTTTATATGGTTTTTTGGCTATAACTCGTCGACTAATTGATATTTTTTAAATCTGTAAAAGCCAAATTATTGCTAGAGACCTGTGCAACAATTAAAATTTAAAAAAAAATTGATTTGATTGATTTTTTTTTGTTTTTGTTTTTTTTTTTTTTTAATTGTTGTTCAGGGGGGTTACCGCGTAACTCGATTCGAAAAAAATGTTCGAATTCGTAAATTTTGTACCTTTTTAGCAAAAATCTTACTTTTTGAATTTTTATGTGTAGTGTACAAGGTTTAGGATAAAAATAAATTGAAAAGTAGAATTTTTATACAGAATTATATTTTTAACAATATTTGCAAGATTTACTAATTCGAAAAATTTTTTTCGAATCGAGTTACGCGGTTACCCCCCAGGTCTCTAGCTATAATTTGGCTTTTACAGATTTAAAAATATCAATTAGTCGACGAGTTATAGCCAAAAAACCATAGAAAAAATTCGAACTAACATAAGCAAACGCCGCGATACGGGTCTTCTAATTTAGCCTCTATTTTCACCCCTCACTCTCAGAATCGACCTCACTTTTGTTAACCTGAATTTGTTCCTCAGTGTAATCGAAATACAATTTTCAAATGCATGCAACCTAATTGTATCAAGATATGAAATGTATAGCAACCATTTAAATATTTAGAAACTGCAGCCAATTAAGTATGCACATTGAATCAAATATTTATATGTGTAAGGTTGCTCCTTTAGAACGGAGAAGAGGATACACATTATATCGCTCGTCATATTGGAAATGAGCACCACAATATATGCCCATTTCGAAGCTCCGATTAATCATTCAAAAATAAAAGCACCTTCAGAATAACATATTTATCGACATCACCAGCACAAAAACAATGTTTCACTTAATAAAAAGGACATAATGTTTAATATAACATCGTCATTTTAATTGAACGAAGAGACTATTCCTGAAGTGAATTGTGAGGAAGAGATTAGTTACTATCAAACATTAAACATAAGAGATACAACGACAACCTTAAAATTCCAGTATCAAGTGAGCGATACAGGCCGGATTTTTTTAGTATCTCAAATGTCGGAGTTTTTCAAAAACAAGATAACGAAAATATGAAACACATTCAGAAATACAGCAGCGAATTATTATTAACTAATATTTACAACAATAATGATTTACAAGAATTATCATTTAATTTTTGTTAGCTTATACGAGGGCAGTTCGATATGTTCTTAGCCTAACAATGAAAAACAAGATCTAGATTTTTTGAATTATTTTATTTTTCAATATAGGAGATACACTTAGTCCAAGGTTTTTCTAGCAATTCTATCCCTTGATTAAAATAATTTTCTGAAGCTCCTCAAAATAATCGTTTACAGCTGCCATTGCATCTTTATTCGAGGTAAAACGTTTAAAACGAGGTAAAACGACGCTTAAAATCCATTTTATTTCGCTTAAATCGATCCAAACAAGCTTGAGAAATTTTCATTCGAATGCGTTTTTGGGCAACTGTTAACAAATGCGGCATCCATCTTGCAGAAAGCTTTTTCATCTGTAATTCTTGATGCAAAATAAAATGTACTCTATCATTTGAGATCCCTATGGCATTATATATTTCACGCACTTTCAGTCGTCGATCGTCGATCCATATGGATTTTAGCTATGATTTTTGGCTTTGTTGCAGTTTTTGGACGTCCACTTCGTGTTTCATCTTCAATGCTTGTACGACCACGTTTAAATTCAGCAACCCAATTTTTTACTGTTGCTTATGAAGGAGCACTTTCACCTACACTCAAAAAAGTCAGTAAAGTCAGCGAAAAATGTTGCAGTGTCAGCAAATTTTTAGTCAGGTGCGTGCTTGCAAAAATGTTGTTAATTTCAGCAAAAGGTTACCAAAAAAATAGCAATCTTCAGCAAAAGTTTTGCTGACACTTAGTCGTTTGCAAATGAAAAAAAATCCTTCCTAAAATCACTAAACTTTTTGCTAAATATTAGTAGACTGAAAAAAACTCAAAAAACTTGTAGCAAAATTTTACTTTAGTTAATTTATTTGCTGAAAATTTAAATATAGAATATGTGTAGAGTTGTTTTTCTTTTTTTGTCATTTCCGTTTCCAGACAAGCTGCGACATCTACATCTTGACTATCTGGTTGTCGTCCACGCTATGAATGCGGTTATCAGCACAATTTTTGTAGCAAAAAAAATTAGTAAAACATTAGTTCAAAATTAGTTTAGTGCTAAAAAAATATAACTAAAACTTTTGCTGAAAACGGAATTTCAGCAAAAAAAATTGCTGAAAACTAGTAAACTTAATATACAAGACGTTTTACTAATTTTTCTACTAACTTATTTTTTTGAGTGTAACACATTCATTATGAATTTCTTGTCCCGATAAACCTTTCTTATGTAAATATTTAATCACACTACGAATTTCTAAGTTTTCTATTATAAAAAAATCACTGAAGCGCCTTTTTTGAATACCTGTTACTTTACGAATGAGTTGATAGCTCGAAATGAAATTTAACATGTGTTGCTTTTTCTATTTATACCGCCATCTCTATGTCACTAAGAATATTTCGCACTGCCCTGCACTAAAAATTAATTTATTGTTTTATTTAAAAAAAAAAATGTTTTTAGCTTTAAACACCGCTGTGACAAAAATACGCATTTTCTTGGATTTTTACACATTTTTTGTGAATTTTTGCGCATTTATTCGTACATTTACTCGTGAAACATGCTTTTTTACGTATAAGCTTAGTAAATTAACACATTATTTCAAAATTGCATTTAATTTCTACGCACTTTCAATGCACAATTACACATTATGTGTGCACCAACTTACACGTAATGTTCGTATTTTTTTAAATTTACCCAATTTATAGTAGGAGTACAGTTTTCCACTATAAGTTGGGTAAATTTCAACAGAATTTAAGTAGAGTGTAGTGTTCAATTAAATTTATAAATTATTTACTCCGTTTTTTAAACGACGTAACGGTCCGTCATTGACGGACTTTCAACGGATTCGAGTCAGTTTCGATGTTCTATAACGTACGTAAACGGAGTTGGATCCAGTTAAGACGAACCGAAAACAGTACATAAACGGAACAAATTGTTTGTTGGGTATCTTAATTAGTTTAATACATATATTTTAAACAAAGTAAGATACGTTTAAACCAGAGACCCAAAATAACTGTTATATTTCTTAAAAAGTCACCACCCAAATTTATTTAATTATAATATTTCAATAATGCACTACATTTTATAAATCATATTGCACAAAAAAATCACAAAGTTTGGCAAAGATTTTAATTTTTTCAATTTTTATATTTTACTCCATAAATTTCTGTTGTTTTTTGATTTTTATTTTAAAACTTTTTATAAACGTTACAGAATGATTTTTTTGAAAAAATTAAGCACTAACTTTTTTTTTTGATAATAAAATAAAAATTAAAAATTGACCTAAATTGAATGCCGGAAGTTGCTCGAATATACATACATATTTACTTTAAATCACTGTTCAATCTTTTATTAACACTAGTTGACATCATCAAGATATTATAATTGTGTCAAACAGAGCAAATAAACAGAAAATTAAAAATATTCAAACAACAAATAATTGAAAAACAATCAGTTTTTTGAATAAAAGTTATAACTGTTACGTCCCTGGTTTAAACCCGTTTTTAATGTAAAGATTGTTGTATTACGATTTTTTAGTATACGTTTGGTAAATTTAGATACAAAATAAATATTACATTCATATTAATTCATTTCATCAATTCATTCACAGTTATTTATGAAAAATAATTAAAAATTTATATTATTTTATAACTTTTCCCCCATTCAATTAAAAATTTTATTAAAATGAAAAGAAGTCAGTTTTAAACATAAATGTTTTTAAATTGTTTTTAATGTGAATATCATTACTCGTATATAACACTGCTCTACAAAAAAAAAGATGAAAGATAGTGCAGTGGACTTAGGATAATTAGGGGCTGCTGATTTCGAATCTGCAACCAGTTTGTTAAAATTGGCTCTAGATTTTTTTATAATTTGGTAACTATAGCTCCAGAAAGAAAACCCTTTACGCAGTTTAAGCTTAATTACGTGTCCAATTTTTCAAACTTAAGTGTGTGTAAATATCTCAATAACTTTTGTAAATATAGTCGCTCAAAATCAAGATTAGTTATTCCCCCAATAAGCGTTGGGTTAAAAATGATCAATATCGGTGCAGCTGTTCAAAAGTTGTGAGTGAAAATGTGAGGACACTTAGAATTTTTCCATACAAAATGGTACATTTTATTATTTTTTAAATGGGTGTAACCTGTATTGAACCTTGTAGTGAAATGAAAAATGAAAAAGTTGTATAGGAATTTTTAAGGTGTCCTCACATTTACAATCAAAACTTTTGAACGCCAGCTTCTTGGTAGAATTTTTTTGTTGGACCTACACTCAGGGGATGCCCCCTATGAACGCAGTGCATTGTGTTGGTATTAGGAAAATATGTTATGGAGAGGTGGAAAGAGGGGGGGGGGGGGGGGGTAGTGTTTGTGAATATTTGGTTTAAATTCCTCTACATTGTAAGTAACAGAGAAGACTTCTGCGGGGAGTTTATTCCACATACGGCTGGTGCAACTGATACACAAGTTCTCTCTGTAATGCGCTGTGTGCTGTAATGCAGTGCTGGTATACCATCTGGCCCCGATGACTTATTTACGTTGAGGTCAGCAAGAACCCGTTTTAACTGCTCGAGCTCGAAAGAATATCTTAGACATAGTACTCGATACTCTTTTAAGCTCCGGCAGTGGTTGGTCGCAAAAACGAATTACCTGCAAACATCTCAGCTAAAAGGTTAGCCTTATCAACCGGTTCAGTGAATATTTGGTCATCCTTTATAAGAGTTGGGATAGCTGAACTAACATTATCCTTTACTCTTTTAATGAATGCCCGAAAGCTCTTACTACCCCGAGGAGCAGAAAGAACTTTAGTACGAAGTCGTTGTTCGTAAAGAAACTTTTACACGCCTAAGTACTTTGGAACACTCGAATCTCGCGCGTTTGCGAAGCAGATCAGTATCGGCGTTTTTGTTATCTCGCAAATTATTGAACGCTAACTCTCTGGATCTGATTGCAGTTCTGCGAGTCTGGTTAAACCAGCATTTATCTTTTGGTTTAGCCGAAATTTTCTGCGAAGTAATGAAAGATTTCATTCCAAGCAATATAATATGTTCGACCATTACATTATTAAGCAATATAATATGAAATGGTCGAACATATTATATTGCTTGGAATGAATCTTTCATTCCTTCGAAGAAAATTTTGGCCGCGGTATCGACGTTATCAACGAGGAAACAGAGTTTCCAATTTAAATACCGGAAAAAATCGTTGAGCTCAACTCAATGCGCTTCTTCGTAAATAAAATTCTAATGCTTCGCAGCTGTTGCCGAAACGAAAATTCGGAGAACGAACAAGATGCGGAAATGGCACAATGACCCGAATTGCCGAGAGGTGTAATAGAGGAGTAATCGGGCCAAAAGGTTTTATGCTTAACGTTAGCTTTAACTCTGAGCACAAAATTATCTGAACTTTGCACGCCATTTCGCGGCCAGAAATCTTTGGAATCACCTTCAATAGCTACTCCACTATTTTTGTTTTTGTTTCGTTTAATTTTTTCGTAATAATTTTTTCCACTTTTAATTAAAATAATTTCTCTTGATCAAAATATCTTTGAGAAATACGAGGCGGTCCCAGAACTACCCGACCTAAGAAAGCAAAACAAATAGTCTCCTTTAGTTCGATACACTTTTCCCAGCGATTTTTAATAGTTTCGATACCCTGTTTATAGTAAGAACTATCTAGCTCCTCAAAATAGCCGCAGACTTCACCTCTTCATTATTGGCAAATCTTTTACCACCGGTCCATTTTTTCAAGTTTGAAAATAAAAAATAATCCGAGGGAGCTAAATCTGGATAATAAGGTGCGTAAGGAAGTAATTCGAACTTAAATTCATTAATTTTGGCAATCGGAATAGTGGGTGTGTGAACTGGCGCATTGTGTTGATGAAACAACACTTTCTTTTTCGCCTTCACAATTCACTAAAATCGTTTAATATTGATGGCTCGAAAAAAAAAGTACTAAACAAACGTGGCACATTCAAAAATAAAACATATGTTTTATAAGATTGCCACTTTCCACCAAAGTTTTTTTTTCAAACTACTACCGCCATCTTTACGTCAGGTCGGGTACTTTTGAGCCCGACCTCGTAATTGTTAATTTTACAAGTTTCTTAAATCGAATGAAGTAAATCTAATGTCATTCCCAAATTGTTCAATCAAGTGATAGAAAATCGAATGATCTATTGAATTCCCGAAATATCAGTTGAAGGAGTAAGAAATCATATGAATTCCTAATGATTGAATTTAATGATTGAATTCCTTATATATGAATACGATCGAATGAATTCCCAGGAATAGATTCCCTGCGATTGTTTAAATATGAATTCATTCGATTTAAAAGGAAATCATGGTATATTTTTTAGAGAATTCATTCAAATTAGAATTCATTCTTCTGTTGTCGATATCGCGTCGTTAGGCGTTTTTACTAAAAATGTCATTATAAACAGGTTTTGAAAAAATTTTTAAACGAGTTCACCTTGTAACGGGTGTCCCAAAAAGATTCACCCAATGTTGTTTTGCTGTATCTTTAAAATGAAACGACATAATTAAACAAATTTTTTCATTGTTTATTTGTACCTTTAAGTTTTTTCCCATAAATTTATGAAGATTATATCGGTAAAGTGCGCGCCTCCATTGTTGATTATCATTTGGGTTCTTTTAACGGTGATAAGTTCTCGCAATCTTGTCGGATATTTTTTTTGAGAGCTTCCAGAGTCTGTGGCTTGTTCACATAGACCCGTGTTTTCAAAAGACCCCAAAGAAAAAGGTCTGTCTTTGGGGCAATAAAAACTCGTTAACAGTGTTAGCCACGGCGTCGTCGAATAATAAGGCCCGATGACATCTCTAGCGTAAATGGCGCAGCATGAGGTGACTTTGAGTGGCTGTACCAGCTCTTCTTGAATGGTATTGGATTCTCAGTGCCCCAGAAGAGCACATTTTGTTTGTATACGTATCCGTTCAGATGAAAGTGGACCTCGTCGCTCATGATAAAATTGGACGGAAATTGTCCATTGCGTCGTTGAGGTTTGGGAGAGCGTGAGCGTAGTTTAGACGCGATTGACGGTTTGCAGGCAGTAGCTGATGGGCTGCCTGCACCTTGTAGGGGAACAACTTCAAGTCTTTTACTAAAATGCGCTGCAGAGACGAATTTGTAATGAGACTAAGAGGTCTTCCTGATCCCCTTCTGTCACGTGTTGTTCCAGTCTCTTTGATGCCTGCAGCTAAACGCCTTAGTGCTGGCTAGTTGCCGTAGGACGTCCGACAAATCTGCCCCGAAATTCACGTTGCGCCAAAATTACTGCCGATTTATTCCGTAAAAAATAGTCGAGTATTCTGTGTTCTTGACGAGTATAGCGTTCTATGCCTCGTAGTGTATTTTTTTTGGTGTAAAATATGAACCCTCAGAAAACAATCCAAAAAGTTGTCTCTACAATCTAAAAAGCTGTCTCAAAATGAGGGTTAATTTTTCGGACTCAAAGAAGATTCCAAAATTATTAAAATTTATGAGGAAAATTTCGATTTTATACATTCTTTTTTCTGAGTCATTTCTGAGTACACGGGGGCTCTTTTGGACGGACCACTTTCATAGGAAAAAGTGAAAAAATGTTTATGTTTTTGGAGCTCATTTTTGAGTCATTAATGATCATCTTTGTTTGCTGGTAATATTAAATGTCTTTTAAAGGTATCCTGTTAAATACTGTGTGTCCTTGGACCAAAGTAGGAACTTGATATAAATGCTAAAGCTTCAAACTTACATTATTATTTTTTGAAATTTCAATTCAGACACTTTCTCGCTTCCAAATCGTGCACATAAAAAATTTTTTCACGAAAAATTTTGTAAATTTTGTTTTCTATCATAATAGCTAAATTTCTAATCAAAAAATACTCATTTGATGCATTTGTGGTCAATTTTATGAAGAGTGTCCGCTAAAAAGGCACACATGCTTATTTTATCTTTGCTCTCGATTACATATTCATATTCATGCAAATTCATATCCAAAATTCATCAAAAATATAGTGAAGCACATAGCAGATCTTTCTCAAGTGAATTTAAAATTTCTGTTAAAAATCTCTTTAAAGACGCATTTACACGCAAAAGACAGTTGTTAGAGATAGAGAGCAAAAAAGACCTCTGAAAAGCTCTATAGTGAATGATTAAAGCTATTTATGAGTGTTTTTGCTCTATCTCTAGAAGGTTTTCTGTCGTGTAAATATGCCTTAATAACGGGCCTATGCGGAAATCCATCAATGCTCTGATGCGCATCTGTAATTAGTTTGCGATACTGATTAACCGTATGCAAAGCAGTGATGCATTTCCGACCAACAATTGATTTTTTTTTTAAACCCTTTTAAAATAATTGATTTGTTTTTTTTTTTATATATTTCTAGATTGATGAAGGTTGGTGGCGTGGCTTATGCAAAAATCGTTATGGTCTTTTCCCGGCTAATTATGTGCAAGTTGTCAATAATCTAAATTAATCTTCATGCTGACATGTTTAAAGTTTTTGAAGTTTGTTTTTATTATTTCTAAAATTAAAATTTAAATTAAAATGTTTACGATTATTTTTTTAATAATATTTTTGTCCAAAAAGTTATTTTACATATTATGTGTGTATTAAACATTCTACATTTATGTTTTAAACATATTTTTTTTATTAACATTTTTTTATAAATTATTTTTTTTTTATAATTTTTATAATTTATTTTACAAAAATAAAAAGATAAATCCCCATTTCATTTTATTAAAGTTTATTTAGCATTTAAAACATACAATAATTGTTATTATAAAAATTAAAACAAAAATCATGTTTAAAGACAGATGCATTTGTGTCAAATATTTGTTCATAAAGAGTCAATAATTTAACTAAACAAATTACAGACTGTATTTAAAAATTTTGCTAAATAAAAGTTGAACCTAAAACAAAAAAAAAATAACAAAAAGTTTGCTTGATAAATAACTTGATGAAAAAACGTGAGTTCCTTATTCCTCAGAAATCATTTAATACTCTTCTTTTGATAACGTCTCGATAATTTTAATATAAATGCATGTTTGATTGCTGGCTACTTATGATAAGAATTGCGTGATTTTAAAAACGCTACCGTTAAAGAAAATAACCGAACTGAGGTCTTTAGTCACTTCAATAAAATGTCAATATTTAAGATTTTAAAAAGAATGTGTTTCTAACTCGTAAAATATGTTCACACTTGTGAATAAATATTTTAATCGTTTCTGCATTAATTGGTCAAAAAGCTCTTGTGTCAGCTAAGTCGTTGGGTTTTTAAAATTTTGAATACAATTTATTCTGGCCGTCTATAGCAGGGATATCTAACCAGTAGAATCAAAATTTTTGAAAGTTTTAACTTTTTTATAAATTTTATATTTAATAATAGCTGCTGTATTTGTGTGGCAAGCTATCAACATTGGTTTATCTCATTCCCATATAAATTTTACATAATTCAACATTTAGTGTTAGCTCTTAACCCTTTGAGGACCATACATTTTCTGCCGAAGCGATTTTAAAGTTTTTTTTTGCTATTTTCCTGATCTCTGGCCTAATAATAGTTATGCCAAGAAAAATTGGCTCCGTAGAATCCCTCCTTACTAGGGATGCCAAACGGGAAATCCCGAATCCCGAAATCCCGGGATTTTCGGGATTGGCCAAATCCCGAATCCCGGGATTATTTCTCAAAAATCCCGGGATTTTCTTATTTTTAATATTAATATAAACGCAAATAAACAAAGTGAGACATTTTAGATTAACTACGTTTTTTCTTGAATTTTCTCATATTGACAAGAAATTGATGCCAAGATATTGGTAAAATTATAAATTAAGTAGATTATTTGAGTAAACTATGCAAAGACTTTGCAGAAAAATTTGAAATTTTGGTAAACAATATTAAGTTTTTGAGTAATACATGCGAAAAATCAAGTTTGTTTGTTATTTTACCGATTTATTCTTCCAAGCGAAATTCGATTTCTGACAGGCCTTCATATATTATCCCAGCCAGAAAAATACAAACGGGAAAGCGATGGCAAGGTATTTTAACAGGTGGTACAAGTACTGACAAAAATTGCTTTCCCATTTCCAATATGATAACGTCAATAGACAAAAGGACCGGCAGTTCAAAAAGCGCCGGAAAAGTACTGGAGAAACAAAATTTTTAACTTTGGCAAAACGCTGCCAAAACCAATAAATAGGTGGTTTGGAATTATATTTTCCAAAATAAAATTTAAAAAAGTTCATATTTATCTTTTTTTTGTCCTGCCGTGATGTTTTGTAAAACAAATACTGGCAAAACGATTTTTGCAAACGGTGGCAAAGTGTCCCAAATGAGTGTTCTGCCAGTCATTTATTTTTAACATCGCGGTTACCTAGTGGTATGCAAGTACTTGATTTTTTGTACCACTGTCAATTTCTGACTGATATGTTTCAATATTCATAATTCAAATATTCACAATAATTATAAAACGCTTTATTCTATAAAAAAATTAGTTACATAACATACAAATTTTTACAAATAAAGGAAAATTTAAATCCCGAAATCCTGTAAAATCCCGGGATCCCGAAAAATCCCGTAGTCATTTCATTCATTTCATACAAAATCCCGAATCCCGGGATTTTCAAATATCAATCCCGATTGGCATCCCTACTCCTTACCCCTCATTGCGCTTGCCAAAAATATTTGCTATTTGACGACCCTGCCACTCCAGACGAAGGGATTTTTATTATTATTTTATTTTCGTGATCTGCAACTAAATTATATATATTTTACAAAAAATTGTCCTCATAGAGCCCTTGCTTGTCCTTTTTCTACCCCTTAAATGAAGAATTCTAGTTAACCAACTTCGAGGGCTCGCAAGGGGAAAGGGCTGCCAGGTAGGAATTTATCGCCTACTACATTTTTGTTGCCCCAACCCTCCTTTACAAATCATCTTTGAACATATTTACTCTATCTTTTTTCTGTGCAATTGTAAGTGCGAAAAACCCTTGGGCAAGCATACTTGCCTGTGGTCGTCAAAGGGTTAACGTTATTTATGCCAAATTTCAAGCAAACGTTGATAGCTTGCCACACAAAAACACAAAATGTAAATATTCATTAAAAATAAAAAATAAATAGAATTAATTTTTTTATCGGATATCGCTCCTATTTCATTTTTAGGCCCGATTACTGAATGTCCAGTTACAATTTTGCCAACAATTAAATTAAAATTTAATATGGGAAACAACAACAAATCTGTCAGTTAATGTCCCAGTAGCTAACTGAACATTCAGTAATCGGGCCTTAAACACTTTTTTTAATACTGGCATGCAAAACCCGACCGCAAAATTCGGTCGGGTTTTGCTTATTATGTGTAGTATATTCTATACATATCTTCAGCTTACAAATGGTTTGACCCACTGACCATTTTTAAAATAATTAAGTTAGGAATTGATATGCAGCGTATTGTATTGTATGCAGCATATTGTAAATACCCTCTTTCTGTTTCCAAAATCTGTCCTTGGGCATCTTGTATCATATCCGAGATATCCAGCTTCAATTTTGTTCTATATTCGCAAATTTAACATTTAATGAGCATTATTTTGCTGCATACGACACTGTTTGGCATATATAGAAAATTTTGCATACACAAATAAAAACAATACTTTATTATTGTTTTGCTGCATTTGGCATATGAAGCAAATTTTGCATACATAAATAGATAACGAACGTAGATCAAAACAAAAAAAAAGTATGGCTATACAGCAAAGAAAGTCATTTTCAAAAAGAGAAATTGATATGCAGCACAAAATATTTTTTTTTTGCAAAAACTAGCTTCTGACTTATTGGTTATACGAGTAAATTTATATATTTGTTTAAAATATTTATCATTTAAAATTAACTGGGGGTTACCCCGTGACCAATTTTGTACCTTTCGTAAATAAAAAAAGTTTTAGCAAAAACCTTATTTTTTGAATTTTTATGTGTAGTGTACAAGGTTTAGGATACAGAATTATATTTTTAACAATATTTGCAAGATTTACGGAAGTGATTTTTTTACAGCTACACTCACAAAAGTTTGTCGGTAGAATCTACTCAAAATGACAGTTAAAACAAAGGTATATGCAGTTAAAAAGGTGACAAAAGGTAATAACTAAAAAATAACTAACAAATGCATTAAAAATAACTACGAATGTCGTAAAATTAACTGATAAATTTTTACTACAAAAATTTCAAAACAACTGACAAAATCGGTAAAAACTACTGTTTTCAACAGTCAATACTTTTTGTTTACAAAAGTATATTTTAACAAAAAAAAAATAATTTTTTTTCTTTTGATTACAAAATAATGTGTTATTACTTCAGCCTATTTAAAATTTGAAGTAAAAATTCCAAACCGTTCTCCAGTAATTATATTTTTATGCATTGGAGATACAATACAAGTTTCTGATTTTTATTTGCAAACTAGAAATATATCAATAATAACAAATATAAACTAAACAAGAATTTTTAAAATTCAACGAAATTTTTTATTTTTTAAATAACTAACAAAAACTACAGTTTACTGTAAAAATACTGTTTTGGTAGTTGTTTATTATGATATTAAAAATAACTGATTTAAACAACTGTTACGAAATTACAGCACTTTTCGTTGTTTTCTTAAATAACCTCATAGGCGTACCTAGACCATGTTTCTGGGGTAGGCAAGGGACCAATTGATATTTGGCTGTTAATTTGCCCATTCTCAGAGTCTTAGTCTTAAAAAACCCTTCGACATTATGCTTAAAAGTTTTTCATACACAAAACAAAACTTTTAAAAATGATTCTCTCCCTTTTGATAAATTTTTCATAATGTTCAAAATTTAATAATTCTGGCAGCTTATCCTATCAAAATCCACATGTTTTTACAGAAAACTCTGAAAAAGGTATATATTTTTCTGAAGAAAACCTCGTTCAAGGAATGTATAAAATTTGGAAAGAAATCTATGATCAACATGTCTCATTTTTTCGTCCACCTCTGACGAACCAATTCTAACCCCATATTTTGACCGCTTTAATTACCGAGGTAGCAAAAAACCGTGAGATGTTCATCTTAGAATGTTTGCTTCTAAAACATATTGAAATTTTATCAAAATAGTAGTGTTTAGTATTTTTTATTTATTATTTATTATTATTTCTTTTAAAAACTATGAAATCTAAGACATTTACCCCACCAAGACAGATTCTGCGATATTTTCCTATTAAAAATCCCTTTCCATTTTCGTGTCAACCACCTTCAGATGCTTATTGAAATAACTCTGAGATTCTAATAATTTAATTTACAGCCTGTTTAATAATCAGAACTAAGATCGGTTGGTTTCTTAAATATTCCTTAAGTAAGAATTTTTCAAACAACATTTCTTAATTAAATCAAAAATCGATCTTAGTTCTTACTATAAAACTGACGCTTAGATTCCAAAAAATAGAAATTTTCCCAACTAAAAACACAGGACCAGTTGATATTAAAAAAAACAAAAATTAATATTGTGATACTTTTTGCCATCAAAATCATGGATACAAGAATTATATGTAGATTTTTTAAATTCTGGGGTGGGCAAAAAGCAGTCTAGGGTGGGCTTTGCCCACCCCAGACCGGCCTAAGTCCGCCAATGAATAACCTTCAGAAAAGTTGTTTTGCATTTTTCTATAGAAAAACAACTGTAATTTCTGTTAAAAACAACAATTTCTGATTAATATACAAACAACTGTCATGTAGTAACTGTCAAACTTTTTTGAGTGTATGTATAATTTTCAGTTATTCTCTGAGGTGTATTTAAAAAAACTATGCGTTGACCACTTTTTTTATATTTTGTTGAACAAAATTTTAAAATCTTTAAATTAGAGTTTTGCAAATTTATAAAAAAAAAGAAATCCCATCTTTGGCCATACCTGACACTAGGTTAGCATAATCCAAGAGAGACAACAATTTATATCTGAATATTTGTAGATCTTAGAAATGAAACTAGAGTATATTATTCTAAGCTTCTGCTATCTGCTATCTGTTTTATCGTCCTAACAGAAAACAGAGTTGTTAAAATTTTTATTTGACTTTAACAACGATTTCCTATTGTGTTTTCTATCTGTTAGCAGGCTTAAATCGCAAGTTGAAAAATAAGGTCCATCCTAGTGTACATACAATGTAATCGATTTCGTGTACTTCACATTGTATGTACGTACGATATAAGAATTTTTAAACAGTTAGGGTAAAAATCTTGGTTTTGCTCTGTATATTTGTGAAAAATCTAAAACACGCATTTTTTTTACAAAAAGTGTAATATTCAAAAATATTTGTTTAAATATTTAAAGTGGTATTCTCGCAATAAAATTCATTTTGGCGACAATAAATGTATAAATCATAGTTTATAGATTTTTTTTCATACACGTTAAAATAATCACAATTAAGCTATTTGGCAAAAAAACATATTTTTCAATAAAAATCACCTTTTTTTTAAAAATAAATTTTTTGTGGTATTTTTCTTGAAATGCCTTTAGAAATCATATATAAAAAAATGGTTAAAATCGAAGAGATCATACATTTTAGGGTTAAAAATGCTGTCTAAAGCTATCCATACATTATCAATATTATTGCGCAATTTTTCCATTTTAATCTTCAATCTACTACCACACATGGTAATTGAAGAATAACTAAAACGAGAAGTTGTACAATAATATTGCAAGTGTATGGCAAGTTTAACTTCCATGCTTTTATACTTTTGAAATCTTTCGAAGTATACAGTAAAGGCCTGCATGAATGCATTTAAACCAGGCTGTAAAACATTCACTACAGTGTTTGCAATTTAGAAATCATCAACTGAAATTCAGAAAATATCAATTAAAATTCAGAAAACATAATATCTATCTTAATTCATGATTTCTATATTTCAACTGATATTCTCTGAATTTCAATTAAAGATTTCCGAATTGTAAGATACTAAAGTGTCTTTAGTACGATACTAACCTTAGCAAAAAAGGAATTTATTGCCATAACTTTTGCAAATGAAAATTGTTTCGCTTGAAATTTTGCAACAACAGTTTTTAGAGGTGACCCCATATTATACTAAAAGATGGACTTTGGGGACATCTTGGAAAGCTATGCTGCCATACAAAATTTTTGAAAAATCGCGATTTTAACGTATAGGCCGCTACAGATGAATACATTTTTTTTATTGAAATATTTTCCTTTTAATTGCTTCCTTACTAAGGCATTACATTTATTGAGATCGATTGTACATTCGGCGACTTAAGTCGCTGAAATAGCAAAAAACCATAAAAACCTATATAAAATGCTAAATAGTGGTTTAAATATCAAGATTAGCACATCGCGTTTATATCGTAAATATGGCCACAGGTCCTGTGCTTACATTTGAACACAAAAAAATTCATATTGAATTTGAAAAATTTTTTATATAAAAAAGTGAATGGACAACCGCCAAACTTTAAAGACATTTAGCGAAAAATCTGTACCATTGATCGAAAAATAAAGTACGCCATTGTAATCAGCATGTCCGAAATACATATTGAATTAATGGTCAGAGCTCTATTAATTTTTAAAAGTCAAGATGTCATGAAGTGTTATTAAAGAAATTTTGTTTCAATATTTATAAATCTTGAAATAACTAAAAACAAACGAGCTCAATAATTAATCAAAACTGGGCTCAAGAACTATTATAAAAAGTTAAAAATCTTTTATCTTCGAAATACTGAAATCGCTTCAAGCTCAAGGCTCAGAAAAACTAAATTCTGTATAGATTCAAAAAGTAGTAGTGGTTTTCATGTACCTTGTGTATCGTGCAAATTCAATTTACACAAAGTATTTGTCATAATAGTTTACAACCCCTGGAAAAATTTAACTTTTCCATATTTATCCACACATTAGAAAATTGCTTATTATTAAATTTATTTGATTTTGTTTTTTATGTAAAATTTAAACAAAAATATTAATTAAAAAAATTGTCTTACACTCAGAGAATTATGTCGGTAAAATTAGCTTCAAATGCAGTTAAAAAGTGTACACTGCATTTTTGCATTGTGAGCCCCCTTAGTATTTTGACTTTAAAGAATTAATTCCTTTTTGAATGAATTCATTACCAGTCGAATTCAATTTTCTCTAGAATTGAATGAATTCCTTTTCTTAAGCAATTCCCTGAATTCGTTCAACTGAAGGCGTTCATCAAACAACAAATTCAAAGAATTAATTCAATTACAATAGTTCTTTTTATTAAATCAAATGAATTAATTCACTGGTGAATGCGTTCAATTTTATAAATCGAACGGGAAAAAATGAATTAATTCACAACTGAATTCGTTAACTGAATTGTAAATAAAAATTACGTTCACTGAACTCAAATGAGAAGCAACAACATATTTTATTAGCTTGTAGAGTTTTTAGTAGTTTAAAAACCTATAAAAGAAATACGCCATAGTCAAGCATCTACATTTGTAAGTTTGAAAAATTAATAGTTATATTTTTTTCCAAATTGATTTTTAATATTAAAAGGCTTTATTTTTTAATCAAGTAGGTTGATAAACTGCATCGGGTTTCTCTAACACTTAATATATAATTTGTTTATTTTTACTAGCAAACCCTGTAAAATGGCTTAAGCCCCCCATACATTTACAATATTATGTCCAATATAATGGCACAGTATTTTTCTCGTTTTGCCACACACCATACAATAAATTGCAATATATATGTAACAAAAGATCGCCACAATATTTTATGCAATATATGATTTCAACATAACCTCAAAATGCACACAAACATAAACAGCTCAAAATTAAATTTGAACAGTGTTGCCTATAGATTATGCAATATTTCAAGTTGTCCAATAAAAATCAAAAGTGTTTTGATTCATTACATAATATTGTTCAACCTTCAATTTCATACATACACGGTCAATATGCTTGTACCACTTGGAAAGTTGTACCATAATATTGCAAATGTATGGCCCGCTTTAGTTACAAATTTTATTTGTAAATAAATGTTTTCTTCTACTTGAATTCAGTGAACGTATTTTTTTTCAATTCACTGAACATAATTTTATTTTCACTGAACAAAAACCAAATTGAACGAATTCAGTGGTACCTAAATTAATTCACTTTTTTCACCAGTGAATTAATTTGATTTAATAAAAATAACTATAGCAATTGAATTAATTCCATTCAATATATGGTTCTTAATCCATCGAATTTTTAATTCAGAATTGAAAAATTGAATTAAGGAATTAATTCTTCAAAGCTCTGTAAGTACATATACCAAAACTAGGCTAGACAAGGCCAAAAACTAGAAGTTGTTCATATGTTTAGTACTATCTGTTAACTTAAAAACTGTCAAATTCAAATCACAAAAAAATTATTTATTTATAAAATAAAATATAAAAACACAAACATTGGTCAATATTTTATCATTCTTTCAAACACATATCAACAAAAAAAACTCCCCTTTATCTTAAAAATCCCCATTTAAGTACGAAAAAAATCATCACTGGGTTTGCACAACTGTTTCTCACTTATAAAAGCGAAATATTAGTTCCGACTCTCTTAGTTGTTTGACATTTGCCGATGACTAGAGTTAAACTAAAGTAAAACTAAAACACTGTGTATATAACTGGTATAACTAGAGAAAGAAAAGCGAAAAAGAAAATTTTATTAGTAGATGCTGGAATTTTACTTGTTATTACATGTAAAAAGAAACCACAAAAATATAAAAGTGATTA
Source organism: Leucophora obtusa (assembly GCA_949987735.1). Lineage (NCBI taxonomy): Eukaryota > Metazoa > Arthropoda > Insecta > Diptera > Anthomyiidae > Leucophora > Leucophora obtusa. The sequence goes on along the minus strand of OX465295.1, from coordinate 331,346,081 downwards.
AAAATTTAAAATTCCAATAATAATATACATAAATAAATAAAATAACATAAAAAAGTGATAAGCATAATGTGAAGATAATTATTTTCTTGGAATTTTATTTTTGATATAACAAAAGAATATTGTGTATTAGCACTTTAATTATTATCTGGTCAATTATTCATGGTGTAAAGAGAAGTATTTTAAAATAAAAACACCCGATTTTATTTAAGAAAATATATATTTTATGCTATTTATAAAAAAATAAATTGATTTGGTTTTAGTTTTTGTTCATAAAGACAAAGAAAATTTTGCAATAAAGAAGTGCCAACGTCTTCAATTCAATAATAATCAACATCACATACAGCATTGAAAAAAAAGCAACAACACAAAAAAAAATTGTTTTAAATATTGTTTATTTGTTACTAACATACTTTGCAACAACCCTTACCATAAAAGTAAGTTATTTTTAAGTTATATTTATCGATTAAATTTTTCCTTGGAATTCGTTAAATGAAATTATTATATCTTTTAACAACAAACAAATCTATTCTAATTAATTTATTCGTGTCAAAAGCTTGTAAATACAAAAATGTGTCTTTATTATTTAATCAAATGAAAATTATTTATTTGGTATTGTGCTCTTAATATTTGTAACGGATAAAAAAAGAGTATAATTATTTCTCTTCCTCTCAGTGTTTTCCACTGTTAGTTAACAAAAACAGCTACATTTGAATTACTCTGAAAAGAAGTTAGCGAAAAAGTTTGCTGACTAATCATCAGAGAAAACAGAAAAAAGCAAAATCCGATAAGTTTAAAGCAAAAAAATATTGTAAAAAAGCAAGAAAAAAGCAAAATTAAAAAACTAGGAAAAACAAAAGTTAAAAAAAAAATCAAAGTTAAGAGAAAAAATATTTTTTGTGAGCAAAAAATCCAAAATTTCTTATCGATTTGGTAAAAAATGGTAAAAAATTTCGGCTCCAAACTTTAGTTGCCTTTCAGCTAGAGTGGCGTAGGGTATCATAGTTTTTTTATTTTTAAAATTTTTAGATAAAAAATTAAGGCGGGCCAGTTTTATAGCCAGAACTAAGATCAATTTGAAAATTTATTACTTAAAAAATATTTAAGTTTCTACACTTTTCATTCCTGAAAGTGTAGAGGTTTTTGAAAGCAAAAACTCTGTGAAGTATTTGTTAGGAGAGTATCCTGATGAACAAAAATAGCAGGTTTTTGAAAAAAGTACTTATGTAAATTCATAATTAGGAAATTGGCCTCGAACTAAATTAATAAATTTCTAAGTAATTACATATATTTTTATAATCCAAAGAAAAAAATGATTTTTTTAAATTAAAATACACTTTTATAATACCAAAAGAATTAACTGTAAAAAACAGTAGTTTTTAACCATTTTGTCAGTTGTTTTAAAATTTTTGTAGTATTTTAAAGGTAAATACCTTTGTTGCCTTTCTTAACTGTATATGCCTGTGTTTTGACTGTCAATTTCAGTAGATTCTACTAATTAAGCATTTTTTAAAAGAAAAGAAAGAACACAATTTGACACCATGCCTTTTAATGTTATAATTTTCTTTTTTTGTTCTTTTAAAAAATGCTTAAATAAAGGTTTTTATTTCGATTTTCAAGTCAAATGCAACTTTTTTTACATTTAAAAAATTTGGGATCGTTTTGACACCATTTGCCTATAAGGGTTAATTTCTAATTTTTTATTACTATATACAAAATTTATTGCTAACAGAGTTATTTAGATAACTTTCATCAAATTCCGCAAGAAACAACAATATTTTGATATACTTTCAGGAAAAATACAAAATTTTCGAAAAACAATCTCTATTATCTGAGTTAAAAAAAAACGGAAGTAATTTTGTTACAGCTACATATCTAAAAAACCAAAAATTAATACTATTTTCTAAATTATTGGCAAAAATTACACTTTTTCCTACAATTTTCAAATTTAAAACGCCGTCTCTGCTAAGTTAAAAAAGTGATATGCGTAATTTTCAGTTGGATTATTTATTCTCTGAGGTGTATTGCATTAAACTTTAATTTTAAAAACCTCGAAATTAGAGATTTTCAAATTTACAAACAAAAAAAAAATCCAATAAAACTTATAAACAGCATTCATTTTCAAATCAGATAAGATAAGTAGATCTAGTGTGATTTTCCATTAAATTGTATTAATTGTTTGTATGTACTAGGGATGCCGAACGGGACTGGTTTTTACAAATCCCGGGATTCGGGATTTTGAAAATTGAAATCCCGGGATCCCGGGATTTTTCGGGATCCCGGGATTTATCGGGATCCCGGGATTTTTCGGGATTTCGGGATTTTTCGGGGTTTCGGGATTTTCTTGTTTCATCATATTTTTAATTTTAAAACCAAATAGCTCAAATAAATCCTACAAATTAAAATAATTCATTATAAATCTACTCATTATTTTTTGTAGTATGAAGAAATAAACAAATTAAGCCGGATTCACAATGCTGGAGTACTCCTCGCTGCATAGTGGAGTATATAAAATAGAGATAGCATGATACAAAAAATATGGAGTACTACAGCATTGTGAATCTGGCTTTAAACAGAAACTCCATTCATAGAAATAAGTATGTAAACATAGCAGAGAAAGCTACTTAAAATTAGTAAAAAAGGTTCCGCGATTAAATCTACTGAAATCAGCAGAACTTGTTTGCTAAACAATTGTTAAATTTCCGACATATACGTAATATACTTATGAGTTAAATTTAAGTAAATTTCAAATTACAATTTACTTCTGAAGAAACTTTTTAACTAGCCGAAACACTGCTTATCTACAAATTTTTAGTTATATTTGTAAAAAATTTATTGAATGCAAATACAAACTACTCTGCCGAAATCATCAGAAATATTTAGTGACTATTAGTTTTTTTAAATCAACTAACATTACATACTATATTAAACACATACCTCTGCTGATTTCAGAAAGGCAGTTTGTGAGATTTTTATAATTTAACAAAAACTTGCTGTTTTTAGTCGGCAAAATTATTTTGAATGAAGTTATGATTTTAGCAAATCAGCAATAAAATAAATAAAAACATATCCGTTTAAAGAATAAATAAAGCTGAATTATGATTTTTAAAAGTTTCACAGCTGAATAAAAGTTTTCAATTATTAAGGTTTTTATTCAGATTTATTCAATCTGTAATCTATTTGAATCTATTACTTACACTCGTAAAAAAATTACGTACAAATGCATAGGTCAAAATTGTGCTGGCGCAAATACATGTACTATTTCCTGTTATTTTAGCAGAATTTTGACCTATTTCTACAGACTTTTTTAGAGAAAATAACAGAAAAATTAGTTCAATTTAATCAGAACGCGTTTAGCGTTTGACTTTTGTACTAATTTTTTTTATAAGTGTATGAATAGGAAAAATTAGTTTTTTAATAACATTTAATAAGATATTAGATTTATGTGATTTTGGTCGAATATAACAATAAAAACAAATACAAAAAGAGGTAAAATATGCCAAATAATGAAATCGGAAATCCCGGGATTTTTTCAAGTCCAATCCCGGGATTTCGGGATTTCTAAATCCCGAAAATCCCGGGATTTTCGGGATCGGGATTTCGGGATCGGCATCCCTAGTATGTACATAATTGTCAGATTGTCTCTCTCATGTGTCTTCATTACAAACGTAACTATACTAAGATGCGACCGCTTATCGATCTCACCCAAGTAGGCCTTGAATGCATTGTAACTAATTCGTCGTTTTCTTTCCTATTCAGCCTTTTCTTATTATTTTTACTCAAAAGTGATCAACACAGACATATACAAACATTTTATTATTATATTTAGATTCTCATTCCGTAACATTACCGATGTTATCACGATTTCATCATTCAGAAAGAAACTACATCAGTGACATATGGGGTACTAGATCTTGAATTATTTCCAAAAGCTCTATATTTCTCTAAATATTACTCAAACGTGTACAGTAGATCGTACCACAAAAAAAAAAATTTGCCGTACACCGTCGAATCTAAATTATCTTTGCAAGGAGTTTTCGAATTTTTTTTTGCCGAACGTATTTAAATAATTTTTCGCTATATCTTTGGCATTTACAGTCGGATCTAAAAGTATGATAGGTGGATGTTTTTGCCTCGAGGGGACAAATGTTTTGCCCTAAGGGCCATTGACCTTAAGTATCCCACCCCTAATGCACAACCCTAATGCCAGAAAATTAAAGCTCACAAAAAATCAATAAATTCGACAATTCCAGCAGATTTTTTTTTTGTCGCCGAACGTAGGGGTCGCCTTTTTAAAATTTTTCTTCATTGGTTTTTCCTTTAGAGCAAAACATTGGTCTTCCCGAGACAAAAAATCGATATATACACTTTAAGATCCGACTGTAAATGCCAAAAATATAACGAAAAATTAAAAAAGCGACTGCTACGTTCGTCAAAAAAATTGCGAAATTGCCTTGCAAAAATCCTGTATATTCGAAGGTGTACCGCGCACTTTTTTTTGCCTGTAAGGTGGTACGGTCTGGTGTTCATTTTACTTGTCCTTTTTAAGTTACACAATAAAGTAAAATCCCCAAATAAAGAAACGCGAATAACGCCTTATTCTATTGTATTTTATATGTATCGTATATCTACTTATACACTAATAGAAATAAATCTGTAAAGATAGCAGAAAAAGTTAATAAAAATTAGTTAAAAATGATGCTGCAGACAAAACTGCTGAAATTAGCAGATTTTTTTTTTGCTAAATACTAGTAAAATAAGATCAGCAATATTAAAACTGTTAAATATACAGAATTTTAGTTATATATTTTTGTTAATGGAAAATAGCAAATTAACCTGCTAAAATCAGCAAAAAATTTAACTTAATAATAGGCCTTTTTTTTAATCACTGGATATATTTTGAAATGGATTTACAAAATAAATAAATCCGTTTTGGATTTAGCTAAATTTTATTCCATAAATTTCATTTTCGCAAAATTAATTTTTTTTTCACATTATATTAGCAAATAAGTGTTAGGTTTGGATAAAAATATTAAATGTGGAAAATTAGAAAACAAAATGTGGATTTTTGAACAAAATAAGATAAATCCAAAAATAAATCCAGTGATTAAAAAAAAGGCCAAATGTGCTGCCTAAAAAATCACCAAAAAATATAAAATTTTTAAAGTTTTTTTCCGAAATGCAAAAAAAAAAAATCGAGGCTTTCGAAAACAGCAGATTACAATTTTTTTTAGCAAATATCTCTGTTGATTTTAGCAGGATAGACTGCTATTAGCATTCAACTAAATTTAGCTTAAAAATAGCAAAAATTTTGTAGGTATAACAGTTGATTTTTGCTATTTTAAGTCTACTAATATTTATCAAAATTTTCTGCAGATTCTACAGTACAGTTATTTTCGATTAAATAAAAGTTAACTTAAATACATATAACTAAAGTTCTGTAAATTTAACAGTTTTAATTTTGCTGATTTATTGCTATGAGTGTAGCTTTACAATAACGCCTACTGGTTTTGATTATCATAATAAAATTGTTAAATATAGCAAAATCTTTTGCTAAAATCAGCAAATCAATTGTAAAAATATTTGTTACAAAATTCAACAAGTAAATATAGCAGAAAAAATAGTATTTTGTCAAGTCGGAATAGCAAATTTTTTAAGAAAAATCAAATTTGAGCTAAAAATAGAAGCTGGCCAAGTTGGAGTACTAAATGTTTTACTAATTCTTCTACTAACTTTTTGCTATGAGTGTATGTACATTTCTATTAATAATAACAACTATGCATGTGTTATTTGCATGGTTGGTAACCAAAACTATATGGTTGTCGGTAAAGCTATTTAAGATAGTTTCAGTAAACCTATTTTAGATAACTTTGGTAATGCTATTTCATTTTTTCGCTAGTATTTTAAGGACAACGATAATGTAGTTATTTTGAGGGTAACGGTAACGGTAACGGTATTTTGAGGGTAACGGTATTTCTCTTATTTCGGTAACGCTATTTTAAGGGTAATGGTAGTCAGTTCAAAGTGTTGTGAATCAATAACGGTATTTTAGCAGTATTGCCTGCAAACCCTGATTTCCTAACTATCCATTAACCCTTAATTTTATACACTCATAGAAATAAACATGTAAAATTAGCAGAAAAAACTACTAAAAATTAGTTAAAAATTACCTTGCAGAAAAAACTGCTGAAATTAGCAGATATTTTGCTAAGCACTAGTAAAATAAGAGTAGCAAAAATAAAATTGTTAAATTCACAGAAAATGAAAAATTATACCGTAAAATCTGCAGAAAATTTTGCTAAATATAAGTACACTAAACATACAAAAAACAAACTGTTATATCTACAAAATTTTTGTTATATGTTATAACAGTTCTATCTGTCTATCCTGCTAAAAATAATAGAAATATTTGCTAAAAATAGTAAACTGCTGATTTTAGAAGGCTAGATTTTGGTTTGCATAAAAAAATGTCGCAAAAAGAACATTGAAAATTTAAATTTTTTGTGAGTTTTTAGTCAATTATTCAGCAAAATTTTTTGATGATTTTAGCAGGTTAAGTTGCTATTTTCTATTAAGAAAAATTTAACTCAAATATAACTAAAATTCTGTATATTTAACAGTTTTATTTTTGCTGTTCCTATCTTACTAATATATAACAAAATTAATGTGCTCATTTAGCGGTTTTTTCTGCAAGACAATTTTTAGCTCATTTTTAGTAGTTTTAGTTAAAATTTTTACACACTTTTTTCTATTAGTGTAATGTTTATGTTGGTTTTTTATTTACACTTTGTTGTTTATTGTTTTTTTTTTTAAGGAAACTGTTTTTATAGTTTTATTATAAAAATAATTTGAATATTAATTTGTTAAATTCATTAAACACGTTTTAGTAAAATTTAAATAAGCAACCATGCGTAAAACACTTAAATGTGATTTTTTTTAGAAAATTAAATAATTTTATATGTCCTAATAAAAAACAGTAAAACAATTAAAAAATTTATTTAACTTTCCTTTATTATTAGATCTAAGGAGTGCGCCGTTAAAAAGTGTAACAAACTTTTGAAAATATCATTGAGAAATATGCTAGATTTTAAAATAGATCGGCTTGTCAAATTCGACTGGTTTATTAGTTTACAATGGAGAATCAAAGACAAGTGCACAAAAAAATTATTGAAACTATTAAAAATAATACATTGTGAACTTATAAAAAAATTGCAACAGAAGTACGCGTGAAAACAAGGAACACTAACTCCAATTGCAGTTAAAAAAGTGTACACTACAATTGCAGTTAAAAATAATTACAATTGTAGTGAACTCAAATGCAATTACAGTGTATACTTTTCTTTTAACTTGCAATTGCAGTTAATTTCACCGCGATAATTATCTGAGTGTAGTTTTACCAATCTGTCATTTTGAAAGGTTCAGTTCTCAAATAATCAATAGTGCTAGATTATTAATCAGATCCGAGTGGATCGGTTTCAGTGGAACCAATGACAGAATTGACTAAGTGAGAATAAATGACAGATGTTTACCTTCCAAAATGCCAATATAAGTGATTAAAGACACAAACCATTTGTAAAGATGCGCCATCTATTGTGAATCCCGCATTTTTAGGTTACACACCCAATAATTATATCAGTTTAAAACCAGGGTTGGCAGGTAATAGCGGTAATATAATACCGTTATCGATTCAAAACCCTTTCAACTGACTACCGTTACCCCTAAAATATCATTACCGAAATAACCGGAATACCGTTATCCTTAAAGTACCGTTACCGAAATAACTGAAATACCGTTATCCTTAAAATACCGATACAGAAATAAGTGAAATACCGATAACTTTAAAATACCATTACCGTTATCCTTAAAATACCATTACCGTTATTTTAAATTCGCTGCTCTTGGCCATTGCAAGTGGTTATTGAGTATTTCACATGTGTAATTTAAGTCGATTAATTCGTTTTGATTTTACTTTAGTTTGGTTTTTGCAAAAAAAGTGCCGCATGCACCGAAATAACTGACTACCGTTACCGATATAACTGAAATACCGTTAACCTTAATATACCGTTACCGAAGTAACCCAAATATCGTTATCTTTAAAACACCGTTACCGAAATAAGTGTAGGCCCAGAATAAGAGAGCAGCGATTTTTTCCATACAATTTGACATTTAAAAATCGCTGGGCGTAGCTGTTGTGAGATAGAATCTATTTTATTTTAATGCCGGTTTTTGTTATTCTCTCATTTTTTCTCTCTCATACTCTCACCAATGTTGTCAACTCTATTGTTATTTTTGCTGGTTTTCACTACATTTTGTAATATCAAAGAGCACAACTAACAAAGGCAATCAATGGCTCTTCTGACTATTTTTCTATTTTTTTTGCAAAAAAAAAAAAATAAAATTTTTAAATTATTAAAATTTTGTTTTCTTTATTCAACTGAGCTATTGAACATTATTAGTAGCTCGTTAGTTCATCGTTTAGCATTGTATATTATGTTTGTAGTAAACTAAGAGGCATATGAGTCGCATAAAGTCTCCTTGTTATATATAACACATGCTCAATTATGTCGCTGCCGCTGTACGTCGTTATTTCGGGCGCGTTTTTTCTCAGAGCGTAAATCGCTAGCCTCTGCGCTCTTATTCTGGGCCTACACTAACTCAACTACCGTTATCCTTAAAATACCGATACCGAAATAAATGAAATAGCGTTACCCTTAAAATACCGTTATCGAATTAATCTAAAATAGCGTTACCCTAACGATAACCGCATTCGTCCCGGAACCAGTTCCATAGATCTTATATGGAAAGAGAATCAACCGGTTCTACTTTGGAGCTATAGAAGCGGGTGTTTTTGCAACAATTTCAAACAAAAATCATCGGTGTTGGAATTGACAGTAGAAGGGGTTTTAAATGAAAAGTAGCTAATCTGCAGCCGATTCGGATGAATTTCTGATGAATTGGTATTTCGGATGAATTGGTATATGGATCATATAAAACCCCATATTATTTCTGGTACAATTTTATTAGGTCAACATTTGGATACTAATCTCTGTGGCTTACATATTACTTTATCAGTTTAGATCAAAAACGATACACTATAATAAAATTATGTATGGATATGTATATAATTTGATCAGCCAAGATTTAAACTAATACAATTATATTTCAACTGATAGAATTATAATATAAATAGGCCCATATAATTATATGGGCATATTTCTCGAATGAAATTGTGTGTAGATCATATTAAGTAATGCATGACTATATAAAGCTCCATATCAATTTTTTAACCGGGTATTGATGACCATGCACACTGCAATAAAAATTCGGTTATGTAAACAGAATTTTTTCCAACCGAATTTGGTCGGTTTTTGCAAGGAGAGATTGAAGAGGCCATTTTCTTTAATCATTTCTTATAAAAATTATTTGTTTTATGAATTAGTAAATAATTTGTTTAATCACTTTAAATCAGTAATCAATATTGATGAAAGTAAGATTATGATTTAGTCTAATTTATATTGCTGCAATTTTGATTCGATTGAATAATTTGTTCAATAATTTAACTTGTATTTAACAGTATGTATGAATAACATGAACCATTTTTAGTTAAAATGATTTGTTACAATTGAATCAACTTATTTCATTCTATTTAAAGAATCAACAAATATCAAACTGATTCTTTAAATTTGATATTGATTGAATAAATTAAAAAGTTATTGAATCAGATTTAAAGATATGAGCTAAGGACTCATGTTCTAATGGTCTGGATAAAATTGTTAGAATTTTTATGAGAGTGCAATTTCTTAATAAAAGTTAGGCCACAAAAAATTGGCTCCTCGCCCCTCATTTTGCTTGTCAAATAAAGTTATTTTTGCCTCTTGAATAAAGAGCTAATTTTAACTAATTGTGATAACTCCTAATAGATAGGTGGGACCAGAAAAAGCCTCACATTCCACTGAGTTTTTGTTGGCATATATAATCTGAAAGTTATAGGCGCCAAAAACCCTAAGGAAAAATAATTGAGTTTGGTTGTGAAAGGGTTACATGTTTTTAATTATTTTATCAATTTTTTAAGCGTACATATATTAACATATTTTTTAAACAAATAAATAAGGGTCTTATACTTAAATTCATGTCTGCTTTAAAGTTATATGATCATAAATTAGTATTTGTTTATGCAGCTGTTTTTTTAAAAATAATCAAAATAATCGATTCTCTAATGGGCTAGTGACTGTAAATTAGCAAATACTTAAAACAGTTATTCAATTGGAATTTTATAGAAAATTTGAAAATTTATATCCCAAATACTGGTAGTCGACGTGTGATATGTCCTTTAAGCTTGATTCAAAAGTTAACCAACCCTGTTCATCCGCATCTAATATTTCTCAGTATTGGGTATTTCAAATGTCATTTTCCAAAGAAAATTGATGACAACTTGACTATTCATATCACCAAAACTGGGAAATAATAGATATGGAAAAGCTATTACTATTATTATTATTATTATTATATTTGGAAAAGCTATTACTTATTTTATTCTGATTTCCTGCTTTCGCAGGAAATCGAAAAGTCCGGGAAAAAACCTTATTTGTACAACATCGTTTCCAATTAAAATAAGGTTGCTTAAATCTAAAACCATTTTTGAAATCGCTAAAACTGTTTTCGAGATATCGTCAAAATTTCGCTTAAAATCAATATTTTTTTAATTCAACATATTTATTAAATTTTATTAAAAATGGTGTGTCACAAAATATACATTGGTGGCCAACAAATTGGAAAAGATTCACGATTCCCACTTGCTTTAAGTGGGCGTGGCTTTTAACGAAAAGTTAGCGATATCAACATTTTATTAAATTACTGTATATTTTTGGAAATCCTATAAAATTTCCTTAAGTCTTGTATTATTTTTATCTATAAATAGTCGCCAGACTTAAAAGTGCAGCACCCCAAACATGAACAATTTTTCTTTGTTTTTAGCTATTTTAAAATAAAGTTAACAACACTGAAATTTTAAAGTGAATAGTTTTATGCTTTTCTTACCACTATATAAAAAATCAGTCAAGCTTTTCTTTACGTTATATTAAAAAGCATTTCATGTTAAAATTTCAGTATTATTATTACATTTCTTTTAAAATCGCTAAAAACAAATAAAAATTTGGTCATGTTTAAAGTGCTGCAATTTTAAGTCTGGCGACTATTTATAGATAGAAATAATGCAAGACTTCAGGAAATTTTATAGGATTTCCAAAAATATACAGTTTGTACAGAACCGATCAGTACTGCCTAAATTTAATTTAATTTAGCCACTATTTTGATCTTTAAAAATAAAGGCAACGAGAATAAAATTAGAAAGAAACTTGAATCGTTTCTAATTTATTGGCCACCTGTAAGTACGTTTTTTTTTTGGAATTGTTCTACAATTCCTAAACTTTGTCAAATGGCACTTTTTTACATTTTAAAAATTTGGGGTCATTTCAACCCCATGTGTCTACAAGTGGTAATTTCTAATTTTTTATTACTATGAGTGTGTGTGAAACGGTGGCAAACTATTCTTTATAGTAAATTTTTGACAGTTTTGAGGTGAATAAAATGTCCCTAGCCCATAGGGCTAGTAGAATTTTTGACATAAGCATAGATATATTTGACATTTTAAAATGTGAAAGTTTCTATATACATTAAAGAAAAATTAAGAAACAGTATGAACAAATGAAAAAATCTGAACAAAAACAAAACAGATTTAAAATTAACGAAAATTACATTACATGGAGGATTTTTACTTCTCGGCTTCGTCTAGAGATCGATATTGTTAGGTTGTCATTAAAAATAGGTATCACATATGTTTATCACTATCATAAATATTTCTAACAGATATTCATCATTTGCAGATAAAGGAAATAATATAGAATAGAAAGAGAGACATTCTTTTATGTTTAAATATGTGTGTGGTCTACTACTTTTTATAAAATAAAAATCTAAAAAAAAACAATTGTTTAACTGAAGGTCATTATTAACAATGAAAATTAGAAAATAAAAACAATGTAAAACTTAATGTAATGGATATCTATTTGTATTTGAAATCACACACTATTTTCTATCAAAACATGTTTTAATTTTACTGTTGAATAAACATTAGGGGTGGGTGTAAAATGTATAGCAGTTTTATAATAACACATCGGCAGAAAAGTCCGTAGGATAACCAATAAAACAAAAATTTTTCTTTGGCAAAATTCGACTTTATTCATCAACATAGTCTCCTTCAAGACCGATATAATCACTTCAACGCCTATCTTACATTTCGTTACCTTTTTTATAGAATGATTTAACTTTGGCCTCAAAATAGGCCTCTGACCTCTGACCACCTCTTCATTCGAACCAAATCTCTTTCCAGCAAGCATTTTTTTTTGAAGTCTGAAAACAAGTAAAAATCGCTGGTAGCCAAATCTGGGTGCGAAAGCAATTGAAAGTGTAATTCGTGCAAATTGGCAATGTTAGCCAACGACTTTTGGCACGACGTATTGTCTTGGTGAAAGATCACTTTTTTCTTCTTCATATGGGTCGTTTTTTTGCGATTTCGTTCCTTGTGTCATGTAGCGATCGCTATTTCTGGCCTTTTTCAAGGTAATCAATGTACGAGATTAAAGCTGCATCCCAAAATACTGATGCCATAACTTTACCAGATGGCTGTTGCGTCTTTGGCTTCTTTGGGCGAGTTTCGACAGTTGCTGTCCACTCACCTGACTGCAGATTCGACTCTGACGTGAAGTGGCAGATCCAAGTTCCGTCCATTGTCACATACCGACGCAAAAAGTCCTTTTTATCTTGCCGAAACAGCTCCAAACAGCTCTCAGAATCATCGACACGTTGTAGTTTTTGGTGCACTGTAAGAAAACGTGGCACGAATTTCGAAAACAGCTTTCTCATGGAAAAATGTTCATGCAAAATAAAGCCGACACGTTCCTTTGGTATTTTTAAGGTATCAGCTATCTCCTGAAACTTCACTTTACGGTCTGCCAAAACGATTTTGTGAACTTTTTTGATGTTTTCCGGTATCACCACCTCTTTTGTGCAACCAGAGCGTTCGGCGTCATCGGCGTTTGTACGACCACGTTTAAAGTCAGCAAACCACTTTTCTACCATTTGTCTCGATGGAGCAGAGTCTGAATAACACTTAAGCCCCGTTCACATTATCATACAAAAGCTTATACTTTTCTTCACACAAGTATGACAAAAAGTATGCTGAAATTGGCTGGTTGTCAAAAAAGTATAAAAGAAAATCTTTTCAGTGTTCAGACTGTTATCGACACACAAAACAAATAAATTAAAACCATTATTTTTTCTTCTATAATTACTTTTTTCACCATTAGTTATTTTTAATCTTTGTTTACATTTAGTTGTGAATAACACATCTCCTGTGTTGAGAGAAGTGGTAACTTTATATTTCAAAAACTAAATCTTGTCAAAAAAGTGTGACCGTTTTTTAAAATGTGTGCACCCATTTTGACATGTGTGTAACGAACAGTGTTCACACTATATACATTTTCTTTATACAACACATTTCTGACATGTATAACACACTTGTGTGATAATCTAAACGGGGCTTTATCAAGCCAAACTTTGGTGTTTTTCCCATTGAAAAGCAATGATAAATCAATACACGAAATTGCTTTGAATCTATTGTTTTCAAAATCGCAAAAGTAGCGCCACTAAAACATCTGTAACTTGTTCGCTAATGAACGAATTGGCATTAAATTTTGACAGATATCATCTGAAGGTTGGTAGTTCCAAAAAATCATATGGATTTTTCATTAGTGCGCCACCTATGTATGTGTCATCCTACGGATTTTTCAGCCGATGTGTTATACAATTGTTATACACAAGTATCCCATATCGTAAGTACACACAATTTGAAGTACACGAAATCGGTTACATTGTGTGGACTTACAAGTTTTCCTAAAGGGTAACTAAATCTTATAACTACACTGAGAGAATTATCTGCATGATATCAATGAATTTTTGCATTAGATCTATGAATTGTCACTGGAATTCGTCCATTGAAACTTTTCATTAAATTAATGCAATTTTTCATAAAATTTAATGAAAAATTTCGTATTATTTATTAAAAATTTAATACGACTAATGAAAACGTTTCATTAAAAATATTTTCATTAAAACTATGAAGCTTTTTCATAGAGTTTAAGAAATTTTTCATTCCTATTGTGAAGAACACTTCATTAGTTTAGTGAAAAAATTTCATTAAAACTCGTCCAAGGAATTCTTTCTGTGTACGCCAACCAAAAAACGAGTGAAAAGGTTAAAGTCGGGCATGCCGACTATATAATACCCTACACCAGTCTGACTTAAAGCCAACTAATTTTTGGATCCGAAATTTGAATAAAAGAAATAAAATCATAAAAGAAGAGAAAATCCAAAATTAGCCCATATGGGCGATAGGTCCAAATATGGACCGATCCTATCTAGAATCAATAGGCTTTTTCCTTGGGACCATGTTAGTCAGCGAACCAAATTTCATTGAAATATCTTCGTATTTGCGACCTGCAGCGTGTAAAAAAGACAATTTTGGGGGGTACCCTTATATGGAACTAGGTCTAAACATGGACCGATTTCAACCAAAATTAATAGGCGTCGTCGGTGTTCCAAATTTCGTCAAAATATCTTAACATTTGCGACCAGTAGAGTGCGCACAAGAATGCATGGACAGACAGACGGACGGAGGGACGGACGGACATCGTTATACTATAAGGTGGGTCTAGGACCAATATTTTTTAGTGTTACAAACATCAGCAAAAACTTATAATACCCTCACCACGTAGTGGTGTAGGGTATATATAAAAAGTTATAAAAACAACGTTTACAGCTCGAAAGAACAGTAAAATAAGAAGTTAAAATAAAAAAAATATGCCCTTGAATTTCGTTAAATCTTCATCACTAAAATTTTTATAAAAATTAAATTTTGTATTTTACTTGATATATTGTAGATTTCGTAGAACTTCGGTATTCAAACAAGTTTGTGACATATTTAAACTATAGCAATTTAAATAAAGCTTAACTTTTGAAGAAAATAGCAAAAATAAGCCAACATTTGCAAAATAAGCAAAAACAAGCAAAATTTAACAAAATAACCAAAAAAAAAACTCTAAAAAATATTTATTCTATCTTTTAAAATAAAAAACAATCTGTAGTTGCTCCTGCTCAAGAGACAGTTTCTCTCTTAACGTATTCGGGTGACGATAGAGTTTAGATGTGTATTTCGCACGGATTTCCTTATGAATGTTCTCATTCTGTCATGCTTCTATTTAGATTCGACCCTCTGTAAAAGTTCAATATATGAATTGCTGGCTGTTGCATATGTACACTCAAAAATATAAGTTAGTAGAAAATTTAGTAAAACGTCTTGTATATCAAGTGTACTAGTTTTCAGCAATTTTTTTTTGCAGAAATTTCGTTTTCAGAAAAAGATTTAATTATATTTTTTTTTAGCACCAAACTAATTTTCAACTAATGTTTTAATAATTTATTTTGCTACAAAAATTGTGCTGATAACCACATTAATAGCGTGGACGATAACCAGATAGACAAGATATAGATGTCGCAGCTTGTCTGGATGTAGTACAGACAACGGAAATCAGCTCGCTGATTTTCAGCAAACACCTTTTGCTGAAATTACCAACTTTTTTACAAGCACGCTCCTGACTAAAAATTTTCTGACACAGCAACATTTTTTGCTGACTTTACAGACTTTTTTTGAGTGTAATTGTATTCCACATATCCATATACAGTGGTGGCCACGAATTTAAGACAATTCAAGTTTTTTCTAATTTTATTGTTGTTGCCTTTATTTTTAAAAATCAAAATAGTGGCTAAATTCGCAACGAAAGGGAAGGAGATGGTTCAGAAAATTGTTCCATAATTTTAACGTAATGTTTGTTTTTTTTCATTTTGTCAAACAGAGAAAATTTTTTTTTTAAATTTATTTTTATGCTAAACCTTGTACACTACACATAAAAATTCAAAAAGTAAGATTTTTGCTAAAACTTTTCTTTTTACGAAAGGTACAAAATTTACGAATTCGAAATTTTTTTTTTCGAATCGAGTTACGCGGTAACCCCCCAGGTCACATGCCATAAGCTTTATCTGCAGCTTTTTTGCTTACATGTGTAGACGACAAGAAAGGCGTTTATCTAAATGGGATTTAAATCGCTGTCAAAAAAGAACCGGAAGGAACTGAGATAAAGTTGGATGCGGATTTTTTGCGTGCACTAATTAATAAATAGAATTATATAGGTCCCGTACAAGAAATTGCTCCAAGTCGCTTTGGTTTGGTATTACCATTTAAGCTCAATACATTTTAGCTTCTGCTACGTGTATTGAGCTTCCTACTGGGTCAAAACATAGATGGATTTTAACCATTTTCAATAGGGTTCGTCGTCGTTGTGGTACTGAAAAATTATGGCCAGACGGACGCCGGATATCGCTAAATCGACTCAGCAAGTGATTTTTAATTTTTTTTTTCATAAAAATGCATTTTCTATTACACTCAACCAAAAAAGTCTGTAATGGCTACTGAAACTTTTGCTGTTATTACAGGAAATTTAACTGTTTTGAGGCCAGCGGTATTTTTGCTAATTTTAGCAACACATGTCTGCTGATCTGTAGTACAATAAAATTAGTAGAAAAAATTAGTAGCCGCTACTAAATTTTAGTAAAATTTATGTAAAATGCAATTCAAAATCGATTTGCTAAAATCAGTTAAAAAGCTTACTAAATATCATAAGTACAATGAAATTAGTATAAATAATTAGTTGCAGCTACTAAATTTCAGTAAATTGCTGTAAACTGTAATTTAAAATCAATCTGCTGAAATTAGCAAAAAATTGTACTAAAAAATAAAAAAACTGTAAAATCTAAAAAAAAAAAAAAAATTTTCTTTCGATTGTAACAAGCGTATAATTACTTCATCGTACTTGAAATTTGTAGTCAAAATTGCAAACGGTTCCCCAGTTATTGCCGTTTTATGCATTGGAGATGCAATAAAATTTTCTGGGTTTTATTTCTAAACTAAGAATATATCAATAGTAACAAATATAAACTGAACAAGAATTATAAAAAATCAAATAAAAAAAAATATTTTTAAATTAATATATTTTTCTGCTAAATTTAGCACTCGGTTTTGAAAAATTAGTAAAATGTTTTTCTGAAATCAGCAGCGAAAATTAGTAAAAAAAATCCGTAATTTATAATAAGAGAATAGCAAAAATAATTACTAAAAATAAAAATTGTACTAATAATCAGTATAAAAATAGTATAGTGCGATTGGAAACTGTTTACAAATTTTTTGACAAACTTTTTTATTTGAGTGTAGTTTTTATTATTTTTGTTGATACATAAAGTCGATTAACCGGTTTAAACGTTTTTTCACCAACGATTAAACGAATCCCGTCTTTTAAATGGTTTATTTTCGGTTAACCGACAAAACGGGTTTTAAAAATCTCGGTGTTTTGGAAATAGTTATTCCTAATTGAGGAGGGACCGCTTCAGTATTTTTATTAAAATAGACTTTAGGGCATATACTTTTTTGTTGAATAATTTCAATTTCTGTTTGTAATTAGCCAATGCCACTTATTATAAAATGCGTTTATATATTTTGTTAAATAAAGTTTCTCTATTCATTACAACCATTTATCATCAAGGCAATCGAGTTTTCTAAATGTGGAAAAATTACAAAGTAATTAAAACAGAAAAGTACGCAATTGTTTAAAAAGAATACTGTAAAGTTAAACAAAAGAATAAATTCTAAAATAATCAAGCCAATTCAAATAAAATGATTAAATTTTGTTCAACTTTTGAATTTAAAAAATTGCATTGTTTTAAGCCTTTAAACTTGAATTTTAAAACTTTCTTAAACCAGATGCTATTAAAATCGTAACTTGGTTAGTAGACCTAAAATAAACTGACTTCTTTGTTTATTTTGGTGAAACCGTCAACAAACCAGTTTGATTCTTCAGTGTTTTTATTTAATGCAAGTTTATTGACTTTAAGTATTTTTTTTTTTTTGGGCATGTTCTCTTTTGTTTTAAATTAAACAATTTATTGATATTTGTTGCATTATATTTTATTTACCAAAATTGTTGTGTTAAGTCATTTAATTCACCGTTACTGTGAATGGTTGTCCCTAAATGGAAAATTATATTTAAATACAGTCAAACATCCTAAAAAAACTCGCTAAATAATAATCCTACACATCAATGTATTTGGATAATACCAAGACACATATATATGTACATAACTAGGAGATACAATCGCTATCGGATCGCACATTGGACTAGACATTGGGCCAAAATGTTTTCTGACAATTCTGACAAGGTCATCATTTTCTGTCCGATGTCCGGTCCGATGTGCGATCCGATAGAGATTGCCTCTCCTAGTTATATATGCTTCTTGGGAATATTACTTCCCAATAGCAAAAGTTTCCAATAACGGAAAAAATTTATACATCCATCTGTCTTATATAGGAAGGTTTTACTCCATACAAAGAATATTATAATTGCTCATCATTTCAATTTGAAATCTTTTGCTTAAATGCAATTGACAAATGACAGTGTATTGTGTTTTTTAATTAATATACATTATGGTGGCATATATTTTTTTTTTACAAAAGTATTATGTGAAATCTTTCGATCAATGCTTAAAAAACCGCAGCTTTGATCGTAGTAGGCCGCGAATATTGTCCAATTTGGCTCAATTTGTTTTCAGATGAAATGTAACATACACTCAACCAAAAAAGTCTGTAATGGCTACTGAAAATTTTGCTGTTATTACGGGAAATTTAACTGTTTTGAGGCCAGCGGTATTTTTTGCTAATTTTAGCAACACATGTCTGCTGATCTGTAGTACAATAAAATTAGTAGAAAAAATTAGTAGCCGCTACTAAATTTTAGTAAAATTTATGTAAAATGCAATTCAAAATCGATTTTCTAAAATCAGTTAAAAAACTTACTAAATATCATAATTTTAGTACAATGAAATTAGTATTAATAATTAGTTGCATCTACTAAATTTCAGTAAATTGCTGTAAACTGTAATTTAAAATCAATCCGCTGAAATTAGCAAAAAATTTTACTAAAAATAAAAAACTGTAAAATCTAAAAAAAATTGTAACAAGCGTATAATTACTTCATCGTACTTCAAATTTGGAGTCAAAATTGCAAACGGTTCTCCAGTAATTGCCGTTTTATGCATTGGAGATGCAATAAAATTTTCTGGGTGTTATTTCTAAACTAAGAATATATCAATAGTAACAAATATAAACTAAACAAGAATTGTAAAAAATCAAATAAAAAAATATTTTTAAATTAATATATTTTTGTGCTAAATTTAGCACTCGGTTTTGAAAAATTGGTAAAATGTTTTTCTGAAATCAGCAGCGAAAATTAGTAAAAAAATCCCTAATTTGTAATAAGAGAATAGCAAAAATGATTACTAAAAATAAAAATTGTACTAATAATCATTATAAAAATAGTATAGTGCGATTGGAAACTGTATACAAATTTTTTTACAAACATTTTTATCTGAGTGTACCTATAGGTGCCACCCTAAGGCAGAGATTTTATTTTGCCTGTAATTATTAAACATCAACAAATATATTTAGGGTATTCACAAATATTTTGACGAACAGATATTTTAACGCTGAAAAAAACAAATATTTAACTGGCACTGAAATACAGATTTAAGCAAATATCACAGTTCATATTAGTTTTGAAACAGAGTTGCCTTTGCCATTTCTATGTATTAGTGACATCCCACGTTGGGATCAGTGTTGCCACGTTTGACGATTTATCATCATTTTGACGATTTTTACTATCAAAAGTAGCCAAATGACGATTTTTCCTTCAAAATGACGATTTTTAATAAGAAATACTGGAAGAAATGTGCAAAAATACGATACTGTTTCAATCTCTAATTCAAGTTTTCAAAATTGACATAAAAAGTATCGATATTGAAAAAACTAATTGAAGTTTTATCTAGATAAAACACAAAAATCCGTTCAAATGCACAATAATTTTTTATTTATTGCAAACATGTTAATTTCGCTTTACGAGTAAGATACCTATTTTAAAATGTACAAACCTTTTAGGAAAAATAACAGAAAATCTGATAATTTTCGTATAAAACTTCTGTCTTAATACTGCTACGAACCTCAATTATTAATGTGGGCAAGAAAGCCTGTAAAATACATATGAATTAAATATTTTAAAGCCTGAAATTTGGTGGTATTTATTTTTTTCAGAGTAACTAGAATATGGCAAATTTCGATGTTTGTAAATGTTATATTAAATATGTTATATCGAACAAGAGCGAAACGATTAAAAAAAGGATAATTTTTACCTTATTTATTAAGGTTTCAGCGTTCTTATAACACAAAAAGGTTTTATTTTGATGATTTCAAATGATTTTTGACAATCTTTCAAAATGTTATGACGATTTTGATGATAGTTTTTTTTTTGACGATTTTGTGCCTAATAAACCTGGCAACACTGGGTGGGATGTCCAATACATGACATTCAGCAATTACATAAAATTCAGCCATTGAGTTGACACTGTGATATCCATATTCTAAAATATCAGAAAATCAACTCTGGACTGTGGCAAAGATTGTAGCTATTTTGATTTAATACTGAATTTAGACTGAGCAAAAACCAGATGGTTTTTGTACAAAAAAAAATTAAAAAAGCCAATTCATTTACACTGAATTTTTAGTTTTTCTTTGTCACATCACTTTTTTATTCAGCACTTTTCTTTACGTTTTTATGGTTAAATTAAATTAAAAAAATTATTAACACATTTAAAAATGTATAACAACACATAATTTTAAAATAAAACTGAAATATTTAAAAAAAATTTAAAAATATATTTTTGACACTTGCTTTAATTCTATATTCGTTGTAACAGGGTGTAACGAAAATTAGTTATAAAAGAAATCGGGTGCATCAAAAATACAAATTTCAGATGTTTTTACTTGGTTTTTTGGCAAAAACCAGGTAGAATCTGGTTTTCAGTTTGTATGAAATTGTATGGAAAAACTGAAATAATTTTATAGTTTTCGGCTCAAAACCTAAAAATTACCAAAAACTACTAGTTTTTGCCCAGTCTAAATATACTATAACACAATACTAACAAGTAAAGAAAAAAATAAAGTTGGCCATGCCGACTATATTTAATCCTACACCACAATACAATTTGGGTAATATTCCGGGAAGGAAATTCATATTAACGGTGCAAAAATATAGTAAAATATATAATATCAACAAATAGCACAAACTCATTATTCCCTAAGAGATATTCTTGACTAGCCATGGATTTGTGCGAACATGAAACAAATCACACTTGAAACAACAACAAATTTTATTTGTAGTTTTTGTTTTGCATGTAATTCGTTTCATGTTCGCACAAATACATGGCTAGTCAAGACTATAAGTAACCCACATATTACTATTAAAATACGCTTAAAAATTTCAAATACTGATTTATCCGATATTGGAATAGGGGTTCCGGGATATATGCTGCCTTTTAGGTAAATATCGGCTTAAAAGTTTTCGCGATAACTGCAAAATGGCGTTCGTGAAATTTTATGCTTAAAATTTTAGGCTTTTTAGCTGGGTCAGACTCCAAAAATTTGGTTCATTAGTTAAGCCTCGAGTTCTACTTTCCGAATTGGTACGTGTCACGAAAGAACAATATAATTTTTGTAATTTTTCGGCCTTTTCGGGGAAAGTTGGATCTAGTTTTTTTTTTTCGCTCGGAATGTGTTTTTTGGTGAGTTTTGAATAAAATTGATATAGGTCCCGTGGAAGAAACCAACTAAAATTGCATTGGTTTTAGTAACTCTAAATACGAGGGTTACTATTTATATTTCGGGAATAGCAAATAATAACAAATATTTTCAAATAAAAATGGCTTTATTGGTTTTCAAAATAATCCCCTTGATGATCAATATACTTACCCTTTGGCATAGCAGTTTTTCCATTCCTCTTGAGACACCTCCAAAACATGGTTTTTGAACTCTTCTACTGTTTCTTCGGCGCTCGTAAATCGTTAACCACGCAGTTTACCTTTGATATTCGGGAACAAGAAGAAGTCATTGGGTGCCAAGTCAGGACTGTATGGAGGATGAGTCATCAATTCGATGTTTTGACTGCTCAAAAATTCACCTGTTTGACGAGAGATGTGAAAGCATGATGCAGAATCATTCGTCTTTGGGGGTTAGTTTTACGAATTTCTCCGAAAACTTCCGGCAAACAAATAGTTGTGTACCACTCAGAATTGACTGTCCGACGTTGCTCAAGCGGAACAGTGGCCACATGACCCATTCGGCCGAAGAAATAGGCGGCCTTTTGCTTCGCTGTGCTTCTTCCACGAACAACTTTTGTTGGATTCCGCTCATCTTGGAATACCCACACGGTCGATTGCTGATTTGTTTCCGGCTCATACGCATATATCCATGATCCGTCACCTGTCACGATTTTATACACGTCTTTTGAAGCACCACGGTCGAACTTTTTAATCATTCCCTTACACAAATCGACGCGAGCCTTTTTTTGAGCGATTGATAAATTATGAGGTATCCCACGACATAAAATTTTTTTTACAACTGAGTGTTCATGCAAAATCGAATGTATTGAAGTGGAACTAATGTGCAAGGATGCCTCTATCTCACGATATGTCACATGACGATTTTGCATTATCAGTTCATGCGCTGCATCGATGTTTTATGGCACAACAACCGATTTTGGACGACCTTCACGGAATTCGTCGGCATCCGAACTACGACCACGATTGAATTGACAATACCAGCGATATACTGTCGTTTTTGAATTTCTTAACTCACTGTAAACAAAACAAATATCACTTGTACATCAAAACATTGTGAGTACGTTTATGCTAAAAAAAGTCAAATTTTATTATGGTGTTGCCAGATTCTAGCTATTGACATTAGTGTTGCCAGTTCCCGAAATATAAATAGTACCCCTCGTATAAGCTCAGATAGGATCTGTTAATAGCGACTTGTGCAAAACATGTACCGATTTGTATCATTTTCAATAGGAAAATTGGTCCAAAAAAATCAGCAAACTCAGCTCATATTTTGCTAAAAAATGTCAAATTTTATTATGGTGTTGCCAGATTCTAGCTTTTGACATTAGTGTTGCCAGTTCCCGAAATATAAATAGTACCCCTCGTATAAGCGCAGATACGATCTGTTAATAGCGACTTGCGCAAAACATGGACCGATTTGTATCATTTTCAATAGGAAAATTGGTCCAAAAAAATCAGCAAACTCAGCTGATTTTTTGCTAAAAAATGTCAAATTTTATTATGGTGTTGCCAGATTCTAGCTATTGACATTAGTGTTGCCAGTTCCCGAAATATAAATAGTACCCCTCGTATAAGCTCAGATAGGATCTGTTAATAACGACTTGTGCAAAACATGGACCGATTTGTATCATTTTCAATAGGAAAATTGGTCCAAAAAATTCAGCAAACTCAGCAAAAAATGTTGCTGTGTCAGAAAATTTTTAGTCGGGAGCCAAAAAAATATTAATCTCAGCAATTGTTTTACTAACACTTAGTGTAAAAAATTTAATTCTTAAAGTATCGCAGCTGGTTCTATTAAACTCACAGATTTATTGAACGACAATGAACCGTTAATTTTAAATGCATATTCTAATTATTTTTAACCTACAACATAAATCCATGTTGATAGTAAACAATTAGGCATATTAAATTATATTAAATTTAAGCAAATAAACACATGTAAACAACTCAATTAGACTATAACATCAAGAAATCTGTGATTCAGAGTTGAATAGAACCAGCTGCGATACCTTAATAATTAAAGTTCAAAACAAAAATGGTAATAACAAAGGATAAAAATAGCATTGTTCAAAATTTCGTTGATATTAGTCTAATTGAGTTGTTTATATGTGTTTATTTGTTTAAATTCAATATAAATAGATTATCGTAAATTATTAACCCATAAAGGTATAGGATACTGAGTATGGGTCTGTAGCGGGACCTGAAAATACGTATTCTATCCTGCTGGCCTTATCGAATTTTTTCAATTTTTATTCTTGTATGATCTGAAACAAAAAAATTATTTTTTACAAATAAAATCCAAACAGTCCACAGATTTCAATCCAATCGAGAACTTACAGGCAGATATAAAGAAGTGAAGTGTCTCAAATATACCCAACCAGTAATGATGCATTCTGTAAATTTGGAACTCAATTTCGAAGAAAGGATGCCAAAGCGTTGAGATGAGGTTATTGCCAATAATGGGCATTCAAAAAAGTATTCATTTTGTTATGTTAAGGCGTCATATAAATAATAAATTCACAATTTATAACTTATTTCAATTTATTCAATGATTAAGTACATACCCAGCAAAATCTTTCATAACCAAATAAATGGTTATATAACGAAACTACAATTTTTACTACTTATAATTCGGCGTCAGTACCAGTTATTTTTGTTAGACAAAGCCGTTTTTGTAAGTAGTTTAGCTGCGCGTAAGCTAGAATACTTACTTATTTAATTATAAAGATAATGTGATATTGGTAACTACTTATTTTTTAACCACTAAGCCTTATTATTTAACAACTTGTAACCACTTATTTTTTAACTGCGTATCAGCAAACGAATAATAACTTATTTTGGTAATTACTTATTTTATATATTTTTGTAATGCAGCGGGTAAGCGTAGTAGTTGTCCATATTCATGCAGTGAATATGGACAACTACCCAGTAAGAAAAGTACAAACGGGAAAGCGGTGGCAAAGCACGTTAACAGGTGGTACAAGTACTGGCAAAAAGTGCTTTCCCATTCCCAAAATGATAACATCATTAGACAAAAGGACCGGCTGTTCAAAAAGCCCCGGAAAAGCACTGGAGGAACAAAATTTTTAAACGTTGGCAAAATGCTGGCAAAACCAATAAATAGGTGGTCTGCAAATATATTTTCCAAAATAAAATTTAAAAAAAGTTCATATGTATTTTTTTGGTCCTGCCGTGATTTGAACCCAGGCCGTCAGATTGGCAGACGATTGCTCTACCCACTGAGCTAACGAGACATGTAATATTTGATGGCTAAACATATAAATGACCCAATCAGAAAAATACAAACGGGAAAGCGGTGGCAAAGCACTTTAGCAGGTGGTACAAGTACTGGCAAAAAGTGCTTTCCCATTCCCAAAATGATAATATCATTAGACAAAAGAAAAGGACCGGCTGTTCAAAAAGCGCCGGAAAAGTACTGGAGGAACAAAATTTTTAAACGTTGGCAAAACGCTGGCAAAACCAATAAATAGGTGGTCTGGAAATATATTTTCCAAAATAAAATTAAAAAAAGTTCATATGTATTTTTTTTTTGTCCTGCCGTGATTTGAACCCAGGCCATCAGATTGGCAGACGATTGCTCTACCCACTGAGCTAACGAGACATATAATATTTGATGGCTAAACACATAAATGAGTGATAATAGCTGGACAACTACTGGCTGTGCCAAATCGCTAGTACTGGCAAACAATTTTTTGTAACTAGTATGCCAGTGTTGGGAGGGCAAAAAAAAAGTTGGTCTTGAAGGAGCTTTCCCACAAAAAAATTGATTTTATAAAACAAAAAAAATTTTAAATTAAAAAAAATCCAAAAAAAAATTTTTTGCTTGCAACCGGATTCGAACTCGGAACCTTCTGACTACAAACATTTTTTAACGAAGCGTCAGCATTTTTATAAAATCATTGGTCTACCAGTGAATTGATTTTTGTACGCCTGGTAGCATTGGCTAGGTAGCACTGGATAACCACTGGTTGCAAACCTTGTCATATCACTCTAAGCCAATTCTTTGCCCGTGGTTTTTTTTATAAACCACCGAAATTTTTGTAAAACAAATACTGGTAAAACGCTTTTTTCAAACGCTGGCAAAGCGTCCCAAATGAGTGTTCTGCCAGTCATTTATTTTTAACACCGTGGTTACCCAGTGGTATGCCAGTGCTTGATTTTTTGTACCACTGGCGATTTCTGACTGGGGAGTGATAATAGCTGGACAACTACTGGCTGTGCCAAAATGCTAGTACTGGCAAACAATTTTTAGTAACTAGTATGCCAGTGTTGGGAGGGCAAAAAAAAAGTTGGTCTTGAAGGAGCTTTCCCACAAACAAAAAAATTGATTTTATAAAACAAAAAAAAATTTAAATTAAAAAAAATACAAAAAAATTTTTTTGCTTGCAACCGATTTGAACTCGGAACCTTCCGACTACAAACATTTTTAACGAAGCGTCAGCATTTTTATAAAATCATTGGTTTTCCAGTGAATTAATTTTTGTACGCCTGGTAGCATTGGCTAGGTAGCACTGGATAACCACTGGTTGCAAACCTTGGCATATCACTCTAAGCCAATTCTTTGCCAGTGGTTGTTTTTATAAACCACCGAAATTTTTGTAAAAAAATACTGGTAAAACGCTTTTCGCAAACGCTGGCAAAGCGTCCCAAATGAGTGTTCTGCCAGTCATTTATTTTTAATACCGTGGTTACCCAGTGGTATGCCAGTGCTTGATTTTTTGTACCACTGGCGATTTCTGACTGGGTACTTACAAAAACGATCTTGTCGAATAAAAATAATGAGTTTTAGTACCGAACTATATGCATACCCTAATTCTACTACTTATTATTTAGATATTAGTAATGAGCACCCATTACTGAGATTTTGCTGGGTATTTAATTTTCATACAAATTGTCCTCTAGAGCTATTTTTTTGAGCGGATATTTTTTTAGGTTTTCTTACAAAAGTTCAAAATAAAGTAAAAAGCTAACCGATCAAAAAAATTTATATATACCCGGTGAAAAATGTTCATATACGCTCAAACATGTTCATATATGGTTTATGTATGGACACATATGAACAAATATGGATTTTTTATGAACATATATGGATTTTATATGAACATATATGCAAGTATATGTGATTCCATATATGGGAAAAATTTCATATACAGACATATATGGAAGCATCTGTTATTTCATATATGGAAATGGCACTCATATAAGGACAAATATGAAAGTATATGTTATTCAATTTATGCAAAAGGGACTTGTATATGAACATATTTCGAAGAATACATTTTTCCATATATGTAAAAGGAACTCATATTTGGATAAATATGGAATTATATTTAATGCCATGAATAAAAAAAGGAACATATGTAGCGCCTAATTTGAATGTCATACATAAATTTATATCTATCGTACAACCTTATAATAAAGGACAGCAACGTTCGCATGTTTTCGCATATATTTAATAAATGTATATGTTCATATATGTCCATATATGAACATATACTTAGGTGTTACCTCATTTTTCGGATACATACATATATGGTTGAACCATAAATGTTCATATATGGACATTTTTCACCGGATAGTCATATATAGTCATCTCTTGTTTTATCTTATAATATGTGAATATATATGTTGTCAAGAATAGCCATGTATAATTATATGTTTCTTATATTGTACCTTATATAAGCATATATTTTTATACATTGTCTTTTATAAAATTAGATATCAACCATATATGCTATACATAATGAGATATGACAGATCTATTGTCATATATAAAGCTATGGACATGGAAATAGGACACTTTTCTATGTTAAGGGTATTCAATCATTTAATCGTTATTCGATTAATCGAACAATTTTACTCAAATATTCAAAAAATTCAAATTTTATTTGTCAATGTTATGATTGTGTCGATACCAGGTCTTAATTTTTTTAAAGTTTTCAAACAAAAATTTGAATAAATATAATTTATTATGACTTTCCAACAAAAAATACATGGGGAATGCAGTCACAACTAAGAGTCACAGACTTTTCGTAGGAATAAGCACGTTAATTTCATATTTATTCTTATCAGCAGTTTTTTTTTTTTTTTTAGTAATTTGTTTAAAAACTGCTATATAAATTGTTTTTATTTTTATTTAGTAAAAAAATTTCAATTACAGTTAAAATAACTACTACCTAGAGCTACACTAATAATGTAGTAACTGCAAACCTTTTCTAAGTGTTGCAGTTGTGAAATCCCCAATTCAAATTTATAAATTAAATATGATGGTTTGTGATCAAGTTAATTATTTTATATTGATAAACACAACAGATTATTATTGTTGTATTTCAAGTGTGTAATAGAAAAAATGCTTTATTGTTAATTGTTTTGAAGTGCAAATAATTATAATTGAGTATCGAAATTAAAAAAAAAAAAAATTAGATAATTTATTTAACATTATTCAAAAAAACGAAATTGTACTTCCTAGTGTAATTTTTGATAATCGAGTTTTTAAAATTTACATTTTTTAAAAATTTGAGTTGATTTAACTTAACTGATTTTCTGTTGTTATAACCGTGGGATTCCGTTACCACAGCCAAAACACCATTCGATTAATAACAAATTACGTTGCCAGAATGATTTTGTTCTTTATGTGTAAAAAAATTTTCATACAAATTTCTTTGTATTTCCATTTTTATTTGCAGATAATTCACTGTTTTTGTTAATTTGCGTTAATATATTTCATAACAAAAAATAACTTAATTTACGTATATATACAGTAGAGCGTACCACCTTACAGGCAAAAACAAAGTGCGCCGTATACCCTCCAATGTATTTTTGCCAGCCCGGTGAAAAATGTTCATATACGCTCAAACATGTTCATATATGGTTTATGTATGGACACATATGAACAAATATGGATTTTTTATGAACATATATGGATTTTATATGAACATATATGGAAGTATATGTGATTCCATATATGGATTAAATTTCATATACAGACATATATGGAAGCATCTGTTATTTCATATATGGAAATGGCACTCATATATGGACAAATATGAAAGCATATGTTATTCAATTTATGCAAACGGGACTTGTATATGAACATATTTCAAAGAATTCATATTTCCATATATGTAAAAGGAACTCATAATTGGATAAATATGGAATTATAATTAATGCCATGAATAAAAAAAGGAACATATGTAGCGCCTAATTTGAATGTCATACATAAATTTATATCTATCGTACAACCTTATAATAAAGGACAGCAACGTTCGCATGTATTCGCATATATTTAATAAATGTATATGTTCATATATGTCCATATATGAACATATACTTAGGTGTTACCTCATTTTGCGGATCCATACATATATGGTTGAAACATAAATGTTCATATATGGACATTTTTCACCGGGAGGTTTCAAAAAAAAAATTTTTTTCCCAAACGTAGGAGTCACCATTTTACATTTTTCGTTATATCTTCGGTATTTACGGTCGGATCTTAAAGTATGATACATCGATGTTTTTCTCTCGAGGGGAGCAGTGTTTTGCTCTAAGGGCCATATAACCTCAAATATCCCGTTCTAGTAGTTACCCACCAGATCTCAGTTGCTACAACCCTAATGTGACCCCTAATGTCAGAAAATTAAAGCTCGCAAAAAATCATTAAACTTTTGCTAAGGAAGTTTTTCGATAAACCCAGTAGAATTTTTTTTTATATATTGGTTGCCTAACGTAGGGGTCGCCTTTTTAAATTTTTTTTTCATTGGATTTTTCCTTTATAGCAAAATACTGTTCTCCTCGAGGCAAAAAAATCGATATATCACACTTTAAAATCCGATTTTAAATGCCGAAGTTATAACGAAAAATTGAAAAAGGCGACCCCTACGTTCGGGAAAAATTTTTTTTTTTTAAATTGCCTTGCAAAAATACTTCATATTGGAGGGTGTACGGAGAACTCTTTTTTGCGGTACGGTCTAATGTACAGGGTGGGGCAAATGTAATGTCATAATATGAATTGCCTACCATTTTGTTAAAAATGAAAAAAATATGACTTCTGTTCTCTCGAAAAGTTTATTTGAAGATGTAAAATTTATTACATTAAGTTGACAAAATTATATCGGTTAAATGACCATCTCCCAAGTTGATGCACATTTGTGCTCGTTTTACGGCATTTTGCATTGTTGCTCGCAAAACATCAACACACAGCGACTTTGATGTTATGCAATTGCTCTTCTTGTATTTCATGTGGTTTCTCTGTGCCCCAGAAACGCATATATATTTTGTTTGTTAACATTTAACTCTTAAGTGGAAATGGGCTTCGTCGCTAATTATGATTTTATGATTTTTGCGTTAAAACAACAGACCGAAAATTGGTCAAATAAAGCCTGGGTTAGCCAGACGTAACCGTATCGCTGCGTAGCTGAATTAATGAGTTAAATAAGAAAAGAACAGAAGATGTGTTGTGTTTTTGCTTCACTCTTATGCATTCAATATAGAGCAAACGTATATAAACAACGAAAATCTATTCACAACAGATCACCCAAAAATTGAATACAAAAAATTGCCCAATATTTTTGGTAAATTTTTAGTTTTATATTCTTACAAATTTGCGGGCGAATATTTATTTTATTAGTTCACTCAAGAAAAAGATCGATTGGAATTCGATCAAACCCATTAAAATTTATTTGCTAGGACGTTATTTTATTTGGAATTACTTAAAATCGAGTACTACACCAAAAATATTGTTTTAAGAATTAAAAAAAGCGAAAATAAACTAAAAAAACAATTCTATTATCCAATTATTGGAATTTCCATTCAAATTTAAAATTAATATTCGTTTAGTAAAACTAGAAAATTGGTGATATCTATTACATTTATTAGAAAATTGTCAATACTCGAAAGCAAATTCGGGTATCCTAACCAAATATGCCCTTCAATTAGAGTTTCAGTAGAACCAATCGAATTGTGGATTGGATTGATAACAGACGCAAATATTGATTGGTATTGATAAACGAATTTTATACTGTACTTGTTTTCCTAACAAAACATAAATTAAAAATTAGACATTAAGATTAATAAGTGTTTGTGGTGTAGTAGGTAGAGAGGTAGCGCAGTATGTAGAATTTCCAAGTTGGAATGCCGGAAAAGACAAAAAAATTTAATCACCCTTATTCTAGTTGTCGACGTCGATGTCGTTGTCGTTTTTAAGTCAACATCACTTTCTTTCGACATCGACACCAATGTGGTATTCCGTAACAATTTTGTAACGACGACTACTGTTTATAGATAATTAGAAAAAAACAATCACTTTACTTTAAAATATCGTTACCAAAAATGGCGACGACAAAATCAGAGTCGTCTCAGTACAATATCGTCGTTAAATTTTCTTAGAGAATACCAATTATTAGTCAACAGTCATCGATACATATCGATAACGACAAGTGGAATACCAATTTTAAAAAGACTATAAAATACGACGCCGATTTGTGTCGACGTCGACAACTAGAATAAGGGTGAAAGTTTATTTTTAAATTAAAATTAAGTATTTGTATGTCTAAGGAGCAAATATGGCAAAAAAAATTAAAAGTAATTATGGTTCAATGGGTAAGAGTGTGAACTATGAATCTGAATGGACAGGTTCAATACATGAAAAATAAAAAAAAGTTTTTTAAGCTCAATAAAATTTTGTGGAATAAAATGATATTTATGTGGAATATAATATTGAATTAGACAACCAAATATTGGATTTGACAACCTAAAATATAATTAAATATAAAGATAGTTGTTGCAACCGCACGAATTCAATTTCCCACAAATTCAGTGGCCACAACTGGGACTGTTTTTTGGGTGTTCACAGCGTACTTGAGTCCAAGTTATGGGATTTTGATGCAGATGGGACTTTTCGTCAAAAGATATTCGTTTAGCCTTCCGCAAAAATACTTATATGAAAAGAATTTTACCGGCTTTTTTTAAAAAATCGCTCTTTGAATATTTTTAAATTTAATAAAATCATAATATTTAAAAAAAAATATTATCAGTGTGTTCATTTACTCTAAATTCTTACTACTTTTACTACAATTGGCAAGTTTTGTTTAGTTTTTTTATTGAATTTTTCTAGCTGTAGTAAAAGTAGTAACTTGTAGTAAGTAAACGAACAAGCTTTATAATTGTTATCTAATTGGCCTTCATATATTATGTAAATGTTAGTCTGCATAATAACTAACATTAGCGAATTGCTTAGAACAGTATCAAAACTCCGCGAAATTCTCAGTGGAGAAGAGTGAAAATATATTCGCTACGTTTTACTATTTGATCGGATTTATAAAAAATTTTATAGATATGAAACATATTAAGGATAGTCCATCTGTTGTGAATCCCGCATTTTTAAGTTATACACCCCCCAGCAAAATATTGGTAACGACACCTCATTACTATCTGCATTACCAAAAATGATATATCATTACCTTTTGCATTATTTTATAATATAAAATAATGACTTCCTAATAACGGCCTATTGTATTCATTGTTTCTAAATATAAAATAATGACTTACTCGTATTAGTTTAAATAAGTACTTTTTACACAGTTAAATTTTTTTATTATATGTAAATATGTTTTATGTTTAAATTTTTATGGCGAGTCCTAAAATTACACACTAGAGAAAACTTAAATTTTTCTGAATGTATTTCGTAAGGCTAATAGTATTTGCCTAAATCCTTATTTTTAAGAATCAAGTAAGCAATCGGATAACCACTTATAATTAAACTTTTTGTAAGCATGTGTGTAACCACTTATTATTCAAAATCTTATAACTACTTATTTCTCATTTTTTCGTAAGCGAGCGGGTAGGCGTGACTACTTATAAAAACGACCACGCCAAACAAAAATAATGAGTTTAGACGCCAAAAAATAAGTTGTGCGGAGCTATGAATTTCTATTATATAACCACTTATTTGGTAATGAAAGATTTTGCTGGGCCAATATGTGATGATAATTATTTGGAATATTTTATTGTAAATAATCTGTAATACCTTAAAAAATTATTATTAATTAAAATCCAAATCGTTTCTCTGATATGAAGGTTGCTAGACCCACCAAAAATAATGTATCCATATGGATGCAATATAGCGAAAGGGTTAACAATATGAAATAATTAAGTGTTGATTAAAAACAACCTTTTTTCCGTCAAATGTCAAACTTCTAACGCTTGTAGAGGTTTACAAGTGCCCTTGAAAATGTTTTTGTTTTTTTTTTCCGCAATCAGATTAAAATTATGCACCGTTTGACTTATATCGGCCTAAGGATGAATCTTATTGATGTTGGTAACGGTCTGTCTATGTTAAGAACCTATTGTTCATATAAAGCCCCCCTAAAACTTGTCTCTTAATCTAGTTCGCACGCTACAGGTCGCAAATATAAGGATATTTTAATGAAATTTGGTAAACTGATTCATATATGACCAAGGACAAAAAAGCTTATTGAGTGTCGTTAGAATCGGACTATGTTTATTACTCGACTGTTATTTTTACAGGTTTATTTCTATGAGTGTAGCCGGTATAGCCAAAAATGTTATTGTTCTCAATTTCGTTTCGATTTTTCCATATATTTTTTATTTAAAAACCAAGCAGCAAAAACTGTTTTAAAATTACTTTTTGGTAAAAATGTCTAAGTATCGATATCAAAAACGCCAACCGCTCGCTATAAGCCCGAATTAAAGTTATATTAATCTAAGAAATTTTCACAGATTATTTTTTACAAAAGAAAAAATTGTCTCTTCATTTAATAATGCATCTATCATAAGGAAAATTCAATTCCTTTGATGGAAAACATTATACTATTTATGTTCCTAGTGCCACAGTTTTGCCAGCCCTGCTTTAAAATAATAAACCTCGTAGTAAAATAATAAAAGCTAAATTTTTAATTATATTTTATATCAAACAGCCATAAACAGTCTGCCCTTTCAGTTTTATCACTTTAATTTATATTTTTACACAATTGAAAAATTTTATTGCAATATTTAATATTCACTAATTGGATTTAATTAAATTACTTACTGTAGAGTGAAAAATTGCCATTTCTATTTCAGCTATTTCTCCATGTCCAAGATCGAAAATATGTATTTGGTGGGGTGTAGTTTTTTTTTCTAAACATATTTCATAAAAAAAAAAATAAATAAAAACCTTTTATTTGTTAGCTTTTCAATTTTTTTGTTTCTCTTTTAATTTTCATTCGTATTTTTTCTGTCATTAAATTAATATGCTGTTTCATATATTTGTGCTTTTATTATGGTTTTATTAAATCCAGCTTTTTCTTTGGATTTAATAAATCCACTTTTTGTATGAAAAATTCTAAATCCAGGTGATTAAAAAAAACAACTATTATTGAGTCTTGAATTTAGAAAAAGGCTCAGCTCCTATTTTGCAAAATTATGTATTTAATTGTAATGAACAATTTCTCCATTAAATATTACTTTAAATAATTTTTTTTGTTTTTATTACTACAGATAATATAAGCTGAGGATTATAATTTTACAAAAAAAATTGCACCAAAGTCATTTCACGTATTCAGTTCAGATTTTCACCGCTTTTTTTTCAAAAAGTTTAATTTCGTAGTCCGCAAAATTTATTGTATAAAATTTTAACATTATATTTTTTTTAACAAATTGCTAAATTTCAAATTTAAACTCTTTAAATGCAGCTCTATTTGTCGAAAAAAGAATAAAAATTTTTAATTTATAACGGGTTCCTTGTTTTTCCCCCCTAATGGCGTTATTGCCTTTATTTGAGTGCGAAATTCAACCGAATTTTAATAAATATCTTGAATGTATTAAAATATTTAATTTTTATACATCCCAGGAAAATTTTCTGTTCCAAAGAATCGGTTGTAGAATAGCTACTTTTCATTCACAAACTCTTCTACTGTCGATTCTAACACCGATTCTTTTTGTTTGAATTTGTCCCAAAAGCAACCCCTTCTATAGTTCCAAAGTGGAACCGGATGCTCTAGAATCAGTTCTGGAACTAGTTCTGGAACTGATTCCACGTTACCCATACCTTCCATATAGGATCCCAGGAATTGGTTCCGAAACCAGTTCCATGGAATCGGTTGCAGTGGAACCAGTTGTAGAATGGGTGTGGTTGGCTACCGATTGTAAAAAAATTTCCTGGAATATTGAATTATTTTAAAACAATTCTGTTAATATCACAAGAAAACCGAAAAATAACCGAAACTGCGGTTTTTATAATTTTGAAAAACCGAAACCGCGGTTTTCAAATTTTTCGGTTTTTAGCAAACTCAAATTTTTTGTGTGGCTATTAGGGTTTTTCTTTTCCCGGACTTTTGCATTTCCCGGGACAGCGGGATTTTTTTCTGAATTTCCCGGGATCCCGGGAATTCCCGCTCGTTAGAAAATGAATATATCCGGCGTATGTTTACTTGAAAAACTTGATATCTATTAAAAAAACTTACGACAAAGTTCATCTTTTGGTTGCAGTCATGAGAAAATCTACTAATATATTCTGAAATAAGGGCTTTAAAATATCCATATCCTTCACTTTTTCGAGATCAATTCGTTTAACAGTTTAAATAGCGAACTAATATGCAGGTAATATATTTGTATGGAAGGCCGTCTTAATTTTAAAACAACTCTTAGAAATACAGTAATTAAATATTAATTCGCGGTTTAAACGGTTAAACAAATTGAATCATAAATTCTTTCAGGATATAATGGAATTATTAATGGGTGCAAATTTGTATCGGACCAGCTTTAGAATCAGAACTAAGATCGATTTTTGGATTAAGTATGGAATCCAAAAATTTCTATTTCTAGATACATATTTTGTTTCTATGCAGATTTTCAGAAGTATTCGTCTATTTTTATTTAAAAGTTTAAAAGTGAGTATTTTTCACACAAATTTTTAGGCTAACCGTCTAAATCTTTTTATAAAAATAGACACTAAAATATTATTAAATAGTTTTTTTAACTTTAATTGGTATTTTTTGAATAGAACTTTTTTATGGCAAAACTACTTAAAAAAATATTTAATTTTCATTGTTGCATTTTTTTTAAATTAACATCCAAAATATTTTGAAAAAGCATCTGATGCATTATTTTAAAAATAATAGTAAGCTTTAAGTGCAGCGAGAAGTTTTCAACTCAGTCCCGTTCAAAAATATATTTTTTAAAATATTTTATTTTTTAAATATCCCAGAGGATGATTTGCGATGCAAATCGAAATATCGGAAGAAAATTCAAAAATAAAATATTGAAAAATAAAATACAAAATATTTGGATTTTTATTTTTTAAAAATTTATGACCTAAAGCCAAACAATACTAAAAATATAACATCACCAAATGTCAACAATATTTAATGTAACAAAAACATAAATTTTGAACAATACAACTGATATAAAATAATAGCAATTGAAATTTAAATGAAGTTATTTGAAGTAGGTAATAAAAATTTAAAACACTTACATGAATTGAAAATACGAAAATATTATAATTTTTTTTAATTTTAATGCCGAGTTTATTTTGGAGGTATTTGGAGCTGAAATACTTTATTTGAACAAAGGCCATCATTAAAAAATATAAAATTTCCGAGGTACGAGTATTTTTGTTGGTATTTAAACTTGATAATGTCTAATTTGTTTTCGGTTTAACTAAACCCAAAAAATTCGGCCTAAATAATATTTTTTTATATTATCCCAGGAAAATTTTCTGTTCCAAAGAATCGGTTGTACAATAGCTGCTTTTCATTCACAACCCCTTCTGCTGTCGATTCTAACACCGATTCTTTTTGTTTGAAATTGTCCCAAAAGCAACCCCTTCTATAGCTCCAAAGTGGAACCGGTTGCCCAACTAGTTCTAGAACTGATTCTACGTCAGTCATACCTTCCATATTGGATCCCTGGAACTAGTTCCGGAACCAGTTCCATGGCATCGGTTGCATTGGAACCAGTTGCGGAACTAGCATGGTTGGCAACCGATTGTAAAAATTTTTCCTGGGATATATTATATTATTAAATTTTAAATCGCCTTTTTTAATTTTAAATATTTTTTATTTAAATTATTTTTAAAACAATCAATGTTTTTAATTGAAATAAAGCTTCCAAAATTTTAATATTCTAGCTAAAACTTCTGTAAAAGAATAAAAAAAATCCCGGGAAATCCCGCACTAAATTCCCGGGATTGCGGGATTGAAAAAAGGGCGGGATTCCCGGGAATTCCCGGGACATAAACCCTAGTGGCTATTTATGATTTTAAACCATGTGTTCGTTATGAACTAATTTGAATGCATCTACTTTTGAAGCCATAAAGTCCCCGATATTTTAAAATCTCAAATTGAAATGTGTAGGTAATTTACATTTATTTTTCTATCTCAAAATGTATATTGTTATTTATATTATTTTATAGAAAAAATATAAGATGTTATTTCTAACAGGTGATTTTTTCCATATTTTTGTTTGCTAAATCTTATATGTAACATATGTCACTTAACTGTTTATCATGATAAATGCATGTCTTAATATACAAATATAATAATTTTTAGTCATAAAATAAAATCAGGGTTGGCAATCAATCGAAATCGAAATTGAAGCCGATTTGAATGGATGAAGTGTATTTAAGTTCTGTAGTTTCTTATGCTGCTGTGCAATTAGTTTTTATAAATAACCAAATATTCCTAAATATGTAGACCCGTGTAAAAATGTTTAGATCTGATCAGATCTTCTTAGATCTAAACAGATGTGATTGAATCTAATTAGACCCGGTACCAGATCGGATCACATATTATCAGATATGGTCATATATAAAGTGATCTGCAAAATTGGGTGATTTTCATTGCCAAATATGAGTAGATCTGGCCAGATTTGGTACCAGATCTTTCCATTTGAGATGGCACCAAAATAAAAACATTGAAACTAATTTTGTTTAAAGAATTACTCTGTAAGAAGATCAAATTATACCCGGGTAAAAATCTTTATATGGTGTCATATATAATTATATCTTATTTGATAAATCCCCATATACAACCACATACAGCTTGATCCGAAAAATGGGTCATCTACATGTGTCTAGTTATATAAAATTAGATATAATTTGATACAGTTTGATCCGAGATTGATCCGAGATGATCTAATTCGATATAAAAATATCTGATTTTATATAATTTTGTCTGATAGTAGGTATACTTTTTATGCATACCAGCTATTAAATTTACATTAAAATTTGCATAGTTTGAACAATTTTAAAGGCCCAATTTTATAACATAAAATAAAAATTTAGTTGAATGCTTTTGTCTTCTAAATCGTACGCGTCATTTTTTAAACTTGATTTTACATGCAAAAAAATCACGTGAAAATTATTTGGCTACTCCATAGCTCTTAATTTGCAGACTACTAAATTTGATGTTGAACTATGTATATATTAATTTCTGCGGGATTATATAGAAAGTTATATAAAATTACAAGAAAATATTTTTTTTAGTATGACGACACATACAGTGTTATATAACTTAGTATCGAACCATATCGGTCACTACATATATTTTGATTAGTTTTATATGGCTTATGTATTTATATATGGAGTCAGATTAGGGGATATGTAATAACATCATTTACCATACAAAAAATTCGTTGAAAAAATAATATTAGATGTTGTTGTATATAATGACATGTGTCTTAATGTGACTCCATTCATTGTCAGATATAACCCAATCACATTGTATATGACAATATATAACTATTTTTACTCGGGCAGGTACATGTTCTTTAATTTTAGTTTAAAGTTAAAAAATAAATTGGATATGATTATATATGGTGCCCTAGATGTGCCTAAATCCGATTAGATCCAATTAGATCTACTGATATCTAGTCAGATCTGATCTTTTTTTACATGGGGAGTCTCTGACAGTAAACAGTTAATGTTAACTACAAAATTGCTCCTTATTCGTTTCGTTTACCAACGATGAATAAAATATACATATAACAAACCATGACTATTTTATAGCAGATATAATAACAACCAACAAACATTATTTAAAAATAAAAAAGAATCTCGAAGTATTGTATAAACAAAATTTTTTATCACACTAGCATTTCCTCTTTTATGCTGATTAATTGTTAAAAAAAAAAAATAAACAAAGTAATTAAGCTTAAGCCATTAAAAAGCTTAAAAACTTGCTTGTGCATAATAAATTAATTTTTGGTTTCTCATATTTCAATTTGTAGATTTTTTCTTCAAAAGTACGAGTATGTCATCAAATGATGGGTATAATCGCAATGAAGAACAAAATGGAGGAAACGGATCTGTCACATCATTTGCGGACTCCAGTGGTAGCTCCAGTAAACCGCCCATACAACAACAGATAGTACCAAATGAAGAGACACATTTAAAAGACGGCGCAAGACAGGCATATTTTAGTGATGAAAAAGTTTTAATACCACAAACAGATCAGGTATAAAAAATAATCAGCCTTACAAAAAAAAAAATACATCAATACGATAATATTGATTTTTTTAAAGTTTTATTTTAAATTGACAATTTATATAGAAATATATAATTTACAAACAAAATAAATATCTTTGAAAAAAAAAATGTTTATAAAAAATTCGGCATTACCAAAAAAAAAAAAAAAATTAACATTTCAAAGGCACATTTTTTGGTATAGAAATCTAATAAAGTTTGAGCTAAATTTGTCATTTCTAATATTCTTTGCTATAATTTTTATCGTACCATCTCCAGTTACCAAGTATTTGCTCTTAATAAATTTTCTTTATTTCCCAGGAAAATTTTCTGTTCCAAAGAATCGGTTGTAGAATAGCTACTTTTCATTCACAACCCCTTCTACTGTCGATTCTAACACCGATTCGTTTTGTTTGAAATTGTCGCAAAGCAACCCCTTGTATAGCTCCAAAGTGGAACCTGTTGCTCTAGAATCAGTTCTGCAACTAGTTCTGGAACTGATTATTTAACAAAACGTTTTAAAAATATAAACTACCCAGGAAATTTTTTTACAATCGGTAGCCAACCACACCTATTCTACAACTGGTTCCACTGCAACTGATTCCATGGAACTGGTTCCGGAACGAGTTCCTGGGATCCCATATGGAAGGTTGACTGAAGTAGAATCAGTTCTAGAACTAGTTCCAGAACTGATTCTAGGGCAACCGGTTCCACTTTGGAGCTATGGAAGTGGTTGCTTTTGGGACAATTTCAAACAAAAAGAATCGGTGTTAGAATCGACAGTAGAAGGGGTTGTAAATGAAAAGTACTCAGGAAAATTTTTTTCAATCGGTAGCAAAATACAACCATTCTACAACTGGTTCCACTGCAACCGATTCCATAGAACTGGTTCCGGAACCAGTTCGGTGTTAGAATCGACAGTAGAAGGGGTTTTAAATGAAAAGTAGCTATTCTACAACCGATTCTTTGGAACAGAAAATTTTCCTGGGTAAATTTTAAAAGTATTGCCATGGAGAGAATTCGTAATCGCCCTATGTTCATCTTGAGCTTTTATTTTTTTATATGTCATTTTCTCATGTACATATATTTAAATAATAAACGAGTAAAAAGGTTAAAGTCGGGCATGCCGACTATACAATACCCTACACCAGTCTGGGTAAAAGCCAACTAATGTTTGGATCCGAAATTCGAATGGGTTAAAATGGGGCTCGTGTCAAAATTTTCTATAATGTGAGTCAGCGCACCAAATTTCATTAAAATATCTTAATATTTGCGACCTGCAGTTTGTAACCAAGCCAATTTTGGGGGGACCCTTATATGGGCACTAGTTCTAAACATGGACCGATGTTCACCAAAATCAATAGGCTGCGTTATTGGGCCAACATAGGTCTATGTACCAAATTTCATCAAAATATCTTAATATTTGCGACCTGCAGCGTATAAACAGTATAATTTTGGTAGGACCCTTATATGGGCACTATGTCTAAACATGGACCGATGTTCACCAAAATCAATAGGCTGCGTTATTGGGCCAATATAGGTCTGTGTACCAAATTTCATCAAAATATCTTAATATTTGCGACCTGCAGCGTATAAACAGTATAATTTTGGTAGGACCCTTATATGGGCACTAGGTCTAAACATGGACCGCTGTTCACCAAAATCAATCGGCTGCGTTATTGGGCCAATATAGGTCTGTGTTCCAAATTTCATCAAAATATCTTAATATTTACGACCTGCAGCGTATAAACAGTATAATTTTGGTATGACCCTTATATGGGCACTAGGTCTAACCATTGACCGATGTTCACCAAAATCAATAGGCTGCGTTATTGGGCTAACATAGGTCTGTGTACCAAATTTCGTCAAAATATCTTAATATTTACGACCTGCAGCGTATAAACAATATAATTTTGGTAGAACCCTTATATGGGCACTAGGTCTAAACATGGACCGATGTTCACCAAAATCAAACTTGTTCGTCCTTGGGCCAACATAGGTCTGCGTACCAAATTTCATCAAAATATCTTAATATTTGCGACCTGTAGAGTGCGCAAAAGATTGCATGGACAGACAGACGGACGGACGGACAGACGGACATCGTTAAATCGAAATTAAAAAAAATTCTGAACCGAACGGTACTATAAGGTGGGTCTACGACCAATATTTTTTGGTGTTACAAACATCAGCACAAACTTATAATACCCTGACCACATAGTGGTGTAGGGTATAATAAAGGACATATATGTATGTATATTAGAGTGGTCAAAAAAAAACATGAAAGTTGGAATTCGCGATCTCCACAATGTTGCCCCTATTCCTTAATGTATAAAAACTCTCTGTGACAAGTTTCAGCTAAATCCGCTGTTATTTAGAGGTAGCACAAAAAGTTGTCTTAAGAATTAGTAATTTATCTCTAGAGTTATTTATACAAAAAGTAGGGTGACTTTAAATTTAATTATTTCTTAACCTGTACGCTATTATTTAACTTTTTTTTTCCAAATCTGGTCTTAATTAATGTGAATATAAGGAATTTGAAATCAAAACTTAAAAAAATTAAGTAACTTTTAAGTAATTCGCGGTTTTTTTTTAATTTATAATTACAAAAAATACATATTTTAGTCAAATTTTCGAAATTTTCCGAAAAGATGTAAGTAAAAATTCAACTTGTTTTTGCCTTGTATGCGCAAATTTCTCAAATCTGATTTTTATTTTAACGAAAATTATGAATCAGCAATCGAAACTTAAAAAAAATTTGTGGTTTATGAATTATTCGCGGTTTTTGA
Source organism: Leucophora obtusa (assembly GCA_949987735.1). Classification (NCBI taxonomy): domain Eukaryota; kingdom Metazoa; phylum Arthropoda; class Insecta; order Diptera; family Anthomyiidae; genus Leucophora; species Leucophora obtusa. The sequence continues at coordinate 331,303,931 of OX465295.1, read as the reverse complement.
AATTTCAAAAAAACTCAAGTTTTTTGAGATATTTTCCTAATTACCTGTAAACGGTGTTATCGAAAAATGCAATTTTTTATACTTTTGCAATTTACTTACCAAGGACCTTCATTATATATAACACTGATTTTAATTTTAAAAAGGATAACAGATATCCTTGCAAATTAACTTAAAATTTGACATTTTTTAATATTTCGCTATTATTTAGGTTGCTATAATTTTATTGCTACCAAAAACCCTATCTCACATAATAGGATATTCCACAGATATATATTAATGCAAAAACGAAATTTTCATATTAGTAAATATAAGAAAACATTCTAATCCAAGTTGATCATTTTTTGTATGAAATTTTCAAATTTCGCGAAATCCGCGACTCCGATTTCATATTCGTAATGTACACCTAAAAAGATATTAGATTTGATATGTCGCGATCATAATAATTATATTTAATTTTTCTCATTTTTTCCATTATTTTTAATTAATTAAAAATAATAGAACAAGTACAACCTCGAAACTTCAATTGCGGTGTGCTACCTCTAAACAAAACTTTTTTAGTGATTTTTTTGATCAGACCAAATTTTTTTTCAAAGTGGCATATTTGTAGGGTTGTGGAGCGTGAAAATTCCAATTTTTTTTTTTTTTGGACCACTCTAATTTATATATATAAATTTTTCAGCCAACCAGCGTTATTTAACATTAAAAATGAGTCAGTTTGGCACCGTGCTCTCAAACAGGTTAATTTTGATTTTTTTCTAGAAAATGCTTAACTAAAGGTTTTTATATCGATTTTTATGTCAAATGGCACTTTTTTATATTTCAAACATTTGGGGTCATTTCGACCCCATGTATCTATAAGTGTTAATTGCGAATGTTCTATTACTATATATAAAATTTGGTGTAAACAGAATTATTTGGATAACTTTCACCAAATTCCGCAAGAAACAACACAATGTTTTGATATACTTCTAGAAAAAAATTTAAAAATTTCACCTTTGACCTTGGTAAAGAAACGGTTAACGTTATCAGAGTTTTACAAAATTTTCGAAAAACAATCTCCTGTATTAGAGTTAAAAGAAATCGGAAGTGATTCTATTACAGCTAGCTAAAAGCACAAACATTAATACTATTATCTAAATTATTGGCCAAAATCACACTTTTCTCTACAATTTTCAAATTTAAAACGCCGTCACTGTTAAGTTAAAAGAGTGATATGTGTAATTTTCAGTAGAATTATTCTTTAATGTGTATTTAATAAACCTCTATGCGTTGACCATTTTTTTTAAGAGCTTTGCAAATTTATAAGAAAAAAATGCCATCTTTGGCCATACCTGGAACTAGGTTATCATAGTCCAAGAGAGACAAAAATTTTTATCTGAATATTTGTGGATCTTAGAAATGAAACTAGAGTATAACATTGTAATATTTTGAAAAAAAATATTTTACGATTTTTAAAATGTATCTTACAAATACTTATAAAACAAATGCAAAAGGTGCACTGCAATTCAGTATTTTTTCCAGTACTATTTTCGCAGGTACATAAAAGACAATTTTTAATCATTTTTTTATATATACCCAGCAAAAAAATTAGAAGTAATGCTTTAAAAACTACTTTTTTCACTACTTAACAAGTATCTGTTAGTGTATTTTTACTGATTTTTTAGAAGAAATTCTGAACAACTTTAAAAAATCACTTCTTTGATTGTTTCCAAAGAATCCATTACTTCTAAACAACTTTACTTCTAAATAACTTGAAAAAATCACTTAAGTATTGCTTCTAAAGCACAATTGTTCTTGAAGTGATGCTAAAAAGTGATTTTGGTATCATTTGGTATTTTCAAACAGATGATCGCGGGTTCGATTCCCGGCGGGAACAATATTTTTTTATTTATTAATTTTTTTTTAAAATATTTATAATTAATTTATTTAACCCTTAAATGCATGATCTCTTCGATTTAAACAATTTTTTTATATATGATTTCTAAAGGCGTGTACACTTCAAGAAAAATACCAAAAAAATTTATTTAAAAAAAAGGTGATTTTTATTAAAAAATATGGTTTTTTGCCAAATTTCTAAATTGTGATTATTTTAACGTGTATAAAAAAAATCTTCAGTCTAGCTTGCGCTCAACTACTTATTTATTTATAAAGATAATGTGAATTTGGTAACTACTTATTTTTTAACCACTAGTAAGTATATAAGTAAGTCGTATTATTTAACAACTTGTAACCACTTATTTTTTAACTGCGTATAAGCACACGAATAACTACTTATTTTGGTAACTATTTATTTTATATACTTTTGTAATGTAGCGGGTAAGCGGGTCATTCAGCGAATATGGACAACTACTTACAGAAACGACCTTGTCGAACAAAAATAATGAGTTTTGACACCGAATTATAAGCAGTATACCCTAATTCTACTGCTTATTATTTAGATATTAGTAATGAGCACCAATTACTAAGATTTTGCTGGGCTATGTACAGAAGGGGCCCCTAATGCCCAAAAAAGCAGTTTTGTGCATCAAGTGGGTTTTTTTTATTAAAAAACCGGTATGTTGCCAAATGGCTACACCATGCATTTAAGGGTTAAATTCAATATTTTTTAATTTTTAAATTTTTAAAAATATATATATATATATATAAAATGATGAGAAATTGCTTTTTATGCAGCTGTGAAAATAGTGCTGAAAACAATATTGAATTGTTTAATAAGTACTTTTATTGAAAAAAATATAGCACAATATCTCGCAATGACAAAGTGATGTTTTTATGCCGTGACAACTTTCATATCAAAGAATAGCTCAGCGGTAGAGAGCTAGACTAGCAATCATGAGGTCGCTAGTTCGATACTCGGTGGCGACAATAAAAAACTTTTGTAAAATAAAAAAAATATATAATTTTTATTGCGAAGATTTTTTTAAACTTTTAATTGGTGAAAAAAGAGCTTCCTTTGCACTCGTTCAAAAAATACTGAACAAATTTTGAAGTTGGAGTAATCTTCTCCTATGACAGCTCAATGTTAAAATCATTGGTGTTTATATTAAGAAGTACATCTAGATCATCAATTGTAGTGCTTTTTGTAGCAGTTAATGCTTAACACTGCTGGTCATAAAATTCCTACTTACTATCGGTTAAAATTATAAAAAATCTGGTATATTTATATCGAACTAGATATAATTTCATATGTTGAATTTGGACAAATCTTGGATTAAAGTTTTATAAAATTATATCTAATTTGATATAATTAGATACATGTTTCGTATCATATTTTATGTGGTTATACATGGGAACTTATCAAATAAGATATCATTATATAAGATACTATATTAAAATATTTACCTAGGTAGTCTCATTAAATTTAATAGCTTTGAATTTTTATAATAAGTAAGGCCGTTTTTTTCGTAAAGCCGTTTTCATACTTTTTGCGTGACCATTAACTGTGTTTATTCTATTTTTAGATAGGTTTCAGTTGGCGCAAATTATGGGCATTCACTGGACCGGGTTTTCTAATGTCTATAGCGTATTTGGATCCAGGTAACATTGAATCAGATTTACAAAGTGGTGCTGCCGCCAAATATAAAATTTTATGGGTACTATTGTGGGCGACCGTGTTGGGTTTACTCATGCAACGCTTGGCTGCAAGGTAATTGACAATATTAAAAGTATAAATAAAAATTAAGATGATTTATGTTTTTTATTTTATTTTCTTACTTAATGTAAACATAGATTGGGTGTTGTAACTGGCCTTCATTTAGCTGAGATGTGCTATCGTCAATATAAAAAAGTACCGCGTTTTATCTTATGGATTATGATTGAAATTGCCATTATTGGTTCCGATATGCAAGAGGTTATTGGTACGGCGATTGCAATATATTTGCTTTCAAATAAAGTGTAAGTTTATTCATTAATAATTAATTTGATTTAAAATTTTTTGGATATTAAATTTATTTACACCATTTCCACTTAATATTAAAGAAAGTTAAAGTTCCGAAATCTGAAGGATTTTAAAAATTGCAAGATATTTTTTTTGCGGTAAAATACATATTAAGTTCATAAAAAATTTAGCAAATTGCTTATTTGAATTGACATAAGTAACACTGTAAAACAATTTCGAACTTTTTTCAAAATTACGGGGTTCTGCTAATAGATTCTGGTAGAGGAGACAAAAAAAATATAGCTGTGTCGGTGTTTTGAAAGATCACATCGGAATTTTATTTCAGGGCGCGGGGGTTAAAGTTTCCTCCCTTTTTCAAATGTTTATTGTGAATCGGCATAGGAAACCATGTGAATTCAGCATTTTAGGTATAGGATGTGTTGAGCGAACTTATGTAAAACACTACGGGGAACATTTTTGTCGAACACTTTAACCCTATAACTCTGCAATTAAAACGACTTTTTGGCCCAATTTTAAAAAGGGACAAAAAATACCCGTAATTTGAAGAGTTAGATCTGTCTTAAGAGGACATCTGATCACGTCAGATTTCCTCTTAAAAGGACTTTAAGTTTTCAAATGATGGCTTAGTGGCAACCCTTTTTTTTAAGTAATTTTACACATTCTATGATATTGATATTGGTGTCAAATTAAATTAAAAGTTTTAGTTTTTTTTTTAGCAAGACAAAATTATGTTATAAATATCCATTGTATTGTACTTGTATATTTTGAAAAACAATTTCGCCTTTAGCCTTGAACTGTTGAAAATTAAAAAAAAATTTTTTTTCTTTGTCCTTTTTTTTTATCAAAATTTACATTATTATTGAACTGCGGAGTTTACAAGACATAAAAATATGTTGTCATTATAGAAAACTTTGATATTTTGAAGTCCTTTAAAAATGATATGTGATGTGATGAAGAAGAACTGGTACATGGTCTCTTACTGTACATGATCTCTACTTTCATGAGTATATCGACTTTTCCATGGGTGAGAGCAAAAGTTGGGTATTGTAGCATGGTGTTATCCGCCTTCTGGAGTCTACCTCCAAAAGGATTGGCCTACAATCAAACCAAAATGAATGACAAATGTTGCTGTCATCAGCGAAATATCAGATAGGATTACAAATTTGATCGAGAAGATCATTGATAAAGATGAGAAAAAGGGAGGGAGAAAGGACAGAACCTTGCGGTACACCTGAGATGAGATCTCATCTAAAAAAACACGTATAGTGCGATCTTCGAGAAAGCTCGCAATAAATCGAGAGAAGTCATTACACTAATAAAAAAGTCCGTAAAAATTTAGTTAAAACTACTAAAAATTAGTTAAAAACAGGGTTGGCAGGCAATAACGCTAAAATACCGTTATCGATTCAAAATCCTTTCAACTGACTACCGTTACCCCTAATATACCGTTACCGAAATAACCGAAATACCGCTATCTTTAAAATACCGTTACCGAAATAACTGAAATACCTTTACCCTTAAAATACCGATACCGAAATAAATTAAATATCGATACCCTTAAATTTTTAAATTTTCTGTTTTTGGCAATTGCACTGGATTGTTGAGTATTTTTCGACATTAAGTTGGTAAATTGTTTTTAAACTCGTTTGTTTTTCGTAAAAAAAATTGATGGATGCATCGAAAAAACTGACTACCGATATCCTTAAAATACCGTTACCGAAATAACCGAAATACCGCTAACCTTAAAATACCGTTTCCGAAATAAAATAAAACGTTATTCTTAAAATACCGTTACCGAAATAACTAAAACCCGTTATCCTTAAAATACCGAAATAAATGAAATAGCGTTACCCTTGAAATACCGTTACCGAAATAATCTGAAATAGCGTTACCCTTACCGATAACCGCATCGTTTCAGTTACCATCCATGGTTAAAAATGATGCTGCAGAAAAAAACTGTTAAATGTACAGAATTTTAGCAAACATTTCTGCTGATTTTAGCAGTATAAACTGCTATTTGCATTCAACTAAATTTAGCTTAAAAGTAGCAAAAATTTTGTAGATATAACAGTTTATTTTTGCTATTTTTAGTCTACTAATATTTAGCAAAATTTTCTGCAGATTTTACAGAAAAATTTGTTATTTTCAATTAACTAAATTTCCGTAAATTGAACAGTTTTAATTTTGCATTTGTGTGCAAATGCAAAATATTGTAGCTTTTGTAGCAATACTAAAATTGTATAGCTTTTTTTGCTACGTGTGTTTGCTACGTTTGCATCACTGATACTCGAACAGCTGATATTTGTAAACAATAATTTAGAATCTTCAAACAAAATTAAAGGTATGGAGCTGACAACTCTAAATAAAAAATTAAAAAGAGAAAAACCCAACAAAAAGTAGACGCCAGATGAAATAAAAACTGTTTTGGATTATTTGGAGGAGACAGAAAATATAGACCTAAGTTTTTAAGAGAAGTCTCTAATTTTTCAGAAGCATTTTAAAACAATTCTTCAAAATAATCATAAATTTTGAATTTAGTTTTGCTGATAATGGATTTATATTTTTTGAATTAATGCTGGAAATGGTGTTTACTTAATACGTATCTATTCTAATTGTTGCTAAACATTTTTAAATTTCTTTCTTTCTTCTAGTGTTCCTTTGTGGGGCGGAGTATTGATAACAATTATCGATACATTTACGTTTTTATTTTTAGATAAATATGGTCTGCGTAAACTTGAATTTTTATTCGGTCTTCTTATCACTGTTATGGCTGTGACATTTGGTTATGAGGTAAATAAATACTAATCAAATATTGTTTGTTTATTATTTTGTTTATTTCTAATTTAAGGTAGTGTGTTTTACAGTACATATTCTATTCATGTTTAATCAAAATATTTATGATATGTAATCATTTATGTTTACTATATAGGCTAAACGCAGGGAAAATATATAGTTGAACATGATTGGGGAATCGAAATTGCTACAGTATGATTATAGTTATCTGATGATTCTTACTGATCATGTTATTATCACTGATGATAATTTTATCATTGTTTGGGATCATACTATGATCATTTGGATAATATTATGATCATTATGTGTTTCAATCATAACATGATGCTCTTCGCTCTACTTTCGATTTTGAAACGATTTTTAATACATGTGAAATTTCAGCCCTATCGGAGGTCATTATTAGAAACCCCCTAAAAATACACTAATAGAAAAAAGTCTGTAAAAAATTAGTTAAAACTACTAAAAATTATTTAAAAATTATGCTGGAGAAAAAAACTGCTAAATCAGCAGATTATTTTTGCTACATATACATATATAAGTAAGATAGGAAGAAAAGTAAAATTTTAGTTATATTTGAGTTAAATTTTTGTTAATAGAAAATAACAAATTAACCTGTTAAATCAGCAAAAATTTCGCTAAATAATTATTAGCCCAAAAGCAAGGTTGGCAACCGATACCGTTATAATACCGTTATCCATTTCAAAACCCTTTCAAATTGACAACCGATACCGATACCAATACCGAAATTCTTGATTTCAAAAAATACCGGTATTCAAAAACCTTTTCCCTTAATACCGGTGTCGTACCGGTATGGAATCGGTTTTAAAAAAATTGTTTTTTTTCACGTTTTTAGCACAAATACAAATTTTTTTAATATAAAATTTCCAAAATTGTTAAACAATTAAACTTTTTTATTCATTGTTAATAGAAAATCGTGTTACAAATTCAAAGTGTGATTATCAGCCTTTAATTTGCATTGGCAACATTGTTTTTAATTTATTTAACTTAATAAATATTCTCTAACTTGTGACAAATTTATAAATATACAGTTGGGCATCGATTAACCGGGATGGTCGGGACCGGAAGCATTCTGGATAATCGATTTTTCCGGTTAACTGAGGTAAAATTTAGTACGTTTTTAATATAAATGTTTGTTTAATTTAATCAATATACACACTTACAAAATATAATGTTAATAAGTTTTTAATTACTATATATGGTCGGCCGGCCTGCAAAATGTCACATGTGTTTTTTAATAGATTTTCAGGAGAGCGAAAAAACTGTTACAAAATCTACTTTTAAGATATTTTATTGGCATCATATTGGCCTTAATGATGATTTTACTAAATGAGGTCGTGAACACTTAAAAAAAGGCATGTTTCCTCTCCATTGTAGATTTGCTCATTTATAAGATTTTCCTTTAATATGTATTCTTCCAACTGATTTACAAAAATTGTGGCAGATACATAATCGGCAGATATTTTTTCTCCTCCAGCCTTGAGTTTATGAATTCCATGTCGTTTTTCAAAGTTCTGTAACCGGCCTGGAGAATATTCACCTGCTAAGCTTATATTTAATTTTGAATGGAAGAACTTAGCCTTTTCCATTATGATTAAACTGGAAATTGGGGTCTTGTCGGAACCATTCGTATGTCGCAAAATTGACTTTTGGCTCTAATGCACTTTTTAAAGTTTTTCGATTTTGGAAGCCAGTAACTGAATCACTTTCTGCACAATATTTTAATATTTTATCTTTATTTTTTATTAAAGCATCGGAAGTTTTTTCGATTTCACGTAAAAGAACTGTTATACTCCATGTAAAAAATTTATTTTTCACGATAATGGGTTGCACGTGAAAATTGTGTAGAGTTTGTTTTCACTCAAATTTAATGTACAATACTGTTATTTTTCTTGGGAAAAGGGACATTTTGTGTTTATTGTGTCTTTGTTATAAAATTAAAAAAAATTTTAATTTTACAAATTAAATTGCAATTTAAAGCCTTTAAAGTTCGAGCGAAATTTTTCCACGTGAAAAACAACTTACGGTGCTTAAGTCATAAACTGTTTGTTTTCCCACTCCATATTTTTGTGATAGTGTTTGAACAGAAACATGTTTTTTTAAATAGTCGTTGACTAAATCAATTTTTTCTTGAATAGTTAATACTTTTCTTTGCCTTTTACTCGATTTTATTGCTATCGATGCCATTCTAAAATTACACATCAACACTCCTTACTACTTAAATTTCAAATGCAACTAAATACCAGAGGAAAAACATGCAAACAAGGGAATTCCCTTATTTCGCTTTAGACACATATTAATTTTAGTGTTGCTAGCACGTTGAAACCAAATTTCGGCAAAATAAATAGATGTTTTTCAATCCCGGATAATTGATGTAATCACGGTTAATCGATTGAAATAAAAAAATCTTCTTTTCCTTATAGATCCCGGATAATTGATGTTCCCGGTTAATTGAATCACATATAATCGATGCCCATCTGTATATTATGTCCTATGGTTCCATTAGGAACAAAGAGCCACAAATTTACAAATTTGTAAATAAAATTTAATATATATAAACTGGTTTCTTAAACCTTTAATTGAATTTACCGTTTCTTTTAGAGATTAATTTTATAAACTTATTTTTTTTATTTTATTATATGATCTCAATACAAATATAAAATATTTGTAGTGAATCAACTTGTGTTCCTAATAGATTTAAAAAAATGTTTGTGTTTAAAAAATAAAACACTTAGAAATTTTTAATAACTTATTGTTTTTTGTTCATATTAAAAAAACATATCTATAAACTATAGTTATCCTTTATAAAAATTTAATAAAATTGAGTTTTTCATAATTAAGAACGTTTTTTTATATTTTTGTAAATTTTTTCAATAATACCGGTATATACCGGTATTAATGTTTCGGTATCGGTTATACCGATACCGATATGATTAAAATACCGTTACCGATACCGATACCGAAACAAATAAAAAATCGACACCAATACCGATACATATACCGTTATTCGTTTCGGTTGCCAACCTTGCCCAAAAGCCACGGAAACATTTTTTTTTAGCAAAATTTATGTTAATTTAACAGGATTGACTGCTATTTGCATTCAAATAAATTTAGCTTAAAAATAACCAAACTTTTGTAGATATAACATTTTGTGTTGCTATTTTTAATCTACTAATATTTAGCAAAATTTTCTGCAGATTTTACAGTACAATTCGCCATTTTAAATTAACTAAAAGTTAACTTAAATATAACTAAAATTCTGTAAATTTAAAAGTTTTATTTTTGCTGTTCTTATTTTATTAGTATTTAGGAAAAAACTTTGCTAATTTAACTGTTTTTTCTGCAGCATCATTTTAAACTAATTTCTAGTTGCTTTTTCTGCTATTTTTACAGATTTATTTCTATGAGTGTTGAGTTATGAAAAAATTTACAAAATTAAAAATTTGTCTAAGTTAATACTTTTAAAGCTTACGAGTATAATATTCTAATTGATTGCAAATGCTCAAATTTGCTTGCTATAAGAACATTTTAGGATACCGTTAATCCTTTTAAAACTGAGCACGAATATGGCCGACACATTTTGTAAAATAATTAAATTCAAGAATTTTTCAAAACTTAAATATTTATATAAAGGAAATGCGAAATATTAAATTTTTTTTCCATAAACACAAAAGTATATTGAGGACCCCGAAATGTTTTGAGGCGTGATTATCAGTTCCTCTTTTAAGGATATAAAAAAATACCTTTATTTTTTTTACAGAACACATCGAAAATGATATTCGATTATCGATATTTGAATAAAATTTGGTAATTGAACTTCTACTTATTCGAGAAGAATTTGGTTCATAAGTTCGTAGTGCTCTAAGGACGAACCGTATGGAATATGCACTAGTGGTGATACTAATCGATACTTTTAATTTGGATACTCGATCATTTTTACGGTTTTTAAATTTGAAATTTTTTAATAAAATTTCCCAGCCAGCAATTTCGGAGCGCTCATAAATGAGATTTTTAAATGACTCATAGAAATGATTATTGTTTTTTTGAAAACACTCTTTTTTTGGTAGAAAATAACCCTCAGAAAATATTCCAAAAAGTTGTCTCTACAATCTAAAAAGCTGTCTCAAAATGAGGGTTCATTTTTCGGACTCAAAGAAGATTCCAAAATTATTGAAATTTTTGAAGAAAATTTCGATTTTGTACGTTCTTTTTTCTGAGTCATTTCTGAGTACACAGGGGGCTCTTTTGGACGGACCACTTTCATAGGAAAAAGTGGAAAAATGTTTATGTTTTTGGAGCTCATTTCTGAGTCATTAATGATCATCTTAGTTTGCTGGGTTATTAAAAATTACATTGACTCAATATTTAAATCTATGAGCATATTTTTAAACTTTTTTTAACAATTATTTAATATTCCCAGCCAGCAAACAAGCCCAAAAATTAATCAAAAAAGAAGCTGAAAAAATATTATTAAAAGTTCAAATTTTTGTATGAAAATGGTTCATCCAAAAGAGCCTTCTTTTTTGATTCAAAAATGACTCAAAAAAGAGATATAAAAAATTTCGAAAGGCTCAAAAATTATTCCTTTTTTTGAGCCTTTTTTGAATTGTTAACAAAATTCTCAAATGTGTTTACATTTCTGAACCATCTTTTGGATTTAATAATTTGACTAAAATTTTTGTGTCTTTTATGATTCATTTTATAAGGGTCATATTTTCGTCAATTTTTGACAAAAAATTTGAAAATTTCAAAAAAATGTGTTTTATTTGAGTAAGTTTTGACTCATAGAATAAAAACCTTTAAAAAAATATACAAATTTTGCTGGATGGGTTGTTAAGTTACGTTAAAAATCGGTTTATTTCCTTTAAGCCGGGTATTGCAATCAAAATAACCAACTCCACGACTGACACCAATTGTTATGGTTTTCCTTCAAAACCGTACGTCTATGTCCTTCAGATAAACCGGAGTGCTGCTTTTTGCAATAAAAATAACAAACTCTCTTTAGTTTGATTTTGAGCTTATACATTTGTTTATTAAACACTTTATTCTTTACATACAACAGTGTAGCTACACAACTATAAAAACTCTATTGGACAACTCACTACTCACTCTACAATGCTAATAGGGAATTAACCAACTCTAGTATACAACTAACTTAGCGTAACTTAACTCCACAGATGGCAATGCATATCTTCCCCTTCCTTTGTAACGTTAGGTCTTTTATAGTTTAATAGTCGTGGTTGTAAAACATGCTGGAATATTCCATACATACCAAAATTATTACACTTATTTATTTTTAGCACTTAACATTATAGCATACTATGCTGTGGTGCATACTTAAATGTAGTGTTACCAGATTCCGGGTTTTGTAAATCCCGTCTCTTGGGATAATTTTCTTCCAAATTCCAGAAGCATCCATACTAGGCTAGTCCAATATCGTAACAATATTTGTTTCAAAGTTTAATTTAAAATCTGTCTTTAAATGTTTCACTTTTGATTTTTCTTTTAGCAGAGTTGTATTTTTGCAATAAATATTTTAGAGGAGTCGCATTTTCGTGCATTGTTTATATCAAAATTGCAACTCTAAAAGTGTCAAATTTTGTTTTAAATACCGAGTACCAAAAAAAAATAAAAATACTCGATACCCTCTACTCATATTTTTAACAGCACTAATATACAAAAAAAAATTACCCAACAAAAAAATTACTTAAAATTACCCAACAAATTATATTTACAGTGTCGACGAAAACATACTTACTGAATTGCAATACCATGTTTATTCCTTTTAGTGTGATTTTACAACTAATGCTCATATTCATATACTGTAAACGACTATCGGTAGATGACATCCTATTTAAAAAAAAATACCTATTTATTAATTTCTATTTAAAATTACCTTGAAATTATTATATATGAACTATAAATTTCAAAACAGTAATAGACTTAAGTTTTCTAATGTGGAATTACGTTTTAGTTTTCTCAACAAAACTAAAGTTTTCCATTTAAGATAATTATTAGAATTTATATTCTTTTGTTTTGCAAAATATTTCCTAATTAAAAAAAAAACTACTCTTCTCTTATCTTTATGTAGCTAGTTTACATTTTTTATAGTTTAGACATATACACCTGTCAAGCCGACCTTTATTTTTCTTACAAGAAATTCTTGTCATGCTGTTATCTATTTGTTAGAAAAACAGTAAATTAGGTTGACTTTATTTCCTCCCATCAGTTCTTAAATAATTACACAGTCATTTTGACTTTGTTTAGTTAAAATAAAAAAAAAAAGACGTTGGTTGAAATTTAATAGCAATTGATAAACATTTTAAAACAACGACTAGGATTTCAATACAACGAAAAGTGTTGTAATAAAACTTCACAAAAACATTTAATTAACCGCTTACTGCATGACAATTTTAAGGTTCAATTAGACGTGCCATAACCATATAAAACAGCTGTTCAAACCAATCTTATGGGCTACAATGTATTCGATTATTGGTGACATGCCATAACGCCATAACCGTAACCATAGATACCAATTGAATTTTGGTTTTCTGCTATGGCGATATGGTTACGGCTATGGCGATATGGCACGTCTAATTGAACCTTTAATAATAAATGGATAACAAGTAAACACCTAACTACACTCAAAATAACATCTCTGTTGGCTGGACAGAAAAATTTGTTACTTTAACAAAATTCATTTCTGTTTTTTGGCTTAAAATAAAATTAGTTAATTTTAAAACATTTATTTTAAATTTAACAAATGTAAATTTAAATAAAAAATTAGTAAAACTACAGTTTTATTTGTAATTATACTGAGTCGTAAAATTTGTTCAAATTTGGGGTCTCAGGACCATTCCCGGGTCTAGTCTGCATCATCTAAGGGCATGTAAAGGCACTCCAAATGAGCAAACATTTTGTCCGTTTTTGGCCCATATGTCTCTCTTAGTTTTAGAGATATGGGCCACTTTATGAAATGGAAAATTTTTATTAAAAATTCCCAAAGGTCCAAGGCCAAGGTTAATTTTTAGATAGAGATAACCTTTTTACGGGGATGCTGCATAGTTAAGAGTAGCCAAAGTTTTCGTCCATTTTGTTCTATCTTTCTAAGTTTTCGAGATATTGACCATTTTAAAAAATCGGGAGGATAAGAAATAGTGCCATCTTTAAAACTTCGGACATATTGGTGGCGCCATCTACCTGTTAATAGTGGGAATATGAAAACAATATATTTTAACAATAAATTGAGTAAAATTTAACATACAAGTTCTTAAAAATTATTTATAAATAAAGTTGAAAATTAACACACAAAATTAGTTAAAGTACTGAGGATTATTAGTATTGTGTTAAATGAAAATAACTAAAATCTTTGATTAAATCAGTGTTTTTTAACTAAAAATTTGTTAAAAATAAGTCAAATCGATTTGAAACCCATCTGACAGATTTTTTTTAGTGACGTATTATTTTAAATGTATGTACATTAGACCGTACCTCAAAAAAAAAGTTCGTCGTACACCCTGCAATATGAAGTATTTTTGCAAGGAGGTTTCAAAAAAAAATTTTTTTTTGCCGAACATAGGGGTCGCCTTTTTCAATTTTTCGTTATAGCTTCGGCATTTAAAGTCGGATTTTAAAGTGTGATATATCGATTTTTTTGCTTCGATGAGACCAGTGAATAAAGGAATCCAATGAAAAAAAATTTAAAAAGGCGACCCCTACGTTCGGCAACCGATATATAAAAAAAAAATTCTACTGGGTTTATCGAAAAACTTCCTTAGCAAAAGTTTAATGATTTTTTGCGAGCTTTAATTTTCTGACATTAGGTTTGTACATTAGGGTCGTAGCAACTAAGAACTGGTGGGTAACTCCTAGAAAGGGATACTTGAGGTCAATGGCCCTAAGAGCAAAACACTGTTCTCCTCGAGAGAACAGTGTTAAATCTGAGTGTAAATGCCAAATATATAACGAAAAATGTAAAATGGTGACCCTACTTTCGGCAAAAAAAATTTTTTTTTTGAAACCTCCTTGCAAAAGTAAAGGGTTCTTCAACAGGGACGCTTTAAAAGTAGAAAGACAGGGACAGCAAACGACGCCATATTTCATGCCGCTCTTTTGACATTTCTCTTCAGTAAGGTTTGCCATTTCATGATGGAAAGATATATGAGCCAACAACGAGTCGAAATTATTAAAATTAACTACCGAAATTCGGAGTCAGTGGGCTCAACGTTAAGAGCGCTACGTCCAATTTATGGTCGTCATAATGAATGGCTTCGTCAATAAACAAAATATGCGTTATTGGTCAGACAGCAATCCACACGTACTCCATGAGTCATCATTGCATCCCGAAAAAATTACGGTTTGGTGCGGTTTATGGGCCGGCGGCGTCATTGGGCCGTACTTCTTACGTGATGATCAAGACCGGCACTTTACTGTGAATGGGAATCGCTACCGTTCAATGATAACCGAATATTTTTGGCCCCAATTGGATGATATGGACTTGGAGGACATGTGGTTACGACAGGACGGCGCCACAAGCCACACAGCGAATGTCACAATGAATTTATTGCAAACCAAGTTTGGAGAACGTGTTATCTCACGAAATGGTCCAGTCGATTGGCCGCTTCGGTCGTGCGATTTGACGCCGTTGGACTATTTCATGTGGGGCTACGTCAAATCTATGGTCTATGTCAACAAGCCAGCGACGATTGATGAAGTTCGTACGAATATCGGCCGATTTATGCTTGAAAACCGTCGAAAATTGGGTTCAGCGTCTGGACTTCTGCAATCGTGCCCATGGTGGCCATGCAAAAGAGATCGATTTCCATACATAATGGCATCAAACACACTTTCACAGGAATAAAGAATTTCATTGATATCCAAAACCGTTTTTGTTTTATTTAAAAAAAACTTTTGTAGCGCTCTTATTGAAAAACCCTTTACTTCATATTGGAGGGTGTACGGCGCACTTTTTTTTTGCCTGTAAGGTGGTACGCTATAATGTACATATCACGGCGTTTTAAAAATGATCACTTTAAACGATTTTATTAGCGAAAAATTAAAAAAAAGTTAAAATGAATGAGAGGTATGTAGAGTTGATCTTTCATTTGGTAAATGAATGCTTTTAGCTCGATTTTAGATCATAAATTAATATCACTTTCTTTTTAAATTATTTTTCAAATTAAAGAAAGATGATACAATTTTCACAAGGGGCGGTGTGCCGCTCTCCAGAGAAAAGGTTGTCTGTATACATTGCTTAATTTGCAGAGCCTAAAAAAAATTACAAAGAATAAAAATTTTTTTAGGTAGAACACATCCTAAACCCAAAATGGAAGATTCACATGGTTTCCTATGCCGATTCACAATAAACACTTTCGAAAGGGGAAAACTTTAACCAGAATCAGTTGTCAGAATCTTGTTATTTTTTTTGTGTTGTGCAGTGTAATTAAAAAAAAATTAAAAAATATGTATTAATTAGAAATATATAACCGAACTTTTTTAAAAGCTTTTAAGGCCATTGAAAATGCAAATAAAAAGACTATTTATTTCATAATCCTACGTTTCGTTGGGATTTTCCAACTTCCTCAGGGATTTAATTTTTTTATAAAATATGTAATTTTTCTATTCATAAAAAGATTTTAAACAAATTGCTACTTATTGTCAATTTTCCTACCTAATACTTATTTGTTTTTTCTAGTATATTGTATCGGCTCCAAATCAAGGCGAAGTTTTGGAAGGCATGTTTGTACCCTGGTGTAAGGATTGTAATAATGAAGTTTTACTGCAGGCAGTAGGTGTAGTGGGTGCTGTTATTATGCCACATAATTTATATTTACATTCAGCTTTGGTCAAGGTAATTTGAAAGCAAACAACGTTTTAATAATAAAAATCTTAAATTAAGCACGTTTATTAAAAACACTCTATTTTGCTGGTATTATTAAAGTCTCGTGATGTTGATCGTCGTCAACCCTCTAAAGTACGTGAAGCAAACTATTATTTTTTCATTGAAGCTGCCGTAGCCTTGTTTGTTTCTTTCATTATCAATTTATTTGTAGTGGCGGTATTTGCTCATGGCATGTATGGCAAAACCAATAATGATGTGGTAGGTTTAATAAATTATTTAAGTAAATAAATAAATTATTTAATTGTTAAATTGGTTTTTTTTTTAGCTTCAAGTTTGTCAAAACCAATCAATGTATGAAGATGCTAAACATTCATTTGTGGACAATCAAAATGGTACAGCTATTATAGATGCCGATTTATATAAGAGTGGCCTATTTTTGGGTTGTACCTTTGGTGTGGCGGCTATGTACATTTGGGGAGTTGGTATTTTAGCCGCCGGTCAATCATCCACCATGACTGGTACATATGCTGGTCAATTTTCTATGGAAGGTTTCCTAAATCTTCAATGGCCTCGCTGGCGTCGTGTTTTATTCACTCGATTAATTGCCATTGTACCCACCTTTTGTTTGGCCTTATTTAGTAAAATGGAAGATTTAACAAATATGAATGATATTTTAAATGCTGTTATGTCTTTACAACTGCCATTTGCTGCCATACCCACAATAGCATTTACATCATGTTCGGCCATAATGGGTGAATTTGTTAATGGAATGTAAGTATTGAAAAATTAACTATTTGGAAGTGTAGGGACTGGGGGGTTCTTAATTGCTTGGACTATGTTAAATAAGAATAAAAGTTCAACATTTAACCTATTTGGGTTTTAGAACATTTTAAAAATGTACAAATGAAAATCAACAAAAAATGTTGAAAATGTATAAATGTATAAAGTATTTTTTTACTAGAAAAAAGATTTAATTTTGCATTTGGTTTTTAATAACTTTATTATCATAAAATGCAAATTTATATATCCATGAATCGATAAGTAATCTTTCAACATTTTTTGACGCTTAGTTTTAAATGAAATAAAATTAATCAAAAAATGTTGATTTTGCAAAAAAAAAAAAAAGTGTTTTTTAACTAATAATTTGAAATTTAAACCAATTACCAAAGAAATTCGAAATTTGAACCCATTAGAAATGTACAAATTAAAATAAACAAAAAATGTTTAAAATGCATTAAAAAATGTATAAAAAATTTTTTACTAGAAAAATTATTTAATATTGCATTTGTTTTTAATAACTTTATTATAATAAAATTAAGCTTTAAATGCAAATTTATATGTCTATGAATCGATAAGTAATCTTTCAATATTTTTATAACGCTTAGTTTTAAACGAAATAAAATTAATCAAAAAATGTTGACTTTGCAAATAAAAGAAAGTGTTTTTAACTAATAAATCTACAATTTTAGTTAATTTAAAATTTGAACCAATTACCAAAGAGTAACTAAATTTATTAAAAACAGCTTTGCCTCTGCATGCAAAATGACAAATTTGCACAGACGATCGAGTCTGAAATTTTAGTGAAGATATTTTAAAAATGGAATAAAAATTAGGAAAAATTAAAAATTATGAAAAAGAAAAAGATTTGTATAAAAAAAAAAATGAATAAATTTAATAAACGTTCTCCTTTATTAAAAAAAAATTGTTAATTTTGAATTTTGTTTTATTTATTTTAAATATTTACTTCCTTTTTCTTAATTTTATAATTTTGGTTTTAAAATATCTTAATTTCAAATTTTTTTCTTATTTTTTAATGTTGTATATATTTTTTTCGTACCACTATGCGCCGCGATCGCTTTGAGGTCATGCCCTTGTCCGATGTCTTGTGCGATGAATTTTGCGACTCCTAAAGCCAAATCCTTCTTGCAAATACTAGCGAATCACTTTAAATTTGAACAACATCAATTTCAACAAAATATGTTGAAATCCAAAGGACTTATTTTTGCTTTTAGCAATTTTGTTAAAATTAAAAGTTAGACATAAAAGACAAATTTAATTATGCTTAATCGAAATGATGTCTTTAAACATTTTTGTAACAATAATTGTTCAACGAAATAAAATTCAACAAAAAATCCCAGTGTAGAAAATCATTACCAGATATGTGGTTATGTAACTACATACTTGGTAATGGTAACTAGTTACTTTTGTTATTACCTTTATATGGCGATGTCGCGAAAAATAATGAGTTATGGTTACACATCAGCATACGAAAAATAAAAAAATATATCGTTACCTATGTGCTTACCAGTACTGACAGAAATAATGAGTCTAAAAATAGATTTTCAAAAAAATAAATTATATAAAAAAAATATTTTTTATTGTATTTTTTTTTTAAATAAAATTTCCTGGTGCGGGAATCGAACCTGGGTCTACAGATTGACAGTCAATAGCTCTACCATCTGAGCTATATCGACATGTAATATTTAATAGATAAAAACATAATTGACCTGCTGCACACAAGTAAGTTTACTCGCCAACATACAAAAAATCAAAAAATATGTGGTTACATGTATTCTTACCAGTGTTTAAAAAATATTGAGTCTAAAAATAGATTTCAAAAAATTTAAAAAAAAATCGAGAAAATTATTTTCTATTTGAAATAATGATAAAAATAAGTCATTATCAGTAACTCATTACTATATGTTTTAAAATAATGCAGAAGGTATGTGGGTGTCATTACTGGTAGTCCAAAAAATAATGATATGTCATTACCGTTTCTACACTGGGATATTGATTTTACAAAAATTTTGTTTTTTAAGTTGAATTTCGCTGCGACCTTAATTTGTTTGAAAACGAAATTAAATTCAATTAAATATTTTTAATTTTATTATAACAAGATTATAAATAAAAATAAATTTTATTTTATTTAAAAATTAAAATTAGAAATTTAGGTAGAAGAATATTCTAACTAAATATATTTTTGGTAATGTTAAGATTTTTTAAATTTAACAAAAAAAGTTGTAATTTTAAATAACTACGTTCTTCATCTACTTTAAATTTTAACCAACTTACAAAAAAAATAAGTTCTGATTTAAAATTAAATGACAAAACGACATTGAATTGAAATTTATTAAAAAATTATTTATTAGAAAACTACTTATTTTTTGAAAAGTCATGAGACATGGAAAAGAAATCAAAGAAAACTGTTTAAACTTTAATTCGACGTTTAGATTTTCAAGAAATCCAATTAAACAACAAATGTTGAATTTCCATAAAAAAATCAAGTATTATTCCCTAACTTGAGAACTTAAATGTAAAAAATTATAGAATGATCTGAAAATATGTCTACCATAACAGAAAGTGGCATCTATTACATTCAACAAAATTTGTTGAACTTATACAATAAGAGAGTATATTTTGTTCTTTTGACCGCGATAAATGGAAAAATCAAACTCCACTTTAAAATGTAGAAACTATATTGAAACAAGCTATTTTATAAAAAGGATTTCTTTAATCAGTAACAGCGAACAAATTTTAAATTTTAAAACTCTACCATTTTTTTTTAATTAGGAATAGTTCAATAATTAAAATATCTTATATGCAGATTTAAAATTTTTGTAATAAGTAAAAGTTTTGTAAAAATGAATGTTGTGGAAAAATTTTATTCAGCCTTTTTTGATGTTTTCAATACACAAACAATTTTGACTTGTTTTATATTTAACTATAATTTCCAAAATAATAGCTTTGTTTGTGTAACTCTCTATCAGTGTTATCAAGAACGATTTTGACAGTTTTTTAACGTATTCCGGCTTTCTATTGTCAAAATTGTTCGAGATATCATTGATAGGAATGCCGCACAAACGCAGCTAATATAGATTTTAATAACTTCGTATTCAAAATTTTTTTATTCAATGCCAATAAAAGTCAACAAAAAAATTTTGAATCTTAGATTTAATTAATGTTTTTGGAAAAAGTAATAATTTGCTGTTTAATTTAGAAAATCAGAATCTGAATTATATTGTTTTGTTTTACTGTTGATGTTTTTTGTAAATAAAACTCAACAAACATTGTTTAAATATAAAATTATATTGAATGCATTACTTAAATCATAAATAACACAATTTAATGTTTTTGGAAAAAGTAATAATTTGCTGTTTAATTTAGAAAATACGAAACTGAATTGTATTGTTTTCTTTTACTGTTGACTTTTTTGTAAATAAAACTCAACAAACATTGTTTAAATATAAAATTATGTATATTGAATGCATTACTTAAATCTTAAATAACACAATTTAATGTTTTTGGAAAAAGTAATAATTTGCTGTTTAATTTAGAAAATCAGAAACTGAATTGTATTGTTTTATTTTACTGTTGACTTTTTTGTTAATAAAACTCCACAAACATTGTTTAAATATAAAATTATATTGAATGCAATTACTTAAAATTGCACATTTAAAAATATTTTACATTTTCATCAATTTATATCTAAAAAAAAAAATACTTTTGTATTGTAGTTTTTGTCAAAGAAATATATCGATCGAAATGTTTTGAATATTTTATTTTTATTATGTTCATTTTTAATTTTAATGATTATTTTTTTTACTTTTCAGGGGCAATAAAATAGTTTCCATATGTTTAACAATTGTTGTTATTGCTGTTAATTTATATTTTGTTATTAATCAAGTCGAAGCTCTTAGTATTGAAGGCGGAATTTTAGCTATAGTTTGTAAGTATTTGGAAGTTCCAAAAATAATCGTAATATGAATTTTAGAAAATTTTCTAATTAAATATATTTATGTTTCTTCCCAGGTATATTTGCCATTTTATATTTATTATTTAATTTATATCTTGTGATACATATGGCCGCATGCATGGGCAATAAATCTCTTACGAATAGTCGGGTAAGTTCTTAATAATAAAATTTAACTGTGTAAAAAATACTTATTTAAACTATTACAAGTAAGTCATTATTTTATTTTTAAAAATAATGACTACAATAGGCTGTTATTAGGAAGTCATTATTTTATATTATAAAAAAGGTAATGCAAAAGGTGTCATTACGAATATTTTGCTGGGTGGTATACGAAGAGAAAATATCTGGTTGCAATATGATCACAGTTACAAAGCTGTGTTTCGTACTGTCATAGTTGGTTGTAACAACAAAATTATTATTGCAAAAATCATGCTTTACTAATAATAAGTGCGTTCCTTCACTTTTTGGGTAAAGTTCGGTAAAATGAGAGTAAGCAAAAAATCCTCTCACAAAATGACAAAATTACCCAAATATAAAGGAACGCACAAAACCAATTTTCGAGCCCAAAAATGCATTTCAAATAAAAATATAAAAGTGCGTATAATTTTAATTTGAAAAATTGAACAAACACAAATATTTATTTGCATTTAAAAGTTCTTATTATTTTTTAATTAATTATTGTAAAGAACACATTTCTTTTGCGTATTGGTTTGTTTAATTTAATTTTGGGTAACTTTGGTAAAAAGAGAAACACAAATTCCTCTCTTGAACGCTCTTATTTACCCAATTTTAGAGTACGGGAACGCTTTTTGGGCAAGATTGGATTTCCGCGGGTTCCCGTGTGTTCCCGCGGTAACGTAAAGGAACTGACCTAATATGATCGTTTTTTTGGTTATTATATTGTTCTGTCATCCGCAATCATACATTATCTGTGTAACCATATTCTTCTCTTCTGATTGTAATCATATTATTATCTGAATTGTGAGAGATGATGTTAATAATAATCAAAATTATTTTATATTTGTAGCAATGAAATATAAGATGGTTATTATATGGTTCATTTCCTAAAACACTTCGGTGAAATGTTATTTCTATAGAAATTGTTTTTGTTACAAAAACAATTAACATTGAAAGTTCCCTTCATTTCACCCAAGTGTTTTACGAAATTAGGTACTATATTTTTTTTGTGAGCGTCATCGTTCAGTTAGCGTCATTTTTGTTTGAGATTTTGTGAAAAGAAGTTATGAAAAACAGTTAAATAAATAATAGTAAATAAAAAGACAAAACGAAATTAGAAAAACAATGCATTGTTATTAATTTTAATAGTGACAATGTTTGTGGAAGAAGGAATCCCAACTACACAGGATGTCTGGGCAAAATGTAGATTGTCAAGCAACCTTCAAACACAGGTAGATTTTAGTTTTATACAAAAAAAAATCCAAAAGTATAGAGAAGGGAAATTTTGGAAAGTATTATGATCATGAGGAAAAGATTACGACTATTTAATAATATAATTGTCGCCATCATAAACCCAAAAATATTTTGTGATCTTCGAATATAATCATCCAAACCATATTGTTTCTTTCCATTTATTATACTATGATTGATAAATCGGGCATTAAATTTAAAGAGAATCGGACCACTTTT
Source organism: Leucophora obtusa (assembly GCA_949987735.1). Classification (NCBI taxonomy): domain Eukaryota; kingdom Metazoa; phylum Arthropoda; class Insecta; order Diptera; family Anthomyiidae; genus Leucophora; species Leucophora obtusa. Next base: position 331,280,981 of record OX465295.1, on the reverse strand, counting down.
GGTCCTAGTACTTATCTAAACCACCTAATCGATATTTGCCTAAATTCACTTTTTCCTTAATTTCATTGAAGCACCCCAGGTAGAAATTGCCGACGTTAGAACAAAAATTGTACTGGGAGAACACTGTTTTTTACGAAATGCCGATACTACTGAAAACGTGCTTTGCCAGTACTGTTTTCTGAAAATTAATGAGCTTTTTTATTTATTAAAATTAAAAATTTTATAAATTTTACGTATTTTTACATATATTACACAATTATAATTGTAAATATATTTCTTTTCTTGTGAAGTTTCGAAAGATACATTAAAAATCTGTGATGTACACTAAAAGGACAGTAAAGTACTAGCAAACTACTAAATTTGTTATTAAATGTACTGGGATAATACCAAAAACATTAAATCCTAAGCCTGCGCCAACGTTGCGAAATAATTACGGCCAAGCGTTTATTGGTGTTATCATTTCGACAACATGCTAGTACAGTGAAGTTGAAAATCCGACGCATTGCCAGTACATGTACTACCGTCTACAATACCGGACCAACATTGTGCCGTTTCTATTTTTCTACCTGGGACGTTATGTTCATAATATTATCATAATGATCATAGGATCATCTAAATGATGATTAATTCGTCATCAGTGATCATAATATGATCAGTAGGAATCATATTTATGATCACTAGAATCATGATAATTTGGTTTCCCCAGTCATGTTCAACTATATTTTTCTCTGCGTGATTTTTCTCTATATTTCCTGACCACATAATCAGTATCGGATCCCTTTCAGGAATTACTATGATGTATGTAGTGACGGTCCGCTAAGTTGTAAAAAGTGTGCTGCGATTTTTAAATTATCAAAATAACGTCCTAAACTAGTTTTTTCTAGGACTTATCACATTCATATAAGGCGTAAAGTTTGGATTTATCTCGAAAACTGTTAAGTCGATATTTGCGAAACGGAAACTTGAATGTCTGACCAAAAATACAGTGTATAGCAAGGATTCATCATCCGTTCCAATATCGGAGAAATCGAGATTTAAACTTTTTAAACCCGCTTTTATGGAATTATACCCTACACTATGTGGTGGAAGGTGACTTTGCGCTGATGTTTGTTACTATCGAAAATATATTCAATATTTAATAAACCATTACTTGAAATTCCCTTCCCGGAATTTGGCTCCCTTCCGACATATCTCAAATCGTGTATGAAGGTTTTCGTATAATCAGCGTTTCCGACTTTGATTTTTGTGTTCAAATTATATTTCACGTACAGCTCGTTTTTTATTAAATTTTTTGTTGATCGTGTAAGAGGTGAGCAAATAAAATGCGTCTTAAAAAGAATTTCAGTTGAATATAAATTTAAAAAAATAGAAAAATTAATCAAATATCCTGGAAAACAATTCATTGTGTACCCAATTTTGATGATACAAAAAGTGCCGCATACTTTGGACAACAAAAAAACAAATTTTAAAAATCTGATTTCTTGTCTCTTTATATATATCGAACAACTCCGACACCAATCGGTTGATTCGATAAGGTCGGCGGCAATAACAACGTATGTTGGCGCCGGCTTGCACCTCTGGTGTAGGCTATCTCATGGTAGGGTTTGACCGACTATTAGTAAAACGTCTTGTATATCAAGTGTACTAGTTTTCAGAAATTTTTTTGTTAAAATTCCGTTTTCAGCAAAAAATTTAGTTGTATTTTTTTAGCACTAAACTAATTTTGAACTAATGTTTTACTAATTTATTTTGCTACAAAAAATGTGCTGATAACCACATGCATAGCGTGGACGACAACCAGATAGACAAGATGTAGATGTCGCAGCTTGTCTGGAAACGAAAATGACAAAAAAAGAAAAACAACTCTACACATATTCTATAGTTAAATTTTCAGCAAATAAATTAACTAAAGTAAAATTTCGGTACAAGTTTTTTGAGTTTTTTTCAGTCTAATAATATTCAGCAAAAAATTTAGTGATTTTAGCAAGGATTTTTTTTATTTACAGTCTACTAAATGTTAGCAAAACTTTTGCTGAAGATTACTATTTTTTTGGTAAAAATCAGCTCGCTGATTTTCAGCAAACTTTTTGCTGAAATTACCAACTTTTTTGCAAGCACGCTCCTGACTAAAAATTTGCTGACACAGTAACATTTTTTGCTGACTTCACTGACTTTTTTTTTTTTGAGTGTAGGAGCGTTATTAAACATTTAAAATATTAAGGAAAAAAACAAAAACAGAAAATTTACCACAATTTGCTTTGTTATCTCCAATATACTATTCAGTTGGTTTGACAGAAATTCTTATTAATAGCTAATTCCTTTGAAGTAATGCCATGCTAACAAAATATTAATTTAGAAAAGCTTCAAACGGTCCGCGTATGGGCGCCAAAATTTAAATGATAAATTAAAAAACTACTTAATTACTTGCAAAAACTTTAATAAAATTATGACAAAACAAAATATAATGGCAAGAAAAGCTATAATATTTATTCAGAAGGGAGATTTCATTATCAAGAGAACATTAAATAACATAAACACTGTGTTACTTATTTGCGATGGTCAGTCAGTATTTGGTAAAATTAAATTTGTCATGTACGTTTATTTTGTATCGTGAATATCTTAAAGTTCCGTGTTTTCATAATATTGCTGTCTTATTTTTTTAATATTAATCATAAATTCTTATATATATTTTATTAATAACTGACATATTGAGTCTCTTTAAATGTTATAGATAGTAAGGGCTCTATTTATGGTCACGTATTTTCTTGGTATTAATAAGAAAATGATAAAATATTCTATAATATTATTTAATCTTTTCAGTTTTTTTGTGATTACGAACTAAATTTAATTTATGCTTTCATTAAAAATTTATTGACCGGTATTTTTACATTTGATTAGAAACCATGTTTTAATGATAAATATTTAACATGTGAAAAATTTTGACAAAATAATGCAGCGTTACTAGGGTTTTTCTTTTCCCGGACTTTTTCATTTCCCGGGACAGCGGGATTTTTTTCAGAATTTCCCGGGATCCCGGGAATTCCCGCTCGTTAGAAAATATATAAATTCGACATATGTTGCACTTGAAAAACTCGATTACTGTTCAAACACCGTCCGACAAAGTTCATCTTTTGGTTGTACCCATGAGAAAATGCACTTAATATATTCTGAAAGGATGGCTAAATATAAAATATCCATGTCTTCCACTTTTTCTGGATCAATTCGTTTAATAATTTAAATCGTGAATTAATTTGGCAAAGTATGTATAATTTGGCAAAGTATGTATGTACACTTTTAAAATCCTGTACTATAATTATAAGACTTAGTCTTGTTGTGCAGGCAATCAATAAATAAATAAATATTTAGGTAATATATTTATATGGAAGGCCGTCTTAATTTTAAAAAAACTCTTAGAAATATATTAATTAAATATTAATTCGCCGTTTAAACGGTTAAACCAATTGTGAAAGACACGGGTATTTTATCTTCATCCCCTTTTTCAGAATATATTGGAATTGTTAATGGGTGCAAAATTGTGTCGAACCAGTTTTATAGTCAGAAATAAGATCGATTTGTTGCTAAAATATTTCTTAAATATGAAATCAAAAAATTTCTATTTCTAGATATTTTATATATACCTTTCTATGCAGATTTTCAAAAGTATCCGTCTAGAATTATTTTTATAAAAAAGTTTAAAAGTGAGTATTTTTCATATAAATTTTTAGGCAAATTCGCCTAAATCGTTTTATAAAAGAAGACACTACAACATTATTAAATAGTTTCTTAACTTTAATTGGTTTTCTTGAATAGACATTTTTTATGCCACTGCTACTTAAAAATAAATTATTTAATTTTCGTATTTAGTTGCATTTTAAATTAACATATAAAAAATCCAAAATAATTTTAAAAAGCATCTGATGGATTATTTTGAAAACAAATAATATTTAAAAAATACAATTGAAATAAAGGAATAACAATTGAACTTAAAATTAAATTATTTTAAATAAAAGACACTCAAAATACTTGTCAATTGAAAATATGAAAACATCACAAATTTTTTAATTTTAATGTCTAGTTTTTTTGAGGTATTTGGAACTGAAATAATGATGTTGGAATGTTGAATAAGGCTGGTTTACACTATAAGATTTTCGGTACGATTTTACTTTAGTACACATGCAAAACATATAGGCAAGGTTGCAGAATTTTTCCGAAAATATAGTGTAAACCAGCCTATACAAATATTTCTTTATTTGAACAAAGATCATTTTAAAGAAAAAAAAAATTCCGAAGTACATACAAGAATTTTTGTTGGTAAACTTGGTAATGGCTGATAAAATTTTTTCGGTTTAACTAAACCAAATTCAACTGGCATCTAAAAACAATTTGGCCTAATACAGTTTATCAAATTTTAAATCGTATTTTTTTAATTTTAAATATTTTTTGATCAAATTAATTTCAAAAAAACAATGCTTTAAATTTAAATCAAGCTTCCAAAATTGCAATAATATAAGCTAAAACTTCTGTAAAAGAATAAAAAAAATCCCGGGAAATCCCGCACAAAACTCCCGGGATTGCGGGATCCGAAAAAGGGCGGGATTCCCGGGAATCCCGTCCCGGGAATTCCCGGGACATAAACCCTAAGCGTTACCCAGAAAAACTTTGGTAATACTCGTATGTTGAGATTGCTATGCATATTAATACATTAAAACGCTTATCCTTGCATTACATCGGAACCACAAATAAATCCCTTACCCATAAAATATTCTCTACAACACGGAAAAATACTCTTAAAAGACGTTTTTCTTTAAAAATCTGTATTTTAAAACTTATTTTTTCAATAAAAATAATATTGCCAAATTTATTTAAATTCCTAACAAAACAGTGCCTGAAAGGTATTCACAGAATGGGGTTTTCAAAAGTGTTCTTTTTTTTCTACCGCCAGTTTCCGATAGATTAAGCATAAAACATATTATATGTGGAAAAATTTGATCTCTCGCGAGCCTACCGTCCAGTCAGTTTGAACTCTTAACCCTAAAAATTATAAAACTCCTAAATATGACGTTTTTCGTATTTTTTTTTATTTTATGCGCAATCTATCGAAAACTGTTGGTTGGAACCTTTCTTTGGATTTTTCCTTTTTACCGGGTACAAAAATATGGTAAAAAATTTTACTTTTTCCCAAAAATATGCTCTTAATATCAAAATATGCCAAAATATGCTTGCTATTAAGAGCAAAGTATGTAAAACATGCTTCCAATAAACCGATGCCAGAATTCGTAAATTTTGCGGATACGCATAAATATCTTATCCATTTTTCAACAAGCAAAAAATTACACAGCGTACACGTAAATTTGTTAAAATAGCAGAAAAAGTTACTAAAAATTAGTTAAAAATTATGCTGCAGAAAAAACTGCTAAATTAGCAGATTTTTTTGCTAAATAAATAAAAACAGCAAAATTTAAAACTGTTAAATTTACAGAATTTTAGTTATATTTAAATTAAACATTAGTTAATTGAAAATAACAAATTGTACTGTAAAATCTGAAGAAAATTTTGCTAAATATTAGTAGACTAAAAATATCAAAAATAAACTGTTATATCTACAAAATTTTTGCTATTTTTAAGCTAAATTTAGTTGAATGTAAATTGCAGTCTATCCTGCTAAAATCAGCAGAAATATTTGCTAAAAAAATTGTAAACTGCTGTTTTCAAAAGGCTCCATTTTTATTTGCATTTAAAAAAAAAATCGAAGAAAAACTGAAAATTTTAAATTTTTTTTGTGTTTTTTAGGCTACTAATTATTTATTTTTATTTTTATTTATTTACATCAGCTACAGTATAATATACATCAGCTGGAAAACATTAAATATAATTAATCCTATGAGAATTATATAAAAATAATGAGATAAAATCGGAAAAAACATTAAATATAATTAATAAGTACTACAGGGATTATATAAAAATAATGAGATAAAATCGGAAAAAACAAATTGAAATAAAACTTTATAAATAAAACAAAAAACAAAAAAAAAAAAAAAAAAAAAAAAAAAGAAATCAAAAAAATAAAAAATAATCTTAAATTTATGAACAAACACAATACTTATGTAAACCAAAAATAGTAATAATTTTTATTATGTATATACGAACAATACAACAAAAATAACAGAATAACAAAAATAAGATTGAAATTTAAATATTGAAAAATAAAGCGGGAACAAAATGATTAAATAATAATAGAGATGAGCAACTGTTCACAGTGGCACAGTTATTGCAGGAACACATATGGATAAAAATAGGTACTGGAAAAAGCTGCCGAAAGAAATGTAATAGAAAAGCAGGAACAGATTGATGGCAGAAATAGGCAACGAGACTGCCAGGGCTGGAACAGACGGGAAGGGCAGGAACGGGCTGGCAGAGCTGGGACAGACTATCACTGCTGGATCAGACTGATATGGCTGGATCATACTGATAGGGCTTGAGCAGACTGGCAGGGCAGGTACAGAAATAGCACAGTTATTACAGGAACACATATGGATAGGAATAAGTACTGGAAAAAGCTGCAGAAAGAAATGTAGCAGAAAAGCAGGAACAGACTGACGGAAGAAATATTGTAGAATTGGCAAGACAAAGAGACTGGCAGGGCTGGAGCAGACTGGTAGGGCAGGAACGGACTGGTAGATCTGGAACAGACTAGCATGGCTGGATCAGACTGACATGGCTGGAACATACTGACAGGGCTTAAACAGACTGGCAGGGCAGGAACAGACTGCTAAAACAGGAACAAATAAAGATGATTCCGACACAACGCAACGGATACAACAGTTAGCAACCAAGTATACTCAAAAAATTATATCCCACGCAATAATAATCGTTTAATTTTATATATAGGATCGGACACGGAAAATAAAAAGTTAAACTCATTAAATTGAGTACAAAGACAGCGAAATGGATTGAATTCCTCATAATTATATCTACAGAACGTCGTGCTTATTGAAACATAGTTCCTCGTTACACGAACTGGAACATTAAAATTAATGTTTCCAAGCAAAAAGCGCGAATCAATTTCCCCATTAATTAGTTTTACCATAAAAGTTACGCCCAGCATTAATCTTCTCTTCCAAAGTGTAGGAAGATCAATAAGTTGTAAACGATGTTCATATGGTGGCAATATTTCATTAACACTCCAACCTAAACCGCGTAAAGCAAATAATAGAAACTGCTTTTGAACCGATTCAATACTGTCAATATAACAGCCGTAGTTAGGGGACCATACAACAGATGCGTATTCTAAAATAGGCCTAACAAGACTAATGTACAAATTCTTGGTGATATAAGGATCATCAAACTCTTTAGACCACCGTTTTATGAAGCCCAGTAACGATTTAGCCTTATTAACACACGAATTAACATGCGAATTAAAATTTAACTTATGGTCTAGTAAAACTCCCAAGTCAGTAAATAATGCAACATTTTCCAACCTGTAAGCACCAATACAGTAATCAAATTGAATTGGTTTCGACCTATAAAAAGAAAGCTTCTTACACTTTCCCAAATTAAGAGACATCCCATTAACACAACACCATTCAGCAAGTTTCTCTAGGTCATTTTGCAATAAATTACAGTCTAAGACACTATTTAACGATAAAAACAATTTAACATCGTCAGCGTACATTAGAATTTCACAAACATCTATAACAGAAGGAAGATCGTTTAAATATAAAACAAAAACTTTTGCTGATTTTAGCACGTTAATTTGCTATTTTCCATTAACAAAAATTTAACTCAAATATATATAAAATTCTGTACATTTAACAGTTTTATTTTTACTGTTCCTATATTACTAATATATAGCAAAAATATTGTGCTAATTTTAGCAGTTTTTTCTACAGCATAATTTTTAACTAGTTTTAACTTAATTTTTTACAGAATTTTTTCTATTAGTGTATTTATGGTTGTCCTGCCTATTAATAAAACCAAATTTAAACGTTTGAATATTTTAATAGAATAAAAAAATAATTTTTCAATAAAAATTATTAAATCTCTTGTTAAAAAATTTGTCAATTTTAAATCAATAACGACTAAAAAATTAAAATTTAAATAAAATGTTTTTGAGAACTCCTTACCTGTTGCTGGGTAAATTGTTATATCGAAGGACATTTGTTAGTAGAATCTACTGAAAATGTTACTTAAAGCAAAGGTATATACAGTTAAAAATGCGACAATGCGACCTTTAAAATAACTAAAAATGTAGCAATTTTTAGCTGTTAAAAATTAACAACAGATGCATTAAAAATATCTAACAATATCGTAAAATTAACTGACAAATTTTTACTACACAAATTTTAAAACAACTGTTTTTAGTTAATTTTTTGTATATGAAAGTATATTTTGATAAAAAAAACAAGTTTTCCTTTATATATAAAAAACAGTGTAATTACTCAACCAAAAAAGTCTGTAATGGCTGCTAAAAATGTTGGCATTATTATGAGAAATTTAACTGTTTTGAGCACAGCGGTATTTTTTCTTAATTTTAGCAACATATGTCTACTAATTTGTAGTACAATAAAATTAGTAGCCGCTACTAAATTTTAGCAAAATTGTTGTAAATTGCAATTCAAAATCGATATGCTGAACTCAGTTAAAAAATTTACTAAATATCAATAATTTTAGTTTAATGAAATTAGTAGAAATAATTAGTAGACGCTACTAAATTTAAGTAAATTTTACTAAAAAATAAACAAACTGTAAAATCTAAAAAAAAAATAAAATCAAATTTAATAAAAAAAACATTTTTTTCTTCCGATTGTAAAAAAAAAATTATAATTACTTCAATATACTTGAAATTTGGAGTAAAAATTGCAAACGGTTATCCAGGTATTACCTTTTAATGCATTAGAGATACGATACAATTTTTTGAGTTTTATTTCCACTTATTGTTAAATTAGTATATTAGCACTCGGTTTTGAAAGATTATTAAAATGTTTTGCTGAAATCAGCAAAAAAAATCGTAATTTGTAATAAGAGAAAAGCAAAAATTATTACAAAAAAAAATTGTACTAAAAATCAGTACAAAAATTGTAAAGTGCGATTGAAAACTGTTTACAAATTTTTTACTAACTTTTTTATCTAAGTGTACTTGAAATTTGACGTAAAAGTTCGAAAAAGTTCTTCGGTAATTACATTTTTAAGCATGGATATAAAATTGAAGGAAAGACTATTGGTTTTTGGATTTTTTTTTTAAATTTATATTATGTGACATTATTATGTACACTTGGAGAATTATGCCGGTAAAATTAACCGTATATGCAGTTAGAAAGTGTAAGTGAATTAAACTGCAGTGTTTTTTTCTTTAATAACTGTCATAGTAGTTATTTGGTATTTTTCCATAGAAAAAACTTTAGTTGCAGTTAAAAACAACAAGAGCTTTGAAGAATTAATTCGTTTTTGAATGAATTCACCACTAATGGAATTAAATTTTCCCTAGAATTGAATGAATTTCTTTTCTTAATTAATTCACTGAATTCGTTCAACTGAACGCGTTCATCAAACAACAAATTCAAAGAATTAATTCAATTGCAATAGTTCTTTTTATTAAATCAAATGAATTAATTCACTAGTGAACGCGTTCAGTTTTATAAATCGAACGAAAAAAAAGTGAATTAATTCCCTACTGAATCAATTCACCACAGAATTCGTTGAATTTCATTTTCGTTCAGTGAATTAAAAAAAAAAAAAATTACGTTCAGTGAATTAAAAAAAATACGTTCAATTTTTCAATTCAGTGAACGAATTTCTCTTTTTTTCAATTCAGTGAACGTAGTTTTTTTTTTAATTCACTGAACGAAAATGAAATTGAACGAACTCAGTGGTGAATTAATTCAGTAAGGATTTAATTCACTCCGTTCGATAAAATTGAGCGCGATTACCAATGAATTAATTCATTTGATTAAATAAAAAGAACTATAGCAATTGAATTAATTCGTAACAAATTAAATCGAAAACAAAAACAAATATGAATTAATTCCATTCAATATATGATGCTTTGTGAATTATTTCATCGGATTCAGGATTGAAAAATTGAATTAAGGAATTAATTCTTCAAAGCTCAACTACTGAATACTGCACAAACAACTGCCTTGTAGCAATCCAACTTTTTGGTTTTATAACAAAGTATAGTTTTTTAAGCCAACTCAAGACTTAAAACATTTGTTATTAACACATTTTATGGATTTCGAATCATTTTTTAACTCTCATTTTTTTTCTTTACAGTGGGTCCAAAAATGGGTGCTTCCCAGTCAAAATAGTTTTTCAATTAATAATGCCAATTCAACATATGCGAGGTGAGTTTCAATTTAATAAATGTTTATAAAATTCTATTATTACGCAATTATTTATCAAATTATTTGGCTTAACACATACTTTTTACTTTACTATATTTTTCTGCACTAAACACTATTATAAAGCACACCTTTAAAACCATTCTTATAAAAGCACCAACAACAAGTATTAAAAAATTAAAGTAATTGGTGGTGTATAACTAATATCTCTTCCTAAAAAATTATCTATCCTTAAACTTCTTTACATTATTTAATAGCAATCGGAGAAAGTATCATTAAATTATGTGTAGCATCCCTACTGAAAATTTTTAGAAATAAAACAGAACCGGCGTCTTTAACACAAACGGTCCCGTCAATTTTACACAGCGTTAACACAGGTGGGCGAAATCGACTTCATGTAGTAGTCACACTTCCAACCTGGGATATATCACTGAACTGCGTTTCTTCAGTGACTTGTATTAGATGAGTTCTGTATCATTAATTTTCCCCTTCTGTGCTACTGTTGTGTAAAAATGAAACAGTTATTTCATACTTACGTAGATACCGGTTCTGTTAAATTAAATACAAATTTTCTGTACAGTCATAGAAATAAATCCGTAAAAATAACAGAAAAAGTTATTAAAAATTAGTTAAAAATGATGCTGCAGAAAATTCTGTTAAAATTAGTAGATTTTTTCCTAAATACTAGTAAAATAAGAACGGCAAAATTTAAACTGTTAAATTTCCAGAATTTTAGTTATATTTATGTCAACTTTTAGTTAATTGAAAATAACAAATTGTACCATAAAATTGCAGAAAATTGTGCTAAATATTATTAGACTAAAAATAGCAAAAACAAATTGTTATATCTACAAAATTTTTGCTATTTTTAAGCTTAATTTAGTTGATTTAAAATCAGCAGAAATATTTGGTAAAAAAATGGTAAACTGTTGTTTTCAAAAGGCTTGATTTTTAATTGCATTTAAAAAAAATCGAAAAAAACTTACAAAATTTGAAATTGTGTAGGTTTGAGGTTAAGAAGAAGAATAAACATTTTTTTTCCAAAGTTATAAACACATTATTAATCTGCAAATCAGACTAGATCTAGTTTCTGCCTTTTTCTTTTGGACAGGCGTCATCAGTGATTTTCCATTAAATTGTATTATTGTTTATATTTTATTGTCAGATTGTCTCTATATATATATAAATTGTTTTTTGTTTTTTTTGGGCTACTAATTATTTAGCAAAATTTTTTTCTAATTTTAGCAGGTTAATTTGTTATTCTCCGTTTACAAAAATTTAACTCGAATATAACTTAAATTCTGTACATTTAACAATTTTATTTTTGCTTTTCATATAATAGTAATATATCTTATAGCAAAAATAATCTGCTAATTTTAGCAGTTTTTTCTGCAGCATCATTTTTAACTAATTTTTAGAAGTTTTAACTAAATTTTTTACGGACTTTTTTCTATTAGTGTAGTGATTGTATATACCAATAAATTTACTACGTATTTGGGAACTGCTGGGTTTATTATATGTGAATTTTCCTACTATTTACTTCTAATTCTTCTATCTGCCTTGGTATGTCCTACTTTTTTATTTTTTAACCAATTTTTTTAATTTTTTAACTCAATATTTATCCTTTTACAAATTTTATTTTTTTAACAGTGGTGTGTCTATAGATATAACGAAAAATCCTATTTGTCCTCCTATTATAACAATTTCGGAAAAAGTTCCTCCTACTAATACTCATTAGCATTTAAAGTAATTAAAAATAAAATATGATATTACAATATTAACTCGGAATTAAAGGGGTTTTTTTATATATATATAAGTACTAAACGCAAATAATGTCTGATATTTGTAAATATTAATATAGTAACATTATTCTAAATACTATTAATAAGTTATAAAATGTAATTAACAAGTATTTAATATTTTTATATGTATTAATAACCTGGATATTAATTTAAGTTTTAAGGCAATATACTCCTAACATTTTCAATATCATAAAAAATATCATTAACTACGGGGTCATCCAACAAAGTCGAGTTTTATAATACGGTAATATAATACCTAATGGATTAGAGTACATGTGTGGCTTCACAGGTAGAAAAATAGAAACGACACAATGTCGTTTCGGTATTGGAGACAATAGTACTTTTTAACTTTTACTGTAAAATTATTAATTTTACGTCGGCTAACTTATCTAAAAGTACGCTCAATTTAAGACTTTCGAGAGTCATTAACAGTGTTACCGCTGAGAATTTTGAAAAAGTAGCACAAGAAGTCGTTTTTTCAAAATAAAGTCGCATAAAAAAGTCATTTTTCAAAAAAAGTAGCACACTTTTTTTTAACGGTTTTTATTTAAACAAAACACATCCAAATAAAATAAATAACAATTTAAACAAAAAAAAAAAATAAGAAATCCACCGAAAAATTTATTATTTTGAAAATTTGTTTCTGTGTTTTTTACAAGTTCATTAATGGGAACACAGTCTTCTATTTCGGTATCTAGCAAATTCGGAGTTGATAGCATCGAGTCAAAGGTTTTGACTTTTAACTTATTGGTTAAATTAATTTTCATTAAAAATGCCTTCTTATTCCATTGAACTAATTTTTATATTATTTTGTCTTAAAATTTAGGATTAAACTAATATTTTTTGTAATTCCAATTTTGCATAGCTATTAATTTCATTCGTATTTGAACTAATTTTGAAAGCTAATTTTTAGTAATGTGTTTTTCTTAATTTTAAAATTTTGCTAGTTAGTTCAAATAATATTTGTTTTTAAATCATTGATGGAACTCACAGTGCGCTATATTAAGTTTTAAATTACCATTTGTCGTAAATTTGTCATTTTTCTATGGATTAAACTTCAAAAATTTTACTACACTGAGAGAATTACCTGCATGATATCAATGAATTTTTGTATTAGATCTAGGAATTGTCACTGGAATTCGTCCATTGAAACTTTTCATTAAATTAATGCAATTTTTCATAAAAGTTAATGAAAAATTTCATATTATTTATTAAAAATTTAATACGACTAATGAAAAAGTTTCATTAAAAATATTTTCATTAAAACTTTGAAGCTTTTTAATAGAGTTTAAAAAATTTTTCATTCCTATTGTGAAGAACACTTCATTAGTTTAGTGAAAAAATTTCATTCAAACTCGTCCAAGGAATTCTCTCTGTGTATTTTAAAACGATAGCACTTTAACACTTAAACTTTGAATTCCTTTATTATATTTTCATGTCTCTGCTATCAGAGTCACATATGGGTGGCGCTATTTCCCATATTTTTAATTTCATAATCAGAAAATACCTTATTTCTCGGAAGCTAAGCGAGATACAGCACATTCGTCCCTCCGCACCTATAAATTTCGCCCTAAACTACATTTACACACGAGAGAAAACTGCTACAGATAGAGCAAAAAACACCTATAATTTGCTTAAATCATTCACAATAGAGATATTTCGAAGTGTATTTTGCTATATCTCAAGTAGTTTTTTCTCGCGTGCAAAAGTGTCTTTATAATCTACAACTCTCAATATTAAATATGGTAACATCTTGGGTTGGATCCGGAGTATCCAAAAATCCACATTTTAAGCGATATTTTACTAGAAATTTTTTATACCATTAGAGGCGAAGGCCCTAGCAGCCAGTCCTCACTAAATTAATATTTTTGTAAATTAATTTGCACTAAATAAATAATAATAATAATTTTTTATACCAAGTAAAATTTCTCTTGAATTTAGCCTAAATTTTTTACTTAAATTGTCCATATATTTAGCAGCTTGCTAAAATTTAGTCTACACGTGTGAAAAAGGTTAGATTTGACCTCATCTGTTAGATCTAATTAAATATCATTCTATATAATTATTTTATTCCTGACTACAAAAATGGGGGAAAAAGTCGCACAAAGTTAGGAAAAGTGGCAAAATTGGGCTAGTTTGAAAAAGTCGCACATAAAGTCAAAGGCCGTCAAAAAGGTTGCAAATTGCAACTTTAGTCGCACAACGGTAACACTGGTCATTAAAGACCAACTTCACTACCTTAACCAAGAGTAAAGTCTTCATCAAAATAAATAAGTAAACCGACCTTAATAAATTAAAAACTAATCGTTAATTTGCAGAAAACAGTAGTGCCAACAATTCCAAAAAAAAAACTGTGCTCTCCCAGTATAATTTTGTTGCAATTTCGGAAATTTCTTCCTGAATTTCCATACCAACTGCTCAGCAACAGGAACAATGTCAAAACTTTAATTATTTCCAATTTAGCGCTCATTATACCCTGCTCCATTCTCTGGAATCAGGTTATATTGAGTTTGTGGTGATGTTTGCAACTACCAAAAATAATGGGCGTAGCCCCAACTTATATTATATGCACTGAACCAAAAACATCTGTGAAATCAACTAAAATCCATATTAAATTGATGAATGGGGGTGATCACTATACAACTAACAAAACCTGTCTATCAATTTAACGCATTGTTTAGTAAATTTATATTTTAACGTTTAACTATTTTATGTAGTATTATTTTGACAAAATATCGTCAAATGTATTAACAAAAATTAGTTGTCTTAACTATTATATTTAATTAAATTGCATAATGATTTTGTTGTTTTACCAATGCATTTTATTAAATTCAACAATGCATTTTATTTAATTAATTAATTTTTTTTATCGATTTATTACTAATTTTTAGACTTATATTTCATTATTTTTTATATTTCACCAATTTCAAATTTTTTTAAGCAATATACATACAATGTCTTTTTTATAATGAATTTGATAAAATATAAAAAATAATGAAATATAAAATTGAAATTATAATATAGCACATACTAAAAACTCTTTATTTAAAACACATGTACCATTTTATATACAAAAACATATAACTTTATTTAAATTAATAATTCAAATACATTATATAACTTTCATTAATAGTTTGCCTTAAACAAAATAACAAAAAAATAGATAGATAATATCAAAATTAATTAAATGTACGATTTAATTGAGAACGTTCAAAATTATATTAATTTATTTAAATAAAAATTAATAAATCTTCAATTAGCAATTCACTTCAAGTCACAGAATTTGTTAATTATCTATACTTTGAAAAACAAAAACACTTAATGTTAATTTATTGATATTTCCGACAATTACAAATGCACATGCTAGCATGAGTAATGACGCGACAAAACTAACCTCACTAAACTTTTTTCCACAGATTTAATACTTTTTTTTTTCAAATTGAAGAAAAATTATATCAAATTTACGTTACTGCCCTTTTGCAAAATTTTTTACAGTTAACAAATTAAATTTTGTTAAAAAATTGACAACGAATTATCAAAACAACAATTGTTTTGTAGAGAATTATTGACGGAAATAAGTATGTTCATTTAAAAAATAGTAGTTGATTAAAAAAAAACACACATTAATTTGAATAAAAAATTTATTGTTTTAACAATTCGTTTCATCAAAAAGTAACAAAATTTTTATGTTGATTTCACTTACGACTTTTGGTTCAGTGTGATAACTCAGAAGAGCTGCATTGGTATTAAAAAACCGAAGCGATTTTCTCCACTGCACCTAACAGGTCAATTGAAAAGTCCCCGGCCTACCATAGAAAAACACATTTTTTTGGAAAAATTCGTTTTTTTTATTCAACATAGTTCTCTTCAAGGGTGAAACACTGATTATAGCGACCCTCCAATTTTTCGATACCATTTTTGTAGTACGATTTGTCCTTTGCTTCAAAATAGGCCTCAGTTTCGGCGATCACGGTGCATTGTCTTGGTGAAACAGCACTTTCTTTTTCTTCAAATGAGGCCGTTTTCCGGCGATTTCGTTCTTCAAACGGTCCAATAACGCTATGTAATAGTCGCTGTTGATGGTCCTTCCTTTTGCAAAGTAGTCAATGAAAATTATTCCATGCGCATCCCAAAATACAGACGCCATAACCTTGCCAGCGGACTGTTGCGTTTTTTCATGCTTTGGAGGGGGTTCATCGTGCGCAGTCTACTCGGATGACTGTCGATTGGACTTCGGAGTGAAATGATAGAGCCATGTTTCATCCATTGTCACATATCGACGCAAAAACTCGGGTTTATTACACTTGAATATCTCCAAACACTGCTCCGAATCATCAACTCGTCGTTGTTTTTGGTCAAAAGTGAGCTCGCGCGGCACCCACTTTGCGCAGAGCTTTCTCATACCCAAATATTCGTGAATATGATGTACACGTTCAGTTGATATCTTTAGAGTACCTGCTATTTCATTCAATTTCAATTTACGGTCATTCGAAATCATTTTGTGAATTTTTTTGATGTTTTCGTCCGTAACAACTTCTTTTGGACGTCCACTGCGTTCACCGTGCTCATTTCACCACGTCTAAACTTAGCTTACCAATCCTTGATGGCTCATTTTCCTGGGGCAGTGTCCGGAAACTCGCCATCAAGCCAAGTTTTTGCTTCAACTGTATTTTTTCTCTTCAAAAAGCAATATTTTATCAACACGCGGAATTCCTTTTTATCCATTTTTTTTTTCACAATAACAAATGTTGCTTCTCTCAAAATGCTATAATTCACAAACTAATGATCCGACAGCTGTCAAATTTATACACGCGTCTTTTGAAGGTTAGGGCTAACTATCATATCGATTTAATTCTAGTAGCGCCATGTATGTGTCAGGCCAGAGACTTCTCAATTGACCTGTTATGTGTATATGTATAATTTCATTAATAGAGCTCATGCCGAGTTTGGCCCAGTTCCTCCCGGTTTTTTATAGTACGTTTTTGTAATATTTCGGTATAAACTTGTTGAATGAATCATACCAATTAGAAAAGTTTCTAAATAAACAAGAGCTGTTTTTAAACAAAATGCAATAAGAAATTTTTAAAAATATTAAATCGTTTTCGCGAAATTCAAGAACAAAGTTTGACAGCACTGCCACTGTCCACTGGCACCTTCACTATGTGGTTTGGGCTTAAGAGTGAAATCTAGTAAATCATAGTGTTTTGAAAAGATTTAAACGTCTTCGAATGACTCAAAACATGTACAGAAAATTTAAGGAGTTTTTGCAGAGTTCATTTGATTTTGAAAATGAACTCTGCATTTCACAGAAAAAAAGGAGGCACCAACAATGTAATTTGTAATAATAAACATCTTTGTTTTAATTCAAATTCGATTTCCATCATTTTCTGTGTTTGAAATATTTGTAAATTTAAATTTTCCATATGACAAATTTTTTTTTAAATAAAAATTTAAAGTTCCAAAAAAAAAAATTTTTTTCGGATTTACAAGTTCTATTTAAAAATTTTTCTGTTTTTATTTACAAAAATGGTATGAGAAATATTTTTTTATTATAAATGTGTGTATGAAAATTTTTGACAGTTTTGAGGTGAATAAAATTTCACTAGCCCACGCCTCGGGAACAAGAAGAAGTCATTGGGTGCCAAATCAGGACTGAACGTAGGATGAGTCATCAATTCGATGTTTAGACTGCTCAAAAATTAACCCGTTTGACGAGATGTGTGAGAGCTCATATTGTCATGATGGGGATTCGTACAGTGGCCATATGAAGAAACAGGCGACCTTTTGCTTCGCTGTGCTTCTTCCACGAACAACTTTTGTGGGATTTCGCTCGTCTTGGAATACCCACACGGTCGATTGCTGTTTTGTTTCCGGCTCATCCGCATATAACCATGATTCGTCACCTGTCACGATTTTATACACGTCTTTTGAAGCACCAATGTCGAACTTTTTAATCATTCCCTTACACCAATCGACGCGAGCATTTTTTTGAGCGATTCATAAATTATGGGGTATCCAACGAGAGCAAATTTTTTTTACAACTAAGTGTTTATGCAAAATCGAATGTTTGAAGTGGAACTAATGTGCAAGGATACCTCTATCTCACGATATGTCACATGACGATCTTGCATATTATCACTGCACGCACTGCATCGATGTTTTGTGGCACAACAACCGATTTTGGACGACCTTCAATTCGTCGGCGACCGAACTACGACGACGATTGAATTCACTATACCAGCGATATACTGTGGTTTTCGATGCTGTTTTATAGCCATACAAAGAACCGAGTTCATCGACACATTGTTGTTGAGATAGTCCACGTCGAAAGTTGTGAAAAATAATCTAACGAAAACCTTCTCTTGAAATATCCATTTTTTGGCCAAATTAATTTTCTTAACTCACTGTAAACAAAACAAATAATACTTGTACATCAAAACCTTGTGAGTACGTTTATGCTAAAAATGTCAAATTTTATTATGGTGTTGCCAGATTTTAGCTATTGACATTAGTGTTGCCAGTTTTCGAAATATAAATAGTACCCCTCGTAAGCGGCACGGACAAACTCAGTTGAAAATTATTAAAATCGGTCCACATACCATGTTCAAGATCAGATAGGCCATGAAAGTGTACCTATACACTTAAAAGCAACATTATTCCTTTTGAGCCATTTTTGTAACCATCCATCTGACGCAGAAAAGTCAGAAACACCCAACTACAATGCTCTTTCACTTGCCTTAACCTTTGCAATCGAACCAGAAATTGAAATATTTTGACATCTAGCCTTAGCGAACCAATCAAAGCACATTTTCTCTATTTCAGAGCCAACCGCTTTAACAAACATCCGTTTTTGATGAACATTTCCTCTAGACTCCTATTTGGAACGAATGGCTTCTTTATTTTTATTAATTTCTGCGGCCTATGTTTTGCCAATATTAAACCTTTAAAAATAAAAAAAAAAATAAAAATATAAACAATTGCATTGTTTAAAGAACAAGAAACTTCACCTCTTCGCAATTTCGCACACCGACAATTTCTCTTCTCCAATCTCATTGACAATTTAAAAATTTTCTTTAATAGATAATATTTTTTTCCGCAATTTTATGGCTCTGAGGTAGTTGATTAATTTTTCAAAAGACAATTAACACGAGCTAATCTAAAAACTTCTTCAGCTAATCAGCAATTTCATTACCATACTCAACACATATGGTATGAATATGTTTGTCTTAACAGGAGAATCATCGATTTAATTAGCATTTAGAAAAATATGAGCCAGAGTTGGCAAAAAGAGGAACTTCAGATTTAATACAAGACTTGTTTGTGTGTTTCCCTGCTTCTTTCCGCTTATGAGAGATATTTTGAACAATTCTTTTAAATATAGTGTTCGCGCCCTGTTATTGGAGCGTCCTGTTATGAGAATGCCTTTTGCATAGAAAAAACTATGAAATGCTTGGGTCGACGAAATTTGTCCGGTTATGGGAGCTTTCCGGTTATAGCAACTGTCCGTTAAGGTAGCTTTCACTGTAATGGGCCTCGAACAAGAATGAATAAATTTTTCACTGCAGAATTAAAGGTCGAAAAAATTATTTTTAAAAATAAAAATTAAACAAACATATGTTGAATCCATTCATTGTACGGAGTATTTTTTAACAACTTATAATTTGGCGTCAGTACTAGTTATTTTTGTTTGACGAAGTCGTTTTTATAAGCAGTCTAGCTTACGAGCGTCTACTTATGTAATTACAAAAATAATGTGATATTGGTAACTACTTATTTTCCAACTACTAATAAGTACGTGAGTGAGCCTCATTATTTTACAACCTGGAGCCACTTATTTTTTATATTTTTATAATGCCGCGGGTAAGCAGATGCACAAATATTGTGCGTTTTTTATGCAACGAATATGAACAACTGTTTACAAAAAAGACCTTGCCCAATTAAAAATAATTAGTTTTGACACTGAATTATGCAGTAGACCCTAATTCTACTGCTTATTATTTAGATATGAGTAATCACCACCCATTGCTGAGATTTGATGGGAGGGTATCATACCCAATATTAACTTTTTGTTTACTTATTTCATCTGAAATGTTTCGTTAACTATCAAACATTGTATCGACAAAGATATTTTCTGTGCATTAAATACATAATTTAAATTTAAAGAAATTATAAAAAGTGTAACATAAATAAATTTGATAAATCTATTAATAAGTGGTCGATGGTTATGATGACTTTGGTGTTTGGTTTTCCATTGACATTTTTTTTTTGGTGTGTATCATTAATTGTCATCATTAAACATATTTTTAATTCTACAATATTTAATCAAATACACATACTTCTGTTACTATTTCCATGTTCCATATACAATACATACATATGTACCTGTTGTCTTTAATGTTGGTTGTCTTTCTGTCCCACATTCCACATAAACCGAACACAAACATGTTTTATTGAAAATAAAACCCAAAAAATTTTTAATTTACAAAAACACACAATTAAATAATACAATAATTGTGGTAATCAATCAAAATTTATAATAATGGTTGAAAAATCTATTGAATATTGGCTGTTTTGGATCAAACTCAAAATTTATGGTTTCTGTATGTTTTTCGTTTTAATAATTAATAAATTAATTAAATGTGTTTTTAAATAAAAAAGTATTTCATATAGTTTGGAAAAATTGTAGTGAAACAATTTTGAAAAACCACACATGTTTTTATTATGTTATATGGAAAATTTTAATCACAATTAAATTGATAAATATTTTTATATATATTTTTTTCCATCTATCTTGTATTTATCCGCTTTTGAAAACCAACAAAATTCAAAAATGAACTCATCGTTTTTAAACACAACAATAATAATAATATCCAATATAATTATTTTAATGGAAAATCCATAAAAAATCAAATAATTTGTATATAATATGAAATTTCTATGAATTATTCAAATATTAATTGAAAACTTTGCCACGCTTATGGAAATTTTTTAAACTTAAATGTGGGGCATGTGGTTTTGAAATGAAACAAAACAAATGCAAATAATGACTGTGGCGCTCTTGCCAATATTAAATGTACCGAAAAACAACCAATAAATAATATTAACATCATCATACTCTGCCATCGACCACTGGACTGACCATATTTACCACCGCTACCGCCAAATGTGTGTTGCTTGTTGCTTGCTATCCACGTGTGCCCCTGATGTATGTACGTATGATTAATAATGGGGTTGGTGCTTCCTCCGCGTAGTGAGCTGACATTATGCGATAATGGTACTTCAATATTTTCAGTTTCTTATCGTAATTATTAATTTACTTTTTTTCATCTAGTTCAAACATTTTATTTAAAATAAATACATATTTTAATTTTTCTTTAAGCTTTTGCTTTTGTCTTTGTATAAATCTGTAAAACTCGCATTTTCTATCTTTTTTTATATTCTTTAGGTTTTTCAAATATCATTTCTTTTAAAATATTAAACATTTTCATATAATTTTCTTTTTATTAGTTACTGTAAATTCTTTTAGATTTTGTGTATAAAATTATATTGTTTTAAATAAAATTATTATTTTAATATTCACTCTTTAGCAGCATATTTAAATTATTCTATAGATAAAAAAATAAAATATAACCTTTTTCTTTTGTTGTAGTGCTTGTGTTTTATTTAAGCCATTCTCAATCCTTTATTGCTTTTTTTTCAAATAAATAAAGAAATAAATAAATAAATTTTTTTTCGTAAGTATTATAACAGGAACTTAAGCTAATTTAGTAATCAATAGTTATTGGATAAATTAGGCTACCATCTCTAAAAGTTGGGACGATATAAACAAATTTGGAAACCTTGGACTGATAATATTTAAAAGCGGCACCAAATCATTCAGTTGATACAGCCAGAAATAGAGTTGTAACGACTAAATTTGGGTTCCGGCTTTTAAAATTTACTGTCTTTTGAAGCCTTCTCAAATCACTGTTTGAATGAAACTCGGATATGTTTAATAAAATCCAAATCAAATGTGAACCTCATTTTTGTTAGGAGTGCACCATTAAAAAGTGTAACACATAAAAAGCTGAATAAAATATGATTGAAATAACTAAATTATGCAAAAATGGTACTTAAATAAAAGGAAATTTCGCTACGATTAAAAAAATAACATTTTTCTAAGATCTATGAACAAATTAAAAAGTGGACAATTCTGAAAAAAAAAATTTTTCACATACATATTTCTAAAAAAACTACAATAAAAATGATTTTTGTTCTGCGATTTTTTCCAGTAGATCTTACATATTTTAAATTAAAAAATTTGCGTACATCGCAACAGTTCCAGTAACAACTAAAATCATTTTATTTCAAGTAATTTTTGGACCAAAATGAACTTAACATTTCCAGTACCAACTAGGCAGTCCGTCTCCAATATACACAAATTGTCTACTCTTGAACGTAAAAACCATACGTCAGTGTGCCAACATTTGCGAAAAAGGAGACACGGAGGAGATTAGAAGATAAACAAAAATCTAAAAGAAGAATGTACGTGTCTGTTTGATCAGTTTGGAAAACAAAAAATAATAACAGAAAGCTGAATAGGAAAGAAAACTACGAATTAGTTATACTACATTCAAGGCCTTACGTGGGTTAGATGGCTAAGCTGTCGAACTCTAGTATAGTTACGTTTGTAATGTAGGAAGGCACGGGTTCGATTCCTACAGCCGACGCACAGTGCTTTGATCCCATATAACGATTGGATAAAAATAGAAGGAGTGGAGACAGAGTTTTGAAATTTGGTATACTGACATAGAACCCCTTAGTTAAGAAAAATTTTAATTTAGTTAAGAAAACTTTTAATTTTTGGAAATATCGGGTCAAAAACACGCCCACATCCCATAGGTCCTGAAATTTAGAAATATTATATTAGCTACATAAATGGACGTAAAATTACATAAAACTAGAAACGTTTGTATCAATTTTTATCAAAATCGAAGTAAGGACTCTTAGTCCTGCCATATATCCTTTATTTTAAAATCTTTATAAAACCGATTGCGATGAAATTTAGCACGTGAATTGATATAAGGTCAAGCCATATTTGTGGCAAATTTGGGTAAAATCGATTCATTAATAAAAAAAAATGCCTTTCACAAAAAATTGGTTTTAAATGCTTTAAAATGATTTTTCTAAAACAAAAAAAATTAAATAGGATTAAAATAGGAAACCATGTGAATCCTCCATTTTAGGTACAGAGTATGTTCAGCGAACTTATGTGGAACGCTACGAGGAATATTTTTGTAGAACATTTTAACCTTCTAACTCTTCAATTAAAGGGACTTTTTTGGCCCCATTTTAAAAAGGACAAAAACGACCCGTAAGTTGCAGATTTAGAGGGTTAAAATGTTCCGCAAAAGTATTTGTCATCAAATTCTACTATAAGTCTTTGAAGATATCAGCATTGAAAATTTAACTTATGTGCCAGTAATAAGTAAAAACTTAAAATGTGTTTAAGGTTTAATTTCGTACTTACCCAGCAAAAATTTTTTAGTATTTTGGAACAGTAAAAATACGAAGCGCTTAAAAACGCGCTACAAATTCTGCTTTACAGAGTTGCGCCACTTTATGCGTATACAATACACAAAAAGTTTTGCAATTTGATTGTATACCCTGCAAAACTGCCATAAACGAAGCAAATCGTAAGCAAGTTATTTAAAAAATTATAGTGCTACGCTATTCCCTTACGACGAAGCAGGTTGTAAGGGAGTAAAATAAAATGTAAGTTATCCAAAGATTAATGCGTACGAAATCTGAGTCATCTCAATCGTGCTTTACCCTTCTTTAGTAGAGTTTAATGTATAGACGCCACATAAACATGAGTCAGTCTGCATTTTGAAGTCGGCAAATGAATGCATTTATTTTCGTAAGAAGTCGCGTTTAAATGCACTCAATGAAAATCATGAATTTACTGCATCTTTTCAGCAGCAAAAAAAGCACATTTTCAAAAAAAAAGTGCATGAATTTATTTGCGTTTAAATGCACTTACGAAAAACATGAATTTACTGCAATTTTTCAGCAGCGAATAATGCGCTTTTTCTCAAAAAACAACGTGCTTCCAAGCGGGCCCTTTGTATGGAAAAATCATGCCTTCCGTAAGCAGCTTTGTAAGGGATTAATTTTATTTATTCCCTTACAAAGCTGCATCCAGCGCAGCAGGTTTTTTGCTGGGTATTTAGAATTGGTACTCAAATGTTCCACAAATCTGGATTTTAGGGAGAAACCATGGGAATCTTCCATTGTAGGTATAGGATGTGTTCAGCGAAGTTATGTAAAACACTACGGGGAACATTTTTGTGGAACATTTTAACCCTCTAACTCTTCAACTTACGGGTATTTTTTGTCCCTTTTTAAAAAGGGGTCAAAAAATTCCCATTCATTGAAGAGTTAGAGGGTTAGAATGTTCCACAAAAATGTTCCTCGTAGTGTTTTACAAAAGTCCGCTCAACACATCCTATACCTAAAATGGAAGGTTCACATGGTTTGAATACTAAACACTCTTAAATGCGTGAAATTTGTGTAAAAATCATGAATTTAGGCATTTCAAAAAATCCATTTTTTTTTAAATTTGTGGTAAAAAATAGTAAATGATTTTTTAATGATCTATTTTTTTTGTCCATGGGACGAAGTATAATGCGATGGGTTGTTGAAAAATTATCATATAGAGCCAATCTGACAATAAAATATAAACACTAATAAAATTCAATGGAAAATCACTGACGAAGTCTGTCCATGGAAAATGCCAGAAACTAGAACTAGTCTGATTTGCAAATTAATGTGTTTACAACTTTGGAGAAAAAAGGTTTATTCTTCTTCTTAACCTCAGACCTACTAAATTAAAATCACTTCATTTCATGTAATTTTTGGACCAAAATGAACAGTAACTGACTGTAGTTTATTTAAAAAGTTATTAGTACATTTATTTTTAAATGATTATACAGTTAAAATGCAAAGAAATATATATTTAAAAAATTTGTTTGTCTTTTATTAAAAAAATAAATTACATACAAAAACGGATTTTCTGTTACAGTTAATATTCTCATTTAAAAGGCTTTGTTAAAAAAAAGAAACTCTTTTAGATTTGTAGTTAATTTGTAGGTCAGTCAAAAAAATGAAATAAACTAAATATCAGTTATTCTTACGGATTTTGTAGTTAATATTTTGAAAGTTAAAAAAACGAAATAAATGAAAAATCATTATTTTTATGGATGTTATAGTTAATTTATTAACATTTAAAAATAAATGAAAAGTTCTTTTGATTTAAATGAAAAATTAGTAGTCCGGTTTCAAAGTTATTTTTAATTTATTTTAAACTACATTTTCAGTTAATTTAAACTACAAACTATTTTGAGTGAAGTTTAACCCAACCTGAAGGGTCTTAAATATACTAAAATAGATCCAGTTAGGAACACGTTTTAAACATCACAAAAAGATTTTTTTTAATCGTGAGAAACTTTCCTTTTATTTGAGTACCATTTTTTTTTGTATAAAACACGTCCATTTTCGGCCCTCCCTAAAGCCCTTATGACACTAGCTTTATTTTGCATTGATAAATTATTTGAGAACAGTGCAAATGTATAGTCATAGGAAAATTACATAAGTGTAAAAAGTCCAACCAAACTTACAAATGAGGGAAATCAATCATTTACTGTCAAAAAACTTAGAAACATTTTAAACTTCAAAATGATATTTAGTTATATATATATTTGTTCCTTTTACTCCTGCAAGGAGCATAGTTATTGATTGTCCAGAATGTCAACAATTTCCTAAGTTTTTCCCTGTTTCTAGCGTTTTTTCTGTGTTTTTTTTTAACAAATATCAGCGAGTTTACTTTGAAACAAAGTGTGCATCATTGTTTATTTGTTTAGAAATTGTATTTTTTACTCTCCCTAATATTTGCTGTTTCATTTCATCAATCTAATATCAAGTCAATACAAAATTAATCAAGTGACATATTTTTTTGAGTGTACAATACTTATAATTCGGCGGCAGTACTAGTTATTATACCCTACAACGGTACTACGTGGACAGTAGCCCGTACCACCTTAAAGGCAAAAAACAAAAATGCGCGGTACACCTTCGAATATAAAGTATTTTAATTTCGATTTTTTTAATTGCCTAACGTATTTTTATTGCCTTTTTAATTTTTCTTTACACCTTCGGCATTTAACGTCGGATCTAATGTGACATATCGATTTTTTTTTTGCCTTGAGAAGACCAATCTTTTACTATAAAGGAAAAATCAAATGAAAAAAAATTTTTTTAAAAGTAAAAAAAAATTCACTTACAAAAATAGTAAAATTTACTAGATTTGCAGTTATTTTGGTAAGTATTTTCTCTCCCATGCCATCAAAAAAAGCCGCCAAACAAACCAACGTTAATTCTAATGAGCCAATTGAGGACACATGTTTAAGAAAATAAGAAAAAATCGGTAAAAACTTATAAAAATCGTTGAAATTGGAAAAAATCACTTACATTGAAAAAATGGTCAAAATTAAAAACCTCCAAAAAAAAATATCTGAAATCAGAAAAAAATCGCTAAAAAACGCTATAATTGAAAAAGCTTATATTAGAAAAAAAATCGTTAAAATAAACGAATGTACACCATTTCGACTGGTATTTCCAAAATTAGATGCAAAATACAGGACAAAACCTTACGATTTGTGAGTAACAAACCACCAAACTTTGGTATACATATGATATGGGTATTATAGTCCCTAGATTATGAATTTTAAAAACTCACACGTAAAAAATTTCAAAATAGCAGCGCAATGCGAAAAAGGCTTTCTGATACAAAAATGAATTAAAAAACTTAATCGGCGATTTCCCTTTCATTTGAGTATAATATTGGGGGGTGGAACTTGAGAAAAATTTTTTGTTAAAAAAAAATTCATTGTATACTAGTCCCAAAAAAATTCAGCAAAACATTTTTTTTCTCAATTTCCGCCTCAATATTATACTCAAATGAAAGGGCATTGGAAGGCCCTTTGAACTCTTTGGACAATTTTTAGATGTAGTATGGAATTTGGCGCAAAGAAGTTTTCCTAATAGATATTTATTAATCATAATTTTTCTCAAAAAATTAAAGGAACTTGGCACTGAAAAGTATTTTTATTAGATACCCTATAAATTTTTTTGTCGAATTTTTTCTTAATTTTTATACTCAAATGAAAGGTCCGAGGCATATTGAAAAGTATATAACTATTTGGAAAATTTTCAGAGTTAAGCACCGTAAGTTGTTTTTCAGGTGGAAAAATTTCACTCGAAGTTTAATTTTATAACAAAGACACAATCAAAACGAGTAAAAAGAATAAAGTCGGGCATGCCGACTATATAATACCCTCACGCTGAAAAAAAACGGCCTGTCCCAAACATATTTTTGCTGGTAATATATATATATATATATTTGGAGAAATTGTTAAACATATTCGCCGTGTTTTTACTAGAAACAATATATATTTGCATGCAAATATATATTGTTGAAACAATATATATTTGCATGCAAATATATTATGTTTGCCTGTAAATATATAAATGTTTGGATGAAATGAAATGACGTTATCGACACACATATTATATGTTTGGCAGCAAACATACCATATGTGTGTCATAAACAAATTATGTTTCCATGCAAATACTATATATAAATAATATATTTAGTTATAAAGCAATTATTAATATATGCCAAACAATAGGCGTATTTATTCTACTCTCCAAATTTCTCTATATTTTAATGGAAAAACATAAAATGTAAAATTAATACATCTACTGTTTGGCGATTATTTAATAACTAAATATATTATAAATCACATTGAATTTTACTTCTAATACAAATCTTTCATTGAAAAACAATAACTACAATCTCTTCATTTATTTTTTATTTATTTTTATTAACAAATATTAATTAAAAACTCTTATAATAAGTTAATACTTTAATATACACAATTAAATATTTTTTTTTCTTTTTAACACAATTTTATGTTTTATTTATTTTATTTTTTCACATCTTTCATAATAAAATTAATAAATAAAGGAAAAATATCACTAAATTTTCTGACTAGATGCAGTCTAGCTAAACTAAACGATTACACTATGCGACAGTCAAAATCGGGATGGGATGAAACCAACGGGAAATGTTATATCGGTCAAAAACAAGTTATACGTGTCCCGGCGTTTCGCTGGGTCAACCCTAGGAATCGAGATATATCTTTTTTTTTGACATAACTCGAGAACCACTAGTCCGATTTTGCTCAAACAAATTACAATTCCTTTAATCTGTTCATATAACATTTTTCTATATACTCAACAGTTTTGCCGGTAAAAATAAATGTTTGTTACCACTACCATAAAAATCAATAACCTTTTGTTTATTACTTTTTTTTAATATTTTAGGCAAAAAATATTTTTTTCTTCATACATTTATTTTTACCGGCAAAACTGTTGAGTATATAGAAAAACGTTATATGAACAGATTAAAGGAATTGCAATTTTTAATTTTTTTAAAATTGTTTGAGCAAAATCGGACTAGTGGTTCTCAAATTATGTCAAAAAAAGACCACCAAAGGTCAAATCGATATATCTCGATTCCTAGGGGTGACCCAGCGAAACGCCGGGACCCGTATAACTTCTTTTTTACCGATAGAACTTTCCCCGGTAGTTTGAACCCTTCCCGATCACTGACCCCTACCATTTGTCTCACAGTGTTATTACTATCTACAAAAGTTATAATGGCTACATACAACTTTATATGTATCAAGAATGGAAATTCGCCGTTTTTACAAATATATGTTAATTGTATCCCACAAATATAATTATTACCGGGAAATATATGTATAGTAACTATAAAAACAATATAATTGGAAGCATACTGCAAATACATATATGGTAGTTTGTAAATATACATTGATTACCTCCAAACATATACAAAAACGTCTTTTTCCTCCGTGCTACACCAGTCTGACTTAAAGCCAACTTGTGTCAAAATTTTCTATAAAATCATAAAAGAAGAGAAAATCGAAAATATAGCCCATATGGGCGATAGGTCGTAATATGGGCCGATCCTATCTAGAATCAATAGGCTTTTTGCTTGGGACCATGTAAGTCAGCGAACCAAATTTCATTAAAATATCTTCGTATTTGCGACCTGCAGCGTGTAACCAAGCCAATTTTGGGCGGACCCTTATATGAGCACTAGGTCTAAACATGGACCGATTTTAACCAAAATCAATAGGCTTCGTCCTTGGGCGGACATAGTTCTGTGTACCAAATTTGCGACCTGCAGCGTGTAAAAAAGACAATTTAGGGGGGGTACCCTTATACGGGCACTAGGTCTTAACATGGACCGATTTCAAACAAAATCAATAGGCTCCGTTATTAGGCCGACATAGGTCTGTGTACCAAATTTTTGTGTATTTTAATATTTGCGACCTGTAGAGTGCGCAAAAGAATGCATGTACAGACAGACAGACGGACGGACGGAAGACGGACATCGTTAAATCGAAATTAAAAAAAAATTCTGAGCCTATCGGTATAAGGTGGGTCTAGGACCAATATTTTTTGGTGTTACAAACATCAGCACAAACTTATAATACCCTCTCCACGTAGTGGTGTAGGGTATACTAAACACAAAATGTCACTTTTTCCCAAGAAAAATAATAGTATTGTACATTAAATATTCGTGAAAACAAACTCTATACAATTTTCACGTGAAACTCATTATCGTGAAAAATCATTTTTTTTTATATGGATTATAAGAGATTTTTCACGTGAAACCGAAACAACTTACGGTGCTTTAATATGGAATTTAGTGCAATGAATTTTTCCTAAGCGATACCCAATAACTAGTCGTCATTTTTTCGAAAACTAAAAGGAACTTGGGACCGAAAAGTATTTTTATTGTATGCCCTAACGATTTCCTTTTGTTTCAATATAATGTTGACAAAAAAATTTCAATTTACCAGCAATATTATACTCAAATGAAATGGCATGGGAAAGCCTATTTCATAGGTTTAGTATAGAATTTGGTGCAATGAAGTTTTCCTAATCGATATTTATTAAACGTCATTTTTCTCATTCTCAAAAACTAAAAGGAACTTGGCAGTGAAAGGTATTTTTATTGGATGCCCTATCAATTTACTTTCATTTAAACATAATTTTGACCAAAACAAAAATTTCTTCTTTTTAGTTTGACTCTAGATCATAAATTAATATCACTTTCTGTTTAAATTATTTTCAAATCAAAGAAAGATGATACAATTTTTACAAGTAAATTACAAGGAACAAAAATACATTTGAAAGAATTCGATAAGACCAGCAATACAGAATACGTATTTTCGGCTTTCGCTACAAAGCCATCATCAGTGTATTTCGTCTTGTGTGGGCTAATATTTTAATGTTGTCTACTTATGTGACCGCTGAAAGAAAACCTAATTTCGTATCAACAACTCAACTTAGACTAACATCAACGAAATTTAACAATGCCGTTATCTCTGAAATATCGTTCCCGAAATAAACCAAATAGCACTATCCTTAAAATACCTTTACCGAAATAACTGAAATACCGTTACCGTTATTTTAAATTCTGTGTTTCATCTAATTGAACGTGGTTATTCAGTATTTTTTTTATATCTTATACATTTGCAATATTATGTCCAATATAAGGCACAGTATATTTCTCGTTTTGCCACACATCATACAATAAATTGTAATATATATGTAACAAAAGATCGCCACAAATTTTATGCAATATATGATAACTATGCACACAAACATAAAGTGTGTTTGTGTACCCGAAAGTTCGTACAAATTTCTACAAGTTTTTACGGAAAGGTTTTTGTTTGTTTGTTTCCACAATTACTCAGCAAAGCCCAATATTTTGTTCAAAAGAGCGAAAAAATTTCGCTCTATGTTTGGAGCTCAAAATGCACAAATTTTTTATGGTCTATAAAAAGTTACAATCATAATTAATACAAATGTCACTTTTTCGCTACATTTTCAAATGAGCCTGTCTATTAAATTGATGCGAATTTCACACAAGTGAAAAATCATTTTTTTTATATGGAATTTGACAGCTTTTTTCGCAAAAGTACGAACAAAATACCGGGCTTAAGGAGAGCGGAAAAATAGAGAGTAAAGTGACAGTTCAATACCAGAGAACTTACAAGTTTTTACTGGATGAATTTTTGCTAGTAACAATTTGTAAGAAAAAAACATATATGATTGAAAAAACAAAACATTTGTATAAATAATTGTTAAATAATTTTTAGTAGAAATAAATAATATTTAAATATAAGCTTATTTACGATGGAAGAAGTAAGTAAGTGATCATTTTATGACACTTGCTAGTTTCTAGATTCTAGTTTTTTGCACCATCAATGCAAATCATATGTAGGGTACTGCTTTACCAACATCAATTTGACAGTTTGATAGTGTTTTTTCGATAAAGTTGTTCGCTTCACACACATTATTTCTCACATAAGGAAATTCGTGCTCTTTTCAATTTGGAATTATTAGCTGTGTTCGGGTACTCAACATTGGGATCCCGCGGGATCCCAATTTTACCAAAAAGCGTTTTCTTACTACACAATTGGGTAAATGAGAGCTGTCATGAGAGAGTAATATTCTTGTTCTTCTTGCACGAGAAAGCTCAGACTTTTTTTCGTGTAAATTTGGGTAAATTGTTTTAATCAGCTGTTATATCATCAGTTGGGTGCAACTAGTTCAATTGAACTCTTCACTGATTTGAACCAAAGACCTAATTCACAACTAATAGCTCTTTTAGTTCAATCGATCATTTCATTCATTCAGAAAATATGTTTATCATTTACAAAAATTAGTATAATAGTTGCAAAAGCCTATCGGTGATTTTACAACTCCATAAAATTACCGACAATTTTGTGAAGACGCTTTTTTAAATGTGTTAAAGAGTTAAATATGTAAATAAATCGAAGCTTTTGTTTAATATTTAAATCTTTTCCAAATTTAATAAATTATGTATTCCTTTTTGTAAATAGAAATGCCTAAAAAGGAAATTTTTATTAAATTCTTGATTTAAAAAGGGGTTTAACTAGAAAAGCTATATAGATATTTACAACAAATTGAACAAGAACTAGAAAGAGCGCTCACCGAAACGAACTATAATGCACAAATCTATTGACATTTGTTTTTCGGGCTTCAAATGTGGGTTTTCGCGTTCGTTTACTTTTATGCATTTTTGTTATTTCGGGAGAGTATTTCTTGTTAACTCTCATTTTACCGAACTTTACCCAAAAAGTAAAAAAACAGAGCTATTAATACTGAAACTAGCAGTGTCATACGGGCTTAATCCAATAATTTGAATAGGTATATTTCGCAATCAGCTATATTAATAACTGTTGCCAATTTAGCTATTTTCTCGGCAAATATAGCGATATTTCAGCTTGTTTAGCGAGATAAAATGTAATTTAGCTATTAGCGGGAAAACTACAAATTTTTTAAGTGACATTTTCGTAGAATATTTTTACATTTGTTTCTCAATAAAAATCAAAAGTGTTTTGATTCACTACATAATATTGCTCAACCTTCAATTTAATACATACACGGTCAATATGCTTGCATCACTTGGAAAGTTGTGCCATAATATTGCAAATGTATGGCCCACTTAAAGAAATTTGCAGTATTCATAGAGATACCGTTAACCTTAAAATACCTTTACCGAAATAACTAAATTACCTTTAAATACCGATACCGAACTAACCAAAATACCGTTATCATGAAAATACCGTTACCAAAATAACTGAAATACCATTACCCTAAAATAACGTTACCGAAATAATTCAAAATAGCGTTACCCTTACCGATAACCGCATCGTTTCGGTTACCATCCGCGGTAAATAAAGATCAGTAAACGGTGAATTTTTGATTTGTTATTGTCACATTCACATGTATCAAATAAGAATTTTATGTCACATCACGCTACGTCACGTAACGTTACACACTATGGGTTGTAAAAAAAAATAAAAAAAAAGTTTTATTAATTCAGCAAAATGCAAAACAAACTAATAATATTCCTAACCATATTAAAAAAAGTTTTATGAAAAAAAGTCCGGCACAATTGTCAGACTTTTGCTTTTTTCTAAAAAAAAATGAAAAAAACTAACTTTTACTTTTGTCACGTCACCCTCTCTAATTGCTTATATTTAAGGACCCAGCAGTTCGATTGTTATCAGTAACTAAATATAGATCTACTTATGTACTATGTAAA
The DNA here is from genome assembly GCA_949987735.1 of Leucophora obtusa. Classification (NCBI taxonomy): domain Eukaryota; kingdom Metazoa; phylum Arthropoda; class Insecta; order Diptera; family Anthomyiidae; genus Leucophora; species Leucophora obtusa. Next base: position 331,247,568 of record OX465295.1, on the reverse strand, counting down.
AACAAGGAAGTTAATAAAATTAAGTTTTTTCTTGTTTTTAATCTCATACGTCTGTCACGTATGGGACCATGTAAATGCCCATATATCTTCTTAAGGGTTAATATATTAAATACTCTATATCCGATTCTTCCCAAATTTGGTGCACATGTAGAAAACTGCGAGATATAAATTTTGTTCATACACGGTTTTTTGAAACTTTGCTGTTTTCTTAGCGTAAAATTAATTTTAAACTTTAAACGCGTTTCCCACAACCCTGAGTTCAAAATCGGCTGCCACTGTACAGCCAAGGCGGGTTAACCAATTTCGATTCGGGTTTTTTTCTTTCGTAGGCAACAAAAAACTCTATCCCTTATCGTGACCCTTTTTTTTGAATTTTGGTCAAATAAATTTTATATCCTCGAGCAAATGTGTTTTTTCTTGCCTTTTTTGGAATTTTTTAAGTTTGTGTGGCAATTTTGTTAAAAAAAAATTAAAAATAAAAATCGGGCCACGATAATGACTAGGGAATTTATGTGGGATTAAGAATCACTTTACATTTTTATTTTCCGATAATTAATGAAGGCTGCATAGTGGCAGCCGTAAAAGCCAGTAAGGAAGTGGCAACCCCGGCGATTTTGGCTGGGGAAATATAAAACTGATATTTCTTAAAAATACTACAATAACATGATTTTTAAATAAAAAAATAAAATATTAAAAATATTGTTAATTGAATTTTTGACAAACGTTCAAATATGCCCTTTAAAATGCTGTTGTTACAGTATTTAACCCCCTTAAAGAAACTTTTACTGGATGTTTTTGTAAGAAGAATCAGACGAATTCGTTAAAAAATATTTGTAAAAAACCCTAATTTAAAAACGTTTTTTTCAAAATTTTTGCACAAGTTTGTTGGGATTTATTTCTATGTAGAATAAATGCGGCGAAAAAAATTAAAGATAAATGTTTTTAAGTTTATGTTTTTCACAAAAATGTTTTAAGGAATTCGTCTGATTCTTTTTATAAAAACAGGCAGTTAATCTCGAGGCAAAAGAGTCTTGGTACCTTTTTGACCTAATTGTTTGGTCAAAAAGGTTTAAGTTTTTTTTTTATTTTTAATTTTAAAGGCGTGTTATTTTAAGCCTAACAAAGATATTGCATTGAAATTTTCTTTATGAAATAAAACAATTACTACAACGTTTGAAAAAACATCGACTTAATTTGGCTCCGCTATCGGCAAAAAGCCGGACTAGATTACAGCAAAAATGCAAAATCTTAATTTTCAAATGTGAAGAACTTTTATACTTTAAGAGATACGATTATCACACATGTGTAAGAATATTTATTGTAGGTCTTAATCAGCAGATTATAAAAATGCACTCCTTTTAAAATTGGTTCATAAATCGAAAAATAAATAATAAATAAAAATAAATCAAAATTTGCACATGCTTGAGGTGTCCTATGTTACTTTGGCGTCCAGTAGTACAGTTTCCGTTGGGTCTGTAGGGTCAACCGTGAAAACTTAAGCTCGAAATTACGATTGCTATTGGTGTGTGAAGTTTCATCTCAATTCGACCAAAATTTTTGAAAACACTCTACTGTGTACTGTACGGCAGAAAACAGCTTTAAATTCAGTGAACTTAATTTTTTGTTTTTCAATTCAATGAACGTAAATTTTTTTGGTCACTGCATAGATGATATATCCCAGGAAAATTTTCTGTTCCAAAGAATCGGTTGTACAATAGCTGCTTTTCATTCACAACCCCTTCTACTGTCGATTCTAACACCGATTCTTTTTGTTTGAAATTGTCCCAAAAGCAACCCCTTCTATAGCTCCAAAGTGGAACCGGTTGCTCTAGAATCAGTTCTGGAACTAGTTCTGGAACTGATTCTACGTCACCCACACCTTCCATATAGGATCCCCGGAACTGGTTCCGGAACCAGTTCCATGGAATCGGTTGCGGTGGAACCAGTTGTAGAATGGGTGTGGTTGGCTACCGGTTGTAAAAAATTTTCCTGGGATACATATATGTTACTCTTTGACATTTGGTGTCCGTGAACGTATCTCATAAGAATGTGTTTGATATACGTCCTATACATATACAAAAAATATTTCAAAGTGTGTGAAAAATGTGTTTGTTGGCGAAAGAAGAAGAAGAGTAAGATACCTGTGTAATCTATGATTCACTAAACGAAAATGAAATTCAAGAATTCAATGGGGAATTAATTCAGTAAGGAATTAATTCACATAATTCTGTAAATAATTCATTTTTTATCCGTTCGATTTATAAAACCGAATGCGCTCACCAGTGAATTAATTAATTCATTTGATTTACTAAAAAGAACTATAGCAATTGAATTAATTCATGACAAAATACATCGAACGAAGACAAATATGAATTAATTCCATTCAATATGTGGCTTTTAGTGAATTAATTTATTGAATTTTTAATTCAGAATTCAAAAACTGAATTAAGGAATTAATTCTTGAAAGCTCTGTAGTTGATTCATGAAAATTATTATTATTTTTTTAAATCCTTCCAAAAAATGTTTCTGCGCTCCAAAAATATGCTTAAACAGAGGAAACATTATCTAAGTTCTATGTAATTATTAGGGCAACGAATTTCATGCACTTAAAAAACGAAAATATGCGCCTATATAATGCAGCTAAAATAGAAAAATATCAATTAAAAACATATGAAATATGCACTAAAAATACTTAGTTTTGCAAAAATGACGCACCTTAAGACATAAAAAGGTATATAATTCAGTTATTTTTCAAAGAAACACCGAGTTGTTTGCTTTTTCTGTGGTCATCATGATTTTCAAGAAAGCTTTTTTTTTTTTGAAATAACAAAAACAAAGTTTTTTGTTTGTATCAAAATATAAAAATTTATAAAATATTTTAATTTTTTTAAACAAATTTAAAGAATTTTACTAAAAAATTCAAAATATGCACAAATATGCTTAAAAAGCTTAAAATATGCATTAAAATGGCACGAAATACGTATTTCAAGTCATGTAAATATGTTCATACATGTACACTAGGGTTATGACTCATTTTTAACGAAAATTTTACCTATCACCTCGTGATAGGCAATACTAAACTAATAATAAAAATCAAGTTTGCGAGTCATTTTGGCAAAAAAACCTTCCGCACCAATTGCAATTTCTAAAAAAATGTTTGCTCGGGGATTTTGCATAATTTACATAACGAATTATTGCAAGAATTATTGTAAACGACAAAAAATGTATCCAAAAGTCCCTCCAAAAAGGTTTCGTAATTTTTAACGTACATAGCCTTTAATACGCATCGTTTGAGTTTCATTTGTTTAAAACTTCGGAGAAATATTTTAAGTAAACTAAAACAATATAGACCAAAATTCAACCCTTTTGGTGCGGGAACTTTTTTGACAGTAGCGAAAAAGTAAGATTGCGTTCCTTAATATTTTTTTATGGCCTTTTTGGCTAGGACATGTAAAATTTGATATTTGCAAAATAAATCAAAAAGTCATAACACTAATGTACACTAGACCATACCACCTTACAGGCAAAAAAAAGTGCGCGGTACACCTTCAAATATAAAGTATTTTTGCAAGGCGATTCCAAAAAAAAAAATTTTTTTCCCAACCCCATGAAAAAAAATTTAAAAAAGCGACCCCTACGTTCGGCAACCAAAAAAATAAAAAAAAATTCTACTGGGTTTATCGAAAAACTTCCTTGCCAAAGTTTAATGATTTTTTGCAAGCTTTAATTTTATGAAAATGTAAAATGGTGACCCCTACGTTCGGCAAAAAAAAATTTTTTTTAAACCTGCTTGCAAAAATAATTTAGATTGGACGGTGTACGGCAAACTTTTTTTTGAGGTACGGTCTAATCCCGGGTTGGCAAGACTTTTTTCGCTGCGTGCCAGAAACGGAGAATTTTTTTGTAAAAATTTCTCGCGTGCAACCTTAATTTTGCTTCTTTAAAATTTGGAAAATTTCTCTTAAAAACATCATTGCAGATGTACATATTTATCAGCGTTACGGATATCCACCATTAATTAATCCCAAAGGGAACAATTAAATAACATCCAAGAAATGACGTAAAAATGTTTGAATTTATTTTTTTGGGTGTTTATTTAATCTTTAAATATTAAAATTATTTCATTATGAAAAAATCCCCAATGAAATAAAATTAAAACAGTTTGAACATTATTGCCTTTTAATTTTTTTGGGGGGTTATTCCACTTTTGGTGGTTTTTTTAATTTTGTTAAAAAAAAGTTAAATTAATGGGCGCCATCAAATATTTAAGTACGTAAGAAATTAGTTGAAAAATGTGTTTCAGGCAAAAATTTAATTTATCATCATAATAATGAATAAAAAGCGAATATTATGAATTTGAACAGAAAAATTTCTATTTCAGATGAAATGGGTCTGGGAAACACGATCAAAACCCAATTTCAAATTCCAACAAAGGGGGTTATTTCATTATGAAACTCATTTTCAGCCTTTATTTCATTTTCCTTTAAAAAAACTTAATTTTTTAGATCCAATTTTATTACATTTTTTTTTCCATTTTTGTGCAATTTTCAGGTAATTTTATTTCTCCGAATATGAGGCATTTTCTCATCGAAACATTTAAACTTCTTTCAATCTAGAAATTTTCCCAGAATTTTCTGACAATCGAACTTGCGAGTTCTTTATTAACCATATTTCTTTAAACCAAATATGGTGGTAATACAGAGTTTTATTCATTTTAAAAGACGATTTACAAGCTCTATGAAAAATTTCAACATTATGGAGTTTAATCACAAATTTTTGTAACGAAGTTTAACATTTAACAGAATTTTTGCCGGTCTTCTAATGGTTTAAATTTTTTGAAAATATCCAACAAAACGTCGCGTGCCACCTAAAATCCACTCGCGTGCCACTACTGACACGCGTGTCATAGTTTTGCCACCCCTGGTCTAATCTAAACTAGACCGTACCACCTTACAGGCAAAAAACAAGTGCCAGTTGCCTTCAAATATAAAGGCAACTTTCAAGGCAATTCCAAAAATTTTTTTTTCCCGAACGTAGGGGTCGCCTTAATTTTTTGTTATTACTTCGGCATTTAAAGTCGTATTTTAAAGTGTGATACATCCCAGGTAGAAATTGCCAACGTTACAACAAAAGTTGTACTGGGAGAGCACTGTTTTTTACGAAATGCCGGTACTACTTAAAACGTGCTTTGCCAGTACTGTTTACTGAAAATTAACGAGCTTTTTTTAATTTATTAAAATTAGAAATTTTATAAATTTTACGTATTTTTACATCTATTACACAATTATTTATGTAAGAGAGACATCGCCATTCTTTTCTTGTGAAGTTTCGAAAGAACACATTAAAAATCTGTGATGTACACTAAGAGGTCAGTAAAGTTCTAGCAAACTACTAAATTTGTTATTAAATGTACTGGGATAATACCAAAAAAATAAAATCCCAAGCCTGCGCCAACGTTGGGAACTAACTACGGCCAAGCGTTTATTGGTGTTATCATTTCGACAACATGCCAGTACAGAGAAAGTTAAAAATCCGACGCATTGCCAGTACATGTACTACCGCCTCCAATACCGGGCCAACATTGTGCCGTTTGTATTTTTCTACCTGGGATGTATCTTCCCAGGTATTGCATGTAGTGGCAATGCATCGGATTTTCAACTTTCACTGTACTGGCATGTTGTCGAAATGATAACACCAATAAACGCTTGGCCGTAGTTATTTCCCAACGTTGGCGCAGCCTTGGGATTTTATTTTTTTGTTATTATCCCAGTACATTTAATAACAAATTTAGTAGTTTGCTAATACTTTACTGTCCTTTTAGTGTACATCACAGATTTTTAATGTATTTTTTCGAAACTTCACAAGAAAAGAATGGCTATGTCTCTCTTACATAAATATAAATAATTGTGTAATAGATGCAAAAATACATAAAATTTATAATTTTAATAAAGTAAGCTCGTTAATTTTCAGAAAACAGTACTGGCAAAGCACGTTTTAAGTAGTACCGGCATTTCGTAAAAAACAGTGCTCTCCCAGTACAATTTTTATTGCAACGTCGGCTATTTCTACCTGGGTCTTTTTGGCCCTGCCGTGATGTTTTGTAATACAAATACTGGCAAAACGATTTTTGCAAACGCTGGCAAGGCGTCCCAAATGAGTGTTCTGCCAGCCATTTATTTTTACCATCGCGGTTACCCAGTGGTATGCAGGTACTTGATTTTTTGTACCACTGTCAATTTCTGACTGGGATGTTTCAATATTAATAAAATGTACCACATTATTAATTAACAACTATTAAATAATTATAAAACGCTTTATTCTATAAAAAGATTACCCAGGTAGAAATTGCCGACGTTACAACAAAAGTTGTACTGAAAGAGCACTGTTTTTTACGAAATGCCGGTACTACTTAAAACGTGCTTTGCCAGTACTGTTTTCTGAAAATTAACGAGCTTTTTTTAATCTATTAAAATTAACAATTTTATAAATTTTACATATTTGTACATCTATTACACAATTATTTATGTAAGAGAGACATCACCATTCTTTTCTTGTGAAGTTTCGAAAGAAGGCTGAGTTCCAAAACGTCATTTGCAATGCAACTGAACAAAGTCATGCATTCGTAAACGCAATTGATGCGCATATAAAAAGCAAACTGTGCATCACAAATGTTGTTGATGCTTTGTTGACATGTTTTTATTACAAAGTAAGCAACACATTTGTTTGCTTTGTATCGAAACAGTAGTAAAACCGCAAACACTGCAATGTGTTTTGACGTTTAGGAACTCACCCAATACATTAAAAATTTGTGATGTACACTAAGAGGACAGTAAAGTTCTAGCAAACTACTAAATTTGTTATTAAATGTACTGGGATAATACCAAAAAAATAAAATCCCAAGCCTGCGCCAACGTTGGGAAATAACTACGGCCAAGCGTTTATTGGTGTTATCATTTCGACAACATGCCAGTACAGTGAAAGTTAAAAATCAGACGCTTTGCCAGTACATGTACTACCGTCTCCGATACCGGGCCGACATTGTGCCGTTTGTATTTTTCTACCTGGGTAGTTACATAACTTAAAAATTTTTACAAATAAAGGAAAATTTAAATCCCGAAATCGCGTAAAATCCCGGGATCGGGATTTTCAGAATCCCGAATCCCAGGATTTTCAAATATCAATCCCGATTGGCATCCCTAATGTGCACTAAAAATGGACATAAGACATTTTTTTTATGCAAAATGATGATTTTTCTTATTGAAAATACAATTGTTGTATGTCATACAGTCTCGATTGCAGTCATTTATACAAACAAGAAAAGATATAATGTAGAGAAGAAAAATTTAAAGGACACGTATTTTTTTAGCTGCCCAAACTCATATTTAAGGGTTAAAAAATGGGATCAAAAAAAGCGCAATTTTCGGTTTTATCGTTTTATTTCATATTTCTTCTAAAGTAACTTTAGGAAAATTTGTTGTCAAACGAGAGAGGCCGTTATCGGTGTATAAAACATGTCTAAGCATTCTTATTTGTTTATGTTCGAGAGAAAAACATCGATGTATCATACTTTAAGATCCGACTGTAAATGCCAAAGATATAACAAAAAATGTAAAATAGCGACCCCAACGTTCGGCAAAAAAATTTTTTTTTTTTTGAAATTGCCTTGCAAAAATATTTCATATTGGAGGGTGTACGGCGCACTTTTTTTCTGCCCATAAGGTGGTACGCTCTACTGTTTATTAGACCGACTCACGAAAAAAAGTAAAAAAGTGACCCCCTCAAAATAAACCTTGGTTTGTTTTATGATGATTCCCAAAATATTTCGGGTCCAGCAATGCGATCTCACGAGCTGGACCATTTTTAAAAAAAAAGGTCTTTTTAGTTTTTGTAAGAAATTTGCATCTTAGCTGAAGACAACATACTCAATACCCAGCAAAAAATACTGCTGGCTTGGAAGCAGGTTCGTCGGGGAAAGAAAATAGTGTAGCGCTTGCATTATTGCTGATATAAGGCATGATTTTTGTTCGAGATAGCTCGCGTGAAAGCACTTGTTTCGATATCCGATATGCGCTTCTATCATAGCTTCAAATAATGGCATGAAATCACAGCTTTTAGCTAGTAAATTCGTCTATCATTGTCATTCTTTCGTGCTTTGTTAGAGCGATAAAGTGTGGTGAACAAAACTCTATTGCCTTTTTAACACACTAATGCAAGCTACTATAAATCCTCAGAAGCAGTAAACGAAGCAGAACGAAGCAGAAAAGAAGAACTAATCATTTTTACCGCTTCCGAATTTCTGCTGGGTATGGATATCATATAAAAAGTTTTTTAAAGGCGCGTCCAGCGGTATATATAACATGTTCAGCATATCCTCACATGTCCTATTTTCAAGGATATTCTATAAAAAAAAATTTTTTTGACTCTTGTACAGAGATATTTGTGATTGAAATGTCAAACTTACATATCATAATCTATAGACGATTTAAGTGAACACGTGTTTCAGATTTTTTTGAAATTCGCTATTTTTCGCATTTTATCAGAATTTAAATGTGGTGGAAATAATATCCCTACGGGAAATTTTAACAAACTGTCACCGAACTGGCCCCTTTACATGAAATAGACTGGTCACTTTTACATGGCGTTGTCATAGGAGGTAGAAATTGACCCCTTGTGACATGTCACAAGACAAATCCTAGGACAGGTTACTGAACTCTCATAAAAAACAAAGTAGGACAGGTTACTGAACTCTCATAAAAAACAAAGTTCAGGGACCTGTCCTGGGATTTGTCTTGTGACATGTCGCAAGGGGTCAATTTCCCCCTCCTATGACAACGCCATGTAAAAGTGACCAGTCTATTTCATGTAAAGGGGCCAGTTCGGTGACAGTTTGTTAAAATTTCCCGTAGGGATGTTTTAAATAGGGCAATATGGATACTAAAACTTTTCTTTTGACAAGTAAATCATCGCTGAGTGGATATACATAGTATGGAATTTTGCAAATTTCGTACATTTTGCATGATGCTCTGGACCAAATTTTGTTTATCCAAAGTTTTTGTACCCACGTACTAGCCGGAAATACAGTTTCATTGTGTGTAATAAGCAGGGCAAGTTTAAAATGGCACAACAAAAAGTTGAAATTGGCAGGCAAAATGGCACGAAAAAATAGTAAAATTCGCACAAAAAACGCAAAAATGGCACGGTTATCCAAAAATTTTAAAGTATAATAGTTGATTGAAGTGTCTTTCTAAATGTTTTCAACAAAAATACAATAATGAAGGAATTTACCGTTGAACTGCTAAAGTGTATTCGCCGTATATTAGTATGATTTAAAAAAAAAATCTGGAATTTTATTAAATATTAAATATGATTCCCTTGTGTTTCCTTCTTCATATAAATCAACTCTAAAAAATATCGTTTTTTTTTAATTTTTTCCAAAAATTGTTTACAAAGATTGCCCTTTTACTGAATTGTATTTATAGCATTATTATAATGAAAAGTCTAAAAAAAGAGACAAAATGGCTTTTTTTGGAAAGGATTTGTAAAATTGGAATTTTTACAAAATAAGTGAAAAAATGGCAAAAATTACATTTAATGGCAAATGCCAAAAAAAAACTTGCCCTGGTAATAAGAAATTAACTTTTTAGAAGTTTTTGTGGATTTTCGAACCACTCTAATCGCTATCTGGTGTATTTTGAAAAAGCAAAAAAAAAAGTTTTTTATATTAAATTTTGTTGTAGAATCGAATGGTAAAGTCAGATTTCCTATAAATGCAGCAGTTTTTGCTCTGGAGGGAAATGGACTTAAAATCAGCGTTTTTGGCCGACTTGCGCCAGTGGAAGGAGATGAAATAAAAAAGAAAAAAAACGCCATTCATTTTTTCTATGCAAAAATTTTAAAAAAAGTGATGATATCCGAAAATCAAATTTTTATGACGAACTCTAATATATGTATATATTAGAGCACCCATATGTGCAAAAGTGTAATTTTTCCAGCTCTCCGCACATTTTCGAATAGGTTTAGAGTAAAAAATAAGATCTGTGCAAAAATTAGTTTTCAAGGATTTATCCATTTATAACTCTTAAACTAGAAGCTTCTGGTGATTAAGTTACATACAGTGCTGTGCAATATAATAGGCACATTTAAATTTTTTCTAATTTTATTCTCGTTGCCTTTATTTTTAAATATCAAAATAGTGGATAAATTCACCCCAAAATGCGAGGAGATTGTTCAGAGAATGGTGCAGAATTTTAACGTGATGTCTGTTTTTTTATTTTGTCACTTATTTTAGGTAGGCGTGGCTTTTAATGAAAAATAAGCGATATCGACCTTTTATCACAAATTACATAGTAAAATTTAGAGAGTACTGATCAGTTCTGTAAAAGCTGTATATTTTTGGAATTCCTATAATATTTCCCTAAGTCTTACATTATTTTTTTCTACAAATGGTCGCCAAACTTATAATGACACTTTAAAGTTTCAGTGTTGTTAACTCTATTTTAAAATCGCTAAAAACAAAGAAAAATCTGGTCATGTTTAAAGCGCTGTCATTTTAAGTCTGGAGACTATTTGTGGTTAAAGATAATGCAAGATTTAAGGAAAGTTTATACAATTTGCAAAAATATACAGTTTGTATAGATCCGATCAGTGCTCGCTTAATTTTCCTATGTAATTTGATAGAAGGTCGATATCGCTTATTTTTCATTAAAAGCCACGCCTACTGTAAACAAGTTGCAAAATAAAAAAACAGACATTACGTTAAAATTCTGCACCATTTTCTGAACAACCTCCTCGCATTTTGGGGTGAATTTATCCACTATTTTGATCTTTAAAAATAAAGGTAAGGAGAATAAAATTAGAAAAAAATTTATATGTGCCTATTATATTGCACAGCACTGTAGCTGTTATTTACACAATGAAAAGGCAAACATTTTCTTTATACAAACTTTTAACCCTCTCATGACCGTTAGTGGTGTTTTAAGCGGTAAACATTGAAAATTTGTGTCAAAACTAAATTTGGAATGTCTCTCATTTAATTTTGGAGATCTGTAAAAACGTATACTAGACCATACCACCTTACAGGCAAAAAAAAAAAAACAAAAGTGCGCCGTACACCCTCCAATATGAAGTATTTTTGCAAGGCAATAAAAAAAAAAAATTATTTTGCCGAACGTAGAGGTCAAAAGTGTTATTTTTTCACCTTTACACGCATTTTCCTGTAGATTGGGCGTAAAAAATAATATCCCCACGAAAACTGATCCTCTCGGATTAAAACAGGCCAGTCAGCCGCGGCTTTTAGGCCTAAAAATGGACTAAAATTAGTTCAAAGCGTCTTTGCGCTATAACTCTTAAAGTAAAGGTTTTACAGAAAAATATTAAATGGGCATATCTACAGGAAATGAAGTGGCTAGCATTTATCTCATACATACTGTTGAAGTATCAATGACGCGTCAAAAAAAATCAAAATTTGTGTTTTTTTTTGCTTTTCCTATTGTAAATTTTAATTATTCGAAAAACCAAAAAACCGGCTTGTAAAATGTCGAAGCGATCACCCTAGGAAATAAGCTAATTTTAATATAGGAATTAAAACAAATTTAAATATTACGCTTGACTAAAATCTATTTTGTTTATTTTGTGTTTTTTTAGAATTTCAACAAACCCAGATACGGAAGTTGACATCAATAATGAAGAGGATGCGTAGCCATTACTAGCTGGTATAGAGTCGGAAGATAGTGACGATAATGATGTGAATGCAAGTAGTTGTAGCAACAAACCAATAATTGCCAATGGAACAAGTGTCATTAGCTAACATCAACTTAAATGGAATATATTTGTACGTTTTTAAGAAGAAAAAAAATTAAAAATCACAATTTGTTAAACATTAAGGAAATCTAAATCAATACACACCAAAGGCAAAAAAAAAAAAAACAAATTCACACTAATAATTAGTTAAATATGCAAAATTTAAATACGAATAATTATTCTAAATTTAATTAAATAGGAAGAGAATACACAATAATTACTTTTAGGTTTTTAAATGTTTTAGGTAAGATAACAATTTAAATAATTGGTTTTTATTTCAATTTATATTATACATTCGGTTTTTTATGTGTTCAAACAAATTAAAAAAAAAAAATCATCACAATTGAATATTTACACAATTAACACATTTTTTAATTTTTAAACGTATTTTTTTAAAAGTTTTAAAAATTTTTTATTCAAATTTTATTTGTTTTATTTATTGTTTTTCAAAAATCAAAATTTTTGGAAATAAGTGTTTTTATTTTCTTGTTTTTATTTCAAAATTTCTTAATCTACTTGTAGTAAGGCTGTGAAAAATTTCTTTAAAATATCCTAAGACAACAAAAGAAATATCAAGTATTTTAATATATATAAATTTAAATTATTTAAAAACTCATATTTACAGTTTATCTATCTAAATATGTTTTAAAAACTAACAAGGAAGGTATCTTCGGGGTCACCCACCGATTTCACTGAAATTTGAATATTTTGATTCCCGTATAGCCTGTGTTTTGCATCCACAGCTGCTGGCCAATCAAAATATTAGAAATATAGGTAAAAATAGGGCTTTAGGAAAGGCAGGAATATTGAAAAAAGGTGAAACAGCCCCTTGCTTAATAACACGTATGGATTTGGTGGCGAAACTTCTAATTTCCGCATACCACTCCCATAGAACACCCTCCAAAATTCTTGTGTTCTAAAAAATAACATAAACAATTACAGAGAAAAAACAGATTAATTTAGTAACCAATTTCCATGCCAACCGAATGGCTCTATTCAAGTCGCTCACGTACTGTTACGTGCTCTCCCACTCGCTCTGGCTGAGATTTCAAGAAGTTAAGTTGCATATTTTTTGAAGCAATTTTAAATATTTATTAAAATTTAACCATAAAACTTAACCTATAACCTTCTAATAAAATTTCTTCAAATGTCCGCCAGAGCCAGTTAACTGAGACCCAAGCATTCTCCTGGGATTCTATGCTCGTACGTTGCAGCATTTGAGTAACTTGGTTGTTGCAGCCAAAAGTATTCCTGGGTCAATTAAAAAATAATGTTCCATCCGAAATTCTACTGTACGATATTAATTGTTGCCGTAAACAAAAATGTCGGAATATATAACAGAACCATACATTTGGCCAAAATCAATATGCTTCAATTTCTTTAATAAAAACATAACATGGGTTTCTAGAAGACGTTTGTTGTCACACGAATGTGTATCTAGATGTATTTTGTTTTTGTATTGCCTGTATTTTGTAATTGTATTTTCGTTCGTGTGAAGCAAAACGTCATCTTGAAACACCATCTAAATTTGATATTGGGTCGTCAAAAAAATACGTGCTTATTAATTTTCTCGCCTCTATCATATATTTAAATTTCAGCAAAATCGGTGTGTCAGTCTTGACACACTTTCCTTGTAAGACCTTTATAAAAAAATATTATTGTCTTTATAAATTATTTGAGAAATTAGTTTAGTAATTGATTCTAATTAACATTAAAGTGCTATTTTTTGCGTAAATTTATAAATTTTTTCATTATTAAAAGTTGTAATTATTTTGTCACTTGATACATATTATAATTATTAAAAAAACAATTAAGCTGGATGATTGAAAAAAGTATGCATATTAATGTTTTAAAATAAAATTAAAAAAAAATTACACAATTTTTATTTAATAGGTTGTACTTGCACTGGCCAGATTACAATTGTAATTTAAAACAAACCCAGCCAACATATTTCTGAGCGCTCAAACATTAGAATTCATAACCACAGAAGGCAAAAAAAAAGCAAAATATGATGCAAAAAACTATTGTTAAAAAGGAAAAAAAAAAAAATAAACACCGAAAGCAAAAGTAAAAAAAACAACACTTTTGTAAAAAAATAAGTTCATACACCCAGAAAACAGTCTCAGTTGTGGCCACCGAATTTGTTGCCAATCGAATTCGTGCGGTTACGACAACTATCATTATACTAAATTATATTTTTCGTCGTGAAAGCCAATATTCGGTTGCCTAATTCAATATTATGTTCCACATAAATAATTATTATGTTCCACAAAATTTTATTGAAGTTATAAAACTATTTTTGAATTTTCTGGTATTGAACCCGGCCATTCAGGTTAATTGTTCACACTCTTACCCACTGCACCACAACTACTTTTAATTTTCTTAGTCCTATTTACTGCTTATTTACATATGAGTATTTTATTTTATTTAAAAAAAATCTAAATGTTTCTCTTCTCCGGTATTCGAACCCGGAAATCCGGCGTACTAGGCCAACTCCTTACCCACTACACCACAAACACTTATTAATTTTAATGACTAATTTTGAATTTATGTGTTTGATTTGGAAAACAAATACGGTATAAAATTCATTTATCAATACCAGTTAATAGTTGTGTGTGTTATCAATACAATCCACAATTCGGTTGGTTCTACAGAAACTCGAATTTAAGGTCATATTTGATTAGGATACCCGTATTTGTATATTGAATATTGAAATTTTTTTAATAAAGGTTATAGATGACACCAATTTTCTTGTATATTCACTAAATAAATGGCTGCTTCTACTGCATAGACTTACTAAACTGATACTAATTTTAAAATTGATTGCATATACCAATAATTTGTTAAAAGGATTGTTTTTTAGTTAATTTTCCCTATTTTTAATACCTAGTAAAATATTTTTGGTGTAGTTTTCAATTATAGGTCACTCCAAATAAAATAACGTCCTGGCAAAGTAATTTTAATCGTTTTGATCGAAACCCAACCAATCTTTTTCCTGTGTGTAGTTAAGAGAAAAAACATTTTGTTGTGAGCGAAAAACATTTTCTTGTGAGGAAAAAAAAAGCATTTTTGGGCAAAGTCTTAAAAAAAGCAATTTAAAAAACTAAAAAAAAACCGAAAATCCAAAAAGAAGCAAATATGAGTAAAAAAAGCAAAAAAGACAAAAACAGCAATTTTGCATTCTCTTAATTCTATTTGGAAATTTAAAAAATTTTTTTCATTACCAAACAATGAATGGCTAAAATAAATTACCAATAATCCTCATCCCAGGAAAATTTTCTGTTCCAAAGAATCGGTTGTAGAATAGCTACTTTTCCTTTACAATCTCTTCTACTGCTAATTCTACAACCGATGATTTTTGTTTGAAATTATTCCAAAAGCAACCACTTCTATAGTTCCAAAGCGGAACCGGTTAGCCTAGAATCAGTTCCAGAACTAGTTCTAGAACTAGTGTCGATAATGTGTCGATACCAGGTATTATATTTTTTTAAGTTTTCAAACAAAAATTTTAATAAATATAATTTATTGTGACTTTGCAACAACAAATACATGGGGAATACAATCACAACTAAGAGTCACAGACTTTTCGTAGAAATAGGCACGTAAATATCATTTATTCTTACGGATTTTATGGTTAATTTTTTGAAAGTTCAAAAACGAATTAAATGAAAAATCATTATTTTTTTAAGGATTTTGTAGTTAATTTATTAACATTTAATAATAAATGAAAAGTTCATTTGATTTAAATGGAAAGTTAGTAGACCGATTTTTTCAGTGATTTTTCATTTATTTTAAATTACATTTTCAGTTAATTTAAAATACAAACTATTTTAAGTGTATTAATGAGTCATAAAAGAATGCTCAGAAAAAGTCTTCATCGGCAATGATGTCTAGGGACGATGATGTCTAGGGACTCTTTTATGAGCCTTTTCTTAATCCAATTGTACACTGGGATTTGCTTCCGATTTTTTTAGGCATAAAATAAAAATAGTTGAAATTAAGAATAGAGTTCGCCGTGAGTCGTCGAGGAAGAAGGTTAGTTTGTGAGCTGTATTATTTTTTTTTAATGGGGAATAACGGTTAATCGTTTTTGTTTTGCAATACTCTTTTGCGATACTCTAAGGCGTGTTTCAGCATGCCGGTAAACTGTGGAGTCTAACCATATGCAAACCGTTCGAATTCCTTTGGGGACATCGTTTATGCTTCCATTGCAATGGCAATGATTATTTGTGCACGTGTTAAGTCTATCGGCATTCATTCTTTTTTTTTTGGCGTTTTGGGGCCTCATCTCGCTGAACCTCGATTGTGAAGACAATGGTTGTTACATATTGCTATTGTTCTGGCACGTCTGTGATCTATAATTTATTAGTGGGACATTTGGCAAACTACGTTTTCTTTTTATAGACACCGCCAATTTATTTATCTACAATCAACGTAGATACTAAAGGCCTGCATGAATGTATTTAAGTCATTCACTACACTTTTTGCAATTCAGAAATCTTTAAATTTAGAGAATATGTTTTGCGAATGTTTTGCAAGACATTCATGCTAACCTTTGGTACCTACACTGAAGAGACTGTAGAATATGGTTGTTTTTCCTTATCAAGATGTATTAAGATGCAATTTTTTAATAGAAAAATATTGAGTGAAATAATGATTCTAATTTACACGCCGAGTTTTATAAACTTTGGTTCATGATAGAGAAAATTTAATGTTGACCTGTTTTCTTCTGTGATGTTAGAGAGGTAAAAAATCTTTTGTTATGAAGGTGGGTAGACTGTGGAATGATATAATTCCATATTCTTAAAGGACATTTCCACAAACTGTTTCTCTGTTTGCAAATATATTTAGAACCAATTTTTAAATTTTATTATGTTGGTTTTGTTGCGGATCATCTTTTCTGCATTGTTGTTGTGTCTGTATAGAGAGTAATTTGGGGGGAAAATACTTAGTTAAGTAGACATATAGTAGAAATAAATTCTATATATGTATATTAGAGCGACTCAGAAAATATTTGGTATCCATATTGCCCTATTTAGAACATATTATTTCCACCACATCGTTTTTTTTGATAAAACGCGAAAAATCGCGAATTTCAAAAAAATCTGAAACACGTGTTTACTTAAATCGACTATAGATTATGATATGTAAGTTTGATATTTCAATCACAAACATCTCCTTACAAAAGGGTCAACAATTTGTTATTTTATAAAATATCCAGTTCGTTCTGCGGAAAACACTGCTGTTGTTCGCGATAGATAGTGCCGCGGTAGGTCGGCCAAGCAGTTACCGTAAATGGTGTTCGCTACCGCGAGATGATAACGGACTTCTTGTGACCAGAAATTGAGGATATGGACCTGGACGATATGTGCTTCCAATAGGATGGTGCCACTTGCCACACTGCCAACGAAACAATGGCTCTTTTGCGCGAGAAATTTAATGGCCGTGTTATCTCACGTCGTCGCGATGTTAATTGGCCGCCACGATCATGTTATTTGACACCGTTGGACTTCTTTCTTTGGGGATATTTAAAAGAAAAAAGTGTTCGTTAATAAGACAAGAACAACTCACGAGCTAAAGAATGAGATAATTTGGCACATTAACGACATTGAACCTCAATTATGTCTCAGAGTCATTGAAAATATGCACCATCGGATAGAGGTATGCCACCAAAGCCGTGGCGAATATTTGGCCGATATTTTGTTTCACATATAATTGTTATAGATCCATCTATCATAATAAAAAATATTAAGATAATTCTCTGAAAACTTTTTGTTTTATTTACAATTAATATCGTGCGTTTTGGTTGGACCACCCTTTACTATGTAAATGAATACTGAAATGCATTTAGTTGTCATATTTTGAGTTTATCTGCAGAGACCATTAATTATAGAGATAGGAAATCAAAACTTACACTACTCACCGGTAGAGGGCGCTGTAATTTAGTATTACCTGAGCAACTATTAGTATCAGCTGAGCCTACATTTAAAAACTCAAAAACTGCTCAAAATAAGGAAAAAACAAGCGCGGAAAATATTAACATAATAAAATTTGAAATATCAGTTTGTTTTTTTTGCTTTGCTGTTTGTTAATATTTAAATTTAAATAAAAAAATAAAATTGTCAATTTTTTGAACAAAGTGCCATCTAGTGATAACGATATTTTTATAACTTATTTTTTTGATGATGACCCCTGGCTATTTGGCCTTTTAGGCTTACAGCTGACATTGAAATAAATAAATAAAAAAAATATGATTTCAAAATTGCTACTTTCGTATTCTTTTTAATTTGTTTGGGTATTTTATCCAAAGGAACTAAATACAAATGTGGCATTTATGAATATTACTGATACCTTTTTTGGTGATGTAATAGTAATTTAATTGTTTTTGTAAACTACACCCATGCCTTGTGTAATACAGTTTCGCACAACACGGTTTACTAAAAACTCATTTTTTCTTACAGTGCAGACTTCTTCCTCGTATAACGCGGTTTTTCTACAGTGATACTATGTTTTAAAAAAAATGTGAGATAAAACGCAGATTCATTGGATGGAACTAACAGCTTTACACGAGGGAATAGTTAATAATTCCAAAAAAAAAAAAATTACCAAAAAGGGACCTTTTTCTTTCATTTTTACCATCCAAACATTAGACATGGCAAATAACAAAAAATCAATTCAAAAAATCATAACGAATTTACAATAAACAAGCGGGCTAAAGCCCGCTCGATGGTTTGTATAAGTCCCCAGGTGACTGGGAACTTATACAAACCAAAGATTAAATTCGGCTGTGCCGAGTCTTTAGATACCCTCCATCCTGGTGTTTTTATTCGGGGATTCTACTAAGTACAAACAAGTATGAATTATTACCCATTTTGTATTCGGTCAATCCACTGTGCAACAAATGTGTATGATTTTTTCCACCACTACAAGTAAATATTTCAGTTTAATCTTGTTTAATCTCAGTGCTGTCACAAGCAAGATTCAAAATTCCCAAAAGTGTAGACAAAATTACCCAAAAAATATGAAATTATAAATGACTTCAATTAACATATTATTACAATTTGAACTCCGAAAAAAGGTAATAACCTAATCAGTAAACTTAAAATAAGTGATTTGGCCATTTCAATTGTCCCATCGTTCTGGGCGTTATATTATTACAAAGAAAAGTTCCTTAAATATGCAGCATTTATGATGAACTTTTGAGTCTTATATGAATCTTCATAAAATTTAGAGAAAAAATTAATTTTAGAACAAAACACTTAAAAAGCTTGTAAATAAGAGTCAGTTATGATCACATGTGAACGATTTAAAAATAATCTTATTTTAGAGTCTTTCAAAAATCAAGTTTTATTTGTGTTTTTAAATACACACAAAAAAATCTTTGGCAAGCAATTGGGAGCACTTCAACTAAAATAATGTTTTTGTGGCAGACACAATATAATAAATTATTCGATAAAACTTTATTAGTTGAAATTTGCTTAATTACTTGGTAACGATTTTTTTGTGTACGTTAATAGCTTATTTGTATAACGAAAGAATTTCAAAGCATGTATAGATTAATACACTTTCCTGATGTATCGGTTTAATTCGTGGATGATCAGTCGCTGTGAATCATTTCATTAACTCGTATGAATAAAAAATAGATATTGGAATTTTTATGCAAACTTCACAATTAGATGTTAAGTCATTCATAAGCCAAAAGTAATTACATACATTGAGGCAGGGTTGGTAGGCTCTATCGCTAAAATACTGTTATAGATTCAAATATCGATACATTTAAAATACCAGTACCGAAATTAATCAAATACCATTATCCCATTATCCTTACAACACCATTATTTTTCAGTCTAAACTTTTTGTA
The DNA here is from genome assembly GCA_949987735.1 of Leucophora obtusa. Lineage (NCBI taxonomy): Eukaryota > Metazoa > Arthropoda > Insecta > Diptera > Anthomyiidae > Leucophora > Leucophora obtusa. Next base: position 331,227,908 of record OX465295.1, on the reverse strand, counting down.
ATTCCACGTCGTACATACACTTAGTTAATAAATTTATTTTACTTTACTTTGTTTTTTCATAAAAAAAAATTTGCGGAATGCACCGAAATAACTGAATACCGCTTATCTTAAAATACCATTATCGAAATAATTGCAAAACAGTTAACCTTTAAATACCGTTATCGAAATACAATTATCCTTAAAATACTGTAACCGAAATAATCTATGATAGCGTTACTTACCCTCCCCGATAATCGCACCGTTTCTGCTACCAACAATGCTTTGAAGTAATTGCTAAGTTGTATTCATAGACCCACTATCTATTGGCTAGTTTATGAATTAAATTCTTTTTTTATGTATAATATATTTTTTTATTTACAAATTTGATAACTTTCTCAATTCATTCATTGAAATTTAAGTGAAAAACTAAACAATTTAATAATTGCTGTCATCCATGCCCTACCCATAAAGTGGCAACACTGCTTATGTTATTCATATAGATGTGTGCAGACCTTTAAAAATATAATTACTTAATTCGTACTTTAAATCTCAATTTTGCAATAAGTTGATCTCAGTGAATTTTGTTTTTACCCCGATGTAGTACTTTTCAAGCTGTTAAAAAAAAAATCCGCGGAAAGACCTCTGTAGGGAGTTTATTTCTGTGAAAAGTTTGGAAATGGACTTAGCTACATAGTCATTTATAGTCAGATTGGAACAATATATATCATTGAAAGATAGTAAAAATATCTTATGGACGACATTTTTTTTTTGTTTGTTTACCCATTACCGGCGAATGAGATTTATTTTTAAGATTTTTTAAAATAAACCGTTTTTATAAAAACCACCGTATACTACCACATAATTTTTTACTTAATATATTCTCAAGATTAAAAACTTTTAAGATGTAGTTCAAATTTTATCACTTCAAACACCGAAGAAGTCAAGCCTAATTTTTTTGCAGATGGTACAAAAGATACAACTTTGACTTTAACCAACAATTATACTGAATTAACTCATCGGGAATCGAACATATTTTGGGAGTAAACACATTTTAAACCTATTGTCGGTATTGAGATTTTTCATTTGTCAAAAGTTAGCCATACTTTGAAAGAAAAAAAATCTCACGATTTTGACCTCTAATATCTTCGGTGTTTGAAGTGATCAAAACTTGATCTATATATCAAATAAAAGCTTTTCTTCTTAATAACATTCCAACAAGCACAATTTTTGTTCTTATATAGGATTTTTATGGAATAAAATCATTAAAAAAACAAAAAAATTAAAGTTCCTACGCCGAATCATAATGGGTCAACAAAAAAATGCTATCCTAAAGATATTTTTATTACCTTTCCAATGGTGTACATATGTTCCAACCCTATCATAAATGAAGAAAATATAGTTAAGTTCATTTTTAAACTTTAAACCGAAGTAACTCCCCATACAGGCTTTTCGGTGAAAAAAATTTCTTCGGGCCCCCAAAAGAGAGTTATATCAGTAGTAAAAATTTAGAATCAATCGGTGAGGTGCAACTAAAGCCAACATACGTCCAAATTATTCAATAGAATCGAAATTGAATCAACACAAATAGGAACAAATCTTATCTCACTTTATTCAATGTCCAATCATTGATTTAAAGGCATTATGAATTATTCAGTAATTTATAAAATGAATCCAATTTTATGCATATAAATTCAAAAAAAGAATTAACTCTTTCAAGGTCTGGGTGTGTATGTTTGTATTTTTTTCTTATTCAGTAACAACAACAGCACACAGTTAATATATTTTTCATGTTAATATGGAAAATTCTAGAGGTGCTTCTACATTTTCTTTCATAACTTTTAAACGTCTGGACCAAATATGCCCATTTTCAATAGCAAACTGCAGACAGATAGACGGATAGACGGTTTCGCTATTGCTAACGATCAGGAATATATATTTTTTTTATGTCCCAGATTTTTTTTTTTTGATGAGTTACAAATGGAATGACAAAATGATATATACCCTCCTGCACAGTGGGATGGAGGGTCTAATAAAAACCGGCATTTTTAACAGGAAGTGTTCTAGTTTCCTATAGGAATAAAGCATAGTTTCCCATACAACATCTCTCAGAATGTTCAAATTAAATATAAGGTTTACAAATACTTCGAGAAACAATTTTCTATAAAAAATTTACTAACACTTGTATTGGCCAGAACTTTAGACTATTCTTGCTTGATTCCTATTTCGGGAAATAACCTTCACGGAATGTTTATTTTTTATCCGGTTCTGCTGTTCTTTTAACTGGTTCTTCTGAAATTTGAAGAAAATTAATGTGAAAGGAGGTTAAAAATATTTCATTGTATCTTCCTATGTTTAAATCTTATTGTTTTTACCATACTTGGGACTAGTTAATTGAATGGACCAATTATTTGATGATTTAATTGGCATTACAATTGACCAATGCCAATGAAATTTTTTGGCAATACAATTGATCAATGCCAATGGCATTTTTTTGCAATTGAAATTGTTCAATGCCTAAATGCCCAGTTATAATCGATGAAAAATCATTTGTTTTCATGTATTAACAAAAGAACAAATTAAGAGAAAAAAATTAAAAATTCGTGTATTTCTTATCTTATATTCGCTATTTCTTCAAGTCCATCTAGACTAACCAGTGTTAAAAGAAGAGTGAACAGCAGTATACTTTATAAAACTTGATAAATTAGCGAATATTTATAGTGTTTATAGCTCAGAAATTTAACATTCTTTCCTTAATGTCCTTTTCTCTAAAACAATATTTTTTGTATACAGTGCTTTTTCCTTCAATTATATGTACATTTCATTACCACTACGTGTACATTTTATTACCATTGTTTCAATCAATGCCAATTGAAAAAATTTCATTGGCATTGAATGGTAATGAAATTTTTTGGCATTGGCATTGAGATCAAGTAATGCCAATTAAATTTCAATGCAAATGAAAAATTCGCAAGTATGGTTTTTACATACCTTAAAATTAACCGATATCACCACAAACTGCACTACGAGCTGTTTTTAGAGCATGTTTTGGGAATTTTTGAACCCAGTTTTATCCCCCTAAATTCCCGAGATGGCCGATAATCTCAGACACCCCTACCTTATAATTTTTTTCTCTACAAAATATCCGAATTTCATTAAGATCGGAGATTATAACATGAAATACTTTCCTTGTGAGACAGGACTAATTTGAGTGTAGTCGTAGTAGTCTTTCGGCACAAGAACTACTCAGATGCGGAACAACGTTGCTACAAGAATTAAAATCGAAAATATTTTTAAAAATAAATCACCAGGCACAAAACAGTAGAGTGAGATTTTACAAGCATTTAGATCACGGCTCTGGTATAAATTACATAGAAAATCTGAAAAATCTGAATCAAATTACAACTATTTTCAGAGCAAGGTGCGATTTGCTGACATTAAATCAGACGTCGGCAACACCTATGTCCATGGGCGCCAGTGTTGCCACCAGTAAAACAAAAAATTACACAGCTGTAGATCAAAAATTATCCAAAACCGTATGAAATTACACAAAAAATATATTTTTCATATTATTTCAAAATAAACTCTCCTGGGCACAGTGGCGAAGAATACAAATATTTTGGGAAAATTTCGCCATTTCTTACCGATTGATATGAAATTTCACACTGTAAGTTTTGGATGACCGAAACTGCGGGAGCTATACCAATCGACTCCAAAGTTTTGCCATTTTGCTATTTACAAACCGATTTTTAAAGACGTAACATTTCTATCATCTACAAAGTGCAAAAGGTATTTGCATTTTAAAACTAAAATTTAGCATTTTTGCTAAAACCTGTGCCGTATTTTTGCCTTCGTAAAAGCAAATCCAGGCCAATTTCTCAGAAAATATTATAACAAATTATTCTATTAACTAAAGGGAATTTCTATGCAATATCTTTTTCAGGATTAAAATAGCGTGCTTTCATACGATTCTGTTGAAATCTGAAACATGTTGGATTTATAGAATTCTAAAATATTCTGATTCTACTCCACCTGTTGCTACAGCAAAAAAGATTTTCAGACATTAGAAAGTCACAATCATAAAAAACTCAAACTTTTCCACTCTTTTGCTGAATTTTTAAATGTTCTTGCAAACCAAGAGAATTTTTAAAAGAAGCTTGACAATTATTTTCGCAAAAAATAAGCAAAAGGCGGTGCTTTAAACAAAACAAAAAAATACATAACACCATTTTTGATTTCTTCTAAATAGGGTTTAGTGTTGATTAAAAAACTCCGGAAAAAAAATTTCTGTAAAAAGTGAAATTACACAAAAAATACACAAAAATGTCATTATTCAAAAATTATCCAACGAATGTGTAAACAGTCCCGTTTTTGAATAATTATTCAAAAAGTGGCAACATTGATGGGCGCTCTCTCACACCTACATAAGCTCACACATAGAACAAAAAAATAACTCAGTCGCAAACAGTGTTGCCATTTTAGCATATTTTCTGCTAGATTTAGCAGATTGAGTTGGGCAATTGCATTTTTTTTTTGTAAAAATATGCTAACTGCTTTTTAGCATATTCTGTTGCACAAAAGCAGATTTTTTAGCATATTTTGTTTTATTTAATAAAAGCAATTTTTGGCATATTTTTTAACAAAATAATTTTTTCTGTAACAATATTTATAACAATAGCTGTATTTTCGCTCATGCCTATCAACGTTAAGTATTTATAGTAAATCTACGTTAAACTGATTGGAGTATAAAAATTTGTTAAATATTGTTAATGATAAATTCGGTATAATCGATAATTTATAAACGTTGAGTTTTCAACGTTAATAATTATCCACGTTGTAAGTTAACGTGCATACGAAAAGTAATATGTCAGTTTTCGTCTAAAAAACGTTTTTATGCGCTTTCAGATTTTTTAAAAGTTAACGGATATAGTTAAGTAGAAAACACAGCTAATAACAATGTTTTCTTAACTTTTTATTTCATGCGTAATTACTCAATTCTTTTTTCAGTGTAACTTTTTTTAGTAGTATTGATAGGTATAGTACTAAGTATAATTTGAAAATGCTACAAAAACCATAAAAAAATCTTGCAAAAATTTAAAATCCGTTATGTTTATTGTGAAAAAATTAAATGAGAAAGTTTATTTTTTTATTCTCAAAGAATAATTTACAAAAAATTATCTTTTCATACGTTTTTAAAGTATTAGAATAAATATAAAAGTTTACCTCTCAATTCATAAACACTTTGCAAAGTTCTAGGAGGTTTACAAAACAAATTCTTCACATAAAATTTGTTCGATAAACCTCCTATAACTTTTGAAAGCATTTATGAATTAAGGGGTAAACTTTTATATTTATACTAAGATAGTATAAAAAAGTATGAAAATATAATTTTTAATAAACATGGTTTAAAAAAATTAATTTTTCATTATAAAGATTTTATTAAATAATACTAAAAAAATTATTTAGCAGATTTTCAGCATATTTTTTGTATTAAATTTAGCAGATCTTTAGCATAATGAATATAATAAAAAAAATGCGATTTTTTAATTTAGCATATTCTACGCATATATTTTTTATTTTAGGATTTAGCAGATTTTAGCAGAAATTTTTTAGGAATCTAGCACATTTCCATCTAAGAGTTCTGGCAACACTGGTCGCAAATAAACATTCAATGAAGTAGGTTGTCAGATCGCTTGTTTGCCAGACTTTTTACACTCTGCATAATGTTTATTGATAATTTTTTTTGGTAATTTATTTTTAAGTTCAATTGTTTATATTTTTTTTTTTGTGTTGTATTTTGCTATTTGTTTTTGTAGTTGTTGTTTGCTTTTAAATTTTTATTTTATATTCTCATTATAAACATTTAAAATTTTTAAATTATTATACAAACGTTCTTTGTCAGTGCATTGAGAGAGAGAGAGGTTGCAACTCACTCATACAAGCACAAAATAACGTTGTATATGTTTGCCGACTCCTGCATTAAATGCAACGGAGAGCAAAATGTGTAGTTTATGTAACACAGGTGAGGATGAGAATCTGAAACATTTTATGGCAATATGTCCAATATTTAATGAATTTAGGAAGAGACATTTTGGCACGCCTTATCTTAGTGAAACTGAACTTATTAATATTCTGAATGGCCAAATTTATTTATTAAATTTTTTTATTTACATATTTATAACAGACGACTATAAGTCATTGTTAATTATATATTATTTTTCTTTATTTAAAATTTTTAATTTTTTTAAATAAAGATGTTCATACATATGTACATAGTAGTCGTAGTGGATTCAATAGTCTACATTTGTCAATTTTTAACGAAATGAGTTTTTGACGGCAAAGTCATTGTTGATGTTATATCCATCTAAATACCAATTTGGAAGCAAAATATCCATCCATTGACACGTTTTTAAACATTTTACATTTTCCCATATGTACAAACAAATTTATTTTCAAATCCAGAAATCTATACCAATATATAATTTTAAATTATCTGCATTGTATAAGGTACGTATAAAAGTTTTTGGAGCATATCTTTTGAATGGGTGGGAACTTTTGCATATTTTTGGTAATTAAGCAAACAAGGGGCTTGTGCAAATTTATAAAAAATGTGTTTACACCCTAAAATATCAGTACCCTATAAGTAAATGTAGGGTACACTCATACAAATAAGTCCGTAAAAATGGCAGAAAAAGTAACTAAAAATTAGTTAAAAATGATGCTGCAGAAAAAACTGTTAATATTAGCAGAATCAGTTTGCTAAATATTAATAAAATGAAAACAGCAACAAAAACTGTTAAATTTACAGAATTTAAGTAATATTTGAGCTAAATTGTTGTTAATTGCAAATAACAATTTAACCTGCTAAAATTAGCAAAAAAATTGCTGAATATTAGTATAATAAAAATAGCAAAAAAACTGTTAAATATACAGAATTTTAGTAATATTTGAGCTAAATTTTTGTTCATTGCAAATAGCAATTTAACTTGCTGAAATCAGCAAAAAAAAATTGCTAAATAATAGTAAAATGAAAATAGCGAAAAAAAACTGTTAAATCTACAAAATTTTTGCTAAAATTTTCTGAAATCAACAAAACTTTTGCAGATTATTAGTGTATTGGAAAAAGGTAAAAAAGGAGCAAATGAAATGAAAATTAATAAATAAAAAATAAATGTGTATTTAAAAACATACTTGGGACCAGTTTATTGAATGTGTCAATTATTTGAAATTTTTTTCAATTGGCATTGTTCAATGCCTAAATGCACATTTATAACACAGTACAACAGCCAATCTGGGGGGTGAGAAATTCCAAGTCAGGGTGATGTTACTAGGTCAGTATAGTAAAACGCTCAAAGGGTTTGGCGTTCGTATGTGTCATGACCTTTTAAATTTTTTCCTTATCTTGATGTTTTTTCGCTTAGTTGTAACATTTTGGCAAAAACGTAGTTTAACATAACTCGAGAACCACTTGTCCGATTTTGATGAAACAAATTTAGAAAAATTTAGAATTACAATTTCTTTAATCCGTTCATATAACGTTTTTCTTTATAATCAACAGTTTTGCCGGTAGAAATAAATTTGTGGAGAAAAAAAAATATTTTTTTGCCTAAAAATTAAATTTTTTTTTTTTAAATTCATAAAAAATCCAAAACGGAAAAAGGATCAAGTGTTATTAATTTCATGTAAAGTCACATAACCTATAAACAAAATTTAACGCGTTCTGTTTTTATTTACAATTAAGTGAAGGTATCCCATTTTGACAAGAATATTGATATTTGTTTTTATTCAAAAAAATGTCATTTATCGCCTTTTTCATAAATTTTCCCCAATAACTCCAGACTTCTGGCCATAAACTACTAAAAAAATTAAGTAAACATTTTTATAATTTTTATTTTTATTTTATTTATTTATTTTTATTTATTTTAATAAATATTGCCTAGACTTTTTCGATGGTGGTTGTTCGGGACTAGTGGCATCGCATTCATCGCTATCATCAGTTTCTGTACCACACATAATGTCAATGTGTGACTCCACTGTTGGCCCTTCTGCATCTCCTGAAAATTCTTTATCATCAAGATCATCCTTGTCTTGCCACACTAACTTACTCCACCAGCAAATTTCCGCAATTATTGCACTCGGCGACTTTTTGCCCTATATCTGTAAGTTTTTGTTTTATTAAAATGAGTTTGAAAAAATAAAAAATCAGTATTACCTCATTTCAAATGGCATAGCAACTTGATGATAGCGTTCACCTTGTTCATCAGATTCGGTAGCCAATTGTTTGCTGAAGTAGTCCAGATGATGATGTAAATAATGGATTTTCAAGGACATGTGGACACCAATTTCCGAGAATGCTCTTAACATCCTTGCGACAGAAACATCGTAGTTGTTAGAACGATGCTTTCCCAACTTACTTCTTTGATTGCCTGCCATGCATTCAATTCAGCGTCAATCAAAATATTGTTGAATGCGTCACTTTTAATCAGCTTTCGTATATCTGGACCATTTAGTACGCCTGATTGGAAAAAATTAATTTGTTAAGATGAAAAATCATGGGAAATGAATGTGATATTATAACTTACCTTCTTTAATTTTACTTTCGCTGAGTCTCGGGTAAATTAGTTTCAAACACAAGAAAACTTCATCTCTTTTGGCGACAGTTTTGATAAAATTCTCAACAATTCCAAGTTTAATATGCAGTGGAGGCAGCAATATCTTCTCCTTCGGCACTAGAGGCTCACGAATAATATTGGCCGTTTGTAACCTGCTGTGCTCTCTGAGTTTCCATCCGTGGCATGCATATTGGTCACCGGAAAATCGTGTGTCCCAATCGCACAAAAAGCACATATATTTTATATAGCCGCTTTGAAGACCGCAAAGCATTGCTACATCTTTTAAATCGCAGCATATGCGCCACATATGTTTGGCGTAGTTAACCATTTTTAAAATATTTTTCAGTGCATCATATGTTTCTTTCGTTTCTGTACTGTAGGCGATTGGAACTGAAGGTTTTTTATTGGTCTTATGCAGTAAAACCGCCTTCAAGCTGAGTTTTGAACTGGCAATAAATAATCTCCAGTCATCTGCTTCATATTTTATTTCCATTGCGTCCATCAATTTTCCTACATCCGGGCAATATGCAGAAGTTTTTTCATCATTCACAAGGAATAAACTTTGGAGTGTTGCCTGACGACTTCGATAAGCTGTGACTTTCACACCGGGTGCCAACAAATTGTTTGATTTCAAAATGGAAGCCAGCTCTTCCGATTTATGCTGTGTTAATTCCAAGCTTGAATCAAGCTTATTTTGATTTATTAAAATTGGCTCATTGGATACTGATGGCTCATATGGGGAATCATCACGTGCATGATATGTCGGAGCAGTCGTAGAAGAGAAAATATCTGGGCTAGAAGCTTTTGGCACAGGAATGTGGTCCGAATGAGGCAATGGTGTTGCGGCACTTGCAACACCAACGTAATTATACGATTTTCTTATCCTTTTTGCGGCTCCTTTATTCGCACATGCATAGCCATTCAATGGATTGTGACCTTCGCCAGGATTAGTCCAAGTCATTGGGATACCGAATGGCATACTTTCACGTCTTCTATTTTTCCAATCCATTAGACGGTTGTAGCAGCTTTTACACACTATATTTGGTACCCAATTTTCGTTCACTATAACATTTTGGTTGAAGTACATCTCGTATGTTTGAACAAAATCAGTACTGAAATTTCCCCTTTTTTTATGTGTTGAGACATATTGACCACAGCAGTAGCAAAAGCTATTTATATCTAGCTTGCACAGTTCCATATTCTGTTCTCTTTTGTTCACTTTTAAAAAACTGGAGAAAAATCACTTTTACTGTTCGCGTTCGTCGGCACTTGTTGAATGACAAAAATCACAGAACCAGTGTGAGAAAGAGAAGAAGTATAATGACAATGCATGTTTTATGTGAACATTACAGAACCAGTGTTGCCACATCAATATTTCTCTTTTAGTACAGTAGAAAAATATGAGAGAGTTCGGCTTGTGAGTGTCAATGTTTTCTCCAAATAATGTTGTGCATATCTGGAGCAAATTTTTGAAATTCATACATTTACCTAATTGTGAATAAATGAGAAACGCGTGCATCGATTTTCATGATCTATGCCTTTTTTTGCTCATGAGTTATGTGACTTTACGCGAAAGTAATTAGTTTTGGCACTTTTTTTCCATTTTGGATTTTTTATGAATTTTTAAAAAAAATATTTAAATTTTTAGGCAAAAAATACTTTTTTCCCTTCATACATTCATTTTTAACTTCGAAAGTGTTGCACATATAGGAAAACGGTATAGAAACAGATTAGAGAAATTGTAATTCTAAATTTTTCTAAATTTGTTTCATCAAAATCGGACAAGTGGTTCTCGAGTTATGTTAAACTACGTTTTTGCCAAAATGTTACAACTAAGCGAAAAAACATCAAGATAAGGAAAAAATTTAAAAGGTCATAAAAAAAAATGACACATACGAACGCCAAACCCTTTGAGGGTTTTACTATACTGACCTAGTACCATCACCCTGACTTGGAATTTCTCACCCCCCAGACAATAATCCCAAAAATGTTCCATAGTGTAATTGATGAAAGAAGTATTTGTTTTCATGTTATAATAAAAGAATAAATTAAGAAAAAAATTTAAAATTCGCGTATTTCTTATATTTTTTTTATATTACAATGCTTTTTCTTCAATTTCATTTCATTACCATTGTTTTCATCAACGCAAATTGAAAAAAATTTCATTGGCGGTGATGAAATTTTTTGGCATTAACATTCAATGCCAATGAAAATTTTACAAGAATGATTTTTTGTAAAAGTGGTAATATTTATAGACAATAATATCCTAGGAAAATTTTTTACAATCGGTAGCCAACCACACCCATTCTACAACTGGTTCCACTGCAACCGATTCTATGGAACTGGTTCCGGAACCAGTTCCTGGGATCCTATATAGAAGTTGTGGTTGACGTAGAATCAGTTCCAAAACTGATTCTAGAGCAACCGGTTCCACTTTGGAGCCATAGAAGGGGTTGCTTTTGGGACAATTTCAAACAAAAAGAATCGGTGTGAGAATCGACAGTAGAAGGGGTTGTGAATGAACAGCAGCTATTCTACAACCGATTCTTTGGAACAGAAATTTTTCGTGGGATGTTAACTAGGGATGCCAATCGGGATTGATATTTGAAAATCCCGGGATTCGGGATTTTGTATGAAATCCCGGGATCCCAGGATTTTCGGGACTACGGGATCCCGGGATTTTACGGGATTTCGGGATTTAAATTTTCCTTTTTTGTAAAAATTTTTATGTTATGTAACAAATTTTTTTATAGAATAAAGCGTTTTATAATTATTTAATAGTTGTTAATTAATAATGTGGTACATTTTATGAATATTGAAACATCTCAGTCAGAAATTGACAGTGGTACAAAAAATCAAGTACTTGCATACCACTGGGTAACCGCGATGTTAAAAATAAATAACTGGCAGAACACTCATTTGGGACGCTTTGCCAGAGTTTGCAAAAATCGTTTTGCCAGTATTTGTTTTACAAAACATCACGGCAGGGCAAAAAAAAGATACATATGAACTTTTTTTAAATTTTATTTTGGAAAATATAATTCCAAACCACCTATTTATTGGTTTTGGCAGCGTTTTGCCAAAGTTAAAAATTTTGTTTCTCCAGTACTTTTCCGGCGCTCTTTGAACTGCCGGTCCTTTTGTCTATTGGCGTTATCATATTGGAAATGGGAAAGCAATTTTTGTCAGTACTTATACCGCCTGTTAAAATACATTGCCATCGCTTTCCCGTTTGTATTTTTCTGGCTGGGATAATATATGAAGGCCTGTCATTAAGTACACTTGCGCCCAGTATTTTGTAAGCAGATTTTAAAACAGATTCGTTGCGATAACCTGCCCACTAAATCGTGTAATTACAGCAACAAAGTTATTTGGTTATCGTTATCAAATGTTTTCATGGAAGAATTCAAACTTACAGTCCCAGCCAAAACTTACAGTCCCAGTTCCAGAAATCGAATTTCGCTTGGAAGAATAAATCGGTAAAATAACAAACAAACTTGATTTTTCGCATGTATTACTCAAAAACTTAATATTGTTTACCAAAATTTAAAATTTTTCTGCAGTCTTTGCATAGTTTACTCAAATAATCTACTTAATTTATAATTTTACCAATATCTTGGAATCAATTTCTTGTCAATATGAGAAAATTCAAGAAAAAACGTAGGTAATCTAAAACTGCTCACTTTGTTTATTTGCGTTTATATTAATATTAAAAAATAAGAAAATCCCTGGATTTTTGAGAAATAATCCCGGGATTCGGGATTTTGCCAATCCCGAAAATCCCGGGATTTCGGGATTTCCCCTTTTGGCATCCCTAATGTTAACCCATGATACAACCATACTAGGTGGATGCATTAGAACAACAAACACAATAAACAACAACAAAAAATGTAATCGACTATTTTTGATACATAGCGAAAGCATACGAAAAAATCCCTGAACTGTCATAATAAAACCCTGAACTGTCAAACTCTCCCTAATGCATCTATCTTGTATGGTTGTATCATGATGTTAACCATAACAAAATGTATTTCAGAGACCCTTCTTTTGATTTTCATTGTTTGCTGATCGGATATGTACTTCCGAATTTATTTGAATTTCCATTTTCACCTCTAAAGCTCCACCCACAGGAAAGAATGTGTGGCCGATTAAAAATATTGTATTCTTTAAATACAATATTGGGGGGAAAAATTAGGGTCATCCCCGTAAACTCGACTTGCTCCCCAGAGATACTTTTAATCACAAGTTTCATATTAAAATGGTTCGTCCAAAATAAACCTTGATCTTTGAAAATTAATGTATTACGATAAATAGAAACTTTTCTCATAAATTTTAATAGTTTAGATATTTTATGAGTAGGACAAATTTTCAACCATTTGAATTAAGCTTTATTTATAAAACTTTTTGCGTTATTTTTGTCGAGTTAAAAATATGCAGTAATTATTATGAGTCATTTATAGGGTTTGGGATTTCCCGGACTTTTTTATTTCCCGGGAAACGGGAATGAAAAAATTTGATTCCCGGGAATCCCGGGAAATATTTTTGAACAATATTGTTAATGAAAACCACCTATATAAGTAATTTTTGTTAAAAAAAACACTATTTCAGTACAAATGCAGTCTGTGTAGTGAGAATTCAAAGTAAAAATATCAGAATGTTAAACATTTGATTTCACATAAATTACTCGCAGCACTGCCAAATGAATTGCATGATTCCAGCAGGCACAGGAAACAAACCGTTTCATCACACTTGGCCCATTAGATATGGTGGCCACAATGTTATTTTCCAAAGACAAATAAAACTCTTCTAGTCTTATTTCTACAATTCTTCTTATTTCATCAGCATTACATCTTCCTGATATATGTATAAACCAACCCCAGGTTATAAAATGAATTATTTCCGTTTATACATATGTCCAAATATCTCTTGTGATATTCTTGTCCATTCATCTAAGATTATAGTAAATCTCCTATTGTTAGAAATATTGCTCGATATTTCTTTTACATGATTGTAGTAATTTAATATAATGTTCTTTACATCGTTTTCATTTTTTTGCAATGCCAGGTTTTTATTATAAAAACTTTCTCGAATAAACGAAGATCTAGTTATGGTGCGGATTGACTGCAGCTAATTTGGATACCATTTCAGGAAATGTTTGGCCTACCATAAAACCTTTAATGCCTATACAGCTTACACTTTTTTCTTCAGGTACTTTGCTAATTTTAGCTGAAACGTTATTCTTATTGTTTTCTTCAAGAGAAGTTGCATGACCATCAATTTTTTTTTGTGAACCAAATTTAGATGTCGGATAACCAAATTTGGATACCACCGTTAACCATTAGTCTTTTCTTTTCACATTTATTAATGAAAATGTTACTTATAAAATTATTGACCCTTAATATAAAGGCGTATTTTAAATTTAAAGTCGACTTTATTTTTAATCAAACGGTTTTGTTCATTTTGTGTATGAAAACCTTACAAAAATATTTATATTTTCAAATATTTTGATTGGTTGAAAATAAATTAACTAATCAGAATGCTCCAAAAATAAACTAATACTGCCACCCAATATTTTAACAAAGTCGAATTTAACTCAAATATACATTTGAAAAATTTAGAAAGTAAGGGCGATTATTTGTAAGAAACAAAGCTTTTTTTTCATATTTCTTTTAAACATTTTCCAAGTTTTTAGGTTTTACTACTTAAATTTTGAATAAGTTATGCGAAAAATATTTAAATGTATTCCCTTTTAATAGATTTTAACAATGACATTTTTGTTTTGGTATTTAAAATGTTTTTTATGACTAAAATTAAAAAATCCTATTCGAAACAAAAACAATTTAAAAAATTTAATATTTTTAAAATTTCCCGTTTTCCCGGGAAAAATATATTATTTCCCCGGGAATTCCCGAACCCCAAACCCTAGTCATTTAACATTCTGTTTATAAGCGCTCCAAAATTGGTGGTTTAGTTTACAAAAAATTTGCAAATCTTCTGTTAAAAATTAGGAACTAAAATTCAGCAAAATACTGTAAAGTTAACAAATTTATTGTTAAAAATTAGTAACTAAATTCAGCAAAAAAAAATAGCAAAAAAATTTGTAAGTTAGTAATGTGGAGGTAGCAAAAAATTAACTAAAAATTAAATTTTAACTAAAAATTAGTTCAAAATTTGTTAAGTTGAAGTACTAACAGTTTTACTAACTTTTCTACAAACTTTTTTCTATGAGTGTATCTATTAAAGTTCACTTTGCAAATGCTGCTAAGTTGGATTATTTCTTGTTATCGTTTTTTGGAACCTATTTGCATAAAAAATGAATGGCGAAAATTTTTTGGAACAACTTTAACTTCTTCAAGGTGGCCTAATTTGCTGTTTTTAGGTCTTGTTGTATACAGAACAACAACAGTTGTACATACATACAGCTATGGACATATAAATGGCACATTTTACCATGAATTCTTTCTTATGCTACTATATTGCAAATACTATTAACAACCAACAAGTTTTGGTTTTTTCCAAATGTTTATTATGCACATTTAATATTGCTATAAACTTTAATTGAAATTCATTAATGTAAATAAAAACTTATCATTATGAAAAAAAAACCCATTGAAATGAGCTGGACACATAAATGGCACAATCTTAAAAAAAGAGAAGAAATGGTTTTAATATTGCATTTGTTAAATTTTTTGGTATGTACAAATATTTTACCGTTAATATTTAGTGCTGTGGCCTTTGTTTCTGATGACAGCTTCGTACCTGCGACCCATACTTTCCACTAGTTTTTGGCATTTTGTTTTGGAGATGGCGTACCAAGCTTCCTGTGCGGCCGACCACAGTTCGTCCATATTTTAGTAATTTTTCTTGGCGATTTCAACCTTGGCTTCATTCCTTAGGTTCTCTATTGGATTTAAGTCAGGGCTCTGGGCTGGCCAATCCAAAACATCAATCTTCTCCGCACAAAACCATTTTTTTACTAGTTTGGAGGAGTGTTTGGGGTCATTATCTTGCATGAATTTCCATTTTATTGGAGTTGAAGGCATATGGCTCCATATGGTTTTTTAAAATATCTAAATACTGAAACTTGTCCATTTTTCCATTGATTTTTATAAGCGGACCTACGCCATACCAAGAAAATGCACCCCAAACCATAATACTGCCACCTCCATGTTTTACCGTCTTCTGAGTGAACCGAGGATTAAACTCTTGGCCTTTAGGACGACGAACAAAGATTCTGCCATCTGGTCCTATCCTGTTAATTTTTGTTTCGTCACTCCATAACACGTTTTTCCAAAAACTAATGGGATTTTCCTTATGGGTTCTGGCGAAGGTTTTGAAATATTTTTTTTTTTGAGAGCAGGGGCTTTTTCCTGGAAATGCGCCCAAACAAATTTGCCTCGTTTAGTCTTCTTCTGACAAGTCTGCTTGATATTTCCATGTTAAAATTTTCATTAATATCCGATGCTATCTGTCTTGATGACTTGAATGGATCAATTTTCACCATTCGTACTATAGCTGCATCTGTACGCTCATCTGTTTTTCGTGGCCTTGGCTTCCGAATTTTACCCTTAGTCAATATATCGGGATCCTCAACACAATAATTAATTGCATTGTAGACTTTTTGCGAGAAATTTGCATTATCTCAGCAATTTCCGCTACTTTTTTCCATCTTCATACATTTTCCATATGATCCGACTTTCCTCACCTGTGGTATGTTTTCCTGATCCCATTTTAAAATTTTTTTAACTTTTTATTTTTATTTTTGAACTACGAAAAATATTTATTGCTTTGAATTAAATCTACACGACTACTGCCTATTTTAAGTAAATTGTGCCATTTATATGTCCACTATAAATCAGCATTGTTAACGCAAAAATGATAACGGTAAAAAATAAGCAAAACATAATGGAACATTTGAGCACTATTAAGACAAACATTTTTTTCAGCAACAATCAGAGGATATAAAACTTGCATTTTTAAATATATTTAGTTGGAAAATACTTAAAATTATGCGCAATTTAAATTTGTGCCAATTATATATCCATAGCTGTATATTTTGCAAACCTGACCTTAGATTTCGATTTTACAGTAAAAACTAATTCCATGAGCGTGATTTGCACACCGCCCTAGAGTATCACAAAATTAAAAAAAATAATTTTCTAACAAACGTAATGGAGAAATATTTTGAACTGAGAAAAATGGTTAATAAATTTGTAATATATCGCAACCCGTTAAAAAGTCATTAAGCCCCAAAATTTGATGTTTTTTCCTTAAAAATTTTTTCAAATGCAATAAAATTTAAAAATAGGCATCGTTTTATAATGCCCTTTGAGAAGAAAATTTCCTTTTCATAGAGATTTTCCCCAACATTTTAAGGGTAAGTAAAAAGAACAGATTCTATATTTTATAGTTAATGTATGAAGTTTTTAAAGTTATTGCGTCTTCTCAAAAAGTTAACACGTGTCAGAAAATAAAAAATGTAATAGAGCCATAAATTTAAATTAAAATGTAATTTTATAACTGCAGTTACAAACTAAATTCTAGGTATTTTGATTAAAGTAAACCCAGCAAAATCTTTCATTACCAAATAAAGGGTTATTTATTAGAAATTCATGGGTCCACATAACTTATTTTTTGGCGTCTAAACTCATTATTTTTGTTTGACGTGATCGTTTTATAAGTAGTCACGCTTACGAAAAAATTAAAAGTCAGTAGTTATGAGATGTTGAATACTAAGTGGTTACACACATGCTAACGAAAAGTTGAATTATAAGTATTTATCCGATTGCTTACTTGATACTTAAAAATAAGGAGTTACACAAATACTTTTAGCTTAAGGAAATACATTCGGAAAAATTAAAGTTTTTTCCATTGTTTAATTTTAGGACTCGTCATAAAAATTAAAACACAAAATATATTTACACATAATAAATAAAAAATTTATAAAATTTAACTGGGTAAAAAGTACTTATTTAAACTATTACGCATAAGTCATTATTTTACATTTAAAAACAATCACTAAAATAGACTGTTATTAGGAAGTCATTATTTTATATTATAAAATAATGTAAAAGGTAATTATATATCAATTTTGGTAATGCAAATAGTAATTAGGTGTAATTACCAATATTTTGCTGGGAATATGTATTGCTAACTGGATAATCTGATTCTCAGCGTAATGCACAGATATTGAAGTAGATGAATTAGTAAAGATTTTATCTGATTATTGTCACTTTTCAAATAGTCTTAAACAGAACAGTTTTAAAATCTTTCGGATAATTTTAGGAAAAACATTTTTTTGTGCAATTTTACTTCAAAGTTTAATATCGATGGGTTGTTGAGGAAAGGCCCTTACTTCGTTCTTTATTTCTGTAGATAGGAAAGAAAAAATTCTGAAAACCTTGGCTACAGAAATTCTCTGAATTCAATTTTTATTAAAATAGCAACAATAAAATAAATAATATAATAAAAGTTTTCAAATTTCCTTTTCTTCTTATGAAATACAAAACCGAGTTAGGGCCTTTTCGCGTTAAGCATTGTAATAATTTACGAACAATTTGAAAAAACAGCATATTTGTTGTTACACTTTAACATTCATGTTTGTTGGGTAATTTGAATTTTACGAGTACAAAGGTAGATTCAAATCAAATACAATTTGAATTACAGAAAAAATGTTTATAAAAGAATTTGTATCATTATGGAAAATTAAACTAAAGAATAATATAAAATAACCCAGTGTAGAAAATCATTACCAGATATGTGGTTATGTAACTACATACTTGGTAATGGTAACTAGTTACTTTTGTTATTACATTTCTTATTACCTTTATATGGCGATGTCGCGAAAAATAATGAGTTGTCGTTACACACCAGCATACGAAAAATCAAAAAATATATCGTTACCTATGTGCTTACCAGTACTGACAAAAATAATGAGTCTAAAAATAGATTTTCTAAAAAATAAATTATATAAATAAAAATATTTTTTATTGTATTTTTTTTAAATAAAATTTGCTGGTGCGGGAATCGAACCTGGGTCTACAGATTGCCAGTCAATAGCTCTACCATCTGAGCTATATCGACATGTAATATTTAATAGATAAAAACACAATTGACCTGCTGAACACAAGTAAGCTTACTAGCCAACATACAAAAAATCAAAAAATATGTATTTACATATATCCTTACCAGTGTTTAAAAAATATTGAGTCTAAAAATAGATTTAAAAAAATTTTCAAAAAAATCTAAAAAATTATTTTCTATTTGCAATAATGATAAAAATAAGTCATTATCAGTAACTCATTACTATATGTTTTAAAATAATGCAGAAGGTAAGTGGGTGTCACTACTGGTAGTCCAAAAAATAATGATATGTCATTACCGTTTCTACACTGGGAAAAAATGAAAAAGAGATAAAATAAAAAAAATATTTATTTTTTTGCATTATACATATTTATGTTGAAATATGTATAAGTTTTCCAACAAAAATGGAATCACGTTATTAGAATATTTACTGCCCTATATCATCTTGCAGATTTTATATAAAAACGCTATCATTCTCGTAATTACTTCGAATGAGATTTCGACTAAATTTTACGATAAAAATAATTATTTTTCGATACAATTTCGTATCAGTTTTCATACTGGGATTTCAATTAAATTTGTAATTGTGCTTACAAGGTTTTAATTGAAACTTGATTTCAGTTTTTCTCTGCATGGCATTGATGAATTTGAAACTGGTTTTGTTTTTCTACATCTGTTATTAAGGGTCTTTAAATATTTTTGGCACTCAAGAAAAATAGGCTTGCCAGTGGCACATTCTGTATACATTTTTACAAACGAAAATTTTGCTGGGTATATCTTTGCTAGAAAGTCAGAGAAAATAACCACTTATTTAATAACCTAGGTAACCTAGTCTTAAGTTCAAGTCTACTTAATAATAAAATAATTAACAATGTTTAAAAATGGGTTATAAAAGGGCTAATTATAAATAAATTATTGCCAGCAATTTATTTTGTATTTAAAGGTTTAATTACACATTTGATATGAGTTCAATGATTTATTTCTTAAATACTAAAAAAAATTGAATTCAAGGCCTTACTTGGGTGAGATGCCTAAGCGGTCGCAACTTAGTATAGTTACGTTTGTAATGTAAGAATAGGTACATGTTCGATTCCTATAGCTGACGGGTTTGTTGAAAAATTATCATATAGAGCCAATCCGACAATAAAATATAACATATGTATATATTAGGGCGGGTCGATTTGTAGGGAGGCAAAAAAATCGCTCAAGTGACAAGGAAAATCGTATACTAGGGATCAAAATAAGAAACTTTTCCCGAGGAACCATACTTCTAAAACGAATTCTGAATCCCCGACTTTTGACCCGTAGGATAAAATTTTGAAAAATCCCACTTTGACCCATTTAGAGTGCCCCAATCGAGTCCAAATGTATGACCGACACCCACTAACTTTGGAGGGCCGACCCACCCATGCCAGTGGCACAACCCCTGGAACCCCTCTGGGGAGTTCCCCATACAAACATTTCGAAAAATCACCATTTTTGGCACTTTACATGAAAAAATGTTTATATGGGGGTGTGCCACTGGCATGGGTGGGTCGGCCCTCCAAAGTTAGTGGGGGTCGGTCATACATTTGGACTCGATTGGGGCACTCTAAATGGGTCAGTGGGATTTTTCAAAATTTGGGACATCAAAAGTCGGCGATTCAGAATTCGTTTTAGAGGTATGGTTCCTCGGGCAGTTTCTTATTTTGATCCCTAGAATACGATTTTCCCTGTCACTTGGGCGATTTTTAAATCGCCCCCTAATATATATAAACAATAATACAATTTAATGGAGAATCACTGATGAAGCCTGTCCATAGAAAAAGGCAGAAACTAGATCTAGTCTGATTTGAATATTAATGTGTTTATAATTTTTAGAGAAAAAGTTTTATTTTCTTCTTAACCTCAAACATACTAAATAAATTAAAATTAAAAATAGTTTTCTAGATGTATTTTGACTGAAAAGTTAATCTAGTGAAAGTGGATTAACTGCTTATAGTTGCACCGTAATCCAACTTTTAGTACACAATTTAGTAATACTAGCGATACTTGCAGTTAGAGTCTGCTGTTCGGTTTTAATCGAAATCTAGGTTTTCCAAGCCGCAAACCCGAAACTACAAACCGACAAAAATAAGTCGGTTTTTAAAAAATACTTGAACCTTGAACTTGAAAGTATTTTATTAATTATGTAATTTCAAAAAGTTACAAAATTTCTTTAAAGGTTTAAGGTTTTCGTTTTGCTGTTATATATAACATTAACCGAGGATTAGGCCGAACTATATTAAACGAAGTTCAATTATGGCAAAGACCGATACCACAGAAATGTATTTAGTTATCCATATTTAGCATAAGACACTTTTGGAAAGTTCAACCCTCTATTAATTTTGTGAATTTTCAACCGAAACTGATCAAATTAATGAAATCTTCCAGCCAGAAATTGCCAACGGTACAAAAAATAAGGTACTGGCGCAACACCGTATTTTCTCCTTTTATGGTACTGTGAAGGAGTCGAAATGATAACAACAGAGGACGGTCAATTGACGTTATTCGCGGATGTTAACAACACATTTTATATATTTCCAGCACTTTATTTTTTATGTTTTTTTCTGTATTTAACTTTTTTATGTGTTTTTTGTAATAAAATTAATTCTAAATAAAAAAAATTTTCATTGTTTAAATGTACCGGCAAAGCGGTATATACAAATCACCGATTATATTGTATTTAAGGTAAATGCCAACGCTTTGCCAAAACCCGTAGCCAACCGTCCTCCGTTGTTATCATTTCGACGTCATACCAGTGCTGTATGAGTTGGAAATCGGATGTTTTGCCCACACTTGTACTACCCTCGCCGACTGGGCCTACACAACACGTAGTACGATTTAGGTCATATTATTAAAATCCCAGCTAAAAATCAACATATATGGATCCACACAGTTTGAATGCATGTTCGTGCATGCTCATAAACATGCATTCATGTCCATAACTAGATATATAAATCTCCATACATGCATCATATATGCCCATTAGGTTGACCTTCGTTATATGGGCGAACGAAAATGGAGACCTGACAACAGTCGCCCCTCTTGAAATGATCGTTTGGGTATAAAAATACATCATGCAAAAAATTAAGGTGATCGTGTAACGGGAACACGTGTCGCATCGGCCACGAAGTTTGAACTATGATTTACAAGGGAAAAAAATACTTTTTTGTTTATTTTGAAAATACTGGAACATGTCAACTGAATCGTTGGAACATGTCAATTGAATTCGAATGGGTTAAAATGGGACTTGTGTCAAAATTTTCTATAACATGATAAAAGAAGAGAAAATCATCGGTATATATTTGGGCGATAGGTCCAAATATGGACCGATCCTATCTAGAATCAATAGGCTTTGTCCTTGGGACCATGTGAGTCAGCGAACCGAATTTCATTGAAATATCTTCGTATTTGCGACCTGCAACGTGTAACAAGCCAATTTTGGGGGTACCCTTATATAGGCACTAAGTCTAAACATTTACCAATTTTACCCAAAATCAGTAGGCTTCGTCCTTGGGCTACACCGACATCAAATTTCATCAATAATATTTGCGACCTGCAGCGTGTAACCAAGCCAATTTTGGGAGACCCTTATATGGGAACTAGGTCTAAATATGGGCCGATTTTAACCAAAATCAATAGGTTTCGTCCTTGGGCCGACATATGTGGGTGTATCAAATTTAATCAAACTATCTTAATATTTGCGACCTGTAGAGTGCGCACAAGAATGCATGGACAGACAGACGGACGGACAGACAACGATAAATCGAAACAACAAGTGATTCTGAGTCGATCGGTATACTAAAAGGGTGGTCTAGGTCCAATATATTTTAGTGTTACAAACATCAGCACAAACTTATTATACCCTGACCACGTAGTGGTGGAGGGTATAAAAATAATTTATTTAAGCCTTAGCTACAATTTCGCTGAAGAATAAAGTGAGAAATCATCAATGGTTCTTGAGTTATAGCTGAAAAACTAAACAAACAATCATCAAGATAAGGAAAAAATATAAAAATAATAAAAAAAGTTTGGCCTGAGAATGTCAAACTCTTTGGAGGTTTTACTATACTGGCCGAGTACTTTTACTCTAATTTGGAATTTCTCACCTCCCCAGAAAATAAGCCCGAAAATGGTCGACATTGTAATTGAACATTTTTTTTCTTTGTAGTGACAAATAATTAAGATGTAAGCCAGGAGTGGCAAGACTTTTTACGCTGCGTGAAACCTGCCAGAAACGGACAAATTTTTTCGTAACACTTTCTCGCGTGCCACCTTAAGTTTAGTTTTCATTTGAAAGTCCTATTTCTTCAAAAATTTTTAAAATTTCTCTTTTAAAAATTTCGTCACAGTTTTATATATTTTTCGGCGACACGAATAACTCTCATGAAATAACCATCAAAGGGAAAAAATTAAATAACATCTAAAAAATCATCTCACAATCTTTGGGGTTTAGTTGGCACCTATTTTCCTTGTGAAAGACATCATATTTTAGATCCAATTTTATTAAAAGTTATTTTTTGAAATTTCAGTACACTCATAAAAAAACCCGTACAAATAGTTAAAAATTCTGCTAAAATAATAGGAAATAGTACCTGAATTTGCGCCAGCAGAAATTTCAATGATGTTGAGAATCATTGAAATCAGCACATGTTTTCTGCTAAATTTTAGTTGGTTATAAACAGGTAAAAATTCAGTTAACAGTCAAAAATTTAGAAGAATGTTCATTCAATAGAAATAAAAGTGGGTCAGTTGAAATCTGCAAAACATGCAGCTAAAATTACAATCACTTTTTGTTATTAATTGAATAAAAACAAATTAATTTAAATATTGTTAATTTTGTTTTCGAATAAATTACCCAATCCAAAAACACTATTTGCACTAAATATCACTTTTATTTTCTTGTCAATATGTGGAAGTTGTATTATTTGGGTCCTTTTTTTCGTCTACCTGCAGAAAAACAATAACATATTTAATATTATTCCCGTAAATAAATATAGTTTATATTATAAAACAAACCTCTATTATTTTATTTTTTTATTACAATTTTAACTGCGAAATGTTAATGTCCAGTATATATCGGTTTTCTTTTGCGTTCTTTGCTGACTAACAGAAACAAGAGAAAACATGCTCTTATCATATTAATTTGTTTACTACAACTTTCTTAACAAGCGCCATATTATTTTTATTTGTATTGGTAAGCGTCATCAGTGATGACTCGTCACACACATTAAAATACACTTACTAGAAATTTTCTAATTTGTATTGGTCGGCAAACTCACCAATACACACTTCACCATCAATCACTATACACTAGCGCCCCTATCGTTTTCTATTGAAAACACAAATATTAAAAAAGTTGCCAACAAATTTATCTATATTAGCTGATATATTGTCAAAATCATTTATCAAAATAAAAAAATTGCTAAATATCAGGAGGAAAAATTAGTTCAAGTACAGCAGAAATATGTTTTTGTGGTGAAATTGTATAACTAACAACTTTAGCTAAACAACGGATTTAAACGAAAACAACAGGAAAAATTAGTTCAACTGAATTAGAACGCGTTTAACAGACTTTTGTACTAACTTTTCTTTATGAGTGTATTTTAAATTTGATAAAATATTAAAAACAATAAATCTTAACAAATAAATTATATATTTGTTAGTAAAGGTAGAGGAGGGCACACAAGATTATTGCTCTTTTTCGCGTTTCGGAAAAGTCCATATACGAAAATAGCTTTCGTACAAAGGCGGCACCAAGTGTTTAAATTTTATTTGTTTACAAAAAAATAAAGGAAAACTAAATTAAGTAGGGATAGTCGTTTTCTTTACAAGTAGTTATAGTTATAGATATAAAATTCGAAAATTAATGAATGAATTAAAAACTAATTCAACAGTTATGTGGAAATGTATAATTCTATATGCATTTAATTTAACCTTATTACATGTGACCCTCAATGTATGAGGTTTAATTGGACCAAAGAGGCACCATGTAAATTCTAGTATTATCTTCACTTCAAAGAACAAATTCCACGCTTGATTTAAAGCGCTGAAACTTTAAATTTTAATCACTATTTAATTAACCTAGCATCGTCATATAGTATAGTATAAAAATTTGTTGCCTAAAAGCAAGTTACAAATATCTCCGCTAGAGGGTGTCGTGCGATGATAGAAAATGCAAAAGAAAATTAATTTGGATATAATTCCTTAGCCATACAAAATTTTCGTTGAACAATTCGCACGATTTCTTAATATTCCTTAATTTAGTTCTTTTTATTTAGCAACTTCCTTAACAATAATCTGTGTTAAATCGTGATTTTTCTCACGTATATTTGCAAATTGGACTATATATCTAATGGCGTCGATTAAATACCGTGAAAATCTAGGGTGTGCTGTATTATATTTATTATAAAAAATTTTGTTCTATAAAATCTTATAAAAGCTGGTAACGACATTGTCAAGACTTCAATTAATCATTGATTATTATAAAGATCGGTTTTCTGAGAGCAAGTGAAACAAAAAATAGTAATTATGTTAAAAGTTGATACAAAAGTCCTGTTAATAATAACAATAATCGCTTGTTGTATATTAAGTGGTTTCTGTACAGTTTTGCGTAAGTGTTTGAAAGGTTTAGTGAAAATTTGTTTAAATCTGTGAAAAACATCTAAATTTTTTTTGTTTTGAAAAAAACTGGTGACGTTTTGTTAACCAAAAATTTTCCAGAACATTTGACATTTTTTGTTAAAAAAAATCTTGAAAAAAGTATCCTAAACTTAACTCTCCGATTTAAATAAATGTTTAAAGCATGTCGAAAATTTAGGAAACTCCAACACTTAAAATATAAAGAATATTCACGCGAATCACGCGAAATCACGAAATAAAAACTTACCGTAAAAAATAAAATCCAAAAATCTGGGAAAATTGTGAATGTTAAACTAAAAATTGCTATAAATACGCATTCTTGCCACTTATTTATTACTTCATAATCCCAAAAATATAAAATCGGCAAAAATATAAAGGAAAATACTTGTTAAGAGCTGAAAAAAAATTGCGGTAAAATTCGACTCAGGCACACTCACTCACGAAGAATTTGTTTCTACTCACACTCACGCGTGTATCACGCAAAATTCTGCTCACGTGCCCATCTGTAATGTGGAATACTTCCTTATTTCGGAAACTTGTAAATGCCTGGCAAATCTGTTTTTATATATGGGTTGGTTATTGTCGTATGACACAAAAAGTTGTCGAAATAATTGCAACAGTTACTGCAGTAAGACAAAAAAATAAAATTAGTGGATTTTGACTAAATTTAGTCATTTTGAACAAAAATACCGCTCGAATGTCAGTATCAAAAAAATATTTATAATATAAGATTTAAAACACATTTGCAAAGTGGACGAAATTCCATTGGACTCAGCAATATTTTTCAGTTTAAACAAAAGTGGGAAAATTAAGAAAAAAAATCTAAAAAGGACAAAATAATTATAATTCAATTAAAGGGCGAACCCACCAAAATTGCGATATTTTGGAAAACTTATAACTACTCAAAAAAATTTATATATTTTGAAATTCAAATAGCCTGAGTAGGCCATGACCTAAATTTCATGTATGAGAAATTTCTTTTAGTTTCGTCAAAAATGACCACCGAGTTAGAAACGAGGCAAATTATTTTGCATGAATATATAAAAAAATCCGGTTCTCAGTGCGCGTAAAATTGCGAAAAATGTAAAAGTGCACCACTCAACAGTTTCTAGGGTTTTAAAACGCTACAGAGAAGGCCTGAGAATTGCTAGAAAGCCTAGTAGCGGAGGTGAGCATGACCAAAGTGATACAAACAATGCTCGGAAGGTCCTCAGGGCATTTTCGCAAAAGCCGAATATTTCGTCCCGTTCTGTTGCAAAATCTGTAGGTAAATCGCAGCCTTTCGTACAAAATGTAAAGCGGCAAGTTTCACTGAGAAGTTTTTAAGCTCAAACAGCACCAGATCGAGACGCAATGCAGAATGTTACGGCGAAATCGCGCAGCCGCAAGTTGTACGAACCCCAAATCACGAAATATGAATGCATTGTCATGTCATGGACGACGAAACCTACTACTTTCAAAATTTCAAATATATTGCTGGCCAAGATTTTTACACTGATGCAAGTCGTAAAGATGCTCCTGAAAGCTGTAAATTGAAAACGAAGTCCAAGTTTCCAAAAAAATACATGGTTTGGCAAGCCATTTGCTCCTGTGGTCGTAAAAGCAGCCCTTTCATCACATCTGGAACAATGAACGCTCAAATTTATCGGGATGAGTGCCTCAAAAAGCGTCTTCTGCCATTTATTAAGTCACATCACTAAACCACTGTTCTGGCCGTACCTGGTAAGCTGCCACTATGCCAAGGACACATTGAAGTGGTACAATGCAAATAAAATCGATTTTGCCCTATTGAGGAATATTGGTCAATAGTGAAGGGAATATTGAAGAAGACAAGTGAACTGGTAAAAAATATTGCAGAATTCAAAACCATGACCATTAAATTGGTTGTCGGCGTCGCGAAAAGTCGATGATGCACTCGCGCAAAAGATGATGGCGCGTGTGCGACGAAAAGTCTGATCAGTTGCATATGGAACAAATAATAACTAATATTTTAATATTTTTATTACCTCTAAACTTCAAAGTATACGAATAAAAAAAAATTATTTCAAAGCCATCTAGTTTTTTTTTTCTTGTATTAGTTTCTAAGTGTCGCAATTTTGGTGTGTTCACCCTTTAAGCACCGTAAGTTGTTTCGATTTCACGTGAAAAAACTGTTATATTCCATATAAAAAAAATAATTTTTCACGATAATCAGTTTCACATGAAAAGTGTATAGAGTTTGTTTTCACTAAAATTTAATGTACAAGACTATTATTTTTCTGGTGAAAAAGTGACATTTTGTGTATATTGTGATTGTGTCTTTGTTATAAAATTAAAAAATTGTTCATTTTTATTATAATTTAAATTGCAGTTTGAAGCCTTTAAAGTTCGAGTGAAATTTTTCCCCGTGAAAAACAACTTACGGTGCTTTAGTTAAAGCGTGTGAAGTTAAATTTAAAAAATAAATTTAAAACTCACATTTTCAAATTGCCTTTAATGGGTTAATATTTTTGAATTTAACTTCACAAAGTGTGAAGTTAAATTCAAAACATAATATTCTTTAAATTTAACTTCACAAAGTGTGAAGTTAAATTCAAAAAATAATAGTCTTTGAATTTAACTTCACACATTGTGAAGTTAAATTCAAAAAATAAATTCACGAAATAAATTCTAGAAATAAATTAAAAAATAAACTCAAGAAATAAATTCAAAAAATAAATCCAAGAATAAATTAAAAAATAAATTCAAAAAATAAATTCAAAATATAAATTCAAAAATAAATTAAATAAATAAATTCAATATTTTTTTAAAAATGTCAATTTTGAACAGACGTGAATGGGGTTTGGTCATATCAGTGGACGCGGCTGAGGGAGCAGATTTCAATTCTGAGATTACTTTATTCAAAAGTTGCTCAGGAAAATAGCCATAAATTTTCAAAAATGTTAAATTTAAATTTTTAAACATTTCAAGTGCAGGTGGGCCCAGGGCCAATTTCGAACAGACGTGAATGGGGTTTGGTCATATCAGTGGACACGGCTGAGGGAGCAGATTTCAATTGTGAGCTCACTTTATTCAAAAGTTGCTCAGGAAAATAGCCATAAATTTTCAAAAATGTTAAATTAAAATTTTTAAACATGACAAGTTCAGGTGGGCCCAGGGCCAATTTCGAACAGACGTGAATGGGGTTTGGTCATATCAGTGGACGCGGCTGAGGGAGCAGATTTCAATTCTGAGATTACTTTATTCAAAAGTTGCTCAGGAAAATAGCCATAAATTTTCAAAAATGTTTAATTAAAATTTTTAAACATGACAAGTTCAGGTGGGCCCAGGGCCAATTTCGAACAGACGTGAATGGGGTTTGGTCATATCAGTGGACGCGGCTGAGGGAGCAGATTTCAATTCTGAGATTACTTTATTCAAAAGTTGCTCAGGAAAATAGCCATAAATTTTCAAAAATGTTAAATTAAAATTTTTAAACATGACAAGTTCAGGTGGGCCCAGGGCCAATTTCGAACAGACGTGAATGGGGTTTGGTCATATCAGTGGACGCGGCTGAGGGAGCAGATTTCAATTCTGAGATTACTTTATTCAAAAGTTGCTCAGGAAAATAGCCATAAATTTTCAAAAATGTTAAATTTAAATTTTTAAACATGTCAAGTGCAGGTGGGCCCAGGGCCAATTTCGAACAGACGTGAATGGGGTTTGGTCATATCAGTGGACACGGCTGAGGGAGCAGATTTCAATTCTGAGATTACTTTATTCAAAAGTTGCTCAGGAAAATAGCCATAAATTTTCAAAAATGTTAAATTTTAATTTTTAAACATGTCAAGTGCAGGTGGGCCCAGGGCCAATTTCGAACAGACGTGAATGGGGTTTGGTCATATCAGTGGACGCGGCTGAGGGAGCAGATTTCAATTCTGAGATTACTTTATTCAAAAGTTGCTCAGGAAAATAGCCATAAATTTTCAAAAATGTTTAATTAAAATTTTTAAACATGACAAGTTCAGGTTGGCCCAGGGCCAATTTAGAACAGACGTGAATGGGGTTTGGTCATATCAGTGGACGCGGCTGAGGGAGCAGATTTCAATTCTGAGATTACTTTATTCAAAAGTTGCTCAGGAAAATAGCCATAAATTTTCAAAAATGTTAAATTAAAATTTTTAAACATGACAAGTTCAGGTGGGCCCAGGGCCAATTTCGAACAGACGTGAATGGGGTTTGGTCATATCAGTGGACGCGGCTGAGGGAGCAGATTTCAATTCTGAGATTACTTTATTCAAAAGTTGCTCAGGAAAATAGCCATAAATTTTCAAAAATGTTAAATTTAAATTTTTAAACATGTCAAGTGCAGGTGGGCCCAGGGCCAATTTCGAACAGACGTGAATGGGGTTTGGTCATATCAGTGGACGCGGCTGAGGGAGCAGATTTCAATTCTGAGATTACTTTATTCAAAAGTTGCTCAGGAAAATAGCCATAAATTTTCAAAAATGTTTAATTAAAATTTTTAAACATGACAAGTTCAGGTGGGCCCAGGGCCAATTTCGAACAGACGTGAATGGGGTTTGGTCATATCAGTGGACGCGGCTGAGGGAGCAGATTTCAATTCTGAGATTACTTTATTCAAAAGTTGCTCAGGAAAATAGCCATAAATTTTCAAAAATGCTAAATTAAAATTTTTAAACATGACAAGTTCAGGTTGGCCCAGGGCCAATTTAGAACAGACGTGAATGGGGTTTGGTCATATCAGTGGACGCGGCTGAGGGAGCAGATTTCAATTCTGAGCTCACTTTGTTCAAAAGTTGCTCAGGAAAATAGCCATAAATTTTCAAAAATGTTAAAATTAAATTTTTAAACATGACAAGTTCAGGTGGGCCCAGGGCCAATTTCGAACAGACGTGAATGGGGTTTGGTCATATCAGTGGACGCGGCTGAGGGAGCAGATTTCAATTCTGAGATTACTTTATTCAAAAGTTGCTCAGGAAAATAGCCATAAATTTTCAAAAATGTTAAATTTAAATTTTTAAACATGACAAGTTCAGGTGGGCCCAGGGCCAATTTCGAACTGACGTGAATGGGGTTTGGTCATATCAGTGGACGCGGCTGAGGGAGCAAATTTCAATTCTGAGATTACTTTATTCAAAAGTTGCTCAGGAAAATAGCCATAAATTTTCAAAAATGTTAAATTTAAATTTTTAAACATGACAAGTTCAGGTGGGCCCAGGGCCAATTTCGAACAGACGTGAATGGGGTTTGGTCATATCAGTGGACGCGGCTGAGGGAGCAGATTTCAATTCTGAGATTACTTTATTCAAAAGTTGCTCAGGAAAATAGCCATAAATTTTCAAAAATGTTAAATTAAAATTTTTAAACATGTCAAGTGCAGGTGGGCCCAGGGCCAATTTCGAACAGACGCGAATGGGGTTTGGTCATATCAGTGGACGCGGCTGAGGGAGCAGATTTCAATTCTGAGATTACTTTATTCAAAAGTTGCTCAGGAAAATAGCCATAAATTTTCAAAAATGTTAAATTAAAATTTTTAAACATGTCAAGTGCAGGTGGGCCCAGGGCCAATTTCGAACAGACGTGAATGGGGTTTGGTTATATCAGTGGACGCGGCTGAGGGAGCAGATTTCAATTCTGAGATTACTTTATTCAAAAGTTGCTCAGGAAAATAGCCATAAATTTTCAAAAATGTTAAATTTAAATTTTTAAACATGACAAGTTCAGGTGGGCCCAGGGCCAATTTCGAACAGACGTGAATGGGGTTTGGTCATATCAGTGGACGCGGCTGAGGGAGCAGATTTCAATTCTGAGATTACTTTATTCAAAAGTTGCTCAGGAAAATAGCCATAAATTTTCAAAAATGTTAAATTTAAATTTTTAAACATGTCAAGTGCAGGTGGGCCCAGGGCCAATTTCGAACAGACGTGAATGGGGTTTGGTCATATCAGTGGACGCGGCTGAGGGAGCAGATTTCAATTCTGAGATTACTTTATTCAAAAGTTGCTCAGGAAAATAGCCATAAATTTTCAAAAATATTAAATTTAAATTTTTAAACATGTCAAGTGCAGGTGGGCCCAGGGCCAATTTCGAACAGACGTGAATGGGGTTTGGTCATATCAGTGGACGCGGCTGAGGGAGCAGATTTCAATTCTGAGATTACTTTATTCAAAAGTTGCTCAGGAAAATAGCCATAAATTTTCAAAAATGTTAAATTTAAATTTTTAAACATTTCAAGTGCAGGTGGGCCCAGGGCCAATTTCGAACAGACGTGAATGGGGTTTGGTCATATCAGTGGACACGGCTGAGGGAGCAGATTTCAATTCTGAGCTCACTTTATTCAAAAGTTGCTCAGGAAAATAGCCATAAATTTTCAAAAATGTTTAATTAAAATTTTTAAACATGACAAGTTCAGGTTGGCCCAGGGCCAATTTAGAACAGACGTGAATGGGGTTTGGTCATATCAGTGGACGCGGCTGAGGGAGCAGATTTCAATTCTGAGATTACTTTATTCAAAAGTTTCTCAGGAAAATAGCCATAAATTTTCAAAAATGTTAAATTAAAATTTTTAAACATGACAAGTTCAGGTGGGCCCAGGGCCAATTTCGAACAGACGTGAATGGGGTTTGGTCATATCAGTGGACGCGGCTGAGGGAGCAGATTTCAATTCTGAGATTACTTTATTCAAAAGTTGCTCAGGAAAATAGCCATAAATTTTCAAAAATGTTAAATTTAAATTTTTAAACATGTCAAGTGCAGGTGGGCCCAGGGCCAATTTCGAACAGACGTGAATGGGGTTTGGTCATATCAGTGGACACGGCTGAGGGAGCAGATTTCAATTCTGAGCTCATTTTATTCAAAAGTTGCTCAGGAAAATAGCCATAAATTTTCAAAAATGTTAAATTAAAATTTTTAAACATGACAAGTTCAGGTGGGCCCAGGGCCAATTTCGAACAGACGTGAATGGGGTTTGGTCATATCAGTGGACACGGCTGAGGGAGCAGATTTCAATTGTGAGCTCACTTTATTCAAAAGTTGCTCAGGAAAATAGCCATAAATTTTCAAAAATGTTAAATTAAAATTTTTAAACATGACAAGTTCAGGTGGGCCCAGGGCCAATTTCGAACAGACGTGAATGGGGTTTGGTCATATCAGTGGACGCGGCTGAGGGAGCAGATTTCAATTCTGAGATTACTTTATTCAAAAGTTGCTCAGGAAAATAGCCATAAATTTTCAAAAATGTTAAATTAAAATTTTTAAACATGACAAGTTCAGGTGGGCCCAGGGCCAATTTCGAACAGACGTGAATGGGGTTTGGTCATATCAGTGGACGCGGCTGAGGGAGCAGATTTCAATTCTGAGATTACTTTATTCAAAAGTTGCTCAGGAAAATAGCCATAAATTTTCAAAAATGTTAAATTAAAATTTTTAAACATGTCAAGTGCAGGTGGGCCCAGGGCCAATTTCGAACAGACGTGAATGGGGTTTGGTCATATCAGTGGACGCGGCTGA
This sequence comes from Leucophora obtusa, assembly GCA_949987735.1. Lineage (NCBI taxonomy): Eukaryota > Metazoa > Arthropoda > Insecta > Diptera > Anthomyiidae > Leucophora > Leucophora obtusa. The sequence continues at coordinate 331,195,083 of OX465295.1, read as the reverse complement.
GGGAGCAGATTTCAATTCTGAGATTACTTTATTCAAAAGTTGCTCAGGAAAATAGCCATAAATTTTCAAAAATGTTTAATTAAAATTTTTAAACATGACAAGTTCAGGTGGGCCCAGGGCCAATTTCGAACAGACGTGAATGGGGCTTGGTCATATCAGTGGACGCGGCTGAGGGAGCAGATTTCAATTCTGAGATTACTTTATTCAAAAGTTGCTCAGGAAAATAGCCATAAATTTTCAAAAATGCTAAATTAAAATTTTTAAACATGACAAGTTCAGGTTGGCCCAGGGCCAATTTAGAACAGACGTGAATGGGGTTTGGTCATATCAGTGGACGCGGCTGAGGGAGCAGATTTCAATTCTGAGCTCACTTTGTTCAAAAGTTGCTCAGGCAAATAGCCATAAATTTTCAAAAATGTTAAATTAAAATTTTTAAACATGACAAGTTCAGGTGGGCCCAGGGCCAATTTCGAACAGACGTGAATGGGGTTTGGTCATATCAGTGGACGCGGCTGAGGGAGCAGATTTCAATTCTGAGATTACTTTATTCAAAAGTTGCTCAGGAAAATAGTCATAAATTTTCAAAAATGTTAAATTTAAATTTTTAAACATGACAAGTTCAGGTGGGCCCAGGGCCAATTTCGAACAGACGTGAATGGGGTTTGGTCATATCAGTGGACGCGGCTGAGGGAGCAAATTTCAATTCTGAGATTACTTTATTCAAAAGTTGCTCAGGAAAATAGCCATAAATTTTCAAAAATGTTAAATTTAAATTTTTAAACATGACAAGTTCAGGTGGGCCCAGGGCCAATTTCGAACAGACGTGAATGGGGTTTGGTCATATCAGTGGACGCGTCTGAGGGAGCAGATTTCAATTCTGAGATTACTTTATTCAAAAGTTGCTCAGGAAAATAGCCATAAATTTTCAAAAATGTTAAATTAAAATTTTTAAACATGACAAGTTCAGGTGGGCCCAGGGCCAATTTCGAACAGACGTGAATGGGGTTTGGTCATATCAGTGGACGCGGCTGAGGGAGGAGATTTCAATTCTGAGATTACTTTATTCAAAAGTTGCTCAGGAAAATAGCCATAAATTTTCAAAAATGTTAAATTAAAATTTTTAAACATGTCAAGTGCAGGTGGGCCCAGGGCCAATTTCGAACAGACGTGAATGGGGTTTGGTCATATCAGTGGACGCGGCTGAGGGAGCAGATTTCAATTCTGAGATTACTTTATTCAAAAGTTGCTCAGGAAAATTGCCATAAATTTTCAAAAATGTTAAATTTAAATTTTTAAACATGTCAAGTGCAGGTGGGCCCAGGGCCAATTTCGAACAGACGTGAATGGGGTTTGGTCATATCAGTGGACGCGGCTGAGGGAGCAGATTTCAATTCTGAGATTACTTTATTCAAAAGTTGCTCAGGAAAATAGCCATAAATTTTCAAAAATGTTAAATTTAAATTTTTAAACATGTCAAGTGCAGGTGGGCCCAGGGCCAATTTCGAACAGACGTGAATGGGGTTTGGTCATATCAGTGGACGCGGCTGAGGGAGCAGATTTCAATTCTGAGATTACTTTATTCAAAAGTTGCTCAGGAAAATAGCCATAAATTTTCAAAAATGCTAAATTAAAATTTTTAAACATGACAAGTTAAGGTTGGCCCAGGGCCAATTTAGAACAGACGTGAATGGGGTTTGGTCATATCAGTGGACGCGGCTGAGGGAGCAGATTTCAATTCTGAGCTCACTTTGTTCAAAAGTTGCTCAGGAAAATAGCCATAAATTTTCAAAAATGTTAAATTAAAATTTTTAAACATGACAAGTTCAGGTGGGCCCAGGGCCAATTTCGAACAGACGTGAATGGGGTTTGGTCATATCAGTGGACGCGGCTGAGGGAGCAGATTTCAATTCTGAGATTACTTTATTCAAAAGTTGCTCAGGAAAATAGCCATAAATTTTCAAAAATGTTAAATTTAAATTTTTAAACATGACAAGTTCAGGTGGGCCCAGGGCCAATTTCGAACAGACGTGAATGGGGTTTGGTCATATCAGTGGACGCGGCTGAGGGAGCAAATTTCAATTCTGAGATTACTTTATTCAAAAGTTGCTCAGGAAAATAGCCATAAATTTTCAAAAATGTTAAATTTAAATTTTTAAACATGACAAGTTCAGGTGGGCCCAGGGCCAATTTCGAACAGACGTGAATGGGGTTTGGTCATATCAGTGGACGCGGCTGAGGGAGCAGATTTCAATTCTGAGATTACTTTATTCAAAAGTTGCTCAGGAAAATAGCCATAAATTTTCAAAAATGTTAAATTAAAATTTTTAAACATGACAAGTTCAGGTGGGCCCAGGGCCAATTTCGAACAGACGTGAATGGGGTTTGGTCATATCAGTGGACGCGGCTGAGGGAGCACATTTCAATTCTGAGCTCACTTTGTTCAAAAGTTGCTCAGGAAAATAGCCATAAATTTTCAAAAATGTTAAATTTAAATTTTTAAACATGACAAGTTCAGGTGGGCCCAGGGCCAATTTCGAACAGACGTGAATGGGGTTTGGTCATATCAGTGGACGCGGCTGAGGGAGCAAATTTCAATTCTGAGATTACTTTATTCAAAAGTTGCTCAGGAAAATAGCCATAAATTTTCAAAAATGTTAAATTTAAATTTTTAAACATGACAAGTTCAGGTGGGCCCAGGGCCAATTTCGAACAGACGTGAATGGGGTTTGGTCATATCAGTGGACGCGGCTGAGGGAGCAAATTTCAATTCTGAGATTACTTTATTCAAAAGTTGCTCAGGAAAATAGCCATAAATTTTCAAAAATGTTAAATTTAAATTTTTAAACATGTCAAGTGCAGGTGGGCCCAGGGCCAATTTCGAACAGACGTGAATGAGGTTTGGTCATATCAGTGGACACGGCTGAGGGAGCAGATTTCAATTCTGAGCTCATTTTATTCAAAAGTTGCTCTGGAAAATAGCCATAAATTTTCAAAAATGTTAAATTTAAATTTTTAAACATGACAAGTTCAAGTGGGCCCAGGGCCAATTTCGAACAGACGTGAATGGGGTTTGGTCATATCAGTGGACACGGCTGAGGGAGCAGATTTCAATTCTGAGCTCACTTTATTCAAAAGTTGCTCAGGAAAATAGCCATAAATTTTCAAAAATGTTTAATTAAAATTTTTAAACATGACAAGTTCAGGTTGGCCCAGGGCCAATTTAGAACAGACGTGAATGGGGTTTGGTCATATCAGTGGACGCGGCTGAGGGAGCAGATTTGAATTCTGAGATTACTTTATTCAAAAGTTGCTCACGAAAATAGCCATAAATTTTCAAAAATGTTTAATTAAAATTTTTAAACATGACAAGTTCAGGTGGGCCCAGGGCCAATTTCGAACAGACGTGAATGGAGTTTGGTCATATCAGTGGACGCGGCTGAGGGAGCAGATTTCAATTCTTAGATTACTTTATTCAAAAGTTGCTCAGGAAAATAGCCATAAATTTTCAAAAATGTTTAATTAAAATTTTTAAACATGACAAGTTCAGGTGGGCCCAGGGCCAATTTCGAACAGACGTGAATGGGGTTTGGTCATATCAGTGGACACGGCTGAGGGAGCAGATTTCAATTGTGAGCTCACTTTATTCAAAAGTTGCTCAGGAAAATAGCCATAAATTTTCAAAAATGTTAAATTAAAATTTTTAAACATGACAAGTTCAGGTGGGCCCAGGGCCAATTTCGAACAGACGTGAATGGAGTTTGGTCATATCAGTGGACGCGGCTGAGGGAGCAGATTTCAATTCTGAGATTACTTTATTCAAAAGTTGCTCAGGAAAATAGCCATAAATTTTCAAAAATGCTAAATTAAAATTTTTAAACATGACAAGTTCAGGTTGGCCCAGGGCCAATTTAGAACAGACGTGAATGGGGTTTGGTCATATCAGTGGACGCGGCTGAGGGAGCAGATTTCAATTCTGAGATTACTTTATTCAAAAGTTGCTCAGGAAAATAGCCATAAATTTTCAAAAATGTTTAATTAAAATTTTTAAACATGACAAGTTCAGGTGGGCCCAGGGCCAATTTCGAACAGACGTGAATGGGGTTTGGTCATATCAGTGGACGCGGCTGAGGGAGCAGATTTCAATTCTGAGATTACTTTATTCAAAAGTTGCTCAGGAAAATAGCCATAAATTTTCAAAAATGTTAAATTAAAATTTTTAAACATGTCAAGTGCAGGTTGGCCCAGGGCCAATTTAGAACAGACGTGAATGGGGTTTGGTCATATCAGTGGACGCGGCTGAGGGAGCAGATTTCAATTCTGAGATTACTTTATTCAAAAGTTTCTCAGGAAAATAGCCATAAATTTTCAAAAATGTTAAATTTAAATTTTTAAACATGACAAGTTCAGGTGGGCCCAGGGCCAATTTCGAACAGACGTGAATGGGGTTTGGTCATATCAGTGGACGCGGCTGAGGGAGCAGATTTCAATTCTGAGATTACTTTATTCAAAAGTTGCTCAGGAAAATAGCCATAAATTTTCAAAAATGTTAAATTTAAATTTTTAAACATGTCAAGTGCAGGTGGGCCCAGGGCCAATTTAGAACAGACGTGAATGGGTTTGGTCATATCAGTGGACGCGGCTGAGGGAGCAGATTTCAATTCTGAGCTCACTTTGTTCAAAAGTTGCTCAGGAAAATAGCCATAAATTTTCAAAAATGTTAAATTTAAATTTTTAAACATGTCAAGTTCAGGTGGGCCCAGGGCCAATTTCGAAAAGACGTGAATGGGGTTTGGTCATATCAGTGGACACGGCTGAGGGAGCAGATTTCAATTCTGAGATTACTTTATTCAAAAGTTGCTCAGGAAAATAGCCATAAATTTTCAAAAATGCTAAATTAAAATTTTTAAACATGACAAGTTCAGGTTGGCCCAGGGCCAATTTAGAACAGACGTGAATGGGGTTTGGTCATATCAGTGGACGCGGCTGAGGGAGCAGATTTCAATTCTGAGATTACTTTATTCAAAAGTTGCTCAGGAAAATAGCCATAAATTTTCAAAAATGTTTAATTAAAATTTTTAAACATGACAAGTTCAGGTGGGCCCAGGGCCAATTTCGAACAGACGTGAATGGGGTTTGGTCATATCAGTGGACGCGGCTGAGGGAGCAGATTTCAATTCTGAGATTACTTTATTCAAAAGTTGCTCAGGAAAATAGCCATAAATTTTCAAAAATGTTAAATTAAAATTTTTAAACATGTCAAGTGCAGGTTGGCCCAGGGCCAATTTAGAACAGACGTGAATGGGGTTTGGTCATATCAGTGGACGCGGCTGAGGGAGCAGATTTCAATTCTGAGATTACTTTATTCAAAAGTTTCTCAGGAAAATAGCCATAAATTTTCAAAAATGTTAAATTAAAATTTTTAAACATGTCAAGTGCAGGTTGGCCCAGGGCCAATTTAGAACAGACGTGAATGGGGTTTGGTCATATCAGTGGACGCGGCTGAGGGAGCAGATTTCAATTCTGAGATTACTTTATTCAAAAGTTGCTCAGGAAAATAGCCATAAATTTTCAAAAATGTTAAATTTAAATTTTTAAACATGTCAAGTGCAGGTGGGCCCAGGGCCAATTTAGAACAGACGTGAATGGGTTTGGTCATATCAGTGGACGCGGCTGAGGGAGCAGATTTCAATTCTGAGCTCACTTTGTTCAAAAGTTGCTCAGGAAAATAGCCATAAATTTTCAAAAATGTTAAATTTAAATTTTTAAACATGTCAAGTTCAGGTGGGCCCAGGGCCAATTTCGAAAAGACGTGAATGGGGTTTGGTCATATCAGTGGACACGGCTGAGGGAGCAGATTTCAATTCTGACCTCACTTTATTCAAAAGTTGCTCAGGAAAATAGCCATAAATTTTCAAAAATGTTAAATTTAAATTTTTAAACATGTCAAGTTTAGGTGGGCCCAGGGCCAATTTCGAAAAGACGTGAATGGGGTTTGGTCATATCAGTGGACACGGCTGAGGGAGCAGATTTCAATTCTGACCTCACTTTATTCAAAAGTTGCTCAGGAAAATAGCCATACATTTTCAAAAATATTAAATTTAAATTTTTAAACATGTCAAGTTCAGGTGGGCCCAGGGCCAATTTCGAACAGACATGAATGGGGTTTGGTCATATAAATGGACACGGCTGAGAGAGCATATTTTAATTCTGAGCTCACTTTATTCAAAAGTTGCTCAGCAAAATAGCCATAAATTTTCAAAAAAATTCAAATTTTCTACAAATTTGCAAGTAGAGCTTTAAAGATTGAATTTAATTTGGAATGAATTTCCTAAAAATACCATTTAATTTCCATTAAATCGAATGAATTCATATTTAAACAATCGGAGGGAATTCGTTCCTTGGAATTCATTGCATCGAATTAATTCATAAGGAATTCAATGAGTTTCCCTTATTCGATTTCATCAATCATTGAATACAATTATTAGGAATTCATTTGGTTTCTTACTCATGCGATTGACAATTTTCGAAATTATTCGATTGGCAGTTTGTAAATTCATTCGATCATTAATTTTGTATGTCTTCATTGAGTAACTTGGGAATGACATTCCAGTTAACAAGCTATTATTAAAGATTATGTAATTGTATTAGGGTAAGATTTTAAATTTGTAGTAAAAAAAAAATATTGAATTCACAGTCAAATTATTACGATGATTCAGTCAAATTATTACGATGATTCATTCGTGAAAAATTCCCATTTTTTTACGAATGTTCATTTGTGTATGTTAGGGTGTCGTGTTGACATTCGTGCAATTCGTGTTATCAAAATTTTTTGATTATTTTGTGTTTCCAAACTCAATGTTCCTTCGTGTATACTCCGCTTTATACTACAACAGTTAATTGATTTCGTTGTTTTGTATTAATATAAACTTTATATTATAAAGCTACACACTTTAATGTACTATGTTTATTTTGTATCAAAGTTGCAAAAATATTATATATGTCCTAAAATATTTTAAAAGCAAGCCAAAATATCAACTTTATAAAAATCTTATATAAAATCTTTGTTTTTTTTTTAATTGTTAAAAAATTAACTGACAAACATTTGCATAAACTCCATTTATTGATATAAAAAATTTTAATTTTGGTTGAAATTCCGAACTGTTTTTGAAATATTTTTTGACATATACAAAGAATTTGCAACTATGATACAAAATATTGATCACGAATATTTCTAGTTTACGTATTATTCTAGAACAACGAAATCTACTTACTTTAGTTTAAACGAAATATTAAATAAATATTAATAAAATAGAAATACATCTATAATAAAACGTGATTGACATATTTTGTTATGAATTCTAAATACATAAATTGTTACTTTTATGTACTGAATTTTATGATATTTTTAAAGAAAAAAGTGTAGTTCTTTTTCACTAATTGTACTGCCTTTTTTCCTCAATGTACTTTTTTCGTCGATTTCATATCTGGCAACCCTAGACCCGGCCATAATGTACATAATTCTTTAGTTTAAATAAACAATTCCTAAACTTACACAGAAAGCTGAAATTTCTAATATTATGCAAATTGTTAATAACTTAAAATAGTTCGAACTATGAATGCCATCAATAAGTTATTGGGTCACATGAATAAAACTCAGCAATTACTTCAAAGTAATTACTTTAGGCTTAGGAATAACTTTTAATATCAAATTTATCAACATACTTGTAGATTAGCATAAAGTATAAACGAAAATAAAAAAAATAAAGTTTTAGCAGACTAGAATTGTGGAGTAATTGCTTTTTTTCTGCAGCATCATTTTTAACTAGTAGCTTTAACTAAATTTTTTACTGATTTTTTTCTATATGATGGCTTAACTTGCTGCAAGTTAATTTTTATAATGTCGTCGAAGGCAAAAGTTAGTCTCCAGTATTCCCAAGTATTCAAGATTCTAACAAAGCTAGGAAAAAAATTTGTTCTTAGCAATTTTTTTTTTTTTTTCAAAAAACATAAAATTGATTATTCAAATTACCATTAAAGCTGCCTACACACTAGGGAACATGGTTGAGGGAACAAAAAATATCAAAAAATTTTGTAAACACGAAACGCACGCTCTCAACACGCACACACACACAAAAGCACTCACACATTCACAAAAAATGCTCTCTTTTTTTAAGTATGTTCCCTAGTGTGTAGGCAGCTTAAGATATGTCGTCGTGTTCTTTCTTATTTTTTTACAAATATACTCAAAATCGGTTGTAATTATAACTCTTATTTTACCAAATACTAGTAAATTAATAGAAAAAAATAAGAGGCAACACTGCTTTCTTTATTTTGGCATTTCACTTGTTGCAAGTTTCAGAAAAACGCACTGCCTTCAAAATATGGTTTCAAGTTCAGCCGCAAGTCGCATAAGTGAGATTGTATTAGTGAAAAAGTGGTAGTGAATTGAGTTTTTCGAAGTTGCACTTGCATTTGCCACATACAAGTACAAGTTCGAAAAACTCAATTAACTCCCACTTTTTCACTAATACAATCACACGTATGGAAGCTAAAAAAATATGCAATGGAATTTTTTTATTGTGTTACAGAAGTGCGATCATATTTCATTATCGAAGAGCCTTTCATTGTGTTAAGTAGAATATCAGTTAAAGTGCAGTTAAATTAAATAAATTTACGAATTTACAGAAAAATAACAATGGCAAAAGAACTATTCATATTTTTAGTAAAAATATTTTTTTTTGCATAAAAAATATAATCTATCAGACACGGATAATTTGTTTGCTATTTTTAATAAAAAAGATGGGTTTTTTGAAGAGTTTTTTAATTTTACAAATGGCCTGAAAACGGAAACGAACGGGAAACTAATAAAGAAAGTTGGAAACAATATCAGAAATAAAAAAAGAATATGTGGCATTGTTAAACGAGTTGTAAGTAAAATATGTTTTTATTATTTAATATTCATACTATTATTAAAGTAAATGCTTGCAATTTTAAATCTAGTTTTCTTGGTTGCATGAAAAAATGAAATAAAATATATTCTGAATTCCTACTCAAAAATTCATAATAAATACTTTAAAGCATAATGAATGGCTTAATTTGTTTTGTTTCGTATAAAATTTTATTTATGTACGCTTTGATTTACTATTGTGTATAAATTAAAGGGCTGAACGATTCATCTTAAATGAGATTTCAAGACACATGATAGCCTACAAGCCATAACAAGTTGTGTGGTTTTACTTTTTATAACGATTGAATCAGTACAAACAACAAAAAAAAACACGATGGCAAAAAAGCATATGGATAGTGAGACGAATCCCATCATGAATCGTTTATCACGGATGACAACAGTACATTACCACATCATATTATTGCGAACTTAAGTAACCAACACAATATCAACACCATCGTTTTAGTGTTACTGAAAACTTATGTATAACAGTGTTGCCAGTTTGGGGAATTTATCCCAAAATTGGGAATTGTATCATCAATGGGGATAAAAACTTCCGTTTGTAGAACTGTAGATTTATTGGGAATGATAAGAAATTTTAGGGGATCATTTGGGGATAAAATATATTATTGCTTTTTCATATTTTTATGAATTTAATCCTGATAATTCTAAATATTTATATTTTTTTCTAAGAATGATGATAATAGTGAATGATTTTTAGCTACAAAAATTTGAGTCTGGCAAAGTCCTAGAAACTATAATTCCTCTTGGTGAAAATTCAAATTCGTTTTGGTTCTAAAATTTTTAAAGTTATTTAATAAGAGTTATAAGAAGTTCTTCTTAAATTAAATGTATACTTTACAAGTTACTCAATTGTCAAAAGTTAATCCATCTGCTGAAATGCTAAAACTTTTTAATGCAGTACCATACACAACAAAATGTCTGTTATTTATTAAATGTCTGTTTATTATTAAATATTTAAAATGAAAAATTTTGGTTCAAATTTTCTTTGCTGTTATTTAAATTTATTTGTTCTTTTTTATAATTTGTTGTAAGCACAAATTTATTGAGTCTGAGTGTACAACTTACCGCAAAAAATAAACGAATATGGTATTTTTCCACTAATTTTTCGAAAAAATTAACGAAAACAAATTTTTATATAAAATAAAAGTTGGAAATTTTTTGGGATGGCAAATTAAAAATTGGGGATAAGGTATGAAAAGACTGGCAACACTGATGTATGTAACCGAAATACGTACCTACTCTGTTGAAAGCTATCATGCTAATGAATGGAGTATTTTTTTTTGTTATGATTTTAGTTGAGAGTTTTGTTTTCATTCGTGTTGTGTAGGTATGAAAAGCCGATTATGATCGGCCAATGGTATAATGAAAAACAGTGTTGCCAACTCTTGAAGGCAGGGAAGCACCGTGAGCATTTTGAAAACGGGTAAAAAGGGTAAAAATTTACCAAAAATGGGGTGAAAAAACACGATAATAATTTTTTGAAAAATTTAAGTCAAGATTTTAAAAACACATTTTAGCTTTGTAAAATCGTGTAAAAAAGGTTCAAAAAATTACAAAAAAGGGGTAAAAAAGCACCAAACTAATATTTCAAAATTTTGAAGTTTAAATATAACGAAGTTGTTATTTAAAATTGTACTACAAACATTGTGAAAAAATGTATTTTTTGTATATTTCGTATTATTTTTTCAACTTTGACAGAAAATTCAATAAAAATTTAAAAAAGGAGAACAAATACCAAAAATATAAACTGTACAAAAAGCACTAAAAGCACTGTCAGATATCTGAAAAAGCACTACAAATACCCGCTTTTTATAAAGGGGTATTTGTAAAAAATCACCGGGTACGGGAAGGGAAAAAGCACCAAAAAATACCCGAAAAGCACTGAAATGGCAACACTAATGAAAAAATTAAAATAGACAAATGTCTACCCCCAAAAAATTCTTTAGTTGATCGTAATGAATATTTCAACTATTTAATATGTCAAATACTCTAATGATACCAAAAAAAAGCTCTAAAGCGACGAATACATTAAGGAACATTGAGTAGGGTTTTTAGCAAACTCTACTACGTATTGGTTTTATTATATTATTTATTTTTAATTTTATTTTTCAATATTGTTTAATTATACCACCGATTCTTTTTAAATGTTTTTTTTTGGAATAAATTTGGTAAATTTTATTTTATAGAATTTTAAGGGTATCGGTATTTTTTAATTATTTTAAGGGTATCGGTATTTTAAGTTATATCGTTAAGTTATTTTAGGGTTAACGGTATTTTAATTTATTTCGTTAGGTTATTTTAAGGTTAACGGTAGTTTAAGTTACTTCGTTAGTGGTATTTTAGGGTTAAAAATAGTTCGTTGAAAGGGTTTCGAATCGTTAACGGTATTTTACGGTTGGTGTTTCCCAACCAAGTTAAAAATTTTAAAAATTGCCAAAATTAAAAAAATTGTTTAAATTTAAAAATTGTCAAAATTTGAAAAAATCATAAAAAACCGCCAAAATTTTGAAAATAGCAAAATTTAGAAAAATCGGCAAAATTAAAGAAATCGTCGAAAATTAGAAAAAAATCATCAAAATTAAAAAATCATCGACATTAAAAAATCGCCAAAAAGCTATATATATTTATATTAATAAGAATTAATATAAATTATTTTTTTTGTTTTTATAATTTATTATGCATTAAAAACATTATTAATTTTTTTTTACTAACTTTTTTATATAATAATATAAAAATTGTAAAACAAACATTGAATTGAAAATAAAGAACAACTAACTAACTGCTAACTTTTTTATCTGAGTGTACATTTATACTTTTTCGTTTTATAAAACCTACATATTATAACACAACACACCATCGCATCCATAGCATTCATTGCGATACTTAAACACTAGTTCAAAGTACTAATTGCTATGTTATGGTAGCGAACAATCGTGTGTCACTACAATCACTTATTGTTTTTTTCGTTGCCATGTTTAATGCTTAAGCTCGCTTACGTTTTGATTTGTCTTATTCCTTATTTGTTGTTTGAATCAATTTTCTTTATTCATTTCATATTTTTTCCGACTAAAATCATTCAGCTGTTTCGATGCCGGATAGAAAATTCTGATTTCAACAGAATGATCCGGCGAGTACGTTTACATTTACTTGTTAGTAACCATTCGTATACATTTCTTCTTGTGGTTTCGAAACAGCTGATTCGTTACAGATACGTTTACGGTTGGGTAACTCAGCCTTAATTTTTACCTACGGCATGTTACAGTTACATCACATTTACATTTATGGTCCCATAATCCTCCTTTTAGTGAAAACATTACGGCTCTCTCTCTCTCTCTCTCAATTTGTTTGGCATCTTTCTTTTTTATTATTTAGAGTCAGTGTTGCCAACAGATTCTCAAAATAAATGGCTAGATAAGACCCAAAAATCGTTAGAAAATCACTAGATTTATAAGCAGTGTAAAATTTAGCGATTTAATCGCTAGATTGTTGAAAAATGGTACTTAAAGGAGTTTTTTACTCAAAAATTTCTTTAATATGTTGATAAGAATTGATATAAACTCCAAAATAATGAAAAATTTTACGACTAAATTTCAAATAATGAGTCTCGATTTTCATTCAATTAATATTAGTATTGAAAATACTCAATAGAGGGCGCTGTACAGTGAAAAACTACATACCCATATTTTATCGAAATATGTATTTTTAGAAAGTTTTTTCAGTAAAATCGGTTAAGAAGTTGTTTTTTTATAATAAAAGGATATCAATATACGAATTTTATAATATTTTTCAACATAAAACCGATTTTTAAGAATTATATTGCGGCTGATAAAAAAATCGCTAAATGTTTGGCTAATAGCTACAGGACAATTTTTCCCGCTAGGGGTGAAATAAAATCGCTATATCTGACGAGAAGGCAATACTGTTTAGAGTAGCCATGATTTGACGTAATTCGCGTGCTTTTCTTTGCGGTGTTTTTTGTTTCTGTAATTTGTTTACCTTACTTGTTTGTGATCAATGTTACCAGTTTTGACGATTTTTACCATCGAAAATAACCAAATAACGATTTGACGATTTTCCTCTTCAAAATGACGATTTTTTTCAATAGGAAATATAGCAACAATTGGTAAAAAATACGTTATTTTTCCATTATCTAAATCAATAAATCTGAAAATTTATTCATGTAATTTATAAATATTTATCATAAAATTTTTATTTAAGATAGTCATTTTAGAATCTGATGGGTTTTAGTAGGAAAACTGACACAGAATCTGGTAACTATTTTAATTTAAAATAGTTTTTCGTAAATCTCTAATACATTTAACGTGTTTTTCGAAGGGATGTATATGTCATATATGACTCTTTTTTCATGTAAATTCTTTAGTAGGTACCTGTGAAATATTTTTAGACTAAGGCCCGTTAACTTATCTCAATTTATACCCTGGTCAAGACCTCTACTTGCCTTAACCACTGGTAAACAAATTTTTTAAATAACTTATCTAAATTTTAACCAAGCATTTCTTCTAACCAATGCTAAAATTTAACCATAGAAATTTCTATGGTTAAGAAACTTAACCAAGGATATTTTAGAACAATTCACCCTACATAAGAAATTTTAATAAATTAAACTGGGTATTAAAAAAAGCGTAGCTTTAACCAAACTTTGACTAAGAATCTTTTATGATATATATTAAACTTAAAAAAATTGCATAAGTACTTAAAAACGTGCATAAATTTTTGCTATTTAGGATTTAGGTTTCTGTGATATATTATTATGTCCTCTGGTTCCTATTGGGAACAAAGAGCCACAAGGTTTCTGCGATAGCTTACAAAAATTGGCCTCATATAAGGAAAAATTTATTTTTTTATGGTTCAAGGAGCCAAAATCTGTCTTGAGTAATTAAAAGCAAAAATAGTGACCAATATTATAACAATTTGACACGAATTGACACCTCTACAAAATGAAAAGTCGCTGTCGGTAGAAACTTGATACATACTTTTAGTATTTTACTTGCTGATTCCAAATCTCTATTCTCTAAGACTTTCTGTTACGATGGTAGTAAAGAATGAATTTTGTTCTTTAAAATACATAGGAAAACATGTTTAATTTGTGTACCGTTATATGAAAAAATTCTTTTGAAACCCACTCTAAGAAAAACAATTATTCCATCAATTTTTGGTAACTTTCATTTAAGAATTTGGAATCAGCGTATCAAATTCAAAATGAGTCTGTATCAAAGTTGAAACCTCTGAAAGTTTGTTGAGGTGTGTTATCAAGGATTTGCAGAATTTTGGTACACGTGAAGTACAAGACTACTGAATTTAATTCTTAAATATAAAAAAGCGCATAGAAATCACTCTCGAATTTACGAAATGTGAACCAATCATGTTTTAAATATTTTAAAAGTATGTGAGGAACCCCTGGACAACCCACAGTTTTGACTCGCAATTATAAAAAGATACAAAATCATGCACAGCGATTATTTTTCTACTCACTTTGATGTGCTGATCGCATAAATTGCGTTAATTTAATAATCTATCACAAAATTTCCACTATTTTTTTTTAATTTTATGCGCGAATCTTTTCGCGGTTGTCTCGATTAGCTCGAAAAACTTAGTAGTAGTTCAAATAATCCACTTTTATTTTATCTTAAATCTTAAGTTTTTTCGATATGAAATTTTTTTTTTATTTAAGTGAAGTTTTTCTTTTGAACAATTAATTTCAGTATATTGTAAATTTTCAATACATAGTGTTGCGTTATTTCTATAAAAATTCTTTTTGTTACAAAATCAATTTACATTGAAAGTTTCCTTCACTTTAACCAAGCAAATAAAAACCTAAATTTTTAGGATTTTTCTGAAATTAAAGCTGACACCGAAAACCAGGTGATTTTTTAAATTTTATATTATGATTTTAGGGTTATAATAATAAAAATATTTGATTATTAAAGTTTTGAAGATTTTTAGCAATATTTTGACGATATTTCAAAACGCAATGACGATTTTGACGATTTTTTCAAAAATATTTGACGATTCTGTGCCCAATTAACCTGGCAACACTGTTTGTGATATATGTATTAAAGACGTGCACTTGTATATTTTAAAGTATTTCCAAAACAAATATACCATATACATAACTGTTACTACCCAGCAAAATATTGGTAATGACACCTCATTACTATCTGCATTACCAAAAATGATATATCATTACCTTCTGCATTATTTTATAATATAAAATAATGACTTCCTAATAACGGCCTATTGTGTTCATTGTTTCTAAATATAAAATAATGACTTACTCGTAATATTTTAAATAAATACTTTTTACACAGTTAAATTTTATACATTTTTATTTATTATATGTGACAGCGCATAGAGGTAAAAAAATCAATTTTTTTTTTGATGTAGACAACATCTGAGCATCGAATGAGACCGATCCCATGCCCTCCTGAGAAAGGGGTCCTTAGGTCCCTTTCTATTTTGCGCGTCACATATGTAAATATGTTTTATGTTTAAATTTTTATGACGAGTCCTAAAATTACACATTAAAAACGAGTAAAAAGGTTAAAGTCGGGCATGCCGACTATACAATACCCTACACCAGTCTGGTGTATTGTTTGGATCCGAAATTCGAATGGGTTAAAATGGGGCTTATGTCAAAATTTTCTATAATGTGAGTCAGCGCACCAAATTTCATTAAAATATCTTAATATTTGCGACCTGCAGTTTGTAACCAAGCCAATTTTGGGGGGACCCTTATATGGGCACTAGTTCTAAACATGGACCGATGTTCACCAAAATCAATAGGCTGCGTTATTGGGCCAATGTAGGTCTGTGTACCAAATTTCATCAAAATATCTTAATATTTACGACCTGCAGCGTATAAACAGTATAATTTTGGTAGGACCCTTATATGGGCACTAGTTCTAAACATGGACCGATGTTCACCAAAATCAATAGGCTGCGTTATTGGGCCAATATAGGTCTGTGTACCAAATTTCATCAAAATATCTTAATATTTACGACCTGCAGCGTATAAACAATATAATTTTGGTAGGACCCTTATATGGGCACTAGGTCTAAACATGGACCGATGTTCAAAAAAATCAAACTTGTTCGTCCTTGGGCCAACATAGGTCTGCGTACCAAATTTCATCAAAATATCTTAATAGCTGCGACCTGTAGAGTGCGCACAAGATTGCATGGACAGACAGACAGACGGACGGACGGACGGACAGACGGACATCGTTAAATCGAAATAAAAAAAAATTCTGAACCGATCGGTATACTATAAGGTGGGTCTACGACCAATATTTTTTGGTGTTACAAACATCAGCGCAAACTTATAATACCCTGACCACATAGTGGTGTAGGGTATAAAAACTTAAATTTTTCTGAATGTATTTTCTTAAGCTAATAGTATTTGCTTAACTCCTTATTTTCAAGAATCAAGTAAGCAATCGGATAACCACTTATAATTCAACTTTTTGTAAGCATGTGTGTAACCACTTATTATTCAAAATCTCATAACTACTTATTTCTCATTTTTTCGTAAGCGAGCGGGTAAGCGTGACTACTTATAAAAACGACCACGCCAAACAAAAATAATGAGCTTAGACGCTAAAAAATAAGTTGTGCGGAGCTATGAATTTCTATTATATAACCACTTATTTGGTAATGAAAGATTTTGCTGGGTATTGGTATAAATGAGAGAAGAAGTGTAACTGATATTGTTATGTTTTGTTTCAACGCACTCACTTTATTCATAAACACAATAACAGTTATTTCTTGTTTTGCATTGAGTGAAGCATTTATTTGTTTCTTGTTCTCAAATACTTATTGTACCACAAATATTTTCAAGTAATTGTTGTGGAAACAAATAATCAAGCGACTAAAGATTAAATTTGTTGTGAAATTTGTATTTAAAAATTAATAAAATTCAATTAAAAAAATAATTGTATTTAATTTAAATACAATTAGTGAAAAAGAGGTCGATGGAAGAGATGGGGTTGATTTGGTCGAAATTTTCACAATATATTTATTGGCAGCGTACAATAAGTATCTATTGTACATTCTTCATTATCTGTTTTATTTGTTTGAGCATACCATACAAAAACAAATATATTGCGCTCTTTCTCTCTTTATTCATTTACACACAATCAGTGTTGCCGTTTTGGTTATTTTTAACCAAAATTGGTTATTTTTTTTTTCCAATGTGGAGATGTGAACTTTTTTTTCATTTTGGTAACTTTTTTGGCAATCAAGCATAATTATAAATTTTTTTTCTGTTTTTAGGTTTATGTACTGCTTATGCTTGTAAGAAGCTTCCCGTACAAATTGAATATCTTTGTAGGAACATTTGTAACTTTTTTGCGTATAATTCGAAACATATTCTTGAATTTAAAGAATTTTAAGATTATTGCAGTGTAGAGTCATATAAAATATTAGGTATTTCTGGTACCCGGTGACTGACACTATGTAATGTAATCAATCGTATCGAGCAGTGGCCTGTTTTGTATTTATATATTATATCGTTCGACTTGGAAGTAAACGGTAAAAAGCTTGTGAATTGGGTTAACTAGTAGGCGATACTAGCTTTAAGGTTTATTTTTTATTTCTCTCATATATTCTTAATATAATAAATAAAGAAATTCATATGGAAGAAATGCGTCTTCCATATGTTTATGGTCAACTGAAATTAAATTTTAAATTAGTTTTGAGCAATTTCACCAAAAGTAATTACGTTCATAGTTTGATTTCATTAAAAACAGTTAATTTACTTGATGTAATTAAATAAATGTAGAAAAAATTTTATTTTCCGTAAAGCTGAACTATGAAGTAACTTGTCCAACTTAAAAAAATTTGAAATTAAAAAAAAAAACACAATCATCCTTACTATCAATATTTTCTAAACGTATATTTTAGTTAAAGTCGACTTTAGTTAAAATATTGGGTGGCAGTATGCCTTGACTTGGTTTATTTTTGGAGCATTCTGATTGGTTAATTTATTTTCAACCAATCAAAATGTTTGAAAATACAAATATTTTTGTAGGGTTTTCATACACAAAATTAACAAAACCGTATGATTAAAAATAAAGTCGACTTTAAATTTAAAATACTCTTTTATAGTAAGGGCCAATCTTTTTATATAGAACTTTTAAAAGAAAACTCAAAATACTTTGAATTTTCAAGAAAAGATTTAAGACATCTTGCCATAATAACAGCAAATTAAATTTTAAATAATTTAGAAATAACTTTGGAGCCTTTATTGTCATTTTTCCCAAACTTAACGAGCGGTAATGAAGAAAATAATGGAAATTTTTAAGATTTTCGAACATTACAGAATTAAACTGTGACATGGATATAGTTGAATTTTGGGATAAAGAATCAAAATACAAAAAGGGAATGGATGAAAACTGTTTTGAATAACTAATTTATTTTGATCACAATACACTGACATTGCCACATAGTTTAGTTGCTGCCGAAAGAAAATTTTCACAACTTATTTTAATAAAAACAAAGTTTTGAAATATCCTTGATTTTATTAATAATATAAAGCAATTAAAAAAATTTTGCAAAAACCAAAATCATTCCCACTATGTGTGGTCTGCCAATGAGATGTTTTAACCTTATATAATAATATTTTTTATGCTTTAAATAACACAATGATGAATTCCTCCCTCAGCCGCGTCCACTGATATGACCAAAACCCATTCACGTCTGTTCGAAATTGGCCCTGGGCCCACCTGAACTTGTCATGTTTAAAAATTTTAATTAAACATTTTTGAAAATTTATGGCTATTTTCCTGAGCAACTTTTGAATAAAGTGAGCTCAGAATTGAAATCTGCTCCCTCAGCCGTGTCCACTGATATGACCAAACCTCATTCACGTCTGTTCGAAATTGGCCCTGGGCCCACCTGCACTTGACATGTTTAAAAATTTAAATTTAACATTTTTGAAAATTTATGGCTATTTTCCTGAGCAACTTTTGAATAAAGTAATCTCAGAATTGAAATCTGCTCCCTCAGCCGCGTCCACTGATATGACCAAACCCCATTCACGTCTGTTCTAAATTGGCCCTGGGCCAACCTGAACTTGTCATGTTTAAAAATTTTAATTAAACATTTTTGAAAATTTATGGCTATTTTCCTGAGCAACTTTTGAATAAAGTGAGCTCAGAATTGAAATCTGCTCCCTCAGCCGTGTCCACTGATATGACCAAACCCCATTCACGTCTGTTCGAAATTGGCCCTGGGCCCACCTGCACTTGACATGTTTAAAAATTTAAATTTAACATTTTTGAAAATTTATGGCTATTTTCCTGAGCAACTTTTGAATAAAGTAATCTCAGAATTGAAATCTGCTCCCTCAGCCGCGTCCACTGATATGACCAAACCCCATTCACGTCTGTTCGAAATTGGCCCTGGGCCCACCTGAACTTGTCATGTTTAAAAATTTTAATTTAACATTTTTGAAAATTTATGGCTATTTTCCTGAGCAACTTTTGAATAAAGTAATCTCAGAATTGAAATCTGCTCCCTCAGCCGCGTCCACTGATATGACCAAACCCCATTCACGTCTGTTCTAAATTGGCCCTGGGCAACCTGAACTTGTCATGTTTAAAAATTTAAATTTAACATTTTTGAAAATTTATGGCTATTTTCCTGAGCAACTTTTGAATAAAGTAATCTCAGAATTGAAATCTGCTCCCTCAGCCGCGTCCACTGATATGACCAAACCCCATTCACGTCTGTTCGAAATTGGCCCTGGGCCCACCTGAACTTGTCACGTTTAAAAATTTTAATTTAACATTTTTGAAAATTTATGGCTATTTTCCTGAGCAACTTTTGAATAAAGTAATCTCAGAATTGAAATCTGCTCCCTCAGCCGCGTCCACTGATATGACCAAACCCCATTCACGTCTGTTCTAAATTGGCCCTGGGCCAACCTGAACTTGTCATGTTTAAAAATTTTAATTAAACATTTTTGAAAATTTATGGCTATTTTCCTGAGCAACTTTTGAATAAAGTGAGCTCAGAATTGAAATCTGCTCCCTCAGCCGTGTCCACTGATATGACCAAACCCCATTCACGTCTGTTCGAAATTGGCCCTGGGCCCACCTGCACTTGACATGTTTAAAAATTTAAATTTAACATTTTTGAAAATTTATGGCTATTTTCCTGAGCAACTTTTGAATAAAGTAATCTCAGAATTGAAATCTGCTCCCTCAGCCGCGTCCACTGATATGACCAAACCCCATTCACGTCTGTTCTAAATTGGCCCTGTGCCAACCTGAACTTGTCATGTTTAAAAATTTTAATTAAACATTTTTGAAAATTTATGGCTATTTTCCTGAGCAACTTTTGAATAAAGTAATCTCAGAATTGAAATCTGCTCCCTCAGCCGCGTCCACTGATATGACCAAACCCCATTCACGTCTGTTCGAAATTGGCCCTGGGCCCACCTGCACTTGACATGTTTAAAAATTTAAATTTAACATTTTTGAAAATTTATGGCTATTTTCCTGAGCAACTTTTGAATAAAGTAATCTCAGAATTGAAATCTGCTCCCTCAGCCGCGTCCACTGATATGACCAAACCCCATTCACGTCTGTTCGAAATTGGCCCTGGGCCCACCTGAACTTGTCATGTTTAAAAATTTTAATTTAACATTTTTGAAAATTTATGGCTATTTTCCTGAGCAACTTTTGAATAAAGTAATCTCAGAATTGAAATCTGCTCCCTCAGCCGCGTCCACTGATATGACCAAACCCCATTCACGTCTGTTCTAAATTGGCCCTGGGCCAACCTGAACTTGTCATGTTTAAAAATTTTAATTAAACATTTTTGAAAATTTATGGCTATTTTCCTGAGCAACTTTTGAATAAAGTGAGCTCAGAATTGAAATCTGCTCCCTCAGCCGTGTCCACTGATATGACCAAACCCCATTCACGTCTGTTCGAAATTGGCCCTGGGCCCACCTGCACTTGACATGTTTAAAAATTTAAATTTAACATTTTTGAAAATTTATGGCTATTTTCCTGAGCAACTTTTGAATAAAGTAATCTCAGAATTGAAATCTGCTCCCTCAGCCGCGTCCACTGATATGACCAAACCCCATTCACGTCTGTTCGAAATTGGCCCTGGGCCCACCTGCACTTGACATGTTTAAAAATTTAAATTTAACATTTTTGAAAATTTATGGCAATTTTCCTGAGCAACTTTTGAATAAAGTAATCTCAGAATTGAAATCTGCTCCCTCAGCCGCGTCCACTGATATGACCAAACCCCATTCACGTCTGTTCTAAATTGGCCCTGGGCCAACCTGAACTTGTCATGTTTAAAAATTTTAATTTAGCATTTTTGAAAATTTATGGCTATTTTCCTGAGCAACTTTTGAATAAAGTAATCTCAGAATTGAAATCTGCTCCCTCAGCCGCGTCCACTGATATGACCAAACCCCATTCACGTCTGTTCGAAATTGGCCCTGGGCCCACCTGCACTTGACATGTTTAAAAATTTAAATTTAACATTTTTGAAAATTTATGGCTATTTTCCTGAGCAACTTTTGAATAAAGTAATCTCAGAATTGAAATCTGCTCCCTCAGCCGCGTCCACTGATATGACCAAACCCCATTCACGTCTGTTCGAAATTGGCCCTGGGCCCACCTGAACTTGTCATGTTTAAAAATTTTAATTTAACATTTTTGAAAATTTATGGCTATTTTCCTGAGCAACTTTTGAATAAAGTAATCTCAGAATTCAAATCTGCTCCCTCAGCCGCGTCCACTGATATGACCAAACCCCATTCACGTCTGTTCTAAATTGGCCCTGGGCCAACCTGAACTTGTCATGTTTAAAAATTTTAATTAAACATTTTTGAAAATTTATGGCTATTTTCCTGAGCAACTTTTGAATAAAGTGAGCTCAGAATTGAAATCTGCTCCCTCAGCCGTGTCCACTGATATGACCAAACCTCATTCACGTCTGTTCGAAATTGGCCCTGAGCCCACCTGCACTTGACATGTTTAAAAATTTAAATTTAACATTTTTGAAAATTTATGGCTATTTTCCTGAGCAACTTTTGAATAAAGTAATCTCAGAATTGAAATCTGCTCCCTCAGCCGCGTCCACTGATATGACCAAACCCCATTCACGTCTGTTCGAAATTGGCCCTGGGCCCACCTGAACTTGTCATGTTTAAAAATTTTAATTTAACATTTTTGAAAATTTATGGCTATTTTCCTGAGCAACTTTTGAATAAAGTAATCTCAGAATTGAAATCTGCTCCCTCAGCCGCGTCCACTGATATGACCAAACCCCATTCACGTCTGTTCTAAATTGGCCCTGGGCCAACCTGAACTTGTCATGTTTAAAAATTTAAATTTAACATTTTTGAAAATTTATGGCTATTTTCCTGAGCAACTTTTAAATAAAATAATCTCAGAATTGAAATCTGCTCCCTCAGCCGCGTCCACTGATATGACCAAACCCCATTCACGTCTGTTCGAAATTGGCCCTGGGCCCACCTGAACTTGTCATGTTTAAAAATTTTAATTTAACATTTTTGAAAATTTATGGCTATTTTCCTGAGCAACTTTTGAATAAAGTAATCTCAGAATTGAAATCTGCTCCCTCAGCCGCGTCCACTGATATGACCAAACCCCATTCACGTCTGTTCTAAATTGGCCCTGGGCCAACCTGAACTTGTCATGTTTAAAAATTTTAATTAAACATTTTTGAAAATTTATGGCTATTTTCCTGAGCAACTTTTGAATAAAGTGAGCTCAGAATTGAAATCTGCTCCCTCAGCCGTGTCCACTGATATGACCAAACCCCATTCACGTCTGTTCGAAATTGGCCCTGGGCCCACCTGCACTTGACATGTTTAAAAATTTAAATTTAACATTTTTGAAAATTTATGGCTATTTTCCTGAGCAACTTTTGAATAAAGTAATCTCAGAATTGAAATCTGCTCCCTCAGCCGCGTCCACTGATATGACCAAACCCCATTCACGTCTGTTCTAAATTGGCCCTGGGCCAACCTGAACTTGTCATGTTTAAAAATTTTAATTAAACATTTTTGAAAATTTATGGCTATTTTCCTGAGCAACTTTTGAATAAAGTAATCTCAGAATTGAAATCTGCTCCCTCAGCCGCGTCCACTGATATGACCAAACCCCATTCACGTCTGTTCGAAATTGGCCCTGGGCCCACCTGCACTTGACATGTTTAAAAATTTAAATTAAACATTTTTGAAAATTTATGGCTATTTTCCTGAGCAACTTTTGAATAAAGTAATCTCAGAATTGAAATCTGCTCCCTCAGCCGCGTCCACTGATATGACCAAACCCCATTCACGTCTGTTCGAAATTGGCCCTGGGCCCACCTGAACTTGTCATGTTTAAAAATTTTAATTTAACATTTTTGAAAATTTATGGCTATTTTCCTGAGCAACTTTTGAATAAAGTAATCTCAGAATTGAAATCTGCTCCCTCAGCCGCGTCCACTGATATGACCAAACCCCATTCACGTCTGTTCTAAATTGGCCCTGGGCCAACCTGAACTTGTCATGTTTAAAAATTTTAATTAAACATTTTTGAAAATTTATGGCTATTTTCCTGAGCAACTTTTGAATAAAGTGAGCTCAGAATTGAAATCTGCTCCCTCAGCCGTGTCCACTGATATGACCAAACCCCATTCACGTCTGTTCGAAATTGGCCCTGGGCCCACCTGCACTTGACATGTTTAAAAATTTAAATTTAACATTTTTGAAAATTTATGGCTATTTTCCTGAGCAACTTTTGAATAAAGTAATCTCAGAATTGAAATCTGCTCCCTCAGCCGCGTCCACTGATATGACCAAACCCCATTCACGTCTGTTCGAAATTGGCCCTGGGCCCACCTGCACTTGACATGTTTAAAAATTTAAATTTAACATTTTTGAAAATTTATGGCAATTTTCCTGAGCAACTTTTGAATAAAGTAATCTCAGAATTGAAATCTGCTCCCTCAGCCACGTCCACTGATATGACCAAACCCCATTCACGTCTGTTCAAAATTGACATTTTTAAAAAAATATTGAATTTATTTATTTAATTTATTTTTGAATTTATATTTTGAATTTATTTTTTGAATTTATTTTTTAATTTATTCTTGGATTTATTTTTTGAATTTATTTCTTGAGTTTATTTTTTAATTTATTTCTAGAATTTATTTCGTGAATTTATTTTTTGAATTTAACTTCACAATGTGTGAAGTTAAATTCAAAGACTATTATTTTTTGAATTTAACTTCACACTTTGTGAAGTTAAATTTAAAGAATATTATGTTTTGAATTTAACTTCACACTTTGTGAAGTTAAATTCAAAAATATTAACCCATTAAAGGCAATTTGAAAATGTGAGTTTTAAATTTATTTTTTAAATTTAACTTCACACGCTTCTTTAGTTATCAACCATAAAACTTTATGTTTTAATGGATTATTTTTTCTAGAAATTTAACTAAAAATCGAAAACTGAAGCAAAATTCGATTGGACCAACGAGCATAGACTTCCCAGCAAAAAAAGTTGAAATGATCTTAAGTAATCAATTTTTCATTGATTTCAAAGTATGATTAAGTTCTGATTTTTCGCTTCTAAAGCAGTTCCTTTTCACAACTTCCAAAAATGTGATTTTGAATGAAATTAAGCCTTTTAAAATAAATTTAACTACAGATATTTCCATAAGAATATAACATTTATAACTATGGTTAGGCACTTAACTTTAATTATTTTGAGACAAATTGTGTCAGGTCCAAATGATTTGCTTCAATTTTTTATGAATAAAAATTAATTCCTTTTCACCGATTAAAAAGAACATCAAAAGGATCATAAAAGAAAACTTCCACCCTATTACAAGCCTATGTAAAATTCATTGCTTCCGATCCAAATTTTCACAATATCGAAATCCAAATCACTGCTTCTTTTTCTCTTCTTTTGATGATTTTTTTTGCTGGGTTACTAGAGAAATTGCCCTGCAAACATTTGGAAGATATCATCCAAGAAGATAATAAAGCGATATCTTCTATTTTTCATTTGAATGAAAATAATCAAGCAGGGTTGGCAGGCAATACCGCTAAAATACCGTTATTGATTCAAAACCCTTTCAACTGACTACCGTTACCCCTAACATACCGTTACCGAAATACCCGGAATACCGTTATCCTTAAAATACCGTTACCGAAATAACTGAAATACCGTTATCCTTAAAATACCGATACCGAAATAAATGAAATATCGATAACCTTAAAATACCGTTACCGAAATACATGAAATAGAGTTATCCTTAAAATACCGTTACCGTTATTTTTAATTCTCTACTCTTGGTCATTCCACGTGGTTATTGAGTATTTCACATAAATTAAGTCAATTAATTCGTTTTGTTTTTACTTTAGTGTGGCTTTTGCAAAAAAATGCGGTTTGTACCGAAATTACTGACTATCGTTATCCTTAAAATACCGTTACCGATATAACTGAAATACCGTTACCGAAATAACCCAAATATCGTTATCCTTAAAATAACGTTACCGAAATAACTCAAATACCGTTATCCTTAAAATACCGATACCGAAATAAATGAAATAGCATTACCCTTAAAATACCGTTACCGAAATAACCTAAAATATCGTTACCCTAACGATAACCGCATTCGTTTCGGTTACCATCCATGTAATCAAGTAGTATTTTTAAATTGTCTTCTTTTTATCATTTGGAAGATATTTTGGAGATATTTGGAAAAACCAATTCAAAAATTGTGTTTTTTGTCATAATTTTTTATGATAATTTTTTTATGGCAATATCACCTTTTTATCATCTGGAAGATAAACACAATTCGTTTAAAATTTTTGAAAATGTTGGAAAAAATAATACAAAATTTGTACAAAAAACCATTATAAGAAATATGGGAAACAAATTCATTGGAAAATGAAGATTTAGTGCGCAGAAAAAACCGAGTATGATGGCAATAACATAATTAATGTTTTTGTCAATAGATTATGTATGTAGATATTCTTTTTCAGAGTTAAATTTAATAACGAAAAATATAAATCCTTTAGATTGTTTCGAGAAGTTAATTTAGCGATATCACCTTTTTATCTTCCAGGTGATAAATTAGCGATATCGCAGATTTATCACTGAGAAGTATCGTTTTCGTATTGCTTGGGAGTATCGCTATAGAGAGGAAATTTACTCCCGAAAGGGATATCTTCCGCAATAAGAATATGATTATTGCCGCAATAAAGTTTTTCTTCCAGGTGATACGATTGCGAAACATTTTCGTATTGTAATGTTTGCAGGGTACAATGTTCACCGTTTTCCGTTGTTAGAAAAAATTTCATTGCAACATGTTAACTAAAAATTTTTGCTATCAACACGAACTTTTATTTTGCTTTTATTGTAGCTGTGTTTTCGACTTAAGTATATCCGTTAACTCGTAAAAAAAACTCAGAGTGCATAAAAACGCGTTTAAGACAAAAACTAACACATAATTTTTAGTATGCACGTTAACTTTCAACATGGATAATTATCAACGTTTAAAACTCAACGTTTATACATTTTCACATCTAACGTAACTTATTCGCGTTTCTTCTTAAAACATTTTGCTGTCGTACGAGGGCAGTTCGAAATGTTCTTAGCTTAACAATGAAAGACAAGAGCTAGATTTTTAAAATAATTTTATTTTTCAATATAATTTCCTGAAACTTCAATACACTTAGTCCAACGTTTTTCTAGGAATTCTATCCCTTGATTAAAATAATTTTCCTGAAGCTCCTCAAAATTATAGTTTCAGCTGCCATTGTATCTTCATTCGAGGTAAAACGTTTGTCAGCAAGTAATTATTTTAGATTTGGGAACAGGCAGAAGTCAGAGGGAGCTAAATCAGAGAAATGAGAATGCGTTTTTGGTCAACTGTTAACAAATGCGGCACCCATCTTGCAAAAAGCTTTTTCATCTGTAATTCTTGATGCAAAATAAAATGTACTCGATCATTTGAGATACCTATGGCATTTCCTATTTCACACACTTTCACTCGTCGATCGTCTAATACCATAGCTATGATTTCTGGCATTGTTGCAGTTTTTGGACGTCCACTTCGTGGTTCATCTTCAATGTTTGTACGGCCACGTTTAAATTCAGCAACCCAATTTCTTGTCCCGATAAACCTTTCTTATGTAAATATTTAATCACACCACGAATTTCTAATTTTTCCATTATAAAAAAATTACTGAAGCGCCTTTTTTGAATAGCTATTACTATACGAATGAGTTGACAGATCGAAATGAAATTTAACATGTGTTCATATGACGGATTGGAATTTCCATTATACAAAGCTTTTTGCTGCTTATACCGCCATCTCTATGTCAGGCTAAGAACATTTCGTACTGCCCTCGTACGTTCGATTATAACGGAAAAATTATAAACATAACCTGTTTAAAAGTTTTTATACTCCAATCGGTTTAATGTAGATTTGTTTTAAATACTTAACGTTGATAGGCAAAGACAGCTTGTGTTATTTCCTACTAAAATTTAATTTTTTCAATTTTTATTCCCTGTAATTTACTTGTATGATCTCAAATCTAAACATTCATTTAATTTAATTTAATATTTTTTTGTTTTATTTTAATTATTTTTAAAATACTGAATATTTAAAAAATGTGTTGAAATATTATTTAAAAATATGAATCAAAAGTGAATTAAAAGGGTTATATTATAACAACGTGTTTTGATATGCTTTGCTCGACTCCACGAACAAATAAAAAGAACACGGGTTGAGAGAGGAAGAGAGGTATAGAACGACCCACTTCAATAAAATAAAATGTTAAAGAATTTAAAGTTTTGAAATTTGTGTAGTTAATAATACGAGTATAAAGATCCTTCTTAGATCCTATTGGCATTAATAATTTGAGTTGGCTTATTTTGATTACAAAGATTTTATTAAGTAACAATAATTAAGTCAACTCCGCGGAGCTCCGTGGCTCACAAAAAATATTTCTAGCAAATCTCAAAATTTCAATTTCTTTCTGGGATTTTAACTATTATCTTTTCTAATTTTCATTCAAATTTCCGGTTGATATTTGTTGTAGTTAACTTTTAAATGCATAGTGTAGCCATTAAGCAACATACCAGTTTTTTAATAATTAAAAAAAACCCATTTGATGCACACAGTGTTCTTATAGTTTAGCGCAGATTTTTTAAACAGTTATTGGGAAAATCTTGGTTTTGCTTCGTATATTTGTGAAAAATCTAAAACACTCGTTTTTTACAAAAATGTTTGTTTACATATTTAAAGTGGTATACTCGCAATAAATTCATTTTGGTGACAATGGGTCATATGAATAAAACTTAGCAATTACTTCGAAGTAATTACTTTTGGCTTACGAATGACTTTTAATACCAAATTTATTCATAGACTTGGAGAATGGCATGAAATATAAACGAAAATGGAAAAATAAAATTTTTAGTCTACTCGCAAGTAGACTTAAATTGTGAAGTAATTGCTTAAAAAAACCCAATATTTCCCGCTATTAGTAATATCTTTTTTTTATTCATACGAGCCAATATCTAGTATAGTTTAGTTTTTTTTTTTGTTTCATACACGTTAAAATAATCACAATGTATTGTAGCTATTTGGCAAAAAACCATATTTTTCAATAAAAAAAACTCCTTTTTATACCCTCCATCCCACTGTGCAGGAGGGTATATATCATTTTGTCATTCCGTTTGTAACTCATCGAAAAAAAATCTGGGACATAAAAAAAATTTATATTCCTGATCGTTATCAATAGCGAAACCGATATAGCCGTGTCCGTCTGTCTGTATGTCTGTTGAAATCACGATCACACTCAAAATAGTTGTGCTAGGATGTAAATTTTTAGTCAAAATTTTGGTCCAATTTCTTAAGCAGTTTGCTATTGGAAATGGGAAATATTTGGTCCAGACGTTTAAAAGTTATGAAAGAAAATGTAGAAGCACCTCTAGAATTTTCCATATTAACATGAAAAATATATTAACTGTGTGTTGTTGTTGTTACTGAATAAGAAAAAAATACAAACATACACACTAGGGATGCCAATCGGGATTGATATTTGAAAATCCCGGGATTCGGGATTTTGTATGAAATCCCGGGGTCCCGATTTCGGGATCCAGTGATTTTCGGGACTACGGGATTTTTCGGGATCCCGGGATTTTACGGGATTTTGGGATTTAAATTTTCCTTTATTTGTAAAAATTTTATGTTATGTAACTAATTTTTTTGTAGAATAAAGCTTTAATAGTTGTTAATTAATAATGTGGTACATTTTATGAATATTGAAACATCTCAGTCAGAAATTGACAGTGGTACAAAAAATCAAGTACCTGCATACCACTTGGTAACCGCGATGTTAAAAATAAATGACTGGCAGAAGAATCATTTGGGACGCTTTGAATGCGTTTGCAAAAATCGTTTTGCCAGTATTTGTTTTACAAAACATCACGGCAGGGCAAAAAAAGATACATATGAACTTTTTTAAATTTTATTTTGGAAAATATAATTCCAAACCACCTATTTATTGGTTTCGACAGCGTTTTGCCAAAGTTAAAAATTTTGTTTCTCCAGTACTTTTCCGGCGCTTTTTAAACTGCCGGTCCTTTTGTCTATTGACGTTATCATATTGGAAATGGGAAAGCAATTTTTGTCAGTACTTGTACCACCTGTTAAAATACCATGCCATCGCTTTCCCGTTTGTATTTTTCTGGCTGGGATAATATATGAAGGCCTGTCATTAAGTACACTGGCGCCCAGTATTTTGTAAGCAGATTTTAAAACATATTCGTTGCGATAACCTTGCCCACTAAATCGTGTAATTACAACAACAAAATTATTTGGTTATCGTTATCAAATGTTTTCATGGAAGAATTCAAACTTACAGTCCCAGCCAAAATTAGGTTTCAGAAATCGAATTTCGCTTGGAAGATTAAATCGGTAAAATAACAAACAAACTTGATTTTTCGCATGTATTCCTCAAAAACTTAATAATGTTTACCAAAATTTAAAATTTTTCTGCAAAGTCTTTGCATAGTTTACTCGAATAATCTTCTTAATTTATAATTTTACCAATATCTTGGCATCAATTTTTTGTCAATATGAGAAAATTCAAGAAAAAACGTAGGTAACCTAAAATTGCTCACTTTGTTTATTTGCGGTTATATTAATATTAAAAATAAGAAAATCCCGGGATTTTTGAGAAATAATCCCGGGATTCGGGATTTAGCCAATCCCGAAACCTTGAAAGAGTTAATTCTTTTTTTGAATTTATATGCATAAAATTGGATTCATTTTATAAATTACTGAATAATTCATAATGCCTTTAAATCAATGATTGGACATTGAATAAATTGAGATAAGATTTGTTCCTATTTGTGTTTATTCAATTTCGATTCTATTGAATAATTTGGACGTATGTTGGCTTTAGAGGCACCTCACCGATTGATTCTAAATTTTTACTAATTTTAATTGGGGGCCCCAAGAAATTTTTTTTTCAGCGAAAAGCCTGTATGGGGAGTTACTTCGGTTTAAAGTTTAAAAATGAACTTAACTATATTTTCTTCATTTATGATAGGGTTGGAACAATATGTACACCATTGGAAAGGTAATAAAAATATCTTTAGGATAGCATTTTTTTGTTGACCCATTATGATTCGGCGTAGGAATTTTAATTTTTTTGTTTTTTTAATGTTTTTATTCCATAAAAATCCTATATAAGAACAAAAATTTTGCTTATTAGAATGTTATCAAGACGAAAAGCTTTTATTTGATATATAGATAGGCTTGACTTCTAATATCTTCGGTGTTTGAAGTGATAAAATTTGAACCACATCTTAAAAGTTTTTAATCTTGAGAATATATTAATAAGTAAAAAATTATGTGGTAGTATACGGTGGTTTTTATAAAAACGGTTTATTTTAAAAAATCTTAAAAATAAATCTCATTCGCCGGTAATGGGTAAACAAACAAAAAAAAATGTCGTCCATAAGATATTATTACTATCTTTCAATGATATATATGTATATATTGTTCCAATCTGACTATAAATGACTTAGATATATGTAGCTAATTCCATTTCCAAACTTTTCACAGAAATAAACTCCCTACAGAGGTCTTTCCGCGGATTTTTTTTTTAACAGCTTGAAAAGTACTACATCGGGGTAAAAAAAATTCACTGAGATCAACTTATTGCAAAATTGAGATTTAAAATACGAATTAAGGAATTATATTTTTAAAGGTCTGCACACATCTATATGAACAACATAAGCAGTGTTGCCACTTTATGGGTAGGGCATGGATGACAGCAATTATTAAATTGTTTAGTTTTTCACTTAAATTTCAATTGAAATGAATGAATTGAGAAAGTTATCAAATTTGTAAATAAAAAAATATATTATACATAAAAAAAGAATTTAAATCATAAACTAGCCAATAGATAGTGGGTCTATGAATACAACTTAGCAATTACTTCAAAGCATTGTTGGTAGCAGAAACGGTGCGATTATCGGTGAGGGTAAGTAACGCTATCATAGATTATTTCGGTTACAGTATTTTAAGGATAATTGTATTTCGATAACGGTATTTTAAGGTTAACTGTATTGCAATTATTTCGATAATGGTATTTTAAGATAAGCGGTATTTCGGTGCATTCCGCAAAATTTTTTTTATGAAAAAACAAAGTAAAGTAAAATAAATTTATTAACTAAGTGTATGTTAAATTCACAATTACGTGGAATTATAAAAATTTTAAACTAAAAAATAATGCTGTGTAAGGATAATGAGATGATGGTATTTGATTAATTTCGGTACTGGTATTTTAAATGTATCGATATTTGAATCTATAACAGTATTTTAGCGATAGAGCCTACCAACCCTGCCTCAATATATGTAATTACTTTTGGCTTATGAATGACTCAACATCTAATTGTTAAGTTTGCATAAAAATTCCAATATCTATTTTTTATTCATACGAGTTAATGAATTGATTCACAGCGACTGATCATCCACGAATTAAACCGATACATCAGGAAAGTGTATTAATCTATACATGCTTTGAAATTCTTTCGTTATACAAATAAGCTATTAACGTACACAAAAAAATCGTTACCAAGTAATTAAGCAAATTTCAACTAATAAAGTTTTTTCGAATAATTTATTATATTGTGTATGCCACAAAAACATTATTTTAGTTGAAGTGCTCCCAATTGCTTGCCAAAGATTTTTTTGTGTGTATTTAAAAACGCAAATAAAACTTGATTTTTGAAAGACTCTAAAATAAGATTATTTTTAAATCGTTCACATGTGATCATAACTGACTCTTATTTACAAGCTTTTTAAGTGTTTTGTTCTAAAGTTAATTTTTTCTCTTAATTTTATGAAGATTCATATAATACTCAAAAGTTCATCATAAATGCTGCATATTTAAGGAACTTTTCTTTGCAATAATATAACGCCCAGAACGATGGGACAATTGAAATGGCCAAATCACTTTTTTTTAAGTTTACTGATGAGGTTATTACCTTTTTTCAAATTGTAATAATAAGCGTGTTCGTTTACTTACTACAAGTTACTACTTTTACTACAGCTGGAAAAATTCAATACAAAAAGTAAACAAAACTTTCCAATTGTAGTAAAAGTAGTAAGAATTTCGAGTAAACGAACACACTGAATATGTTAATTGAAGTCATTTATAATTTCATATTTTTGGGTAATTTTGTCTACACTTTTGGGAATTTTGAATCTTGCTTGTGGCAGCACTGAGATTAAACAAGATTAAACTGAAATATTTACTTGGAGTGGTGGAAAAAATCATACACATTTGTTGCACAGTGGATTGACCGAATACAAAATGGGTAATAATTCATACTTGTTTGTACTTAGTAGAATCCCCGAATAAAAACACCAGGATGGAGGGTATCTAAAGACACGGCACAGCCGAATTTATACAAACTTATCCAAACCATCGAGCGGGCTTTAGCCCGCTTATTTTTAAATATTTTTTTTTTTTTGGTATTTTTTTTGAAATATTGTAAATTTTTTGTTGTTAAGTTATAGTATATTTTCATTCTTGTTAGGAAGTTGGCCTTCAGATTAAAAGTTACAGTTTCAAGTTAGGTGACATTTTATTAGTAGAGAAACTAGTGTACTCTAAAAAGTGCTGCAGTTACTATACTCAGAAAAAAATGTTTATGAAAAATTCGTAAATGGGTTTCAAGTTCATTTCACTATTTTTATACTAATTGTTAGTCAATATATATACTTTATTCTCATTTTATAAATTACTGAATTTTTAACAAATTTTCGTTGCTTATTACAAAAAGCATTTTACAAATTTTTGAAACCCGTGTAGTTCAAATTAGCAAAACATTTTACTAATTTAAAAAAAGTGAGTGTTTTTTTTATAAGAACTAAAACATTTGTTGATATTTTTAACTATAACTGAATCTTTTAATTCGAGTGATACTAATATTTAGTAAAATTTGTAGCCAGTTTCAGCAAATGAATTTTAGATTACATTTTACAACAATTTTACTAAAATTTAGTAGTGGTTATTAATTTTTTCTACTAATTTAATTGCACTACAAATCAGTAGACATGCGTTGCTAAAATTAGCAAAAAAAAAAAAAAAATATCGCAAGGCTACAAATAGTTAAATTTTCCGTAATAACAGCAAAATTTTCAGTAGTTATTACAGACTTTTTGCTGAGTGTACATGACAGTTATTTGTGTAGCAATGCGGTTGTAGGTATTTTAACTGCAATTGCATTTTTTTTGCTCAGGGGAAAAATTTCAAGGTTTTCGACAGTTGTTTTTTTTTTTAAACAACCTAAAAAAATTACTGCTTTGCCGCAACATTTATTTTATGCGGTTGTTTTGTATTGCGAATTTCGATCAAATATTTTATACACAAAACTAATATTACCGTTGTTTAGAAATTTTTAATGAGAAGAATATGAGTAAAAAATTTTTTTCTCTTGTGTAAAAATAAAAACAATGCTAAAGAAAGCAGAGGCGTAAGACAGAAAAGTTTGTCGGTTGAGTCAACTGAAAATTATAGTTAAATAAAGGTATGCGCAGCATGCACAACTTCATGTGCGAAGTGCGAATAGTTTCCGTACATGCATATTGAGATGATGGCATTTTTTATTTCTTGAATATTCGGGGATTGTGGGAAGAATTTGGTGACACTGAGTTCAAAATGGCTATGCTGAAAATTTGAACCAAATTGGAAAACGCAAACCATCGACTGAAATTTCGGATTCTTCGAACAAACCAAAGCATTTTTTTAATAACATATTACACAGATGGAATTTTGCTGGACGAGTTTTAATGAAATTTTTCAGTAAACTAATGACACAGTAAATAAAAAATTTTCTTATATTTGATGAAATAGTTTCATAGATTTTTTGAATCCAGTTTCAATGAAAGTTTTTCATTGAGTGTATAAAACTTTTAATAAATAAATTGAAATTTTTCACTACATTTTATGAAAAATTCCATAAATTCAATGGAAAATTTTCTAAAGACAAGTTACAGTGAAACTTCATTAGTATTATGCACAAATTCATTAACATCATGCAGACAATGTTCTCAGCAAAGGTTTAAAAGGCTTAATTCTTTAATTCACTTTCTAAAAATTAATGTAATTTGAGTTAATTTTATTCCGTAATATCATTCTTATGGAATTAATTCGATAGCCTAATTCACAAAAGCTTTTAATTATATGAATTAATTATATTTTTATTGAATTCTAACTGAATAAACCAAATTTACTTGAATTCATTTAGTGAAAAGCTGAATGAAAGTTGATTTTTTTTCATTCATTTAGTCAAATGAAAAACTTGAATTTGCCACTACATGCTGAAGTAAGTATTAGCATAATACGAATTAGAAACGTTTTAAATTCATTTAACATAAATAAATAGTATTGTATGCTTTATTATAGCTTGTGTGCTTTGCTTTTGATTATGTGTTAGGTTCACTAAGTGAATGATAATAAAATTTCTTCATTCAATGGTGAATGACCATGCGATTTGAATGATTCAAGTTGCGAATTCATTCAATACTTGTTGAAGCTTATGAATGAATTCTTTTCGAATGGTTTAACGGAATGGTATATGAACATTTTTGAATTCTGAATTCAATTTTTTGTGATTTAAGCTTAAATTGAATTAAGTCCTTCGAAGCTCTGGTTCTCAGTGTATATTATAACACACTATTTGGTACCAAATCATTCAATTTTCCTAATCACTTTAGATATGAACAGATCTGGCCATATCAAATCATATACGCCCTATCTGGTCATATATGAACTGATTTGTTACCAGATGTAATTGGATTCAATCATATATAATTAGATTTAAACAGATCTGGACAGATATAATAGTTTTTACGCGGGCATTATTTTTAAATCAATAACCGAACTTCCCGACTAAAAAAGATGTTATATAATCATATATCACCATATATAAACCCATATATACGTCCATATCTAATTTGATCCGAATATTGGAATATATAATTATATCAAGCGAGATAAGCATGTTATCTCACCTGATACAATTTGATCCGAAAAATGGGTCTATCTAACTGCATCAAATTATATATAAATACATATAATTTGATGAAGATTTTCAAAGAAAATTTTAGTAAATATTGTTGAGATCACTTATTTCATTCATATTAAATACTAATGCTTAATGTTTAGAAAAATTTTTGCTAATAAACTTAGAAATAGCTGACAAAATAAAACATTACAAATTAAAAATTTGTCGGAACAAATTTTTATAGGTTAGAGTTTTGGTCTTTCTTACAAAATGTGTGTCTTTCTTATAAAATAAAAAATTAACTTTCACAATTATTTTTTTTTTTTTCACGGAAAAATAAATGAACTTAAACCATATTAATTTCAACATATGTTTGTCTAATTTTTATTTTTAAATTTAAAGTAAAAATATTTATTTCGGCTTTTAATTCCACAAAGAAAAAAAAAATTTCTCCCCTTATTTATTTTTTTAACCCTTAAATGCATGATCTCTTCGATTTTAACCATTTTTTATATATGATTTCTAAAGGCGTGTACATTTCAAGAAAAGTACCAAAAAAAATTATTTTTAAAAAAGGTGATTTTTATTGAAAAATATGGTTTTTTGCCAAATAGCTAAATTGTGATTATTTTAACGTATATAAGAAAAAAAAAATTGACAAAATTTCTTGTCGCCAAAATGAATTTTATTGCGAGAATACCAAGATTTTTACTCTAACTGTTTAAAAATTCTGCACTAAACTATAGGAACACTATGTACAGAAGGGGCCCCCAATTCCCAAAAATGCAGTTTTGTGCATCAAGTGGGTTTTTTTTATTAAAAAACCGGTATGTTGCCAAATGGCTACACCATGCATTTAAGGGGGAAAATTATTTTTAGTTTAATAAAGAGTATTTTCCCAACTATTTGAAAAATATAAGTTGAATTCAATTATAAACATTTATATATGTATGTATATGTCAAAGTGCAAAATTCAAAACCAGATCCACAATTTCGGAGTTTTTTTTAATTTTTATAGTGCAATTAAACTTTATAAAATTTTGTATAATTAAAAATCATGTCAGATAAATTTGTACATGAAATTAATACAATTTTATATTAACTTTGTTATATATTTTGAAATAAGATTGTTTAGAGAAGCTTATACGCCATTATATATAATTATGTTTAAACTATATTTGCTGATCTCTTAATATCTCTTAATATATAACGTCATATCAAACATATTTATAAAACCAAAGTGTTAATATAAATGTATGTGGTCATATAAAGCCACACATATAAACATTTATAATTATATCAAATCATATAAAATTATACGAAAACTTTTTTAGTCGGGTTTATAAATTTTCATTTCAGCTCCAGAAATACAAAAATGTAAGTCCACCGATAATGGTGCTTGTGTTGGAAAAGCAATAATGGATATATTTAAACGTTACCCCCATGGAAATCCGGCATTTGGCTTACAAAATGTTTCTGCTATTAGCCTGACCGATGTAGTAGTCTCAAAATTAAAGCGCAATTCACCAATACAAATTAGTTTTAAATATAATACTTTGACGGTATCAGGTCTGGAAAAAGCTAAAATACTACGGACATCAGGATTTGATAAAGAGTTTAAAAATCCAGTGGAAGTAGATGCTTTCGTATCCAATATGAACATTGTAGGAGATTATGAAAGCTCCGGTAAACTATTGCTGTTACCAATAAATGGCAAAGGTAAAGGGCATGTATTATTGAAAGACTCTTTATGGAAAGTTAAGGCTAAATTGCATTTGGTTAAACGAAATGACAAAACTTATGTAAACATTAAAAAAATTAAAATTGTGATGGAACCGAAGCAGTAAGTATTCGAAAGTGATATGAAAAAAATATCGGCAAATGTAATGCTATTATATTTAGGATAGGGCGAGTCATATAATATCAAATTCACCTACACTCAGTGGACTTTTGCAGTCAGATTTGTTACCTGTTTAGGTAGTATTTTAGTTTTATTGCTTCAAATGAAAATAACATTCATTTGTCGAAGAAATGTAAGTTTTACCTAAATTCGTAAATCACTAAAAAAAACAAACAACATAAAATACTGAGAATTCGTAACATTTTTTTTTTACAAAAATAAACCAAAATGTATGTAAGTAATTTTTGTTAGTTGTTTTGACTCCTTGGACAGGGCTTAAATATGGTAGTATTGCATTTTCGTTTTAAATACTTCTCACTTAGTTATTTATAGAATACAGCTATATGATTTTTAAAATTTTCCTTTATTTTTAATTTTATCTATTTGCATTTTTTTTAGAATGATTGTCAATATGGAAAACATATTCAGTGGTAATCCCACATTATCGGACAGTATAAATAGTGTTATAAATGAAAATTGGAGTGATGTCTGGGTGGAACTGAAAGACGGAATTAATAGTGCTATTGAAAGAATTGTTACCAAATTAGCCATTGATATACTTAATGAATTACCTCTTGATGAATTTTATTTAGATTAATTAACTAATTAGAGACGAATTTATTAAAATTTGTGTAAAATGTGTGGCACAATTATGCACTAATAAATTTGAAAAATTAGCTACAGTTTTAAATTAGTTAAAATTAAGTTGGATTTGTTTGACTCGAGATCATGTTTTCATATCTAATATTATTAGAAAAACAAGTAAAGAAGGTAAAGTCGGACATGCCGACTATATAATACCCTATACCAGTCTGGTTGAACTGCAGCTTATGTTTGAAACCGAAATTTGAATGGGTTTGAAAATTGGTGTACAAATTTGTTTATAAAGTAGTAAAAAATAAAAATAGAATATCAGTAAGAAATTTTTAATCTTCCTAATAGTCCGCCAAAATATGAAGACAATTGCCCCAACTGATAACGGGGGGATATAAAATATTCAAATCGATTTTAGTACCGATATTTAAAAAGTGAAACGGTAACCAACTGAAACAATGTTATCGTTAGAAAATTGTCGAGAGAAAATTTGAAATTTTTGGTAAAAAAAAATCAGTTGAAATTTGGAGATGCAAAAATTCAGAATTTGCCCAGCAAAGTGAAGCAAGGTGGTGGTTCGGTCGTGGGATGGGGCTGTATGGCGGCCACTGGTGTAGACAACTTGGTTTTCATAGAGAGCACTATGAATAAAACAGGGCATGAAATCCTTAATTTCGAAAATGATGATCATCCAAACGAGTGGATTGATCCATATCTTTCCTGTTAGCTCTCTATACACTCATCACTAGACCAACAAAAAAAGCAATGTTTTAAGCTCTTAAAGAAAGCTCGAAAAAACAGCTAAATAAGCTGTTAAAGTTCAAAAATAAGACCTTAAATTTCATTATTCCTTGATTAAAATACTTATAAAAATGCAATTTTGTATTTAACACAATGCGACATTTCTTGAAACTTCAGGAATCAGACAAGGTTGTGTCATATTTGTATTATTACAATTCAGGTTGGTAAAATCAAAAAGTTTATTTAACAAAATAGATTTTTTAATTGAAAATAAAATTTTAAATAAAAAATGTATGTCGACTTAAAATAACTTTTAGAATTACTGGTTGTATTAAAAGAAAACAAAAATATTGTTACAAAATTAGGTTAGTCTAGCATAGACAACTCTGAAATTTTCTGGAAGAAAATACCATGAGAAACGGAATTTACTAAACACGTCAATCTGGTAATGTAACACTACAATTAAGTATACACCTCAGCACATGCTGAGGTTAAATGCCATTAATAATGTTAAGTAGTTGGGCTCTGTTGTGAATAACATAAGAGTTATAATTTTAGAAGCACTGGAAATTTCTACTATGTTCATGGCCTTTAAACTATAAAAGAACGAACGTTATGAAGAAAGAGGAAGTTGCGCATTAACATTTGTGGAGTGAAGTTGTACTTAAACATTTGCGGTGTTAAGTTGCGTGTTAGATTTAGTATTTACTTTAGAAATCGCTAGTTTTCCCGCTAATAGCTAAATGATGATTTATCCCGCTATATGCGTTTAAATATCTGCAGATTTGATCATCATTTGATATCATCAATTTTGCAAACAAAAACGTTGAATTATATGATTCTTTAATTATAAATTTTTTTTTTGTGTTTTAAGAAGGAAAATATGCAAAACGATTGCTATTTTGCTATCGTGCATTTTCAATCGTTTTGACGATATCGTTTTGATAATTTTGTGCTTTTGGAAACCAAATTAGCTGTCAAAATAACAACTTCCAAAAACTGATTATAAAAATTTCCGGTACGTGAAGCAAAACCATCGTCAAAACTATAATCATCCTATGGCATTCGGGCACAGATTACCTCACAATTTTAAAAGATAATTTGTCACCCAGTTTCGAAAAATTGGGCTTGGATCAATCTTAGGCCTTCCTACAAGGCAGTGATTCCAATCAAACCGCAAAAATTGAATAGCTGCTTTACCGTACTACCAAACAACTGGACCATCACCGCAGTCATCCAGACTCAACCACACTTTTGTGGGAGAACCTAGACCGGTAAATAAGAGAAATAGCAATTAGCAGCAAGGAGTCTCTTAAATTAGTGATAATGGAGGAATGGCAAAAAAAATTTCCCGAAGTAATCAGAAACCTAGTGGAATCGATGGCCAGAAAATACTTAATTCTTTAAAATTCTTTTGTTATTCTTACTGTACAAATTCTTTTGACCCTGTAAATATGAAGTATTTTTGTTTTTGTTGTATAATTTTTGTTATTGTAAGATTTTTGTTATTTTTTATAAAATAAGAAGAGAGAAAATCTACGAGTACATATTGTTCAAAAAACATAAAATATCCCAGTGTAGAAACGGTAATGACATATCATTATTTTTTTGAGTACCAGTAATGACACCGACCTACTTTCTGCATTATTTTAAAACATATAATAGTCAGTTACTAATAACTAGTTACTTGTTCCATTATTTCAAAATAAAAATTAATGCGTTTATTTAATTATTTACCAATAACGACTTATTTTTATCATTATTTCAAACACAGATTATTATTTTACATTTCTTTTGTAAATTTTTTTGAAATCTATTTTTAGACACAATATTTTTTCAACATTGGGAAAGAAACCATATACTTTTTGATTTTTTGTATGTTGGCGAGTAAGCTGACTTGTGCGCAGCAGGTCATTTATTATCTAGCAAATATTTCATATTGAGATTGCTCAGATGGTAGAGTTATTGACTGGTAATCTGGAGTCCTAGGTTCGATTCCCGCACGAGCAAATTTTGTTTAAAAAAATTTACAATAAAAAAAATATATTTTTTTGAAAATCAATTTTTGAACTTATTATTTCTGTCAATACTGGTAAGCAAATAGGTAACAATATATTTTTAGATTGTTCGTATGCTGCACTGTGGGCCAGCATCTTCGAATTTTGGCCAAAACTAGAATATTGAGTATATGAGACTAAAAGATGTGACAAAGGGGGGTTTGGTTGTTGCTGATCACGAATTAGAAATAAAAAATATAAAATTCAAAATGGCGGATCCAATATATATATATATATTCCCATCGTTCCTATAAGGAGCATAGGGCCTCAATATGGATCCAATATGGCTACAAACAATTTTTTCATTAAATTTTTTATGTCGCCTGATTTACTTCAAATTTCCACTACGGGAAGTTTTTGGGTAGCAGATTACGAATGTGAAATCAAATTTTAAAAATTCAAAATGGCGGATCCAATATGGCGGCCATAAATTTAAAATTGTTATGTTGTGGAAAATAAATTACACTGTACAAAAAAAGGTTCTGATGACAACTAATTCTGGTAGAGAGACCAAAGAAAAATATAAGTGTATCGGCGTTTTAAAAGTGTTCGTCTGGCCCTATGTTTTTGGGGGGTTAAAATTTCCGCTGTTTTGAAAATGTTTATTGTGAATAGGCATAGGAAACCATGTGAATCTTCCATTTTAGGTATAGGATATGTTCAGCGAACTTATGTAAAACACTACGAGGGACATTTTAACCCTCTAACTCTGCAATTAAAGGGTCTCTTTTGGCCCTTTTTAAAAAGTGTCGAAAAAGACCCATAACTTGAAGAGTTAGAGGGTTAAAAAAAATCTACTATAAGTCTCTGAAGACATCAAAGTTAAAAATTTAACTTCAATGCCAGGAATAAGTCAAAACTTAAAATTTGTTTAAGGGTTAGTTTTGTACATATTCAGATTTGGCACTCATATATCCCACAAACCTGGACTTTAGGGGGCTAGTCTGTGTGAGAAAAGCAGAACCTTCATTTAAGGTAATTTTTAGTGCTATTTTTTAGTTTTTACTAAAACTCTGGAATGCTGGAAATCAGCGAGATCTGAAGGTACTTTTTCAGTTAAAGGGCAAAATCTCGAAAGTTTATGAACGGTCGCAAATGGTCGCAAACACCTAGGTAGAAGACATCTTACGGAACACATTGGCATTCTAGTTTTTCAAATATCTCTTGGAACATTTTGGAGCTTTTTTTATGAAAACTTAGGGTAAAATAAATAATTTTGTTACTTTTTTCGTAAATACTTAATAGGTTTCTATTTTTTTTTGAGAACTAGTTTCAGTTTTATAATTTTAAATTTTTTTGGACAAATTATTGTTTATTTATGATTTTTTTATTGTATCAGTAGAAAATAAAAAATGTCACAAAATTAAAAAATACTTTGACTTTGGAATCTCGGCAACTAACAACGAGTAACCACAATGATACAATATTTTACTCACAAAATATTCAACAATCCTAGATTTGGAATATACAAACATATTGTACTTTTGGCCAAAAAACGACGATCCTGGCCCACAGTGTGCTGGTATGTAACCAAAACTCTGTATTTTGCGCCACACAACAATAACGAAGTAATTTTTTATTTTTTGTGCAAAATTTGCTGTATATGCGAAAGAGCGAAATAATTCTTATTAATTGTTAAAATTCCGGATATAGAGCAAAGTCGATGATGGATATCTCAGATACGAAGCAAGATATCGAGAAACGTGATCAGAAAGGGGATATTAATAATATATATCATAATCTATTCCTAAACTCAGGGAATTATGTAGGTAAAATCAACTGCAAATGACAGTTAAAATGACTTCATTTGCAGTTAAAAAGGTGTAGACTACATTTGCATTTAAATCAACTACAATGTGAAGTTATTTTTAACTGTTAAAAATCAACTGACAATTGTAGTAAAAACAACTACAAATGCAATTAAAACAACATACACTCACAATATTTTATCGTTAAAAACAACCTAAAATAGATATTAAATTAATTGAAAACACAATTAAAAAAGGACTACTGATTTTTCATTATATTCAAACCATTTTGCTATTTATTTTCAAACATTGTTTAAACAATCCATAAAAGAAATAAAAATAATTGAATAATCTGTTAAAACAATCATCAATTTTTAACTGACAAAACGTAAAAAAAAACGATTTACGATTTTGTGGTTTGTTTTTTCATATTCGAAAGTTTTTATTTTGTTTCA
This sequence comes from Leucophora obtusa, assembly GCA_949987735.1. Taxonomy (NCBI): domain Eukaryota; kingdom Metazoa; phylum Arthropoda; class Insecta; order Diptera; family Anthomyiidae; genus Leucophora; species Leucophora obtusa. The sequence goes on along the minus strand of OX465295.1, from coordinate 331,152,008 downwards.
ATTTTCAAAACACTACACACTTAACACACACGTTCTTTGTTTATTTTATTTCTCTTTAATTTAATTTTCAATCGTTTTAAATTCAAAACAATTTTGTTTTGTTCCATTTTAATTTTTTTTGTATTAATATAAAATTTTATTCCGAGAAACAATATATTCAACATTTTTATATTTTTATTACCTTCTCCTTTATAGAAATTAAGAATAAAGTTACACTGAAAGAATTATCTGCATGATATTAATGAATTTTTGCATAAAATCGATAAAGTTTCACGGGAACTCGTCCATTGAAACTTTTCATTAAATTAGTGGAATTTTTCATAAAATATTATCAAAAATTTTATTTTATTTACTAAAAATTTCATACGCTACATGAAAAAGTTTCACTAAAACTAGATTCATAAAATATACGAACCTTTTTCATCGAATTTAACAAATTTTTCATTTATGTTGTGAAGAAAACTTCAGCAGTTTACCGAAAAATTTCACTAAAACTCGTCCAGCAAAATTCTCTTTGTGTAGCGTCTTTCTTCATTAAGCCATCGATATTAAACTTTGGAGCAAAATTGCACAAAAATATGTTTATCCTAAAATTATTTAAGATTTTAAAATCATTCTGTTTGAAAACAATTATATTAAAAGTGACAATACTCTCTGAATTAAGATGAGAATAAGATTAGTCAGTCAGAAATACCAATTTACATAAATCAAAGTCGCTAGAATTTAGTGTTTAACTGCAGTTATAAAATTCAATTTTAATTAAGAAGAACTTGCGTTATATTTACTTTTTTTTTGATTTTTTAAGTTAAATTTTCATTTGAATAAAATGTATAACTCTGTAGTTTTTTTATTTTCTGCCATGCATAAAACTTTTTGAGAATAAAAAAAAATTCATAAAATATAAAATCTTTCGTTTTCACTTCCACACAAAATTAAAAATAGAAACTCTGTAAAAAAATTCCCCTCAAAGGGCGTTATAAAAAAGCTTGTTTTTAAATTTTATTTTTGTATTTTATATTTTTAGTTTTTATAACGATTTGTATGGTGAACATTTTAAACGATTTGTATGGTAAATATTTTAGTCGTATATGCCGACCCTATTGCTAGCAGCTGACATCGAGATTTCTTCACATTTTTACAACGCGGCAACCCCGTGATTATCAAATCAATTTAAACATTTTTACTAACAATTCAAATAAATTTGGCAATCAATTTCGATAATTTCGTTATCGTAAACTCTGATTGAATTCATATCATTTAATATTCAACTATTTTAAGTTAAAACCAACAAAAGCATTTAGATATAAAACGAAGTTAACAGTTGTCCAGTTTTTTCTACACAGCAAAAATGTGGAAGCATTAAAAACGTTTACTGCTTCCTTACTGCTACTTTTACCGCTTCTAAAAATATATAGCCTCGTAAACAGCACAAATGAAAGGCCTAAGTTAATTAATTGTTTACATCGCTTTTTGCTGCGCTTTTCAAAAAGGCATGAAATGAGCAATACATTTTGATTGCTTTAATATTTTTGCGGTTCTTTTATCAAAATTTTATAAAATGCGGAAAAAAGTTATTTTAATAAAAATAAGAAGTTTTACTGAAAATAAGAGGCATTTTCTCTTCACGGAAAAATATGCAGGAATATTGTGCTTTTCAGAAGGCATGATTTTAAATAGTTGAAAAGCTTTATAATATGCACTTCCGAGAAGGCATGTATTATCGACATTTTAAAAGAAAAACAGGAGCTCTAATTAAAAGCGGTGAATTCATGCCTTTTCGGATCTCGAAACAAGTGCTTTCACGTGAGCTATCTCGAACAAAAATCAGGCATGATATCATCATTAATGCAATCGCTCCACTGCTCAACTTTCCCTGACAAAACTGCTTCCATGCAAGCAGTAATTTCTGCTGAGTAGTCGTGCGATAGATTCAAATTACTGTATGCTGGGTACATTTGTTTGTTTAAATTTCTTTTTGTTGTACAAATAAATATTTCAAAATATTTTAAATTCAAATTTAATTTATACAATTTTCAAATCGGTTGTGGTGTAGATGTCTGGAAGGTCAGGCATTGACAAAATTTAAATTTTTGAGGTGGTGGTTCAAATCTCATCCCAAAATTTTTTTTTATTTTTTATATAACTGCCCAGTCAGAAATCGCCAGTGGTACAAAACATCAAGCACTGGCATACCACTGGGTAACCACGGTATTAAAAATAAATGACTGGCAGAACACTCATTTGGTACGCTTTGCCAGCGTTTGCAAAAAGCGTTTTACCAGTATTTGTTTTATAAAAATTTCGGTGGTTTATAAAAAAAAAACCACTGGCAAAGAATTGGCTTAGAGTGATATGCCAAGGCTTGCAACCAGTGGTTATCCACTGCTACCTAGCAAATGCAGTCAATTCACTGGTAGACCAATGATTTTATAAAAATTCTGATGCTTCGTTAAAAAATGTTTGTAGTAGGAAGGTTCCGAGTTCAAATCCGGTTGCAAGCAAAAAATTTTTTTTGGATTTTTTTTAATTAAAAATTTTTTTGTTTCATAAAACCAATTTTTTTTGTTTGTGGGAAAGCTCCTTCAGGACCCACTTTTCTTTTGCCCTCCCAACCCTGGCATACTAGTTACAAAAAATTGTTTGCCAGTACTAGCATTTTGGCACAGCCAGTAGTTGTCCAGCTATTATCACTCATTTATGTGTTTAGCCATCAAATATTACATGTCTCGTTAGCTCAGTGGGTAGAGCAATCGTCTGCCAATCTGACGGCCTGGGTTCAAATCACGGCAGGACCAAAAAAATTCATATGAACTTTTTTTAAATTTTATTTTGGAAAATATATTTGCAGACCACCTATTTATTGGTTTTGCCAGCGTTTTGCCAACGTTTAAAAATTTTGTTCCTCCAGTGCTTTTCCGGCGCTTTTTGAACAGCCGGTCCTTTTGTCTAATGATGTTATCATTTTGGGAATGGGAAAGCGCTTTTTGCCAGTACTTTTACCACCTGTTAAAGTGCTTTGCCACCGCTGTCCCGTTTGTATTTTTCTGACTGGGTATGTATACACAAACAATATTTTATCGTTAAAAACAACCTAAAATACATATTAAATTGACTGAAAACACAATTAAAAAAGGAAAGGATAATTGAAAAATCTGTTAAAACAATCGTCAATTTTTAACTGAAAACCGAAAATATTTTAATTTTTTTTTTCTAAAAATAGAAATCTAAAAATAGATAATTTGACTGAAAATATCAACTCCTGCAGACGATACATATTTCTTGTAGTTTGTTTTTTATTGACGAATATAAAAAGTTAAACAATGAATGTTCAATGTATTTTAATTGATTATTCAATTTACCTATTACTTTTCAAATAAACCTCAATCGGTTATGGAAAATATATTGTGAGTGTACATGCAAATTATTGTAAAACGGTACAAACAACTGCAAATGTAGTTAAAATAACATAAACAAAATTTTTTTAAAAATAATTAATTTAATAAAAACAATTTATGTAAATACTCTTAGTTTTATTCTCGAATAAATTTAAAATTGAGAAGTCAAAATTTACACTTAATATCACTTGTATTATTAAGATATTGTTCTAGATGTCCATCTGTGAGGGATGAAATATTGTTTGGCTTCCTTTTTTTCTCCAGTTAGAAAGGGCTGAAAATATAAAAGAACTGAAAGAAAATAAATACAATATTTTTTAATGTTCCCGTAAATAAATGTATACTTTATATTATTAAACTTACCTTTTAATTTTAATTATTTAATGAAATATATAAAAAAAAATCCTTATTACGCGTCTTCACTCTTTAGCGATGTTTTATTACTAAAGGTACAAGAGAAAACATGTTCGTTCTTCTCATATTCTTTCACTAGAAATTTCTAAACAAACTCTTCGTACACACACTCGTACACACACTATTAAAGTATTTGTAAAAATCCAAAGCAACTGCATAAAATAAATGTTACTACAATGTGTAGTTTTTGTAGTTTTTTTTTTAAATAACTGTCAAAAACATTAAAAAATTTTGCTCTTAGTAAATTAACTGCAATTGTATTTAAAATAACTACAACCGCATTACTACACAAATAACTGTCATGTAGTAACTGCAGAACTTTTCTGAATGTAACTCAATTTGGTCTGTGGGTCAAACCAACAATAAGCTGAAGATTTGTGGAGTTTAAAGCGCTGCAGACGAAAATTTGTTTTAAATCGCACGTCTTTTAAAACTAATTTTCATTTCCCAGCAAAACCTTCTATTACCAGGTAAAGGGAAATGTAATAAGAAACCAAAAATTGTAACTACTTATACTTTGGTCGCATAACACATTATTTTAACATGGGGGTGTCATTGGGGGTAAATGGTTGCCTAAATCGTACCGGTATAGGCTAAAATAAGTGATTACGAAAGAAGTACTGAAATAAGTTGTTACTTGTAATATTAAATTCAATAGTTAGCTAAAATAAGAACATACTTGTATGGAGTGAAATAAATCGTTACACATTAGTAAAAATTTAATTGGTTACAAATAGGGAATAAAATAAGACGTTACCAGTAATGACTTTGTTTAAAAGTACACCCATCCGAGCAATGTAATTAGATTCTAAATTTTTATTAAATCGTACTTTCGCATAATAAGTAGTTATAATATAATACGAATAACTTATTATTTTTACCCTTATTAAACACAATGTCGGTAATATAGTATTTTAAAGGCTCCAAATAAGTAGTGATATATCTCCATATCGGTAACTCATTATTTCATACCTCCCACATAAGTATTGATATATCACAATATTAGTAACGTATTACTCTAGGTTTCTAAGTAAAACCAAGGGTAAAGGGGTACCCATTGCCAGGCAATGCGTGAAAAAGGTCAAACCCATTACCAAGGTTTTGCAGGGTTGTTAAAAATTATGATTTTTTTTTGTTTGTTTTTCTCAAAACTTGTAATATTTGAAAAGGAAAACCAAAATTAACCACAAAAATCAAATTTTTTTTGCTTTGAATATTTTGCGGTTACTTTTCATTACATTTAATTGGTTGTCATTCTTCATTTCTTTAAATTGGGGTTATTTTGCATAATGAATAAAAGCCTCAAAGTATTAATGAAAATGTGCCCCAGAATTCATTTTGGGGTTATTTTTTCAATATATTTTTGGGGTTAATTTACATAATTAAGTTGTGTCCCAAAAAAGGGACTAATTTTCATTTTAAGATTGGGGTCATATTTCTTGGGACCATTTTGCGCAACCCTTAATCTATATATATTATATATATATATAATTTTTAATCATTTTATGGTCCAAATTTTAAAAATCTGTTGAAAACTACACTGAAAGAATTATCCTTCATGATAGTAATGATATAATTTCATAGAATATTTTGTACTCCCGTAAAAAATGGTACAATTTACTAAGCTTTTTGCATTTGATAAATACTTTTTATTTATCACTCCAGCTTAGCAACGACAACAACCAACTATAATAAATAATAATAAATGAAATTGCTTCATAAATTTTATGAAGCTCTTCATTGGCTGAATGATTTATTCATTGGAGGAGTGGGCTATTCATTTTATGAAGTGTCATTAATTTTATGAACTTTTCATAAACATTGACTTTAATCAAACCTTTTTCATAGATTCTATGAAAAGTTTCAATGGACGAGTTCCAGTGACAATTTTCATTGAAACTGTGAAGAAATTCATTACTGAAGTGATGATAATTCTCTCAGTGTACCAAAAAAAATCATTTTTGCAAATATTCCTTAAGCTGCACTACACTCAACTTAAAAAGTCTGTAATGGCTACTGACAATTTTGCTGTTATTACCGGAAATTTAACTGTTTTGAGCCCAGCGGTATTTTTTGCTAATTTTAGCAATAAAATTAGTAGAAAAGATTAGTAACCGCTACTAAATTTACTTAATATCATAATTTTAGTACAATGAAATAATTAGTTGCAGCTACTAAATTTCAGTAAACTGTTGTAAACTGTAATTTAAAATCAATCCGCTGAAATTAGCAAAAAAGTGTACTAAAAAATAAAAAAAAAACTGTAAAATTAAAAAAAAAATTTTTTCTTTCGATTGTAATAAGCGTATAAATAATTACTTCATCGTAATTGAAATTTGGAGCCAAAATTGCAAACGGTTCTTCAGTTATTATCTTTTTATGCATTGGAGACACAATAAAATTTTCTGAGTGTTATTTCCAAACTAAGAATATATCAATAGTAACAAATATAAACTAAACAAGAATTGTAAAAAATCAAAAAAAAAATTTTTATTAATATATTTTTCTGCTAAATTAAGCACTCGGTTTTGAAAAATTGGAAACTGTTTACAAATTTTTTTACTAACTTTTTTATCTGAGTGTAGCTTTACTTTTTCTTGACTTTTTTCAGGGATTTTGTTAAAGTTTTTGAGTATTTACGAAAAAATTAAAAAGGAATAAAAAAATCAAATAAAATAAAATAGAAACCCTAAAAAGAAATCAAAGAAAAGTGTTCTTCTTATGAGTTTTTAACTAAAGTTAACTTTGAAATTCTAAGGCCATATTCGTGATCTGCATCCAAAAGTGTATTAGGAATTATGCGTCGCATCCCCGATCAATTAAATTTTTCTTATTGTGTTATTTTGTATAACGCCAAAAAAATGGTATTTTGGGTTTATCCTTCGCAATTTAATTTACAATTTTAAACCTTTAAAGTTCGAGTGAAATTATTTCACAGGAAAGACTTACGATTTTTCATGTCAGTATTGACTTTTTTCAGCATTTCTAAGATATTTATTTTCTTGTCAGTATTGTTATTATTCAGCGCCTTATTATTAAAATTTTAAGAAAAACTTTCAAAAGTTCGAAAAATTGCTATTTCTAAAAATAAAGCCACTTAATGCAAATTTTTAAACAGAATTGAAAGGTCCGAAAAATTTAGCGATTTATCGCAAAATATTTAATTTTTTTTATAATTTAGCTATAGAAATAATTTTGCTGGAGAAAAAAATTAATATATCAAAATTATATAAATTTTGTACACATTTGTTTTTTTCTCCCCATAAGTACACTTATAGAAATAAATCTGTAAAAATAGCAGAAAAAGTTACTAAAAATTAGTTAAAAATGATACTGCAGAAAAATCTGCTACAATTATCAGATTTTTTTGCTAAATACTAGTATATTAAGAACATCAAAATTAAAACTGTTAAATTTACGGAATTTTAGTTATATTTAAGCTAACTTTTAGTTAATTGAAAATAGCAAATTGTTCTGCAAAATCTGCAGAAAATTCTGCTAAATATTATTAGACTAAAAATAGCAAAAATAAGCTGTTATATCTACAAAATGTTTGCTATTTTTAATCTAAATTTAGTTGAATGCAAATAGCAGACCATACTTCTAAAATCAGCAGAAATATTTGCTGCTGCTGTTTTCAATAATTTTTGCTGTTCCTATATTACTAATATATAGCAAATAAATTTTGATAATTTAGTAGTTTTTTTCTGCAGCATCATTTTTAACTAATTTTTAGTAGTTTTAACTAATTTTTTTACTGACTTTTTTCTATTACTGTATATCAAGCTAAATTTTAGTTTCTCATCACATAATACCGATTCAAGCATCTCATGCTAAAATTAATATTCAACCACAAACCAATCATTATGTAATATTGGCAATAAAGAAAATTACTCAACCATTATTTCCACCTAAGATAACTCTATAATAAAATCACTTTCATTCATTGTAAATTTTCAAGTTCAGTGTTAGATTTTCTTCAGTAAACATGTATAAAATAACATTTATCTTTATAAAAATCATATTGGATGTAATGCAACAGTTGGCCATTGTACAAGCAATTATTGTGGAAAGAAATTTATATTCATATTATCGTTTACCAACGACAACGGTGAAAACATCTAATACTACCGAGGATTATTTTATAATACAATGTCCTTTTCGATCATCAACTCATATACCGCAACCAAAGGATATGGCTGTTTGTATGATAGTGGGAAGATTTAATGAAAATCTGGAAAAACCAAGGGAGCTAATAAGGGTTAAACCCAGATCTGCTTTACACACCCAAGTGGATTATACAGATTTAAAACCCCCGAAAGTGGTACAGTTAGTGAAAATTAGAAATGTTAAACCTTATGCTATGATATTGAAACCCATAAAAATGAAGGATATATATAAAGGACCAAAAACTATAATTAAAGAACAATATAAAACCACCAATATCAGAGTATTTCAAGATCCACCTAAAGTGGCTATAATTAATACTACCACATTGCATTCTCAGCCTTCACATATACCACAAACAAACGATACTTTAGCTTTGAGTTCTATCAATGAACCTCAGAAATTAATACAAACAATTAAGAAGGATAATATGGATTCGCAAGCTCAGCATGATCCCATAGATGATGAAGATGTAGCAAGTCCTTTAAAATATGTAGGAGTTCGAGATACTTTAAAAAAATTACAATTGAAACAAAAACCTTCTGCAAATAATACATTCGATAAATCGGAAAAGTTTTTTGCTAAATTGAAAAACTATAAAAACGGCTTCCGATCGAAAGGTTATCAAAATATGTATCATCGTGATGAAATCTATCAAGATCATATATTCTATGATGATCTTCAACAAATGGGAAATTATCGTTTAAATAAAAAATCAAAACAAAAAAATTAGTTAAATAAATCCTAAATTGTCCAAAACGTTTGTGGTCTAGGAACCAACTTAAGATGTTTTTTAATAAAATAAATAAAATTTCAGAAAAATCCGTTAAAATTTCGGGTGAAAAAAGTGTTTTTGTACATTTTATATTTTATATTTATCATAGAGTAGAGTCATACCGAAACCGGGGTTAAAACTGGAAACGAATATACGGTTCAGAAAGTTTTAATCGGCTGAAACCGGCTGTAACTTTTTTTCAAATACTTCTTATCAATGGCCGAAAAAAATAATAAAGAATATTAAAGTTAAGAGTGCTTATGCATAATAATTTGAAAACCTTATAAGACGTTTATAAAATGAATTTTGTATGAGAAATTTGTTTTATAAGCAATTTATAAATTTAAAAAATGATTATGCATATGAGCTTAAGTGTTTAAAGCCGTGTTTAGTATTAAACATACAGTTTTGTTCATTTTGTATACACGAGTAAAAAATTGATCTGGCGCAATCACATCTAATTTTATATTCTTTAATATATGCTGTAATATCTAGCTGATCCAATTATATCTCAGAATTGGCCGTATCCAATGATATAGTATTAGATCCTACCTTTATCTCAAACTTTGTAGGTTAAATGATATAGAAATTTATTCCCAAGGATCTAATTTGATCCGACAAATGGCAGATCGATATAGATCCAGCAATATATTTGAGGATTGAGTAAGACTTGAATGGAATGGAATTTAGCTAAACCCAAAATTAATTTAAACAATAATTTTCCATAACCGATTGAGGTTTATTTAAAAAGTAATAGGTACATTTTGTTTTCAATTAAAGAATCAATTAAAATACATTGAAACATGTTTTTTAACTTTTTTATCAATCAATAAAAAACAAATATTCTATTTTTAGAAAAAATAATTTAAATAATTTCGTTGTTTTCTGTTTTAAAACAAAAAATTCAAATATTTTCGGTTTTCTTTTTTGTTAAAATAGTTTATTTATATACAAAATTATTTCAATTCAAATTACAAGAAATTCTTTACTTTACTCATACACACAAACATAGCCCATAAAAATATAAACGTGTGTGTTGTGTAGTGTTTTGAAAATTAAACAAAACAAACACAAAATCGTTTTTTATTTACGTTTTGTCAGTTAAAAATTGATGACTGTTTTAATAGACTTTTCAATTATGTTTATTTCTTTTATGGATTGCTTAAACAATGTTTGAAAATAAATAGCAAAATGGTTTGAATAAAATGAAAAATCTGTAGTTTTTAAAAGTCAGCAAAAAATATTGCTGTGTCAGCAAGTTTTTAGTCAGTAGCGAGCTTGGAAAAAAGTTGGTAATTTCAGCAAAAGATGTTTGCTGAAAATCAGCGAGCTGATTTTTACCAAAAAAATAGTAATCTCAGCAAAAGTTTTGCTAACACTAAGTCGATGGACAATGAAAAAATCCTTGCTAAAATCACAAAACTTTTTGCTGAATATTAGTAGACTGAAAAAAGCTCAAAAAATTTGTAGAGAAATTTTACTTTAGTTAATTTATTTGCTGAAAATTTAAATATAGAAATTGTGTAGAGCTGTTTTTTTTTTTTTTCTTATAATTTCCGTTGTCTGTACTACATCCAGACAAGCGGCGACATCTACATCTTGTCTATCTGGTTGTCGTCCATGCTATAAATGTGGTAATCAGCACAATTTTTGTAGCAAAATAAATTAGTAAAACATTAGTTCAAAATTAGTTTATTGCTAAAAAAAATATAAAACTTTTGTTGAAAACGGAATTTCCACAAAAAATTGCTGAAAACTAGTACACTTGATATACAAGACGTTTTACTAATTTTTCTACTAAGTTTTTTGACTGTAAAAAAAGTTTTTATCTCCTGAAAAGTTTTAAAATTATTTTAATTATTTTTTTCACGTTTTTGCACGTTTTTCTTTTATGGGCGCTGATTTTTTATATTCCATTTATAAATTTTAATTCAAAACTTCTAATTTCAAAAAATTGTTTTTGAAGTATTTTTTCAGACGCTCAGGGGATTGAACGCTAATCTTAGACCACAACTCTCATGCAGTAAGAAATTGGAGAGTATTTGAAAAGAAATTATGTTTGGATCATAACTGCATACTCTACTATATTAATTTGTATGCTCAAGATTTCCAAAAGCCTGACTGGAATAAGCTCAGTATGATCCTTTGGAAAAAACTAAAAACTAACTCCACTATAGCTTTCCGAATGAGATTTGGAGAATTTCAAAATTAAATTATTTTTATTTTTAAATGGATGTTTTTCGTTCGATTCGAGATCATATGAATATTAATTATCAAATTTTTCTTTTAAATTATTTTCAAAATAAAGAAAAATGATAAAATTTTAAAACCCAGGAAAGTTTTTTACAATCGGTTGCCAACCATGCCAGTTCTGCAACTGGTTCCTCTGCAACCGATTCCATGGAACATATGACTGACATATGGAAGGTATGGCTGACATAAAATCAATTCTAGAACTAGTTCCAGAGCTGGTTCTAGGGCAACCGGTTCCAATTTGCGGTTGCTTTTGGGACAATTTGAAACAAAAATCATCGGTGTTAGAATTGACAGTAAAGGAAAAGTAGCTATTCTACAACCGAATCTTTGGAACAAAAAATTTTGCTGGGAAGTAAATTACAAAGAATAAAAATTGAAGAAAAATTCGATAAGGCCTGCAGGATAGAATACGTATTTTCGGGTCCCGCTACAGACCCATCCTCAGTATTCTATGCTTTTATGGGTTAATAATTGATGATAATCTATTTATATTGAATTTGAAACAAATAAACAAATGTAAACAACTCAGACTAATATCAACGAAATTCTAACAAAGCTATTTTTATCCTGTGTTATTACTGTTTATTCGCTGAACTTTAATTCTTAATTTCTTTTTATTTTTTTTTATAAATATGACAAAATTGGAAGAGAAATTTCAATATTTTTTTTTTGAAGTGAGTAAGTTCTAAAAGATATTTTTTCATTTCAAATTTATAAAATTGCATCAGAAATTTAGTTCTGCAATTTTTAATGAAAAAATCACCGATTATACACAGATAGGAATCAGTTGATTTGGGCAATATGGCCGACAGAAAATGAACAAAATGGAATGCAAAAATTTAAGAAAAATACAAAAGATAAAGCACAATAGTCTGAAAAGAGACAGATATACACAAAAAAAGCGCAATACAAAATGTATGCAGATTTTATATTGTTATTTCTCCCTCTTGACATGACTTTCATATACGGTTCGAGAATACATTTTTGGCAGCTGTCATAGGTAACACATATGTGTATTAATCTGTGAAAAAAAATATTCAATTGAAATCGTAACTTTTTGTTTGAAATTGTGAAAATTTCCTTTGTCATTTCAAATTTTGAAAATCTTGTTTGAAATTAAAATATTTTAACTACATTTTTCCAAAAAAATTAATTCTTTCATAATCAAAACTACCAGTTTTATAAACGAATCTTTTAAAATGTCTATCGAAGTTGTTTGCTTCTTCTGTGAAAAAAATAAAATGTTAGTTATGCTTTTTTGCACATTGAATGAGGACTGGTTAAATGAAAATAACCCGTGTAAAAAAAGTTTAGATCTGATTAGATCTCTGTAGATCTAAATGGATATGAATGAATCGAATTAGATCCGGTGCCAGATCTGATCCCATATCATCAGATATGGCATATGTGATACACTTTATGGCCAGATCTATTGTCAGATCTGTTCATATCTACAGTGATCTGGAAAATCGGGTAATTTTCATGGCCAGATATGAGCAGATCTGGCCAGATTACATACTAGATCTGGTTCCAGATCTTATCCATTTGAGCTGGCATCAAAATAAAAATTTACAAACAAGTTTTATTTGTAGAATTACTCGGTAAGAAGATCGAATTATTGGTATAACATTTTTAATTTTAGTTTAAGGTCAAAATCAAATTGATTCTGATTATATTTGGCGCTACAGATCTGCTTAAATCTGATCAGATCTAATTAGATCTCAAATTTGTCCCGAATTCTGGAATCTAATTAGATCTCGTACAATCAGATGTACTGATATCTGGTCAGATCTGATCTTTTTTTACACGGGAAAGGACATTTTTCTCATTTCATCTAATTCCCAGCAAAACCACACATTACCAAATAATGTGTAAAGTAATGTGTTGCCATAGGGGCCGATGCATTACTTTATACCTTACTACACTGATGAATTTTACAGGCGATGAGCCCCAAGGTAATGTATGGAGAGGAGGCGATAAAGTAATTGGTTACTTATGCGGTTACGAGGATGGGGAAAGTAATGTGTCTAAAAATAGATTTTCGTAAAAAAAAATTATAAAAAAAAAATTTATTACACATATTTTTTTTTAATAAATATATAAACTTGGACACGCTGGGATTCGAACCTGGGATCCCTGCTTGTTAGCCGAGAACTCTACCACTTGATTGCTTAAAAAGTAAATGAATTGTTGTGCTTCGTATTTTCATTTGCAATGTCGAAAAATATACACCTTACACCCATGCTTACAAAAAAACACAAAGTAATATGTCTAAAAACAGATTTTCAAAAATGTTCCAGTCATTAATTTCGGTTTATAAATCATGCAATACGTAATCAGCGATTGGTAAGTCATTACTTTTTGTTTTAAAATAATGCAGAAAGTAACGAGGTATCATTACAAGGTAATGCGTGTGTATATCGTACCCATTACCAAAGTTTTGCTGGGTTGTGCATAACAAATTTTTATTTCTTTCGTTATACCCTTTTTTCTCTCTTTTTCTCTTCTTTTTTCTATCTTTTTCCCCTCTTTTTCCTTTTTTCCTTCTTTATAACCCAGCGAAATTGTCAGATGCAAAGAAAAATTTCTGTTCCAAAGAATCGGTTTTAGAATAGCTACCCAGGAAAATTTTCTGTTCCAAAGAATCGATTGTACAATAGCTACTTTTCATTGACAACCCCTTCTACTGTCGATTCTAACACCGATTCTTTTTGTTTGAAATTGTCCCAAAAGCAACCCCTTCTATGGCTCCAAAGTGGAACCGGTTGCTCTAGAATCAGTTCTGGAACTAGTTCTGGAACTGATTCTACGTCACCCACACCTTCCATATAGGATCCCAGGAACTGGTTCCGGAACCAGTTCCATGGAATCGGTTGCAGTGGAACCAGTTGTAGAATGGGTGTGGTTGGCTACCGATTGTAAAAAATTTTCCTGGGTACTTTTATTTCACAACCCCTTCTACTGTCGATTCTAACACCGATTCTTTTTGTTTCAAATTGTCCCGAAAACAACCCCTTCTATAGCTCCAAAGTGGAACCGGTTGCTCTAGAATCAGTTCTGGAACTGGTTCTGGAACTGATTCTACGTCACCCACACCTTCCATATAGTATACCAGGAACTGGTTCCGGAACCAGTTCCATGGAATCGGTTGCAGAGGAACCAGTTGTAGAATGGGTGTGGTTGGCTACCGATTGCAAAAAATTTTCCTGGGTTGTACTTGCATACAACCGGTTCCACTTTATGTTCTATCATCGGTGATTTTTGTTTGAGTTTGTCCTAAAAGCAACAGGTTGCTTTTGGAACCGGTTCTAGAACCAGTTATAGAACTGCTTCTGCGGCAGTGAAACCTTACATTTTAACTCCCAGGAATCAGTTCGTGAACCTGTTCCATGGAACTGGTGGTAAAAAGATCTGTTCTAAAACAGATTCAGAGGCAACCAGTTCAAAATTTATATAAAAAGTTAATGAAAATAATTCCAATAAAAACTTTCTTTCTTTGAATTATTTGCTTACAATTTATTTGCATTCGACAACCGGATAATGTGTACAAAGTTTTACTGTATGGTGATCCTTAACAAATACTTAGTAAACAAAACCAAAACTGAGAGAGAAAAGTGAAAGTTAGATGATGAAAGTTCTTCTTCTTTCTGAAAAATTTTACTGGATAAATTTCTGCCAGTAAGAACTTTCAAGCAGAAAATACATATGATGGAAAAACAAACAAAACAGTTTTTATTTTTGCGTGGGATCTGTGACACGTCACAAGGGGGCATTGATCCCCTTCAAAGACAATCCGGTTTTTTTCCTCCCAGGGAAGTAATAAAACAAACTGCAACTGCAGAGTAGGAAGTTGCTTTAATTTGGGTTTTTCATCAATGAATTTAACATTGGATTAAGAAGAAAGAAAGTTGGTATTTTTTAACCCTTAAATGCATGATCTCTTCGATTTTGACCATTTTTTTATATATGATTTCTAAAAGCGTGTACATTTCAAAAAATACTAAAAGAAATTTATTTTTTAAAAAATGGTGATTTTTATTGCAAAATATGGTTTTTTGCCAAATAGCTAAATTGTGATTATTTTAACGTGTATGAAAAAAAACAACAAAAAAAAATTTATAAACTATAATTTATACATTTATTGTCGCCAAAATGAATTTTATTGCGAGAATACCACTTTAAATATTTAAACAAATATTTTTGAATATTACACTTTTTGTAAAAAAACGCGTTTTAGATTTTTCACAAATATATAGAGAAAAACCAATATTTTTACTCTAACTGTTTAAAAATTCTGCGCTAAACTATAGGAACACTATGTACAGAAGGGGCCCCTAATGCCCAAAAATGCAGTTTTGTGCATCAAGTGGGTTTTTTAATTAAAAAACCGGCATGTTGCCAAATGGCTACACCACGCATTTAAGGGTTAATAACAACTGATGTAAATGAGAACCAATAATTAGGAAGTTTATATTGTATGCTGGCGTAAGGAAAAATATTTCAATTTAATCCATTTCTTTTCATTGGAAAGTCAGCATTACACTATGCGACAGTCAAAATCGGGATGGGATGAAACCAACGGGAAATGTTATATCGGTCAAAAACAAGTTATACGTGTCCCGGCGTTTCGCTAGGTCACCCCTAGGAATCGAGATATATCTCGAGAACCACTAGTCCGATTTTGCTCAAACAATTATGAAAAAATTAAAAATTACAATTCCTTTAATCTGTTCATATAACGTTTTTCTATATACTCAACAGTTTTGCCGGTAAAAATAAATGTTTGTTACCGCTACCATAAAAATCAATAACCTTTTGTTTATTACTTTTTTTTTAATATTTTAGGAAAAAAATATGTTTTTCTTCATACATTTATTTTTACCGGCAAAACTGTTGAGTATATAGAAAAACGTTATATGAACAGATTAAAGGAATTGTAATTTTTAATTTTTTTAAAATTGTTTGAGCAAAATCGGACTAGTGGTTCTCGAGTTATGTCAAAAAAAGACCACCAAAGGTCAAATCGATATATCTCGATTCCTATTGGTGACCCAGCGAAACGCCGGGACACGTATAACTTCTTTTTTACCGATATAACTTTCCCCGGTAGTTTGAACCCTTCCCGATCACTGACCCCTACCATTTGTCTCACAGTGTTATTTATCCAATGTTTTTTTCCAATAATTTTTAATAAGAAAAATTACTTACGTTTAAGCCCGTATGACACTAGCTTTTTTCTTCACATTTTTTGGGGTTTTTATTCGATTTTTTTTCTATTCCTTTTTTTAACCTTTTTATAAATAAGTAAAACCTTTCCCAAAAATTCTAAAAAAGTGATGAAAAAAGCTACCCAGGTTCCAGAACCAGTTCCACGGATCTTATATGGAAGGTATGACTGACGGAGAATCAGTTCTAGAACTAGTTCCAGAACTGATTCTAGGGCAACCGGTTCCACTTAGGAGCTATAGAACAACAAAAATAATCGGTGTTAAAATTGACAGTAGAAGGGGTTGTAACGGAAAAGTAGGTATCTTTTCTATAACCGATTCCTTGGAACAGAAAATTTTCCTGGGTTTTACGGGTTTTACTTAGTTTATTATTTTTTTATCATAAAAAATCACCGCATAAAATGAATGCAAGGCATTCTCTATAAATTTATGTACATTTAAAGGAATTTGGTCGTAAAGACCGCTGCAAATGTAATTTAAAACAAATGAAATTTCACTTGAAAACAGGACTACTAAAATTTCATTAAATTCAACTTACATTTTCTTTTGTTTTTGACTGTTAATAAAATGAATCACAAATTAGTCAAAACAACTAACAAAATTTACTTAAAAACATTTTATTTGACTTATTAAAAAAAAAAAATCAAAACGACTGCATAAAATTAATGTTACGAATTTTCAGTATTTTATGTTGTTTGTTTTTTTAATGACTTACGAATGTAGTTAAAATTTACATTTCTTCTACAAATGATTATTATTTTCATTTAAAATAACTTAACTGAAGCACTACTTGAATAACTAACAAATTCTGACTGACTGCAGAAGTTCCCTGAGTGTAGTAAATTTTTTAATGACTGACAAATAAAATTAAAAATTAAATTTTTTTTACAAATGAATGATTTTTTACTTGAAAATAACAAATCTGAAATAATAAATATTCACAAAGTTAACCTCCCCTGAGTGTTTTATATTTTCGCATATAGAAATTGTATTAAGATCGTAAAATCTCGCTTGGAATACCTTCCTTGTTAATTATATTGTTTGCTGTTTTCTTATTGCCAATATAATTTTTTATTTGTCTTATAAACTTACCTAAAAAATAGTACCTACACGGAAAAAAATAAAAAGTATATAATTGTCGAAGTTTGTACTTAGAAACATACCTTCACAAATATTACCTAAGTTTTTTCTTTTGTATCTAATCTCAGATTTTGGACTTGAGGTTGAACAATATTCTAATTAAATATATTCCAACGAAATGTTAGAAAAGTGTACAACTATCGAAGGTTGTACACTTTTGCGTGTACTTATTTTACATCGCGTGTATTTGTTTTGTTTTGTTTTTGTTGTTGTTTAACAATAGTTTAAAAGGTGAATAACATTTTGCTGAAAATTTGCATGTCAGGTTTTTAAATATTTTTTTCTTTATATCCATGACGTCTTGCTAAATTTTATTTTAACATAGCAACAAGTTTCTCAAGTTCAATGTCGTGTTTGTAAACATTCAATGTGTTGCTTATTTAAAACAGTATCTTAGCAACTTGTTTAATGCAACAGTTGTTAATTGTTAAATAAACAATCGACCTGTTGCTTTTATGAGAGTTGCTTAGCATTCCAATATATTATATTAAATATACACTCAAAAAAATAAGTTAGTAGAAAAATTAGTTAAATGTCTTGTATATCAAATGTACTAGTTTTCAGCAATTTGTTTTGTGGAAATTTCGTTTTCAGCAAAAGTTTTAGTTATATTTTTTAGCACTAAACTAATTTTTAACTAATGTTTTACTAATTTATTTTGGTACAAAAATTGTGCTGATGACCCCATTTATAGCATGGACGACAACCAGATAGACAAGATGTAGATGTCGCAGCTTGTCTGGATGTAGTACAGACAACGGAAATGATAAAAAACAAAAACAACTCTACACAATTTCTATATTTAAATTTTCAGCAAATATATTAACTAAAGTAAAATTTCGCTACAAGTTTTTTGAGTTTTTTTTCAGTCTACTAATATTCAGCAAAAAGTTTAGTGATTTTAGCAAGGATTTTTTTTCATTTGCAATCGACTAAGTGTTAGCAAAACTTTTGCTGAAGATTATTATTTTTGTGGTAAAAATCAGCTCACTGATTTTCAGCAAACCTTTTGCTGAAATTACCAACTTTTTTGCAAGCACGCTCCTGACTAAAAATATGCTGCCACAGCAACATTTTTTGCTGACTTTATTGACTTTTTTTTTTAAGTGTAATTCGTGTTGGAGTGAGGGAATTTGAGCGTCTATACTTTTAACAGAACAGTAAATAACAGAAGGAAAACCACTGTGAATGGACCCATTACAAAGTATCCATTTAGAATTCTTACTGATTGCCCGCTTGCCAAAATCAAAAGAGTTTAAGGGCAGTTTTGTAGTCAGAACTAAGATCGATTTTTTATAAATATTTCTTAAGTTAGAAGTGTTATTTGGATAAAAGAGTAAAAAAATTAAAGTCTGGCATGGCGATGTTTGGTTCCGAATTTGTAATGGATGAAAATGGATTTGTGCCAAAATTTGTCTATAAAATTTCTACAAAATTAGGAAATCAGTGAGAATTTTAAATTTTACGTAATGTTAGGTGTATTTAACAGAAAGGCGGAAATATAGTCTTTATGGGCGATAGGACCGATTATATCCGAAATTAATAGTCAGTGTGCCAAACTTCATTAAAATTTCAACGACCTATGTATATGTGGACCAATTTTAACCAAAATCAATAGGCTTGGTATTGGTGCCATATATGTAAGTCGATGTACCAAATTTCATCAAAATATCTTAAAATTTGCGACTTGTAGCGTGCGCCAAAGAAAACATGAACAGACAGACGGACGAACAGATGGCCATCGTTAAATCGAAAAGTGATTTTTTTGTCAATCGGTATACTAAAAGGGTATATGTCCGAAAAGTATGCACTTACTAGAGTCTTTTTCTTACTCACCATTTTTTGTTGTTGTGTGTGCTGCTTGGAAAAGCAAATGAAAACATTTTTCTACATAGAAAAAATTTCATTACAACATGTTAACTAAAAATTGTTGCTATCAACACGAACTTTTATTTTGCTTTTATTGTGTTATTTTCTATTAAAATTTAATAGTTTTTTTATTTTATTTAATAAAATAGTGAATATTCAAAAAATATGTTGAAATATTATTAAAAAATATAAAAAAAGTAAATTAAGGGACTTATGACTTCACGAACAAACGAAAATATAGAAGGTTGCTCGAGGAAGAGGGGGTTATAGAAGGCCACTGGTTATACTTATTTTGCTACCAAAATTGTGCTGATAAACACATTGCAAACTTTTTTTTGTATTCCTTTTCGCTTTTGAAAGAAAAATGGTTTTAGTGATATAAAAGCTATATTTTGTTATTTAAGGGGGGTAAATACTGTAACAACAGAATTTTAAGGGGCATATTTAAACGGTTGTCAAAAATTCAAATAGCAATATTTTTACTCTATTATTATTTTATTTAAAATGTGTTATTGTAGTATTTTCGAAAAATATTAGTTTTAAATTTCTCCAACCAAAATCGCCAGGGTTGCCACTTCATTATTAGCCTTTTTTAAAAAAGGCAAAATCGGCTGCCACTGTACAGCCTTCATTAATTATTGGAAAATAAAAATTTAAAGTGATTCTTAATACCAGATAAATTCTCTAGTCCTTATAGTGGCACGATTTTTATTTTTAAATTTTTTTTTAAACAAAGTACCCACACAAACTTGAAAATTCCAAAAAAGTCAAGAAAACACAACTTTACTTGCGAATATAAAATTTATTTGACTGAAATTCAAAAAAAGGGCCACGATAAGAACTGCAGTTTTTTGTTGACTACGAAAGAAAAAAAACCGAATCGAAATCGGTTAACCCACCTTGTCTGTACAGTGGCAGCCGATTTTGAACTCATGGTTGTGAGAAAAACGCGTTTGAAGTTTAAAATTGATTTTACGCTAAGGAAACAGAAAAATTAAAAAAAACCGTGTATGAACAAAATTCATACCTCTACATATGTACCAAATTTGGGAAGAATCGGTTAAAGAATATTTTATATATTAAACCTAATAGTCTTAAACACGATGGTAGATATATTATTCTACATTATGCTGCTCATATTATTTTGTAAAAATGCTATAATTTTGTTCTATCGAGATGGAATTGGGACTGGAAAACATGTGGTTCCAACAGGATGGAGCAACGGCGTATACTGCATGACCTACAATCGAAATGCTGAGGGCTGCATTTCCGGGTCGCCGAATCTCTCGTTTTGGTGATTTTCACTGCTCGGTAAGATCGCCCGCTTTAACCGTTATATACTTCTAGGGTTTATACTGGTGGTTTCTTCAAGTGATGAGTCTATGTCAACAAGCCTCAGACTCTTGAAGTCCTCAAAGAGATTATCCGTCAGGAATGCGGGAACCTATCGGCGGAAGTTTCGGCAAGTGTGATGAAAAATGCCATAATTTTGGCGGCAGCCACTTGGCCGATATCATTTTTTCTACTTAATGAAAAACAAAACTTTTTCACATCAAATAAACACAATCCAAAAGCAAAATTAAAGTGTTTCATTTATTAAAAATATTACAGTCAAAGATCACCGGGTGACAACTTTTGCGCCATATTGTATATAGAAAAATTATAAATATACATAATTATATTACAATTAAAATCAGGCCCATGTATGGGTCCAAGGGTTAATCTTGTTACTACATTTAGAATATTATGTACGTAAAGACCGCTGCAAATATATTTTTAAACAAATAAAATTTCACTGAAAAAAGGGACTACTATTATATCATTGAATTCAACTTACATTTTCATTTGTTTTTAAATGTTAATAAAATAAACCACAAATCAGTCAAAACAACTAGCAAAAATTACCCACATTTATTTGATTTATATTTTTTTTACTAGTAACAAAATGGCTGCATAAAATTTTAACGAATTTTCTCTAAATTAATATAGTATGATTTTTTAGTGACTTACAAATGTAATTAGAATTTACATTTCTTCTACAAATTGGTGTTTTTTTTTTTACTTGAAATGACAAAACTGAAATACAACTCAAACACCTAACAAATCTTAGCAACAGAAATTTTTTGAGTGTAAGGATGTACGACTGCCAAAATCACATATATTAATCCTTACTAAGTTGGAGCGGACATGTGGTTTTTCTTTTTTGGTAATTCGTGCTACTTCGGCTCTTATCGAAATTTTTTCGAAGCCCTTTTTGGTAATTATTGGAACAACTTAGCAACCCTATGCAAAAACTTAGGTATTATGCATATCAAACTAGAGTTTGCTGTTCGGTTTTAATTGAAACCGAAACCGCAGTTTTTCAAGCCTCAAAACCGAAAAAACGTCGGTTTTTAACAATGACTTTAACCAATCAAAATAATTAACTAGATTGCATTCCAGTGTCAAATTAGAATCCGAAAAGACTCATAAGAGCCCTAAGACCTTCTGAAATTATAGCTATATGAGGAAGTATTTCTTCACCGATGATGCCTCTTTCCGAGTGCACTTTTGCACTTTTGCAACTCATAAAATACCCTGAATTATGAGCATTATTGGAAATTTTGAATTTTCTGAGCTATTATGAGTCATTTAAGATTAAATTTTAAGTTATTTAGAAGTAATGGAAAAATTAAAAAAAAAAATGGCGAATACACTCATAAATACGAGTCCATTATGTTTCATTTATGACTCGAAAATATCAGCACTGTGAAAATGATCATATTTTAGAGTCTCTTACGAGTCATAATTTCTGAGCGCTCAGAAAAATGTTGGCTGCGATATTATTGAATCATGAATTTCGAAATGGGCTCAGCTCCTATTTTACAAAATTTTGTATTTAATTGTAATGAACATTTTCTCCATTAAATATTAGTTTAAAGAATTTTTTGTTTTTTTTGTTATTACGGATAACATAAGTTAAGTCAACAAAAAGTCAGGTAATTTAAGAGATATTGAGTTTCATATATTCAGTTCGGATTTTCACAGCGTATTTTTAAAAAAGTACTATTTCGTAGTCCGCGAAATTTATAAAATTTGAACTTTATATTGTCTTAAACAATTTGCTAAAATTTAAACTCTTGAAAAAACAGCTTTAGTTGCCGACAAAAGAATAAAAAAAATTATTATAACGGTTTCCCGTGTTTTTTTTTTCTTCTCTCGAAGAGGTCTAGAAATGGAGTAATCGTCTATATTCGAGTGAGAAATTCAATCGAATTTCAATAAATATCTTGAACGTGTTAAAATATTTAATTCTTATATATATTTAATTAATTTAAAACAATTGTATTAATATCACTAGAAAACCGAAAAATAACCGAAACCGCGGTTTTTATAATTTTAGAAAACCGAAACCGCGGTTTTAAAATTTTTCGGTTTTTAGCAAACTCTATATCAAACTTTCTTATATAGCTCTTATATCGAATGTAGAAAGTTTCTGACATGTTGCCGAACAAAAAAGTACCATAAAATGAACGACTTTCTTTAACCTATTTCGGTCCCTACATCGCTGAAATGGCCAAAATTGTGAAACAGATTTTTCTTAGATTTCCATTCACTATCACATATCCGAATTCCGTAAAAATCGGACACAACACACATGAGATACGAGTACTTTCCTTGCTAGACATTTATAATGAATTTCAGTCTAAAACAAAAAAGCTCTGAAGTAAGTAACAAATATGATTTTTAAAAATCTGCAAATTGTAAGCGCATATTTTGTATTTTCATGGTATTTTGTGAAACATTTCATTAAAACTGGATTCATAAAATATATTTATGAAGCTTTTTCATCAAATTTAAGAAATTGTTCATCAACTTTGTGAAGAAAACTTCATTAGAAAATTTTCATTAAAATTTGTCCGGCAAAATGCCCTCTGTGTAGTTAACAGAAATCTTCACATAATAAATCATGTTTATTTTAACACATTTTAAGTTTTAATATACATATTAGAAATTCAACAAGTTTTGCAAAACTTTTCTAAAGTTAGTTTTTAGCACGTTTAAATTGCTCATCTAATTCAATTAAGATACTAAATACTTCTATTTTGCAAAAAATAAAACTAAATACCTAATCACAATCACACTAAACTAACTTTAATCAGCAATTCAAAAAATTTCAAAAGTAATTACATTTCAACACGCAAATTGTTTTAGTTTATTAAAACCAAATAAAGCGCAAGTAAAGGATTCCAACATTCTATAACTTTGAAATAATTTATTTAGAATACTAACGAAATACCAACAGTTTGAAAATAACGATACTATTTACTATCTATAACATAAATACAATGCTAGGATATAGTAATATTTTGGGTTTATATGTATTTTCACGTCAAATCAAAACAAACTCTCAAGGAAAAACCACATTATTCCTGATTGTATTTTAGTGTATTCTAGCTGAGGCTTTTTGAATTCATTTAATTTTGACACGATAGAGTTGCCGTTGCTTGGCAAAAAAATAATTTTGCCAACGTTAAAAACAAATATACAGAGTTGTTTATTAATTTTTTTATATTCATATTTTTTTTTATCGAAAGAAGTATAACATAATTTAATCCTTCTGTGTACAATGGGGTGTAAATCAAGTGAATATAAATAAAAATTTGAAAAATAGTTTTAGCCGGGGCCCATGAATCAAAACAAGCCCCCCAGGCCCCATAAACCGGTACACTTAGTAACATATGTACACTCACAATATTTTTTCCTTAAAATCAACCGAATATGTACATTAAAACAATAGAAAATAAGTTAAAAAAAGGACTACCCACTTTTCGTTTAAAACAATTGTATTTTGTCGTTTATTTTTAATTGTTATTTTATTAACTGGCAAAGTCGGTAAAAATAATAGATTTATCGTTTATTTTAAAATTAATTGTATTCTAAAAACTGATTGTTTTTAACAGAAAATTTTGATTGAATATTTTAACTTCTACGGAAAGTCCGTATTTCGTGTATTTTATTTCTTGAATGACTGATAGAAAAAGTTAAAAAATATATTTCTTTGCAATTTAACTACTTATTCAATTAAAACAGCTTTACTGATTTACTTTTTAAACAACTGTTGAACTTTTACGGTAAAGTTATTGTGAGTGTATAAGTATGTGTCTTTAAATGAAAAGAACTTTTCTCAGAATTTCAAAAATGCATTTTGTTTTATAATTTGGATGGAGTTTTTCATAATAAAGGAACTTTATAAACACATCTATAAATTATTTAATTAAGAACTTAGATAATTTTTGCATAAAATGATACCTTCTTTCTTTATAATTCTAAAAAAGAGTAATCGTTTTTATCAAAATATTTATTATAAATTTTAATTTGTTTAAACTTAACTTAAATATCAAAAAAAAAAATCATACAGCGTACTATGACAATAATATTGAAATTTAATCTAAGAAAATTTGTTTCTATAGGAAAAATCTTCGATTCCTCTTTGTATATTCCCAGCAAAACTTTCTATTACCTGGTAATTAGGTTTGTAAGAAGAAATTGAGGTATGTAACCTCTTACTTTGCTATTCCAATAGCTATTATTTTAACAAGGGCATGTCATTGGAGGTATGTACTTTCCATAAGAACATGTTACTTAAATGTTACATGTTAGGAGTTACGTAACCACTTACATAACCGATACTGAGCACAATACTACTTACATAACAGCTTAAAGTAAGGCCAAAAAAATGTGTTACAAACAGGTCTCAAATAACACATTAAAATTATGGGCTTACTTACCCAGTGTAGAAAATCATTACCAGATATGTGGTTATGTAACTACATACTTGGTAATGGTAACTATTTAGTTACTTTTGTTATTACATTTCTTATTACCTTTATATGGCGATGTCGCGAAAAATAATGAGTTATGCTTACACACCAGCATACGAAAAATCTAAAAATATGTCATTACCTATATGCTTACCAGTACTGACAAAAATAATGAGTCTAAAATAGATTTTCATAAAAATAAATTATATAAAAAAAAATATTTTTTATTGTATTTTTTTTTTTTTTAATACAATTTGCTGGTGCGGGAATCGAACCTGGGTCTACAGATTGCCAGTCAATAGCTCTACCAGCTGAGCTATATCGACATGTAATATTTAATAGACAAAAACATAATTGACCTGCTGCACACAAGTAAGCTTACTCGCCAACATACAAAAAATCAAATAATATGTGGTTACATATATCCTTACCAGTGTTTAAAAATTGAGTCTAAAAATAAAATAGATTTCAAAAAATTTTCAAAAAATCTATAAAATTATTTTCTATTTGAATTAATGATCAAAATAAGTGGTTATCAGTAACTCATTATTATATGTTTTCAAATAATGCAGAAGGTAATTGGGTGTCATTACTGGTAGTCCAAAAAATAATGATATGTCATTACCGTTTCTACACTGGGTACTGTATAAAAATATATACTTACTTCTTACAAAAAAAAATTAAAATAAGACGTTATCGTGTTGGTTTTTTATAAATGCTAAAACGAAGCATATTCATATTTAATTAATATTTACTCAGATTATATTAATTAATAGAAAATAACACTCATGTATCGCATTACAAATAACTCCTTATTTTGAGGTATTTGAATACACCATCGGTAATAAGTGGCTATTTCTATTAAGTGATCATGTAGCACATTAAAAGTAACTCCTTATTTTACGATTTTAAAATATCCCATCTGTAATAAGTCGCTGCTATTATTTAGAACTCATGTTGTGTATTACAAGTAACTCTTTTCTTTGAGGTGTTTAAATATATCATTGGTAATAAGTTGCTATTACTACCCAGTAGTTATGCAGCACATTATACGTAAGACATTACATTTTAGTTATGAAATAATCCAATGGTAAGGGGTATGTTATTATCAGGTAATGTGTTCTGTAATACCAACATATTACCAAGGTTTTGCTGGGTTATAAAAGAATATTCACTTGGAATCTAATTGATTTTTAAATGCCAAATGTATCAGATTAAAAATTTTTTATGCATAAGAATATAAATATTGTATATCCGTATTCATAAAATTAAAGAATTTTTCGTGTTATCGTGAATTTGCAAATGAAATTTAAATAAAAATTTGTGACGATTTTTTAAAGATGCATTTTCAGAACGCTTGAATTCAACACTGGTGTATAAAAAATTAAATGTGCACGCTAAATGGTAACACTCGAAAAAGTAAGTTCAGCCAAACTTTTTCGTCAGTTGAAAGAATTATTTTACTAAGAAAGAAAATGTAGTAATTTTCAACATTTTAAGTTCTTACGAGTTTGGAGAGTTCTTGATCCGATCTATTAATTTTACATCACAAAATTTTCTTATTATTTTTTGTATAACCAAGAATTCAAACTATTATATACCCTTTACAGGGTTGTTATATCGCTCTCCTTTCTATTCTTAAATTGTCTGGCCTTAAAATTTGTTACGGCCGATATCGCCTAAGTAGGCAACGAAATTTTAAAAACACACATATATTTAATTTTTCTTGTCAACTACATGATATAAATTTCATTGCGAAAAAATTGGTCTACTTAATTTTTTAACTAATTTACCAAGTTCAGAAAGTCGCTTTCAGTGTGTGAAACTATGCCAAAACTATGTAATATACTCGTAAATGCGCCATACATTTTTCGACAATTATCAAAATGTTGCAAAAATTCAATGCAAACAATAAAGCGGCTAAGGGTTAAACCTGGTATGTGCTGCTATTTATGTGATTGTTGTCTCTACCAAGAGTGTCATCGATAAAATATTTTGTTGTCTGGGGTGTCTGTAAAGACAAAATAACACAACATGTTAGCTTAGGAATTGTAACAGAATTATTTCAACCTTTCGTGACACTAGCTGCATATTCGAAAAGGAAGCGGAAACAAATATCATAAAGGACATATAAGGTATAATATATGCTTTTTTCAAATTATGTAATAAAGAAGAAAATTATAAGAAAAATTATTAAAAATCCATGAAAATTAAGAATTTATTAAGATTTTGGAATAAATATTTTATTTTTACAATAAAATTAACATTTGATTTCAAAAATATTGTTAAAAAAGTGACATAAAACTAAAATAATAAATTTTATAAAAACTTAGAAATGGTCAATAAAATCAAAAATCAATTTTTTGTTCAAATTGTGACTCAAAATTTGATTTAAGTATAACAAAATTTAAGTTTTATATAGAATTTGGTAAAATATATTTAAAAAAAAAATTAGAAATTAGGACCCATTTTCGATTAAACTTTTTAATATAATATCAAAATAATATCATAATAAAACCCTTTTAATACATATTTATGCAATAAATGAATTAAAATAACGAAAAATCTAAATATCATTTGAAAGCTAATATGAATTGCATAAGTTGCGACCACTCCTCTTATGCAATTTAAATTTTTTAAAAATCAAATCAATAATATTTGTTTCAACAAATCTCAATAAAAAATTATTCTTCAATCTTTCTTTTTTTATTTTAAATTTAATTTTCTTCTTATTCAGTTTCCTGATCCTCCACCATGGATCAACCATCGACCAGTGCTGAAGCGGCAGCAGCTGCTGGCATTGGTCCAGATCCTCGTCTAGAGCTTATGGGTTCCTTTGTTATAAAATCTTTAAAATTAAAACCCGAAAAATGGACTCGTGTCATAACGGTAGAAGAACACAAAGGGATTATAAAAGAATTTCTAGATCGTCCTACACCAGTAGTTTTAATTATAATTCTAACACAAGCCGCACAATTAGTACCGTCCACCACTTTTCCTCTATCACAACTTAAAAGCAAGGGTGTCTATTTCATAAAGAAACTTCCGGAACCTGTACCACGAGAAGAATGTAGTAATTTTATAATCTGTGGAGATTTAGCTACACGTACCATAGATCAACTATCTGCATTGGTGGAAGAAGTATTGGTGCCATTACTCTCAAATGAAGATAACTATAAGACATGGCCATTTATGGTCGCTCAAGATGTACAAAAACATGTGCACAGCTTAAAGAGTACGGTGCATCAGGTTAAGGGTCAAGTTAGCGGTGAAACCATATTAGCAATGCCTGTTGGAGTGGAGAAAATTGTTAAGGCCGCCAATCAAATGGGTGAAAATCCTCAAATGCAAATAGATTTGTATTTGAAAAGTGCCATTGAGGGAGTAGTTATTAAGTGGGCTACACAGGTGCATGAAGTTATTAAGGAAAATCCTTCGAATGCTTTTCTGAATGGTCAAAATCCAACACCACACACAGGTATGGTTAAAGTAGTATGAAATTTTAATAAATTATGATAAGTGGATACCCATAACAAGAGAATATCAAGGTAATAACTCACTTTTTCTCTGTGTTGTAATGGTTAGCGCATTGGACTGTTACACGTGAGGTTGCGGGTTCGAGCCCCAACCAAGGCAATATCAATTTATGAAAAATAGTAATATGAAGAGTTTTTTCTATCCCTCATCCATATCGCAGCGTCCTCTTTCGGTGTTCCCATAGCACTTAACCCCACCGAAGTAAAAATAATATAACAGGGCTATGAACTAAAACGCTTCAACAAAGTTCGCCAACTCACCATCAGATGGCGCGCAACAACTGTTCTAAAGCCCTTCATCTTTCACCACCTTTCACTTCTTCTCTATCCCCTTTCCAAAGGAAGCAACACGTTAATTAATAGGAAGAATTTCCTGAGTGTTGCTTCTCTTTAAAAAAAAAAAAAAAAAAAAAAGCAAGAAAAGAAATTAAAGTAGGACATGCCGACTATATGGAACCCTACAACCCAGTACGAACTGTGTAATATTCCGGAAAGCGAATCAAATTTCGGGAAGAGAATTTTAATTAACAATACAATAAATGTAGTGAAATAGATAACAATAGGTGTAATAAAAAGTGGGTCTGGGTCAAATATTTATACAGCCTATATCCAGTCGGGGAACTCCGGAAAGTTTCAACCCTTTTTCATAGGTTTATTGTGAATCGGCATAGGAAACCATGTGAATCTTCCATTTAAGGTATAGCGTGTGTTCAGCAAGCTTATGTAAAATACTAGGGGGAACATTTTTGTAGAAAAATTTAACCCTCTAACTCTGCAATTAAAGGGACTTTTTTGGCTCAACAAAAAAGACCCGTAACTTGAAGAGTTAAAGCCTTAAAATATTCCACTAAAATGTTCCCCGTAGTGTTTTACATAAGTTCGCTGAACACATCCTATACCTAAAATGTAAGATTTACATAGTTTCTCCCTAAAAACCAGGTTTGTTGGACTTTTGAACGGCAATTCTGAATAAGTACGAGATTAACCCTTAAACAACCTTTTATGTTGCTCAATTATTATTTTTCACGAATAGCACACTTGTTGTTGTTTAGTACAAATTTACGTATAATAATTCCTATTTAGTTTAATCGAGAGGGTGTCTGAGCTTTTTTCGACATTCACTATAGAAAAATAGGTTAGTTTTTGACCCCACTTTTTAGCCCATAAACGTGAGATTGGATGGCCAAAAAAAGTGTCTCTTGCTTTATTCTCCTCTGCCACATATCGAAATCTAAATAACAGCGGAAAGGCCCATGCGGATAGCTTTCTTGTTAGGTTATGTTGAATAAGAGCCCGCCAGAACGGTGAGTTCACTTAGAGGCCACAAGGCCCATTGCGATTAACCTAGTCCCCCCACATCCACATGGAAAGAAAAACCACGACCCAGAAAACCTAAAACCATCCGGATCCCTTCATAAGCTCCGCTAAACTAGAGAAACATCACACAGACTCACACAAGGTCGTCAAAGAACCTGCTTCCCAGATATCTGAGTCGCTGCTCCTTCAGTCCCGGGCTATCACAAAGCAGTTGCTACACAGAAAAAATAATTAACCTAAAATATCGAATTAAATAAATGATAAAAATAAAAACTGTTTTTAAACAAATATTTAATTGAATCGATTAATATTTTAAATATTTCAGTTAATAGCATACAATTTTTAGTAATTAATAGTATCATTTGAGTGATAGGTGCAAAATCAATTAAAATTTTAATTAATACAATCAATTTCGTAATTCAAATTCGTTTTCAGTTTTTTTCTATGTAAAATGTCCCTCCGGGAGTAAACCAAGCGCACACCCATTCATCACATCGCGTAGTGTCCCGTAAGAACCCCTATAAGCATATTAATCGCCCGCTTACCAAAACCAAGAAAAGTCTTTGTTCTCCCTACATTAGGCAGCGGCCATAGGGTCCGATATATTTAACAATCGATTAAGGCCGCCCACCTTGCTCTCGTCTCTCCATCCGATGCATCCTCTTAGCTTCCTTATTAGTACGGCACACTTCCTGGCTATGATTTAAGCAAAAACACTCATATCCAGGATGTCCCCTGGCGTCTGGCTGAAATCACTTTTAATGAAAATTGTGTAATTTTTTAAGATGCTCGAAGGATGCGAACTGGTACGTTCCACTTCTTGACCGAAATCACCTTCGAAAAAACTCGAAGGGCATTTTTGGGATACTCGAAGGTTTTATTTACGACAATCAAAGATGTGACCCGCTACTTCCTTATTAGTACGGCACACTTCTGGGCTATGATTTAAGCAAAAAAAATCGAAGAATGTGACCTGGCGCCTGGCAGAAATCACGTTGAATGACAGTTGTAGAATTTTTTAAGATACTCAAAGGATGCGAACTGGTACGGCGCACTTCTTGGCAGAAGTCGCGTTTAAAGGCACTCGAAGGGTATTTTTGGGATCCTCGAAGGTTTTATTTAGGACACTCAAAAGATGTGAGCCGCTACTTGCAAATTATGTTCAAAATACTAGAAGAAACCTAGAAGGATGTGACCTGGAACGGTATACTTTCCTACTGAAATCACGTTCAATCATACTCGAAGGTTATTTTCAGGATACTCAAAGCACAGTCGAAAGATACTCAAAGGATGCGATCTGGTACCGTGCTAAAATCGTTTTCAAGATACCCGCGGGACATGCGAAGGCCACTTGAAGAATGTGATCTAAAAGTGTTCACTTCCTGATTGAAATCTCGTTGAAGCATACCCGTATACTCACAAAAGTTTGTCGGTAGAATCTACTGAAAATTATAATTTTAACTATAATATATGCAGTTAAAAAGGCGATAAAGGATAAAGGTACCTTTAAAATAACTAAAAATGTTGTTATTTTTAACTATTGAAAAATAACTAACAAATGCATTAAAAATAACTAACAATGTCGTCAAATTAATTGACAAATTTTTACTACAAAAATTTTAAAACAACTCTGACAAAATGGGTAAAAAACCACTGTTTTTTACAGTTAATTCTTTTGGCATTATAAAAGTACAATATTATTTAATAAAAAAAAACAATCTGTGTAATTACTTCAGTGTCTTTAAAATTCCAAATAGTTCTCCAGTTATTATGCTTTTATGAACTGGAGATACAATACAAGTTTCTGATTTTTTTTTTTCCAAATTAGAAATATATCAATAGCAAACATTTAGCTAATAGCTTTAGTATTCACCTCCATAGGATATGCTAAACCCTTGGATCTTTCAGTTCGACTCTTAATAGTTTGACAGATTTGTGGACCGTTATTTTTCAGAAATAAATTTATAGGTTCTTATCATTTTTACGTCTGCCGGAGATTTTGAAACTTTTCCTAATTTAATTTTTACTTAAAAAAAAGTCCAGTTGATCCAATGGCGTAAGTACATTTTTGCCAATTCTTATGTTAGGGGAAATCCATTTATAGTATTTTTAAACTTTTAAAACAAATAATTTACCTATAACTTACAGAATTTATTTTTTGGAACAATCGTTTAAAAAATCTATCATTTATCTTCGAACAACTACGTAATGAACGCATACGAGCTATGGCATTGGTATTGGAACATTCACGTAGTGCATATTATCCCTCCTTTCAGAAACTATTTAAAAATGTAGTTACTGGTAAGTACTATGGAACTATGAAATCTTTTCAAATAGAAACTTAAATTTCTTTTTAATTCCTTATTGTAGCTCTTGCTGAAGCCAAAGATATTACAATGTATATAAATCCTTTACAGAAGTGTGTACAACAATTGGAAGAAATGGATTTTGCAGAATGTAAACCTTTGCTTATACCACTAATGCATGTGGTCTGCACTCTATGGGGTAATTCTAGATATTACAATCACTCCTCGAAAATAACCATATTACTAAGACAAATATGTAATTTAATAATACAGCAGGTAAGATTTCGAGATATTGAAAAGGTTTAATCTTTACTAATTTAATTTTAAGGCTAAACGTTACTTGGATCCTTCTTCGATCTTTCATAGTGATATTGATGAAGCCATGCAACGCCTGACATTATCTATAGACATTTTAAAATTCTTTCGTGCGTTATTTGATTATTATAAAGAAATTATTGCCGAGTATTTTACTGAACCGGAAGAAAGACCACCGATTAATTGGACTTTTCATCCAAATTCAGTTTTCAAACGCTTTAATGCTTTTCTAGAACGTTTAACCACCATACAGTGGTTTTTCTTTACAGTGATTGAATTTCTGAAGTTAGAGAAAGTTGAAATCGGTGGTCTACGCGGTCGTCAACTGAGTACACGCATTACAGCCGTTTATGTTGAATTCAATCAATATTTTGCGGCTTTCGCATCGAAAAGTTATGATGTTCTTGATCCGGATGATCATGAATTTGATGTCGATTTTGAAAATTTCCAAATGCGTATACTAGAGTTGGATATGAAATTGGCAGCGATACTATGTCAGGCTTTTGATGATTGTTATAATTTGGAAAGTATATTTAAGGTAAGGAGTGGTGAAATGAATACAACTTAAGGGCGAATATTTTAAATTCTTTTAATAGTTGATAAATATAGTGGGCAGTGTTTTGGAGAGACCTAAAATCAAAGAACAATTTACACAAAAATATGCTGAAATTGTAAGAATGTTAGATGAGGAATTAACAGTTTGTGAAGACATATACGATCGCCAAATGTTTATGAGATCAGATAATTTGACTTTGTATCCCGAATACAATTGTCCACCAGCAGCGGCCTTCACTAGATGGTGCAGCCAATTGGAAAGACGCATCACTGGACCAGTAAAACAGTTTCAGGCCTTACAACATGAGTAAGTTTAGTTGATCTTTTTTTTTTTATTCATAAAAACTCTTTTACGATATTTTCCAATTTCCAGCATTATAAAATCGGAAATATCCTTAGATATCATCAAACGCTATGAACGTCTTCTATTGAAAATCGGTGCTAGTCGTGCTTATGTTTTTGGCGAATGGTCCGAGAAGTTGGATGAACAAATCGATATAAATCTTAAAAAATCATTAATCACTCGTGATCCTAATACAAATTTATTAATTCTCAACTTTAGCTCTGAATTATTTTGTATTTTACGTGAAGTCCATTATCTAAAACAAATGGAAGTCGAGGATATACCTCAAGTAGCATTGGATTTTGCTGCAAATAGTGATATTTTCCGCACGTATACTTTGAATTTGGAAAAAACTATTGATTGGTATAATACAATACAGGAGAATAGTTCATCGGTAGAGTTGAAATTAATTGAATCGGAAATAAAATTAATCGATGATTTGGTAGAGGTGGGCATTAACGATCTGGTATGGAATTCGCAAGGTAAGTTTTATAATTTAAAATACACGTGGGTTACTATTTATATTTTGAGTCTAACAATGAAATAACAGAAATTTTTTTGTTGCAAATGTCTTTATTGTTTTTCAAAATATTCTCCTTTATGATCTATACACTTCTGCATGTATGCGAACTACTTGTCATATCATTTTTTCCATTCAGCATGAGACACCTCGAAAACATGGTTTTTGAATGCACTACGGCTTTTTCTGCTGGTGAAAATCGTTGTCGACGTAGTTTATTTTTGATGTGCGGGAACAAGAAAGAGTAATTGGGTGCCAAGTTAGGGCTGTACGGTGGATGAATAATTACTTCTATCTTTTGAGTGCTCAAAAAGTAATTTCTTTGAGCCGATGTGTGAGAGGTTCGTTGTCATGGTGAAGAACTATCCGTCTTTGGGGGTTGGTTTTTCCCATTTCTCCGAACACTTCTGGCAAACAATAGGGTGGGGTACAATTCAGAATTAACTGTTTTACGTTGCTCTAATAGAGAGATAGAGAAAGATTATAACTCTGTGGTATCCCCTAAACTCCTTGAATGAGTCCAGATCAGTAACAACCGATCTCTAAGAAAGCTCGAGATAAATCGAGAGAAGGCACCAAAAGCAATTAGCTTCGATAGAAGTGCTCCGATACACACAATCGAAAGTCTTGGAAATGTATAGAGGAACCACTTTGCTCTCACCAAAGATGTGAATATACCGACTACAATTTTACGAAAGGAACGTCATTAGGTCTCCCAAGGAACGAGTTCTTCGAAAGCCATACTCTCGACCACTAATAAGTCAGTTGGTCTCCGGATAGTTAACTAGATTGTAATGCTCTCCATCATCTACAAGAGCACAGATGAGTATTGCAATTGGGTAGTAATTTTCAAGGTTACTAGCCATACCCGTTTTGTGGTTTGGATAAACATTGTCAACTTTTCAGCATGAGAGAAAGATACCCGTACTGTACGAAAAGCAAAAAAGATTAGCGAATGAACGAGCTAGTGTTGAACAGCACTGTTTTAGTACCAGTGCTGGTATGCAATCAGGACCCGGTAACTTCTTTATGCTGAGATCTAAAAAGTTAACTAACTGCTTAATAAATTAACGTTTGAGTCTTAACGCAGCATCTGTCAAGACAGAATTTATTGAGAAGAACTCTCGGCATTACTGGTTACCGTAGGCCAGGGGTGGAAAGACTTTTTTGGCTGCGTGCCAGAAAGGGACAATTTTTTTTTGTGAAAGTTTCTCGCGTGCCACCTTTATTTTAGTTGTCTTTTAAAAGTCCTTTTTTGAAAATTTTTAAAATTTGGAAAATTTCTTTCAAAAATATTATTGCAGATGTACATATTTATCAGCGCTTCGGATAACCCCCATGAAATAACTCCCAAAGGGACAAATTAAATAACATTCGAGAAGTGACGTAAAAATGGTTGAGGGTTATTTAATTTTTGGGGGTTTATTCAATCTTTAAATATTGGGATTATTTCATTATGAAAAAATTACCAATGAAATAAAATTAAAATAGTTTGGACATTAACTTTTTTGGGGGGTTATTCCATTTTTGATGGTATTTCATATTGTTAAAGAAAGTTAAATTTTTGGGCGCCATTAATTATTTAAGTATGTAAGAAACTAGTTGAAAAATGCTCCTCAGGCAAAACTTTGATTTGGTTAAAATAAATCGCGCGATCTTTATCATCATATTAATGAAAAGCGAACATTATGGATTTGAACAGAGTAATTTATATTTCAGATGAAATGGCTCTGCGAAACACGATCAAAACCCAATTTCCAATTCCAACAAAGGGGGTTATTTCATTATGAAACTTATTTTCTGCCTTTATTTCACTGAGGGTTATTTCGTAGCATCTATTCTCCCTTCAAAGAAAAAACTTAATTTTTTAGATGAAATTAAAATTAAATTTCATCTAAAAAATTATTAAAATTAAATTTTAATCATTTTAAAAGACGCTTTACAAGCTCTATGAACAATTTCACCATTATGGAGTTAAATCACACATTTTTGTAGCGAAATTTAACATTTAACTGAATTTTTTGCTGGTCTTGTAATAGTTTAATTTTTTTTTAATATCCAACAAAACGTCGCGTGCCACCTAAAATCCACTCGAGTGCCACTATTGGCACGCGTGATATAGTTTTGCCAGCCCTGCCGTAGGCTCTGCATATATAACAAGCAAATCTCTGTCTCAAAAGGTTTGACAATCCAGCAGTTTACAAGTTTAACAACACCACCTAAGCTTACCCTACAAAAACAGACATTACTAATTAATTAAACGAGCAAGTAGCAAACTAAAAGTTTCGCTAGTTACCAGGCTATCTACTCGGTTAACATAGCGATGTCCTAAACTTCATGGTTCATCATTATCCTATCGCTTACAAAAACAGCGAGAGAAATTATTTACCAGCATGGGAATATTTTCTTCTCAAAATTTTTTCAGTATAGCGTCCAGTTTTATGGAACGTATTTCATAGTGGAATTTTTATTCTCCCAAAAATCATTATCCATATGAAGTCTAGTTTTTAATAAAATTTTAAATTAAAAAATGTGACCAATATCTTAAAAGTTATTAAACAAAAGTCAAAAAAGTTATTTAAAAAGTAATATTTTATGAAAAATTGCTAGGATAACCTTATCCTTCCTGCATTGGTGTTCTAATTAATTTTGAATTACAGCTTCTAGAAAGACAGTTAAAATCAGAGACATATAATATAGAGATGCAACATGGATAATTTTTTAAACAAACTGTAGATGTCGCTAGCATGTGTGAAATTTTGTCAAAGGAGGATTTTTTTTGGGTAATTTTCTCAAGGGAGGATTTTTTTATGTCAAATGAGCTTTTACAGAGTTGTTAGGTAAGGGGATTTGGGCCCAAGTTAGGGATTTCGACTCTGTTTTGGGGACAGATTAAAAAATTTGTAAATTTTAAAAGATTTAGTTTTAGGCCCAAAATAAGAAGAATTTTCGTATAAATTATATGCGTATTATTTCAAATTAAAATCGATCAAATTAGGTCTGTTAAGGAATTTAAAAATTTCTACAAAATATTTGAATTATTGAAGAAATGTTCTCCAAATATTTATAAATCTTGAAATAACGAAAAGCAACCAAGCTCAATAGTTAATCAAAAAATTTTCTATTTTTTAAATACTGAAATTGTTACATGCAAAGGACTCAGAAAAAATAAATTTTGTGTAGGCTCAAAAAGTACCAGGGGTTTTCATATAACCTCTTATGTACCTTCTGAATCGAACTTACACCTTACTAGATTTGCAAATTTTAGAAAAAAAGACTTCACCATAATGAAGTTCGTGTGAAAAATTTGTAGAATTTTTTCTCCAGAAAATTTAATATACGACTTTTATTTTGAAACGGTGACATTTCAGCATAATTGTGATTTGTCTTTCGTATAATAAAATTTTTTTAGTTTTACCATTTTAACAAAGATTTGAGGCCTTTAAAGTTCGAGTGAAAACGTAAATATTTCTTCGTAAAGGCACATCTACATGGGATAGAAAACTTGCGAGATTTTATGAAAATGCAGCTCTGTATAAGTCTACGAAATACAATCTCTAAACCATTGACAACTGCTGTCATACACATTTTTTTTAATTAGCAACAATTTTGAAAACGTTTTGTAACATTATTGAACATTTCAGTTAATTAAATGCACTTTTTGCTATTTGAAGAAAAAATTATTCTTTGAAATACAAAAATTTTAATAAAAACAAATTCTTGACAACTGGAGATGGTATTTTTACGATAAAAATTAGTGCCAACAATATTAGAGGTGACAAATTTAACGCAAACTCTACGAGATTTCTATCCCGTGTAGATGTGCCTTAAGATATTCAATTTTATTTAGTTTGCTTACATATTTCTTAATAATTTTCTGAACTTAAGAGCGATGCTAACTTAGCTCCTTTTTTTGATTTTTTGTTTAAATTTAAATGAATTGGGTATAAAATTGGGTAATTAAACATTTAAAATGGGAATAAGCTAAAAGTTTTTGGGCAACACTGCTCCCCAAATAAAATGAAACAGTATTGCCAGAAAAACAAAACAGCAGTCAGCGCCATCTGTTGCATTAAAAAACGGTGTTGCCATTCATCAGGACCATGGGAGACCCCTGGTTAAAATTATATTTTAAAATATTGTTACGTTTTTATATTTTAAAACGTACGGTTATATCCTTTAAATAAACCGGGTTCTTTTCTATTGCAATCAAAATAACACACACTCTTTTGTTTGATAATGAATTTATACACTTATTTATTAAACACTTTATTACATACAACTGTATAACACACACACAAGTTTACCAACGATTTTTAATATAACGATTTACTAAATCCCGACTGAATTACACAATCACTAATAATCAACTAACTGACTAAATGTTATTTATATAGTGTAACGGCCGCAGCTTTAGAACATACTAGAAAATTCCAGTGGTACTTAATCCACTTAATATCATACTTAAATGTAGTGTTACCAGATCGACAGGTTAAGTAAATCGCCTATCTTGGGATATTTTTCTTCTAAAATTCCAGAATATTCTATACTAGGCTAATAAAAACTAGCAACGATATTTGTTTTAAGTACAGACTGGCTTAAAATTCAAAATTATAATATTTTTTTTTACTTTTCCCGAAATTATAAAAATACGAATAAATCGAAAACAGTTTTCAATTTAATAAATTTTATTTCATATTCCCAAAGTATTTAAAATTTTGATTTAAAAAGTGATCTTGAAGGGCATAATCTTAAGTGATAACAAAATTTCTTAAAATTTTTTATTGTATATGTAAATCTCCATACAAAAGGTTAGAAAAACCTGCAATTTTTAAGGACCTCTAAACGTGATCCAATTTCGCTAAAATGTGGTACAGATGTTGCCGTATTCTATTGACCGCGATCCGGCCTTGAGGAGCATAAATCGGACTACGTCCTATTTCCCCATACGCTTTTGAAGAACCCCAATGGTTACCCATAGTGAAAGAATAAGTGGTTACCTAAAAGTTAGGAAATAAGTAGTTACTCTTACATTGTTAAATAATTTGTTGCTAAAACTTGGTGAAGAAATTTTGCTTAACTCTTAAAAAAATTCTAAAAATAAATTTAAAAATCTAAAAAAAAACTAATGTTTTTTAGGAACACTTTAAAATCTTTAGGTTTTTGCAAAATAACTTTTTACCTTTGGAAAATTTTCTATTTACTTACAAAAAATTACAAAAATTTTCAAAACCAATTACCAAAGTTGGTAATCTATACGATAATTACATGTTATTAGTTATAAATATTAGTTATAAACATTTTTGTTGAAATTTCCCTTGATAATACCTCAGTATGGTATATTTGAGTTACTCGTTAGGGGAAGTCTAACATGTCGTCAAGTTTGCTTAATTTCCTTCAGTTTTCAAAACATGGGCACTACCTGAAGTCTTTGCTAAAGGGCATTGACTTTGACTGCTTAGATTTTCAGATATACATACAGCTTTTTAGCAGAATTTTCTTATAGGATCAATAATTAAATTGGAATATTTAATTCTACACTAGCTGTGTTTGTGCGGTAAGCTATCAACGTTGGCTTTTGTCATTCCCATACAAATTTGACATTAGCAACGTTAAGAGTTAACACTAAATGTTGGCTAATGTCATATTTGTATGGGAATGACAAAAGCCAACATTGATATCTTGCCGCACAAACACGGCTACTAATCAGTTTTATAAAAGGTTTTAATAATCAGACATCATATGTTATTTTATTTCTCCTCTTCAACTTTTAGATATTACGGCATACTTGGATAAATTACGCCAACCTGTAGCCGCTCTTCAAAATCGTATGGATCATACACAAGGCAATCTGCGACAAATTCGCAACATCATGTCTGTTTGGGCCAGACAACCGTTATTTGAACGCAGAGATGGTAAAAAGGATACAGTACTCTGTATAGATGAAAGACCAGATCGTACCGCTAAAAGATATGCAGAAATTAGGGCAGCTTCTGATGAAATTCATAAACTGCTACACGATAATATCAAACAATTTGATATGGAAGATAAGCAAGATGATGAAATGTGGTTAAACTATGTGGACTTCGTAGATAATATAGTCTATGAGTATTTATTGAAAACAGTAGGTGTTAGCGTGGGATATATTGTAGAAAATATGGATCCGGAAAATAATTATGCCCCATTGTTTGAAGCTCGTTTAGAGCTGGTAGAACCCAATATGATATTTGTGCCTTCTTTGAATCCTGAAGATTCAATGGGTTTTAATAATATGCTTATTGAATTGGTACGAGATATCATGAAGATGGCCACCTTGATTAAGCGATTGAAAAAGAATGAGAAGAGAAGTTATGGTGATATGGTTAAAGAGAATCAAGATATTATCGATATGAGAAGAGAAATATTGAATGGCGTCGATTTGGTAATGGAAGAAGCCGCCATGTTTTGTAGACAATTTGAGAGATATTCCTATTTATGGTTAGATGATCGTCATGAATGTATGGAATATTTTTTGGAATACGGAAGAATTCTGGATGTCGATGAAATTGAATTGGTACAGATGAATGAGCCAAATGCTCCGAAACCTTGTGCGCCCACCATAGAGGCATTTCGGGAACAAATTGATAACTATGAGAGTTTATTCAATGAAATTGAAGATATTGCACCCTTTCAAGTATTCAGTTCATGGTTCCAAGTTGATGTTAGACCCTTCAGACAGGCTCTGCTGAATACGGTGTGCAAGTGGAGCAACATGTTCAAGACTCACTTAGTTACCACAGTAACCTCGAATTTAATGGATTTAAGCAACTTTATACGCAAAGCTGATGAGGGTCTATTGCAAACCGTAAAAGAGGGAGACTATGAAGGCTTGGTCAGCATAATGGCGTATTTAATGCATGTTAAGGAAAGAGCTCTCAAAACAGATGAAATGTTTGAACCAATGCAAGAAACTATACAACTCTTAAAGTACTTTGATATGGATATACCCGAAGAGGTTAATGTTTTACTGCAAGAATTACCCGAACAATGGGCTAATACTAAGAAAATTGCCACAACTGTAAAACAGCAAGTCTCCCCCTTACAAGCCACTGAAGTGGTAAGCATACGTAATAAGGTGGCAGCATTTGAACAATATGTGCAACAATTCCGTGATGTTTTCAAACATTATGATTTCTTCCGTTATGATTGTAAAAATCCTTATCATTTAGCTGATCGCATCAATGATGATATGTATAGACTAGAGTGTGAAATGTTGGAGATCCAGGAATCGGGAAGTC
Organism: Leucophora obtusa; assembly: GCA_949987735.1. Lineage (NCBI taxonomy): Eukaryota > Metazoa > Arthropoda > Insecta > Diptera > Anthomyiidae > Leucophora > Leucophora obtusa. The sequence continues at coordinate 331,110,791 of OX465295.1, read as the reverse complement.
TATTTGAGGTTAATATACCTGAATTTAAATTACTCAAACAGTGTCGCAAAGAATTGAGAATGCTTAAGGTAAGTTGAGGGGAGAAAAAAGGGACTAAGTTTAAACTGATTTCTAACATAATGAAGATTTTTTTCAAAGCCTTCCTTACGATTTTTGAATTTTGTTAAGGCGAAAGTATTACTTGGGCTAAAATAAAAATCCTTTTGCTAGCTAACTTTTTATTATTCTATATTTCTTTCCACTAACATTTAGCAACTCTGGGACTATGTTTTCATTGTACAAACTAGTATCGAAGATTGGAAGACTACACCCTGGCGCAAGGTTGATGTCGAAAATATGGATATTGAATGCAAAAAATTTGCCAAAGATATACGCTTGTTAGATAAAGAAATGCGTACTTGGGATACTTTTATAAATTTAGAATCCACCGTGAAAAATATGTTAACTTCGTTAAGAGCTGTGGGAGAATTACAAAATCAAGCTATCAGAGAGAGACATTGGAATCAACTTATGAATTCCACCAAGGTTACTTTTTATACAATTTTAGTTTTAAAACAATTTTGTAAATATGTTTTTTCGTGTAAATATTTATTTGAAATAATCCGTAGGATTATAATTAAACAGATATGGTGTTTTCTAGGTTAGGTTTTTGTGGTCGTATATTAGAGCTCGGTCTTAAAATTAGTCTTAATTGATTACATTTTGTCAGTTTTCGCTGTGGATTTTTATATTCCTAATGATTCCGGCAATGAAGCAGTAATTTTAGATGAAACGGAACTGTCACTTTGACATGGCGTTATCATAAGTGGGGTAAATTTGTTTTTACAAAATTATAAATATACAAATTTAGATATATTTTTGTGAGAAAGTTACTTAATCGATTGCAGGATTCCTTTGGTGTAGTGAAAAGGCATTTAAAAAATTTTATAGCACAGAATTTTCCATTCCTGTAAAACCTAAAAATTTTTTTTTTTTATTTCGATTGTAAAAAGCGTATAATTACTTCATCCTACTAGAAATGTGGAGTCAAAATTGCATTGGAGATACAATGCAATTTTCTGAGTGTTATTTCCAAACTAAGCATATATCAATAGTAACAAATATAAACTAAACAAGAATTGTAAAGAAATCAAAAAAAAAAAATTTTTAATTAGTATATTTTTCTGCTAAATTTAGCACTCAGTTTTGAAAAGTTAGTAAAATGTTTTGCTAAAATCAGCAGCGAGAATTAGTAAAAAAATCCGTAATTTGTAATAAGAGAATAGCAAAAATGATTACTAAAAAAAATTGTACTAAAAATCAGTATAAAAATAGTAAAGTTCGATTGGAAACTGTTTAGAAACTTTTTTATCTGAGTGTATAAGTACAAGTAATGGGTGTTTTTTTTAAACCCGACAGAACTTTAAATTGTAAAAAAGAACACAAACAATTAAATTTTAATCCAAAAATTTTTTTATAGCAAAGATGGCCACCTTATACATATACAATACATGGCATTAACAACTGAAAATAAATTTGGGTATAGGCGGTTCTTGACGAAGTGCATTCTGGACGTCCAATTTTGGGAAACTTTTTGTGCTGGCCTCCAAAGCGTTAATTGTTGCTGGTTTATCGGCATAAAACAGTGATTTCACGTGGCCCCACAGGAAATAATCGAAAGGTTTCCAATTTCACGACCTTGGACCCCAATTGACAGGTCGTTTTCTCGAAATCAACTTATCGCCAAGTTTTGATTTCAATAAGTCGATGCTTGAGGTCACCGTATGGCACTTAGCGCCATCTTGTTGAAACCACATCTCGTCCGGATCAATTTCATCCATATTTTCAAACAAAAAATCTTTGATCATGGTGTGGTAGCGACCTTCATTGACCGTAACGCAAGCTCCGGCTTCATTTTTGCAGAATTAAAGTTCAATGATGCCACTAGCGTATAAACCGCACCAAACGGTTCATTTTTCGGGATGTAATGGAGCTGTAGGATCATATGTGGCAATTTTGTTTATTTACAAACCCGTTAAGCCAAAAATAAGCTGAATATCGCTGAACACAATTTTGGGATAAAATATCGGATGGGTTTTCAACTGCTCTAGAGCCCAATCGGCGAAAGAACGACGCATATGATGGTCTCATGGCTTTAATTCCTGCACCAGCTGGATCTTAAATAGGTGTAGGCCAAGATCTATGCGTAAAAATTTCCTCGTTGTGGACGGACAGAGCCCCAATTCCTGCGACCCACGGCGAATCTATAAATTTGGATCTTCTTCCACACTTTCGTTTACAGCGGCGATATTCTATTCAGTACGCATATTCCTTCGACCTGTTGGTGTTACTGCATCATTTGGAGAGTATATGGAATGAAATCTATCCACAGTTCGATAGATAGCTTGCTCAGATGGACGATTATTAAAATCACGAAGTCGTCTAAAGTTGCGCGAATTGTTGACTGATTTTCAAAGTAAATCTGGATAATTTGTTAGTGTTGTTCAAGCATCAATCTATTCGTGATGATTTGCTAGAGTATACCTTTCATAACCAGTTAACCCTTTCGTAAGTTCTATCGGGCTTAAAAAACACCCTTTATATGGTACTTACACTTGAAAATTTTTAAGTACCAGTGCTAAGTTTAAAATGTAATTTGTAATCAGCACCAGTTATAAGGGAAGTAAATGATACTTACGTACCCATACCTTAAAATGTACAAGGTATTTGCTAGGTGCCATGGGAACTTGTTAAGTTCTATGGTACTTGCTTAAGTACTTATGGTATTTGCTAAGGTCTCGGCTATTGCTCTAAATAATAAGAGGAATTCGTAAGGGTTCGGTTAATATCGGAATACTACAATCTAACTAAATCGGGTTATATCTTTGTCCTAGGCTTCGAAAGCCAAGGCTAAGTATGACCAGAATAGTAACAATTTTTAAAGTAGATAGAGTATCAAATATTGAAAGTTTCCTTTCAGGGTATTGTAAATTCATGTGAAAACACCATGTTCGGCACTCTTAAACTATTTTTATTCATAAAATGGACAAAAATAAGTTAGTTAATGTATAGTCACTAAATTTTACAAGATTTATAATTTCCTAGCTTAAATATTATTGTATATAATTTTGTTGTACAGCTTATTGTAAATACATATCTTTACAGAGTTTAGCAGCATTACCCAAGGAAATAACCGTAAGTCTTCCAATGTATATACAGATTTTTTTAAACATAGTTTATGACCCAAATTTTTGGATATTCTTTTAAAGCACTTATAGTTAGAAAAAAAAGATCCAAAACACCAAAATGCATGATTATATCAAATTTAGATTTCGTTTGTGTGTAAGATCAGTTTGAGTGTTTCCTTAAAATAATGTTCTTTTGTTGAAATTTTTCATCCCCTCGTCGATTAGGTTAAATTTATTATGGATCATGATACAACATTAGCCGAACTACTTGGCCTGAATCTACACGAATGTGAAGAAGAAGTTAAGAACATTGTAGACAAGGCCGTTAAGGAAATGTCTATGGAAAAAATCCTAAGAGATTTAAATACAACATGGTCTGCGATGGAATTCGATCATGAACTCCATCCACGCACAGGATGTAATCTCCTCAGAGCCTCGGAAGAACTCATAGAGACTCTCGAAGATAATCAAGTTTGTCTACAAAATCTCATAACATCCAAGTACATCGCTCATTTCCTCGAAGAGGTATCGGCATGGCAGAACAAGCTAATGATAGCCGATCAGGTGATAACCGTATGGTTCGAGGTGCAACGCACTTGGACCCATCTCGAGAGTATCTTCATGAGTTCGGAAGATATTCGTAAACAGCTACCAGTCGACTCGGATCGTTTTGATCGTATTGATGCCGAGTTTCGTATACTAATGAGTGAAATGGCCCAGTCCAATAATGTGGTGGCATCGACTAATCGAACCGGGTTGATTGAACGCTTGGAAACATTGCAAAAGGAGCTTACACTATGCGAAAAGGCTTTGGCAGAGTATTTGGAAACAAAACGTTTGGCTTTTCCTCGTTTCTACTTTGTGTCATCGGCAGATTTACTCGACATTCTTAGTAATGGCATACAACCAGATATGGTGACGAAACATTTGACGAAGTTGTTCGATTCTATAGCTCGTTTGAAATTTAATCGTGTCGAAGCCAATGAAATTGATACAGCTTCGGGAATGTATGCCAAAGATGGTGAATATGTGGAATTCAATGAGCTGGCTAGTATGCGAGGTCCCGTGGAGGTGTGGCTTAATCGTATACAGGCCGCCATGAGAGCATCGCTTCGTTTTTATGTTTCCGAAGCAGTGGTCGCCTATGAGGAAAAGCAACGTGAACAATGGTTATTCGATTATCCTGCCCAAGTTTCTCTCTGTGGTTCACAGATATGGTGGTCTACAGAAGTGAATATTGCCTTTAGCCGCCTGGAAGAGGGTTACGATAATGCCATCAAGGATTATTATAAAAAGCAGATCTCCCAACTGAGTTTACTAATCACTTTACTGTTGGGAGAACTCACTAAGGGAGATCGTCAAAAGATTATGACTATATGTACCATTGATGTTCACTCACGAGACGTGGTTGCTAAAATGATTCAGGCCAAATTAGATTCTGGTTCGGCTTTTATGTGGCAATCTCAGTTGAGGCATCGCTTTGATGACGTCGAAAAAGATTGTTTTGCCAATATATGTGATGCAGAGTTTCGTTATAATTATGAATATTTGGGAAATACACCACGTTTGGTTATAACCCCACTAACCGATAGATGTTATATCACTTTGACACAAAGTTTACATTTGGTAATGGGTGGTGGTCCGGCGGGACCAGCAGGTACTGGTAAAACTGAAACTACCAAAGATTTGGGTAGAGCTATTGGCATTATGGTCTATGTTTTTAATTGTTCCGAACAAATGGATTATCAATCATGCGGTAATATTTACAAGGGATTAGCTCAAACTGGTGCCTGGGGTTGTTTTGATGAATTCAACCGTATAACAGTGGAAGTGTTATCTGTTGTAGCCGTCCAGGTTAAGTCGGTGCAAGATGCTATACGTGACAAAAAGGATACTTTTAATTTTATGGGTGAAATTATTACCTGTGTACCCACTGTAGGCATATTCATCACTATGAATCCTGGCTATGCTGGCCGTACTGAATTGCCGGAGAATTTAAAGGCTTTGTTTAGACCTTGTGCTATGGTCGTTCCTGATTTTGAATTAATTTGTGAAATTATGTTAGTGGCCGAAGGTTTTCAAGATGCTCGTGTGTTGGCAAGAAAATTTATAACTTTGTATACTTTATGTAAGGAGCTGTTGTCAAAACAGGACCACTACGATTGGGGTTTGAGAGCTATTAAATCCGTTTTAGTGGTAGCTGGATCGTTGAAGGTAAGTGAGATAATTATAAGTAAGGGAAAGTACACCAAAATTGATAAACTTTTTGTTTCGGGTGGGTTTATAATGTTTGTTACAAAGGCAAACTTTTTGACTTTCTTTATAAAAATATAATCTTGGAGTAACTACCAATAGCAATTTGTAAACCTTTTATGTAGCTTTAAGGAAAATTACCAAAAATTAATCTCCCAGCAAAAAAAAATTGCAAGTAATGCTTTACAAACTACTTCTTTCAATGCTTCACAAGTATCCGTTAGTGTATTTTACTGCTTTTTTAGAAGTTATTCTGAACAACTTCAAAAAATCACTTCTTTCATTGCTTCCAAAGTATCCGTTAGTAAATTTGTACAGCTTTTTTTAGAATTACTTCTGAACAACATCCAAAAAATCACTTTAGTATAGCTTCTAATTGCTCTAAAAGTGATCGTAAAAATTGATTTTGGTATAATTTGTCATTTCCAAACAGATGGTCCCAGGTTCGATTCCGGGGACCAATATTTTTTTTATGTCAGTCACCTTTCATATCAAAGAATAGCTCAGCGGTAGAGCGCTAGACTAGCAATCTTGAGGTCGCAAGTTCAATACCCGGTGGCGGCAATAAAAAACTTTTGTAGAATAAAAAAAATATATTTTTTTTTTGGGAAGAATTTTTTTTAAACTTTTAATTGGTGAAAAAGTGCTTCCGTTGCACTCGTTCAAGAAGTACTTAAAAAATTTTGAAGTGGGAGTACTCCTCTCCTATGGCAACTCAATGTTAAAATCATTAGTGTTTATGTTAAAAAAGAGGTACATAAATTTACGGACTATTCTTCCCAAAATTTATTCATTTACTTTTTATTAACACCTGTTTTTAATACAAATTAAAAAAATTAACTAGTAAATAAATAATAGGACGAAGCCTATTGATTTTGGTTAATATCCATCAAAATATCATAAAATTTGCGACGTATACGGCGAACTTTTTTTTGTTGTACAGTTTAATGTACATAAGCTGTGTTTTCGACTTAACTATATACGTTAACTCATAAAAAAAACTCGAAGTGCATAAAAACTCGTTTAAGACAAAAACTAACACATTACTTTTCGTACGGACGTTAACTTTCAACACGAATAATTATCAATGTTGAAAACTGAACGTTTATATATTTTCACATCTTAGGCAACTTATTCGCGTTACTTCCTGAAAACTTTTGCTGACGTACGTTCGATTATAACGGATCAATTATAAACAAAGCCTGTTTAAAAAAATTTTATATTACAATCGGTTTAACGTAGATTTGCATTAAATACTTAACGTTGATAGGCATGAGACAAAATACAGCTATAGTTACTTTGAAAGAAGCGGTAAACGACCTGAAAAACAGAAAAAAGGGTAGTTTTTTATCACATTTTTAAGCCCTTAAATTCCTGATATGACCTGAAAATCCTTTAAAACATATTCGAATTTTGTCAATATCGGAGATTATCATAAACATAAATAAATTACTTGTAGTTAAAGCATCTGTTCCGTAAAAAAATTTTTTAATTCCTTTTTAGCGTGGTGATCCTGGCCGCCCAGAAGAGGAGGTACTAATGAGAGCTCTTCGTGATTTTAACATACCCAAAGTTGTTACTGATGACATGCCGGTATTTATGGGTTTAATTAGTGATCTCTTTCCCGCCCTAGATGTTCCCCGTAAAAGAGATCAAGATTTTGAACGTACCGTCAAACAAGCTGCTTCTGATTTGCTGCTCCAGACGGAAGATACCTTCATATTGAAAGTAGTACAACTAGAAGAATTACTTGAAGTCAGACATTCCGTTTTTATTGTTGGTAATGCTGGCACTGGGAAAACACAAGTATGGAAAACCCTTATGCGCACCTACCAGAATATCAAACGGAAACCCATATTCAATGATTTAAATCCAAAGGCCGTGACCAACGATGAACTGTTCGGTATTATAAATCCAGCGACAAGAGAATGGAAAGATGGTTTGTTCTCGGTAATAATGAGAGATCAAGCAAACATAACGGGCGATCAACCCAAGTGGATTGTGCTCGATGGTGATATCGATCCCATGTGGATAGAAAGTTTAAATACCGTAATGGATGATAACAAAGTTTTAACTTTGGCCAGTAATGAGCGCATTGCGTTGACGCCTTCGATGCGTTTGCTATTTGAGATTTCAAATTTGAGAACAGCCACACCGGCCACAGTATCAAGAGCGGGTATTTTATATATAAATCCACAAGATCTAGGATGGAATCCGTAAGTTGGACAAATAAATTTACTTCTTTTCTGTAAAGTAAATAATTGTTTTTATTTATTAAAGGTATGTGACCAGTTGGGTGGAAACACGTAAAATACCCTCCGAAAAATCCAATTTAGTTATGTTATTTGATAAATATATACCAGCTTCATTGGAAACTATCAGAGTTCGTTTTAAGAAGATTACACCCATAGCCGAAATGGCTCACATACAAATGTTATGCCATCTATTAGAATGCTTTTTGACCCCGGCCAACACACCAGCCGACTGCCCCAAAGAGTGGCACGAACTTTATTTTGTTTTTGCTTGCATTTGGGCGTTCGGTTCGGCTATGTTCCAGGATCAAACCATAGATTATCGTGTTGAATTTAGTAAATGGTGGGTAAATGAATTCAAAACTGTTAAATTTCCACAAGGTAAGTTAAAATTAACACAAGTTGTAATAAATCTAACTTGTTTTCTTCTTTATGGCAAAAGGTGGCACGGTATTTGACTATTTTTTGGATTGTGAAACTAAAACATTTGTATCTTGGTCGGATAAAATACCCAAATTTGAATTGGATAGTGATTTACCTTTACAAGCTGTATTGGTTCATACCCCCGAATCAATAAGAATCAGATTCTTTTTAGATTTACTTATGGATAAAAAACATCCCGTAATGTTAGTGGGTACAGCTGGAGGCGGAAAAACCGTTTTGGTGAATGAAAAACTTCAGTCGTTATCAGAAAATTATGCCGTCACAACTATACCATTTAATTACTATACTACTTCCGAAATGTTACAGAAAATTCTAGAGAAACCTCTCGAAAAGAAGGCTGGACGAAATTATGGTCCTCCCGGTAACAAGACGCTCATCTATTTCATCGATGATATGAATATGCCCGAAGTAGATTGTTATGGTACGGTACAACCTCACACGTTAATGCGTCAACATTTGGATTATGGTCATTGGTATGATCGCAATAAGTTGAGTTTGAAAGACATTCACAATTGCCAATATGTGGCTTGTATGAATCCTACAGCAGGTAGTTTTACCATTAATCCTCGTTTACAACGTCACTTTTGTGTATTGGCGGTGAGCTTCCCTGGGTCCGAATCCATAACTTTAATGTATTCGTCGATTTTATCCCAACATTTTGCTAATGCTGAACAGAAATTTAATCCGATTGTTACCAGAATGACACCAAATATTGTCGCTGCTACATTGGCTTTGCATAACAAATCATCGCAAATATTTTTGCCAACAGCTATAAAATCACATTATATTTTTAATTTGAGGGATATCAGTAATGTTTTTCAGGTGAGTAGTGTAGATTGAGATTTATCATTAGAATCCACTAGACAAATTTTGCCATTTCTACTTTAATTTGTGTAGTTGATATGTTTTCATATGGTGCTGAACCTTAGTGTTTCCGTATAATATTTCTTTTTCATTTCAGGGTCTTCTTTTTAGTACAACCGATTGTTTACCAACATCTACTGATCTCATACGCTTGTGGCAACATGAGACACAGCGTGTCTATGCCGATAAACTAATCGATGAGAAAGATATCGATAGTTTTACCAAAATGCAACATGACATTGTGAAGAAATCCTTTGAAGAAATTGATGAATCGGTGATATTTGATAAACCGAATATATATTGTCATTTCGCAGGAGGAATTGGTGAACCCAAGTATATGCCAATTAAGGCATGGACTGAGCTTCACAAACTCCTCCAGGAGGCAATGTCTTCATATAATGATCTTGTTGCTGCAATGAATTTAGTACTCTTCGAAGACGCCATGATGCATGTATGTCGTATTAATCGTATATTGGAGTCCCCGCGTGGTAGTGCTCTGCTGGTGGGTGTGGGCGGAAGTGGTAAACAATCGTTATCGCGTTTGGCCGCATTTATATCGAGTTTGGAAGTGGTGCAGATACAATTGAAAAAGGGTTATGGTGTTAATGATCTAAAGGTGAGATCAACGAGAGTGAGAGTTTAATAGTGGGGGTTTTCAGATTTATGTATATTTCTTTATTATAGAGTGAATTTTCAGGTTTATATTTGAAGGCAGGTTTAAAGAATGTGGGCATTATGTTTTTAATGACAGATGCCCAAATTCCCAATGAAGATTTTCTAGTTCTAATCAACGATATGTTGTCCACTGGCGAGATACCAGATCTATTCCCTGATGATGAGATTGAGAATATTATTGCCGGCGTGCGGAATGAAGTCAAAGGTGCTGGTTTAGTGGATTCCCGTGAAAACTGTTGGAAATTCTTCATAGATCGTGTACGCAAACAATTGAAAATAGTTCTGTGTTTCTCACCCGTGGGCTCAACACTACGTATTCGGTCAAGGAAATTCCCTGCCATCATCAATGCCACTTCGATCAATTGGTTTCATGAATGGCCTCAAGAGGCTTTAATATCGGTGGCCATGAATTTCTTATCACAAAATAAGGTGTTACCCACAAATCATCAAGATTCAGTGGCTAAATTTATGGCCTATGTCCATACTTCTGTGAATAGCATGTCTAAGGTTTATCTGCAAAATGAAAGACGCTACAACTATACCACACCCAAAAGTTATTTGGAACAAATCAGTTTATATTTGAAGTTATTAAGTGATAAACATCAGGATTTACAAAGCAAAATAATACGTTTAGAAAATGGTTTGGAGAAACTAAGATCTACAGCCGTACAAGTAGCTGATCTCAAAGTTAAATTGGCTGTACAGGAAATAGAATTAAAAGAAAAAAATGAAGCTGCCGATGCTCTAATCGAGATAGTAGGCATAGAAACTGAAAAAGTACAAACTGAAAAAGGTTTGGCAGATGAGGAAGAGATGAAAGTCGCCCTAATAGCCGATGAAGTATCGAAAAAGCAAAAAGATTGTGAAGAAGATCTACTTAAAGCAGAACCAGCTCTGGTTGCCGCTCAAGAAGCTTTAAACACTTTAAATAAGGCCAACTTAACGGAACTAAAATCATTTGGTTCACCTCCTGGTGTTGTCACGAATGTAACAGCTGCTGTTATGGTCTTGCTAGCCCCGGGAGGGAAACTACCAAAAGATCGTTCATGGAAAGCGGCTAAAATTTCTATGGCTAAGGTCGATGCTTTCTTGGATGCTCTAATAAGTTATGACAAGGAAAATATACATCCAGAGATTATTAAAGCTATACAACCATATTTAAAGGATCCAGAATTTGAACCAGAATTTGTTAGATCCAAATCGGGTGCTGCAGCTGGTTTATGTGCTTGGGTTATAAATATTATTAAGTTTTACGAAGTATTTTGTGATGTCGAGCCGAAGAGAAAAGCACTGGCAGCAGCAAATGCTGAGCTAGCGGCAGCTCAGGATAAATTAGCGGGTATCAAAAGGAAAGTAACGGTGAGTTAAGTTTTTTTTTCAGCTGAGTTTAGAGTTATTTATTAAACCACTTATTTACAAAATCCAGTTAAAACTCTATAGAATTTAATCGTGGAATAGAATTGTTTGTATCCCGAAATCAATCATTGCCTTCTAATACTCAATTTACACTATTCACTAAATGTGTAGTTGTTGTTAATCAACCTTTGAATTGATTTTCGCTTTGTTATTAAACCGGGTTAAATTAATGATCCTATGGGAATGAGAAGTTAATTGCCGTCAAAGTACCTTTCCCGTGACAAATTAAAGCAGAACTTATCATAGGACTGGTATAATTTGTAATTAATGTGGATTAAGCATTGCCAATTATATTTAAAGCATTGGTCGCGAAAAGGCGCGGGAAAGTATTTAATAACACTATGCGACAGTCAAAATCGGGATGGGATGAAACCAACGGGAAATGTTATATCGGTCAAAAACAAGTTATACGTGTCCCGGCGTTTCGCTGGGTAACCCCTAGGAATCGAGATATATCTTTTTTTTGACATAACTCGAGAACCACTAGTCCGATTTTGCTCAAACAATTTAAAAAAAATTAAAAATTACAATTCCTTTAATCTGTTCATATAACGTTTTTCTATATACTCAACAGTTTTGCCGGTAAAAATAAATGTTTGTTACCGCTACCATAAAAATCAATAACCTTTTGTTTATTACTTCTTTTTAATATTTTAGGCAAAAAATATTTTTTTCTTCATACATTTATTTTTACCGGCAAAACTGTTGAGTATATAGAAAAACGTTATATGAACAGATTAAAGGAATTGTAATTTTTAATTTTTTTAAAATTGTTTGAGCAAAATCGGACTAGTGGTTCTCGAGTTATGTCAAAAAAAAAGACCACCAAAGGTCAAATCGATATATCTCGATTCCTAGGGGTGACCCAGCGAGACGCCGGGACACGTATAACTTCTTTTTTACCGATATAACTTTCCACGGTAGTTTGAACCCTTCCCGATCACTGACCCCTACCATTTGTCTCACAGTGTAATTTATTCTTTGGAAAGTGTTTAATAATTTCAAATGTTTTTCATTAAACCATTTTTTACCGCTCATCGGTTGCGTTCGAATTTTTTGAAGACATTTTATAGAAAGTTAGGTTGATTTTCCAGTGACCACTATTTAAAATTTTTATAGTTTAGTTGTGCCCTCTAGTGATCTTATAAGTAATTAAATGTACACACCAAATTTTTAAAATTTAATTTGTATTTTTGATAAGACAAATCTCTGTAAAATAATTATAAAAATTTGAAGAGCTTTTTAAATTGGTATCTGATATGTTCATTTAGGTTATGTCACATGTCACAAAGTATCTAATATGTGACTGGTTCTTCGTCAGTCCCTTTTCGTTTCTTCGCTACATGTACTTTTGGGTTAGTTCGGTGGCATGTCACAAAGTGTATAAAACGTTACTGATTCGGGGTCAGCTCCTTTTAGGTTAGTTCGATGGCATGTCACAAAATTTGTAACTTGTGTCTAATTTTTTGTCATGTTCTTTTGGATTTGTTCGATAACATTTTCCTTTAGTTTAATTGAGTGACCTACCCCTTCGCGTTTATCCTGTAACATTTCAAAAGGCGTCTACATAAACTGTGGCAAATCGATTCCTCCAATGACAACGTTATGTTAAAGTGACCGATCGCTTTCAAATAAGAAGACCAATTAAGATGGTTCTTGCCATTTTGGGACCTATCCTGCGTGCCACCGGCTCCTTCGATGGTAGGTAATTTCAATAAGTAGCAACTTAGCCATTTAACTTTTTTCCGTCGCTTGCTTGGCACATTTTTACCATCAGCAGCTGAGCACACTTTTCTACAATTGGTTTCCTTAGAACCGATTCCATGGAACTAGCTCCGAAACCTAATCTACGGAACTTAAATGTTAACAGTAACTGTAGCAGAATCCGTTAGTATTAAGATAATTTCAAATAAAACTCATCGCTATTAGAATGGGCTTATAAAGGAAAAGAAGCTGCTCTACAATTTGTGCTCTGGACCGACCAGAAAAATTTGAAAGGTTTGTTCTGAACTTAATACCTTGCACGGAGTCAAGGTATTAAGTTCAGAACAAACTTAAGTCTATAATTCCCACATTTCTGAAGCTCAAAATATAGAACTCACGTGTCTATTTGTCACATTCGTAGGCCCGTAGTATTCCACATAAATTCAATCATAAATTCAGACTGACATCATCATAAATCCAGACTAAAATTCGTAACTTGTCCAATCCTTTATAATTAATTGTTCTTAATCCAGACTTCAATCGTGTTAAATTTAAATTTATCTCATCCTAAATCCAACTTAAGTCTAGGCTTTTATAAATTCATCCTAAATCCAGCTTTTTAATTTAACCTAGAATGTTCTAGTCCAAAATTCAGATTTTAATTATAGATTCCTTAGTTGTTTATTCTAGAATTTGAGCATATTTCATCAAGAACTTATGTATCCTTAATCAAGAATTATCACATACCAAATCAAGATTTAAATCGTTGATTGGTTTCTTCCTTATTCTAGAATTTATTCGAGCTATATTTATTTGTTAAATCGTGGGGTTGAATATCCAAAGCTTGTAGGTTATAAATCTACACTTAATTCTTGGCTTTCCGAAGCCTAAAATTCTGGATTTATTGTAAAACTTCTCTTCAATCGTGGCTTTGCAAAGCCTTAAAACTAGACTTTTCTGTTTTTTTACAGTCAGATTTTTAGCGTGACTTTATATAAAATTTAACACAGAATATAAATCATCAAAGTCCAAATGTCCAACAACAACTCGTTAAGATCTTAATTCAGAAATTGGTCGACCTTAATCCAGACTAGTTCTTTGGTACGATTATTCAAATATTCCTTTTGAAATAATAATATGTATTTTTATATTTCCCCCAGTTGAAACCAGGAGAAAGGCACTGACGATGGCTTTGTAGCGAAAGCCGAAAATGCGCATTCTGCCTTGCTGGTCTTATCGAATTTTTTCAATAATTTTTATTCTTTGTAATTTACTTGTAAAAATTGTATCATCTTTCTTTGATTTGAAAATAATTTAAACAGAAAGTGATATTAAATTATGATCTTGAGTCAAACTAAAATTTACTTAAATAACAGATCAACTAAAAACATTTCCCCCATTCACCAAATAATATATTTATCACGTAGGCGAGAATAGCGAAATAAAATGTTTTTTAGGACCTCATTGTCGGACTAACTTCATCAAGTTGTGGCTTTGCCTTAGTTCCAACAGACGATTTTTCTAAGCAAAAATAATACGCAGAGAAAAAATATAGTTAAACAATGATTCTTACTGATCATATTATGATCACTGATGACAATATTATCAGCATTTAGGAATAAATAGTATCATATTATGATCATTATGTGTTATAATATCTCCGTGAAGATATCGGAAAAATTCGAAAAGTTTTTAACCAGGAAAAAGTAATGTGTATTTTTAGATTCCCAACCAGTTTTGTCAAAAAGTTTTATCAAATATCATGAGCCGGTATTATATTTAACAATTTATGTTAATTTTTACAGAATTTGGAAGAACAATTAGCAAAATTGACAGCTGATTTTGAACAAGCTACAGCTGATAAGTTACGCTGTCAACAAGAGGCCGATGCTACACAGGCAACTATAGCCTTGGCTAATCGTTTGGTGGGTGGTTTGGCTAGTGAAAATGTACGCTGGGCAGAAGCAGTAAACAGGTTAGAATAATACATTGTCCTACTTTAAATAGAAAGAGAAAACCTGATTCGTGTTTACAACTAAATTTGAAAGCCGCTGTTTAGCAGCTAAAACAGCTTAGTCGCCAGCCGATTGAAGCCGATAGGGCTGCGGCTAACAGTATTTGGACTTACATTATTGAAAAAAAATTTTTTTTTAATTTTTAATAAATTGGTTAATACAAGAGCCACCACTCTAGCGGCTTTAGTGCAAGTGCCGCCATTCTGAAAAACCCTGGCCGCATTAGCCGATTAAGCCATTAATTTCATCTCCATCGGATTGCATCTCCGATTGAGGCAGTAGTTATTTGAGTCTGGCAACAGAACTTCGGTCACCTCAATAACAAACTTGAGGTCACAATCGAAAAATTCAGTTGTTTTAAATGAACCATCGGCAACGAATTCAGCTGAAAACACAAATCAGTTTTTTGGGTCTATACCTATATTTATTTTAATCTTTGAAAACCTTTTTAGCTTTGTAAAACAAGGTATTACCTTACCGGGTGATATACTCCTCATAACAGCTTTCATATCCTATGTTGGCTGCTTTACCAAACAATTTCGTATTGATTTGATTCAAAAAATGTGGACACCTTTCTTGAAAAACATAGATCCTCCCATACCGACAACAGAAAATTTAGATCCTTTATCATTACTAACCGATGATACTACCATAGCTGTATGGACTAATGAGGGTTTACCATCGGATCGTATGTCTATAGAGAATGCTACAGTTTTATCAAATTCAGATAGATGGCCATTAATGATAGATCCCCAGGTAGGAAAAATTTGACAACACTTTAGATTATAGGAATATAACGATGTTGTTCTCTTAAAGTTACAAGGTGTAAAATGGATTAAAGAAAAATATGGCGAGGACTTGATTGTTATACGCATGGGTCAACGTAGCTACTTGGATATTATCGAAAAGTCTATAACTAAAGGGAATACAGTGTTAATAGAAAATATTGATGAACAATTGGATCCAGTATTGGATTCATTGTTAGGTCGTAATTTAATTAAAAAGGGAAAGTGAGTAATGATTTGTTAAGTTAATTGGACTAAGGTTTCAACTTACCTTGGTTTTTCTCCCCAGAGCTATTAAAATCGGTGACAAAGAAGTTGAATACAATTGCACATTCCGCTTAATATTGCACAGCAAATTAGCAAATCCTCACTATAAACCTGAAATGCAAGCACAAACAACTTTAATTAATTTCACTGTTACTCGAGATGGCTTAGAAGATCAACTATTGGCCGAAGTGGTCAAGGCCGAAAGACCCGATTTGGAAGAATTAAAAGCAGAACTAACAAAGCAACAAAATGATTTTAAAATCATGCTTAAACAACTTGAAGATGATTTGCTGTCGCGACTCTCGTCGGCGGGAGAAAATATTTTGGGCGATACAGCTTTGGTGGAAAATTTGGAAACTACTAAAAGCACCGCATCGGAAATTGAAGAAAAGGTAAGAAGAAAAGCACTATTTTATTATTTTAAATTCAGCCAATAAAACTTTTCATTAAATTAAATAATCTTTTTTTTAACTTAATACACAAATTTTTTTCCTTGCAGGTGGCAGAAGCTAAAATTACTTCTAAAGAAATCGACAAAGCTCGTGAATATTATCGACCAGCGGCTGCCAGAGCCAGTCTTCTATACTTTATACTAAATGAATTAAACACCATTAACCCGATATATCAGTTTTCTTTGAAGGTATTAGATATATAGTGTACGAGTAATTTAAAAATGAATAATAAACCTCTTCTCTTTAGGCTTTCAGTGTTGTTTTTCAAAAAGCTATAGCTAAAGCTGATCCCAGTGAAACTTTAGATCAACGAGTTTTAAATCTTATCGATTGCATTACCTACTCTGTATTCCAATATACATCTAGAGGTCTATTCGAATGTGATAAATTGATATTTGCTTCACAGATGACTTTCCAGGTAAACTTCAATTTAGAAAAACAAACACTTTGAAGAAATATTATTGATTTTCCTTGCCTTTAGATTCTTCTTATGAATGAAGAAATAACTTCAGCAGAACTAGATTTCTTACTCCGTTTCCCGATTAAACCTCATGTAACGAGTCCGGTTGATTTTCTGTCTAACCAATCGTGGGGCGGAATATGCAGTCTAGCTTCTAAAGATGAATTTAGAAATTTAGATCGTGACATTGAAACCTCTTCGAAAAGATGGAAGAAATTGGTTGAATCTGAATTACCAGAAAAGGAAAAATTCCCTCAGGAATGGAAGAATAAAACGGCGCTGCAGAGATTGTGCATGATTAGGGCCTTGAGACCAGATCGTATGACATATGCATTGGCGTAAGTACTGAGTTATTTAAAGTATTGTATTTGTGTAATTTTTTCTTTTTAAATAATATTCTTAAAAATTTGTAATCACTTTTTGTGCAGTAAAGTGAATTTTCTATAAAAATTATATTTCATATTTAAATGTTTTAGAATGTAATCACTAGGGCAAGGAATTTAATGCACTTAAAAATGGAAAATATGCGCCTAAAATTTGCGGTTAAAAAAGAAAAATATGCATTAAAAATATAAGAAATATGCAGTAAAAACTATTACTTTTGCAAAAATAATGCACTCTGAAATTTAAAAATGTATTTAAGTTAGTTATTTTGCAAACAGACACAGAACTCGAAGATTTCCCATAGGTCTATAAGGTTTAATGAATGTTTATTTTAATTGAATCAAAATATGAAAACGTATCAATTTTTTATATATTTTTTAAAAAATAAAAAGTGCAGAAATATGCATTTAAAAGTGCAAAATATGCATTAAAAAGGCACCAAATATGCATTTAAAGCCAAAATATAAAGCCAACATGCATTTATGACAAAATATGCAAAAATATGCAACTACAAATCGATGCCATTTTGTTCTAAATTTAATGATTCGGATAAATATTTAGTCTATATTAGTTTCGGACTATCGAGAAAAAACATGCATTTGCATGAAATTCTTTGCCCTAGTAATCACCTTAATTCTTAATAAATAAGAATCACTTTTCAATTATCAAATGAATTGAACTCAGTCAATAAACTCAGCGGTATTGCATGACCAAAAAAATGAGTTAGAACGCAATCGTTATAACTAGCAATCGGTAACAATTAGGGATGGCAAACGGGAAATCCCGAATTGCGAAATCCCGGGATTTTCGGGATTGGCAAGATCCCGAATCCCGGGATTATTTCTCAAAAATCCCGGGATTTTCTAATTTATTAATATTAATATGAACGCAAATAAACAAAGTGAGCAATTTTAGATTACCGACGTTTTTTCTTGAATTTTCTCATATTTACAAGAAACTGATGCCAAGATATTGGTAAATATAGAAATTAAGTAGATTATTCGAGTAAACTATGCAAAGACTCTGCAGAAAAATTTGAAAATTTGGTAAACATTATTAAGTTTTTGAGTAATTCATGCGAAAAATCAAGTTTGTTTGTTATTCTTCCAAGCGAAATTCGACTCCTGAAACCTAATTTTGGCTGGGACTGTAAGTTTGAATTCTTACATGACAACATTTGATAACGATAACTAAATAACTTTGTTGCTGTAATTACACAATTCAGTGCGCAAGGTTGTCGCAACGAATCTGTTTAAAAAACTGCTTACAAAATACTGGGCGCAAGTGTACTTAAGTGCAGGCCTTCATTTATTATCCCAGTAAGAAAAATACAAACGGGAAAGCGATGGCAAGGTACTTTAGCAGGTGGTACAAGTACTGACAAAAATTGCTTTCCCATTTCCAAAATGATAACGTCATTAGACAAAAGGACCGGCTGTTCAAAAAGCGCCGGAAAAGTACTGGAGAAATAAAATTTTTAACGTTGGCAAAACGCTGACAAAACCTTGCCAGCGTTGAACCAGATTGAACTCGGAACATTCTCACCACAAACTTTTTTTAACGAAGCGTCATTTTTATAAAATCATTGCTCTACCAGTGAATTGATTTTTGTACCGCTGCAATTTTTGACTAGGTAGTTGAACTGGATAACCACTTGTTGCTAAAGTTGGCATAGCACTCTAAGCCCATTCAATGTCAGTGTTTTTTTATAAACCACCGAAATTTTTGTAAAACAAATCCTGGAAAAACGCTTTTTGCAAACGCTGACAAAGCGTCTCAAATGAGTGTTCTGCCAGTAATTTATTTTTAACACGGCGGTTACCCAGTGGTATGCAGGTACTTGATTTTTTGTACACTGGCAATTTCTGACTGGGATGTTTCAATATTCATAAAATGTACCACATATTAATTAACAACTATTAAATAATTGTAAAACGCTTTATTCTATAAAAAAAACTTAGATAACATAAAATTTCTATAAATAAAGGAAAATTTTAATCCCGTAGCCCCGAAAATCCCGGGATCGGGATTTTCAAAATCAAAGGTGTTCCGGAGTTAATTTTGACCTCGATGTTGTTGTACTCGAAATGGTTTTTCTGATAAGGTTTCTGCAGGATCATCGACTGTTAAAAACAGTCTATCAGCGCCTTTTATTTTTTCTTGTAAGATGGTCCAGAGATAGTCTAGAAACATTATCTGAAAAATAATTTAGAATACAACATGGAGAAGAAAATTAACTCTGGAATTGCGGGTTAAGCACTGGCGTATATCCTTGAAGGACTGGTCCCGTTATTGAATTTTATATTATTATTTTGTGTTGTAACACCGTCCAGCAAAATTAAATTTTTGGTTGCACCCGACATATTCTTAGGGGACCAAAAATTAAAAATACCTGTGTTTTTCATTGTTCTAGATCAATTTGTTTAGTCGCGTAAACCGATTTTGTGAACATTTTCGTATGAGAGCTTGTCTTAATTTTTGGAAAACTAAAGTCACTGAAATGGCAAAAAACCATAAAAACCTATATAAAACGCTAAGTAGTGGTTAAAATATCAAGATTAGCACATCGCATTTAAATCGTAAATATGGCCACAGATCCTGTGCTTACATTTTAACACAAAAAAATTCATATTAACTGAATTTGAAAAATTTTTTATATAAAAAACTAAATGGACAACCGCCAAACTTTAAAGACATTTAGCGAAAAATCTGTACCATTGATCGAAAAATAAAGTACGCCATTGTAATCAGCGTGTCCGAAATATATAGAATTGATGGTCTTTTAATTTTTAAAAGTCAAGATTTTGCCATGCAGTGAAATATATATAGCAAACAAAATCTGCTAATTTAGCAATTTTTTCTGCAGCATAATTTTTAACTAATTCTTAGTAGTTTTAATTACATTTTTTACAGACTTTTTTCTATTAGTGTATGAAAAATATAATCCGGATTATGAACTAAAGTATTTTTAAAGTGACTCTTAAGCGGTAACACACCAAAATCTAAAAACTTTTCTGTGAAGTTTCTGTATACTGAACTTAATCAATTTCCTCCTGACTTGTTTTTATTCTACTTAGAGATTTCATTGAGGAAAAATTGGGCTCCAAATACGTTGAAAGCCGAGCAATGGAATTTGCCAAATCCTTTGAAGAAGCCTCACCCTCTACACCCATCTTCTTCATACTATCACCCGGCGTAAATCCCCTTAAAGATGTCGAAGCTTTGGGAAAACAATTAGGATATTCACAAGACTTGGGGAATTTTCATAATGTTTCGCTGGGTCAGGGTCAGGAAGCTATAGCTGAAGCGGCCATGGATACAGCCGCTAAAAATGGACACTGGGTAGTATTACAAAATATACATTTAGTAAGAAAATGGTTACCAGTTCTGGAAAAGAAATTGGAATATTATGCTGAGGGTTCACATCCAGACTATCGCATGTTTTTGAGTGCCGAACCGGCCTCGACGCCATCAGCCCATATTATACCACAAGTGTGTATAAATATATATTGAGTTTTTCTAAAATAATTTTAATATATTTTTTTTTGGTACTAAATTCAAAGGGTATTTTAGAATCTTCGATAAAAATTACTAATGAACCGCCAACTGGTATGTTGGCTAATCTCCATAAGGCTTTGGACAATTTCACCCAAGAGACCCTAGAAATGTCCGGAAAAGAAGCTGAATTTAAGGCTATCCTGTTTTCACTTTGCTACTTTCATGCAGTCGTTGCTGAACGTCGTAAATTTGGGCCTCAGGGTTGGAATAAGGTCTATCCCTTTAATGTCGGAGATCTTAATATAAGTGTATCGGTTCTGTATAATTATCTCGAGGCCAATGCCAAAGTTCCTTGGGAAGATTTACGTTATTTGTTTGGTGAAATTATGTATGGTGGTCATATTACCGATGATTGGGATCGTAAATTATGCATAACATATTTGGAGGAATATATGCAACCAGATTTAGTAGATGGTGAACTATTTTTGGCTCCGGGCTTTCCAGCACCACCCAACACCGATTATGCGGGATATCATGGTTATATCGACGAAAATATGCCAGCAGAATCACCTTATCTTTATGGTTTACATCCGAATGCTGAAATTGGTTTCTTAACTACCCGGGCAGAAAACATATTCCGTACGGTATTCGAAATGCAACCTAGAGATGCGGGTGCTAGTGGAGGAGCTACGGTTACCAGAGAAGATAAAGTCAAACAAATTGTAGATGAAATTATAGAAAAACTTCCCGAAGAATTTAACATGTTAGAAATTATGAATAAAGTCGAAGAAAGAACTCCCTATGTCATCGTAGCTTTTCAAGAATGTGAACGTATGAATTATTTGACTAGTGAAATGAAAAGAAGTCTCAAAGAGCTCGATCTGGGCTTGAAAGGCGAACTAACTATAACTTCAGATATGGAGGTATTGGAAAATGCTTTATTTTTAGATCAAGTACCTCCGGTATGGACTCAACGAGCTTATCCTTCTTTGTTGGGCTTAAATAATTGGTTTATTGATTTATGTCAACGTTTAAGAGAATTGGAAACATGGTCTACTGATTTTGTGGTATGTTAGTTTTGTTTCTCTATAAATTTAAAATTTCTTTTAAACTTTCTCATTTTCTTATTAACAGTTGCCTTCTTGTGTTTGGTTGGCCGGTTTCTTCAATCCACAATCATTATTAACGGCAATTATGCAAAGTACTGCACGTCGCAATGAGTTGCCATTGGATAAAATGTGTTTGCAGTGTGATGTGACAAAAAAACAAAAAGAAGATTTTACGTGAGTATCGAACAGAGTTTTAAACGAATTTATCAGCAGATTTTTTTTTTTTTTTTGTCAAATATTAAAAACAGCAGAACAAATCTGTTAAAGGTACAACATTTTAGTAACATATGAGTTATATCTTGTAAAATATGAGTTATATCTTGCAAAAGATTTTGCTGAATATAAAAGCACTCTCATAACAATTCAGCTGTAACAACCGGCTTTTTCCAAACGAATTGTTATAAGTTTTTCTTGGTTTTTGTTTTTTATCATACCAATTCCGTTGTGATAATCTCGCAATTTGATTCCATTTAGTTATTTTAATCAAACCCCCTAATTCTGTGGCCATTACCGCGTTATGCGGTGGCCCCAACCGAATTAAGTTGTGACAACGGAATTTTTAGGTTAGTCAAAATAACTGAATCGCAACCGAATTGTGAGGTTGTCACAACGAAATTGTTGTAAAAGTGCATTAGTAGAAAAAACAAAAGCAAGAAAAAACTGTTAATGCTACAAAATTTTACCTATTATTTAGTAAACTTTAGATTAATACAAATAACAATTATTCTGCTAAAATCAATTAAAATATTTCCTGAAAAATATTAAATTGTTGATTTCAAAAGGTTAAATTGTTATTTACATTAAAAACGAGTAAAAAGGTTAAAGTCGGGCATGCCGACTATATAATACCCTACACCAGTCTGACTTAAAGCCAACTAATGTTTGAATCCGAAATTTGAATGGGTTAAAACGGACTTGTGTCAAAATTGTCTATAAAATCATAAAAGAAGAGAAAATCGAAAATATAGCGATAGGTCCAAATATGGACCGATCCTATCTACAGTAGAGTGTCCCTTAAAAATAGATTTGTAATTACACCCCCCAGTTTTATTGGAAATGGTCCCAAATGGAAGAAATCGATTTTTTCTTTTTTTTTTTTGGAAAACGTTAACCCGTGCCGAAAGTTGGACGAAAATTGCCCTTTTTGGAAAAAACTGTATTACTAATAAAAATTCCCAAAATTCGAAATTTGGAAAAAAAATTATTTTTTATTCCATTTATTCATTTAATAAAGTCAAAATGATTCATACATTGAATTTTGACTTCATTTGATATCATTAACCCACTTTAGCCTGGAATCCAAAATGACCCACAAATGTGATAAAAATGCAAAAACGTGTTTTTTTTTTAAATTAATTTTAAAGATTTTTTAAAATGCCTAATTTGGAGATCTCGATTGCTATTTGTACCACATAATAGTTGATATTAAAGAAAAAAAAAATAAATTGGAAAAATGATAATTCGAGTTTGTGTTTGGAGCGACTGCTTTTCAGGACATTTTACAAAAATTGCTCATTTTGTCAAAAATTTTAATGTTTTCATCAAATTTTACACGGTTTTCGGAAAAACAGCACTCAAATTTGGTTAGATTATAATTATATATTCATTTCTTTAAAAAAAAATTAACCCTTAGTGGCCTGGGGTCAGAAAAGACCCATGGAAATTAATATTAATTATGTCTACGAGATTGTAAAGCCATTAAATTTATAAAAAAAAATCTCAACTGGATAAAAATAATTATTTTGTGTAACGTGATCCATATGGGGTTAATTTTTATGCTTTTTGCCAAAAACGCCCCACTAGGAAATCGACAAATCGCTATTTTAAGGGGCAGTCTAATCTACATATAATCAATAGGCTTTTTTCTTGGCACTATGTGAATCAGCGAACCAAATTTCATTGAAATATCTTCGTATTTGCGACATGCAGCGTGTAAACAAGCCAATTTTGGGGGAACCTTATATGGGCACTAGGTCTAAACATGGACTGATTTCAACCAAAATCAATAGGCTCCGTTCATGGGCCAACATATGGCCTGTGTACCAAATTTGATCAAAATATCTTAATATCTTCGTATTTTAACCAAAATCAATAGGCTTCGTCCTTGGGCCGATATAGGTCCGTGTACCAAATTTCATTGAAATATCTTCGTATTTGCGACCTGCAGCATGTAAAAAACAATTTTGGGGGTACCCTTCTATGGGTACTAGGTCTAAGTCCTCCTTGGGCCGATGTAAGTCGGTGTACCAAATTTCGTCAAAATATCTTAATATTTGCGACCTGTAGAGTGCGCACAAGAATGCATAGACAGACAGACAGACGGATGGACTGAGGGACTAACGGACGGACAGACGGACATCGTTAAATCGAAATAAAAAAAAATTCTGAGCCGATCGGTATACTATAAGGTGGGTCTAAGACCAATATTTTTTGGTGTTACAAACATCAGTACAAACTTATAATACCCTCTCCACGTAGTGGTGTAGGGTATAAAAATCTAAAAAAAAAACTTTGAAATGTGACATTTTGTTTATGATGTTTTTTGTCTTCTGGTATTCAACAAAATTTTTTGCTGATTTTAGCAGGGTAAATTGTTATTTGAAATTAACTAAAATATAGGTAAAAATTTTTAAATTTAAGAGATTTTTTTCTTTCATCTTTTATCTAATCTAAATCATATTTCGCAAAGGAATTCTGCCAATTTTAACAGCAGAGTTTTTACAGAGTTTATTTCTACTAAACAGTGTATGGAAAATATTAAGAGTTTATACGAAAATTTTATCGAATTTTAAGTTTTAACAATCAGAGAGAAAACAACTTTAAACAAATGTTCGCCTTGGACTCCTCTTAATAATTTACTTCGCGCGGGCCTGTTCTAGTTAAATAGTACCACTATAGAAAAAGCTAAATAAAACAGCTAGCTTGCTCAATCAAAATTTTGATTGACAGAGGGAGATCTTTATATCAAAATAGTGGTATAACGAATTAATTTTTTTCCAGCTCTGTTATCAATCAGTGTTTAAACGATGTATCAATTTCCCAATAAATGTATTTGTGACTTGCTGTTTGTTTTTTTGTTTGCCTTTCAATAGTTAATTTTTTATTCTTTAATTGACATTTTCTCTGGCCTTTGATTTATACAAGAAATAATTTTTTTCATCGTTTATGTATCTTTTGCCATGGGTCAGTCATGTGTGATAATTGCAGAGCTTTTAAAGTGTTAATTCGATTGCATGATTCAAATGAGAAAAAAAAAATTTATTTTAAATTTAGGAGTTTGGGTGATAGTATGCTTTATTTTGGTTTAGTTTTTAAGTATTGCAATTGGTTGATTTGTTTTTAACCTGGAACCGAAAATGAACTCAAAAACTTTGCAGTTAGAATCTACTGATAATAACAGTTAAAACAAAGGTATATGCAGTTAAAAAGGCAAAATATTTACCTTTAAAACAACTAAAGATGTTTTTTATTTTTAACTGTTGAAAAATTACTAGCAAATGTATTACAAATAACTAACAATGTAGTAAAATTAACTGACAATTTTTAACAGAACATTTTTTAAATAATTAACAAAATGGGTAAAACCTATTGTTTTTTTACAGTTAATTCTTTTAGTATTATAAAAGTATATTTTAATAAAAAAAACAATTTTTTTTCTTTCGATTGCAAAAATATGTATAACTACTTCAGCCTCACTAAAATTTAAAGTAAAAATTCCAAACGGTTCTCCAGTTATTATGTTTTATGCATTGGAGGTATAATACAAGTTTCGGATTTTTATTTACAAACTAGGAATATACCATTAATAGCAAATATAAACTAAACAAGAATTTTTTAAATTCAACAAAATACAACGAAATTTTTAATTTTTTAAATAACTATCGAACACAACTGTTTACTGTAAAAATACACATTTTTTTAGTTGTTTATTATGATATTAAAAATAACTCATATAAAAAACTGTTACGAAATTACAGTATTTTTCGTTAGTTGTTTCCTTAAATAACTGTCATAAAAGTTGTTTTCTATTGTGTTTTACTTAATAAAAATTATTATTTTATATAACCTGCTCCACATGGGGTTAGTGTTTCGTCTTGGGACCAAAAAGACCCAATTCGTTACTAGGCAAGTTACAGGATAACTTCTTTTAGGCAAACTTTCAGATTTTAATT
This sequence comes from Leucophora obtusa, assembly GCA_949987735.1. Classification (NCBI taxonomy): domain Eukaryota; kingdom Metazoa; phylum Arthropoda; class Insecta; order Diptera; family Anthomyiidae; genus Leucophora; species Leucophora obtusa. The sequence goes on along the minus strand of OX465295.1, from coordinate 331,084,874 downwards.
AAATCTAAATATATGATAGAACGATCTAAACTACCAAATATGAGCAATTCTGTATCGGTTCATTTTTAAGGTGCGTTTACAATGATAGAGTACTCCAATCTGTAGCACATTTAGTTCTTTTCTCTTTGTTACTAATACATTATTGTATTTTGCTATCTTTTTTTATACCACTCCAGAGTCAAAGTTGTTTGACTCTGGAGTACGGATTTGTTGCACTCTAGAGTTAACATTGATCTGTTAACTACTTAACATGACAAATACACCTTAAAAACACATCACTAATTTGTGCACATCTCTAATTGTCAACAAAAATTTTTAAAAAATATTAAAGTAACACAAAATATTTGTGTTTTGGACAATAATTCAAATTAAATATTAAATATTTCAAGCTAAAAGTAGTGGCAGAAAGTGAGATAATTGGCTAAAAAGTGATGTAAGTATTGAAGTGTCAAAAATATTTTGAAGTAACTTTACTCTGCATTTTGCACAGTTAACATTTCAATCTGTGCTGCAGAGTAGAGTCACTCCACCATTGTAAATGCGTCTTTAGAGTTAAAACAGTGGAATCAAAAATGGCCCAGTTTTCTTTCTTTGCGTATTTTTCACGTTTGTATTAAGGTAACTAAGAAAAATGGATATCAAATAAAAGGTAGTTTAAAGGTCTATCAATGGTATATTAAAAATATTAAATACGTATAATAAGGGGTCCCTTGAATTACGAATTATCGAATTCTACTGCTAACACCCTCAGTCTCGTTCAACTTGGTCTAAAAAGTACGAATTAAAAAAAAATTGAGCGCGATTTGGCATGGGTTAACGTTTTCTAAAAAAGAAATTTTAAAATTAGTACATTTTAGAACAAATGGATCGAAATTGTGGGGTGTGGCATTGAAATTCGAAAATTTGTAATTGAGGGGACTCCTTTAAATGTTTTTCCTCCTCCTTTTAAATGTTTTTAGTATACTGTTGGATAAATCTTTACTTGATGCACAAAACTGCATTTTTGGACACTGTGGCCTCTTCTGTACAAAGTGCTATTATAGTTTAGCTCAGATTTTTTGAACAGTTATAGGAAAAATCTTGGTTTTGCTTCGTATGTTTGTGTAAAATCTAAAACAAGTTTTTTTTACAAAAAGTGTAATAATTGAATGTTATTTTTAGTTTGACTCTAGATCATAAATTAATATCACTTTCTGTTTAAATTACAAAGAATAAAAATTTGAAAGAATTCTATAAGGCCAGCAAGACAGAATATGTATTTTCGGCTTTCGCTACAAAGCCATCATCAGTGTCGTTTGCCTTGAATGGGTTAATAATTGATGATCGTCTACTTATGTGAAATTTGAAACAAATCGAATATGTTAACAACTCAACTTAGACTAACATCAACGAAATCTAACAATGCTATTTTTATCCTTTTGTTATTGTTACTCTTTTTTGCTTTGAACCTTAATTCTGTAAGTTTAATATTCAAAAATGTTTGTTTAAATATTTAAAGTGGTATTCTCGCAATAAAATTCATTTTGGCGACAATAACTGTATAATTCATAGTTTATAGATTTTTTTTTGTTTTTTTTCATACACGTTAAAATAATCACAATTTAGTTATTTGGCTAAAAACCATATTTTTCAATAAAAATCACCTTTTTTAAATAAATTTTTTTGATATTTTTCTTGAAATGTTCACGCCTTTAGAAACCATATATACAAAAATGGTTAAAATCGAAGAGATCATACATTTAAGGGTTAAACTACATTTTAGGTGATACTCATTTTTGTATAGTTTCTTTAGAACAAAAGTGAAAAAAACGCAAAAAGTATGATTGGGCCGATAGAGAATTGAGTATTTTTATTAGGTTAGATCTCTCTATCAAATATTTAAATTCAATTAATATCTGAAAGTTCGCCCAAAAAGAGTTATCCTGAAAGCTACCTAGTAATTGTATAGCTCTTTCTTGGACACATGTGGAAACATTAATCATATGTGAATCATTTTACACAAAATAATAATTCTTATTATAGTTTAATAACATTCAATAGATACATATTTTTGAAAAAATTGTGCAAAATTTGGTAAAAACAGACAAATTCTCTACAGTTTCTTTGACTAAATATTATTATCATTTATTATCACAATTATCATTTTTTCAGTTAAGTGTTTGTAACCGTCGCATAGGACAATCGTAATTAATATTAGAATTAATTACTAAAGAATTTTCTAGAGTTGATTTATAGGAAGAAGAAGAAGAAAACATTTTTATTGAAAAATTTAACAGACACAAGGGAATCACCAGACTGCCTTAGTTTCGTCTCACCCAAAGACTCGTCAGTGGTTAGTTTATGTGTCAACTGATTAAAGTAATTTTTAATTGTTAATTTGTCTCTATATGAAAAATTTTTGGTGTATTGCCATGACCGGGGATTGAACCGGCAGCCCTCTGCACAGGCTATGACTCGTAGCATCACCTCTTAACAAGTTACACCACGGTTGGCATAGCGCTGAGTGTGGCTAATTGAAGTTTTTTCAATCACAGCGTATACAATGTATGTTCTGTAATCAGAAGAGCCAGAATTATTTTTTTTTCGTTAATTATATCTTTAACATAATTTTTTTAATAACTAACTATTAAATTTTGCCAAATAAAATATTTTAAAACTATTTTTAAAAAAAGTTGTTTTTGCGTTTATATTAAATTTATTGGTCATTTTCGGTTCCAGGTTAAAGTGGATTAATGATAATCGATGAAACCAAAATTTCGTACCCGAATAATTTTAAGAATATTTGATGAGTAAATAAAATAAGGAAGCAATTGTTTCTATATTTCGAATTTTGGCAATTTTAAATAAAAAGGTTCTATTCCAAAAATGGATAATTTTTGGCCGCGATTCGCAAGGGGTTAACAATAAAACAAATTAATATAAAAGTCGAAAACTGGTGGGTGTAATGAAAGAAAATAGACAAATCGTAATCTAAGAGACATCCTGAGACACATGACTATATGTGACAGCGCATAGAGAAAGGGACCTAAGGGTAAAAAAATCAATTTTTTTTTTTTTTTTGTGGACAACATCTGAGCATCGAATGAGACCGATCCCATGCTCTCCTGACCTTAGGTCCCTTTCTATCCTTAGGTCCTTAGGCGTCACATATATATATATTTTCTTTCAACGGGCAATGAAACATTTTAAAGACGTCAAGGAGCGAAATCGTTAGCAAAATAAAAAATTAATTTCTACAACTGAATTTTTGTTTAAATTTCAAAAAAATCCTTTGTAAAGGCTATAAATATTAAACTTTGGATTTGCACTTTTCGAGTCAGGGGTATGGCATCACCAAAAACAAAAGTTACAACGACATCGTTATCACTAGATGGCACTTTGTACAAAAAATTGACAATTTTCTTTTTTTATTTAAATTAAAATAAAAACAAACAAAAAAGCAAAACAAAAAAAAAGGAATTCTAAAATTTTATTATTTGAACATATTTGCGCTCGATTTTTTCTTAATTTGCGCAATTTTCAGCAAATTTTGAGTTTTTAAATATAGGCTCAGCTGATACTAAAGTGGTACAAAATAGTTGCTCAGGTGATACTAAGTTTCAGCGCCCCCTACTGGTGATTAGTGTAAGTTTTGATTTCCTATCTCTATAATTAATAGTCTCTGTTTCGAGTGCTCTTAAACAATAAATGTTGCTTTCAAAAAGTATTGATTTAAGACTGGTTTTATCAAAACAGACAGTTCATATAGAAAAGTACAAAATTCTCGTCCCGTTGAATTTTTCTACCTATATAATGTCTCGGTTTTTATGTTCCAGTCATCATTTTCTTATTGCGGACAACTGATGAATTGGGGTGATGCCCACGTAACAATTGTATTGTCTTTTATTGAAAATTATCAACCTTTTTGAAACAACAAACAGAATCTAATATGACAATATCATATTAGAATTTGGACTTGAGGTAGAACAATATTCTAACTAAATACATATATGAAAATATAGAAAGCCCGAAAAAACAATTTTTGTATTTTTTATGCAAAAATTAATTAATTCAATTCGAACTTAAAAAGTGTTTTTAAGAATGAATTATTTGACAGCTTTGTATAATTGTCACTTTTTGAGAAAGTTATTTTTAGCATACTTATTGCTTTTTTTGATGCATTCGTTCAACTTGTTCATTAGGGTGTCTCGTTAGAAAAATATTTGAAGTCAGAGTACTTGTACGATGTGTATTGAACTGCTGACTATAGCAAGGACAAGAAAATATTTATGGAAGAGATCTAGCTGTCTTGTAGTGTTTGAATTTTATGAATTTGGTGCATTTTTTCAAAATTTTATCCATAGGTTTTCTCAAAATAGCCCTTAAAGTTTGTCCATAGAGCATAAAAAATAAATTGGTTTGTTAACAAAAATATTTTAAGATATAATTTGACAAAAAGTTAAAAATTTTAATTATTAAATTGCAATCGGGAACTTTTTAAAATTCTTTTATCATAACGAGATCTTCGTTTCGTAACTTTTTGAGCCCTATGTAAAATTCAATCGCTGGTGGGTGACTATGACATGTCAGGGAAATTATCCCCACAGACATTATACCCTTTTCAAATTTAGTTTTGGGCTACATAACCACAACCTCCATGGGGATTATAACCGTTTCGCAAACGGTTATAGTCTCCATTCTCATTCGAAAAATTTCTTGTTTAGTTTTGCAGTATTCTGCTCTTAAATACACATCAACTGAGTGCTTTTTCTACACCGAAAAAATTCCTCAGTAGCTTAGTTAGAGAAAACTTCAGTTAAAATGAAAATATTTTAAAGTAACTGAAATAATTATTATCAACTTTTGCTTCAGTTAAAAAGAAAAATTAGTTGTTAGTTGATTTCTTAATAACTAAAAATATGTTACGAAAAATTTTTTAAATAAACAAATTCAATTGCAAAATATTAAAAAATATAAAAATACCAAAAAATTATTAATAAAAGAAGCAAACAGATAACAGCAAAATTGAAATGCGTTTGATGGTTGATACGAATACAAAATGTGGATATTTGATATACACAGTGACAATTTGAAATAAGGAAAAATCGTATGTTTTAATTGTGTTTTCTTTTTAATAAAATAATAATTTTGTAACAAATAAAGTGTGAAATTTATTAAGAAAATGCAATGTGTTTTATTTATTTGCAACCAAATCAAAATATATGAAATTATTTTAAACGATTGAATCGGTTAGCAGCTACTAATTTAAAGTCTTGTTTAGTTTAACTGAAAGTTCCGTTAAAAAAAATATATATATTAGTTAAATTCAATCAAATTAATCAACTGAAGCTCAGTAAGGGGTATTTCACCTGAGACTCAGTTGAAAATTTAGTAGCTAGTAACTGAGAAATTTTTTCGGTGTACTATAAGTTTGTAAGGGCACCTTTTTCGGGACACCCTATTGATCATGTTTTTTAATTTAATCGATAAATGTGGATAATTCTGGTTACGGTTAGATTTTAAACTAAGGGTCATTTGAGTGTAAAAAATGGACAAAGATATATTCCAAAAACTATTTTTAGTTTTCTTAAGATCTGTGATTTATTTCTCAATACAATTTTAATAAATCTTCAAAATCATTTCGTAAATTAAAGAAGACGTTACAAGAAAGTCTTTAATTTAATTTAAAGGTTACCAAAATTTCCCTTGGATAAAAATTTGGAAGTCATGCTTTAAAAAACACTTCCTTCATTGCTTCCAAAATGTCCGTTAGTGTATTTTTACTGTAATTCTAAACAACATCAAAAAATCGCTACTTCCAAAGTAACCGTTAGTACACTCACAGTAACTTTACCCTAAAAGTTTAATAGTTATTTACAAAGTAAATTAGTAAAGTTGTTTCAATTGAATAAGGAGTTAAATTGCAAAGAAATATATTTATTTTCTATCAATAACACAGTACAACAGCCAATCTGGGGGGTGAGAAATTCCAAGTCAGGGTGATGGTACTAGGTCAGTATAGTAAAACCCTCAAAGGGTTTGGCGTTCGTATGTCATTTTTTTTTTATGACCTTTTAAATTTTTTCCTTATCTTGATGTTTTTTCGCTTAGTTGTAACATTTTGGCAAAAACGTAGTTTAACATAACTCGAGAACCACTTGTGCGATTTTGATGAAACAAATTTAGAAAAATTTAGAATTACAATTTCTTTAATCCGTTCATATAACGTTTTTCTTTATAATCAACAGTTTTGCCGGTAAAAATAAATTTGTGGAGAAAAAAAAATATTTTTTTGCCTAAAAATTAAAATTTTTTTTTTTTTTAATTCATAAAAAATCCAAAACGGAAAAAAGGATCAAGTGTTATTAATTTCATGTAAAGTCACATAACCTATAAACAAAATTTAACGCGTTCTGCTTTTATTTACAATTAAGTGAAGGTATCCCATTTTGACAAGAATATTGATATTTGTTTTTATTCAAAAAAGTGTCATTTATCGCCTTTTTCATAAATTTTCCCCAATAACTTCAGACTTCTGGCCATAAACTACTAAAAAAATTAAGTAAACATTTTTATAATTTTTTATTTTTATTTTATTTATTTATTTTTATTTATTTTAATAAATATTGCCTAGACTTTTTCGATGGTGGTTGTTCGGGACTAGTGGCATCGCATTCATCGCTATCATTAGTTTCTGAACCACACATAATGTCAATGTGTGACTCCACTGTTGGCCCTTCTGCATCTCCTGAAAATTCTTTATCATCAAGATCATCCTTGTCTTGCCACACTAACTTACTCCACCAGCAAATTTCCGCAATTATTGCACTCGGCGACTTTTTGCCTCTATATCTGTAAGTTTTTGTTTTATTAAAATGAGTTTGAAAAAATAAAAAATCAGTATTACCTCATTTCAAATGGCATAGCAACTTGATGATAGCGTTCACCTTGTTCATCAGATTCGGTAGCCAATTGTTTGCTGAAGTAGTCCAGATGATGATGTAAATAATGGATTTTCAAGGACATGTGGACACCAATTTCCGAGAATGCTCTTAACATCCTTGCGACAGAAACATCGTAGTTGTTAGAACGATGCTTTCCCAACAAGCCTTCTATTACTTCTTTGATTGCCTGCCATGCATTCAATTCAGCGTCAATCAAAATATTGTTGAATGCGTCACTTTTAATCAGCTTTTGTATATCTGGACCATTTAGTACGCCTGATTGGAAAAAATTAATTTGTTAAGATGGAAAATCATGGGAAATGAATGTGATATTATAACTTACCTTCTTTAATTTTACTTTCGCTGAGTCTCGGGTAAATTAGTTTCAAACACAAGAAAACTTTATCTCTTTTGGCGACAGTTTTGATAAAATTCTTAACAATTCCAAGTTTAATATGCAGTGGAGGCAGCAATATCTTCTCCTTCGGCACTAGAGGCTCACGAATAATATTGGCCGTTTGTAACCTGCTGTGCTCTCTGAGTTTCCATCCGTGGCATGCACCGGAAAATCGTATCCCAATCGCACAAAAAGAACATATATTTTATATAGCCGCTTTGAAGACCGCAAAGCATTGCTACAACTTTTAAATCGCAGCATATGCGCCACATATGTTTGGCGTAGTTAACCATTTTTAAAATATTTTCCAGTGCATCATATGTTTCTTTCGTTTCTGTACTGTAGGCGATTGGAACTGAAGGTTTTTTATTGGTCTTATGCAGTAAAACCGCCTTCAAGCTGAGTTTTGAACTGTCAATAAATAATCTCCAGTCATCTGCTTCATATTTTATTTCCATTGCGTCCATCAATTTTCCTACATCCGGGCAATATGCAGAAGTTTTTTCATCATTCACAAGGAATAAACTTTGGAGTGTTGCCTGACGACTTCGATAAGCTGTGACTTTCACACCGGGTGCCAACAAATTGTTTGATTTCAAAATGGAAGCCAGCTCTACCGATTTATGCTGTGTTAATTCCAACTTGGCAACAATTGAATCAAGCTTATTTTGATTTATTAAAATTGGCTCATTGGATAATGATGGCTCATATGGGGAATCATCACGTGCATGATATGTCGGAGCAGTCGTAGAAGAGAAAATATCTGGGCTAGAAGCTTTTGGCACAGGAATGTGGTCCGAATGAGGCAATGGTGTTGCGGCACTTGCAACACCAACGTAATTATACGATTTTCTTATCCTTTTTGCGGCTCCTTTATTCGCACATGCATAGCAATTCAATGGATTGTGACCTTCGACAGGATTAGTCCAAGTCATTGGGATACCGAATGGCATACTTTCACGTCTTCTATTTTTCCAATCCATTAGACGGTTGTAGCAGCTTTTACACACTATATTTGGTACCCAATTTTCGTTCACTCTAACATTTTGGTTGAAGTACATCTCGTATGTTTGAACAAAATCAGTACTGGAATTTCCCCTTTTTTTATGTGTTGAGACATATTGACCACAGCAGTAGCAAAAGCTATTTATATCTGGCTTGCACAGTTCCATATTCTGTTCTCTTTTGTTCACTTTTAAAAAACTGGAGAAAAATCACTTTTACTGTTCGCGTTCGTCGGCACTTGTTGAATGACAAAAATCACAGAACCAGTGTGAGAAAGAGAAGAAGTATAATGACAATGCATGTTTTATGTGAACATTACAGAACCAGTGTTGCCACATCAATATTTCTCTTTTAGTACAGTAGAAAAATATGAGAGTGTCAATGTTTTCTCCAAATAATGTTGTGCATATCTGGAGCAAATTTTTGAAATTCATACATTTACCTAATTGTGAATAAATAAGAAACGCGTGCATCGATTTTCATGATCTATGCCTTTTTTTGCTCATGAGTTATGTGACTTTACGCGAAAGTAATTAGTTTTGGCACTTTTTTCCATTTTGGATTTTTTATGAATTTTTAAAAAAAAATATTTAAATTTTTAGGCAAAAAATACTTTTTTCCCTTCATACATTCATTTTTAACTTCGAAAGTGTTGCACATATAGGAAAACGGTATAGAAACAGATTAGAGAAATTGTAATTCTAAATTTTTCTAAATTTGTTTCATCAAAATCGGACAAGTGGTTCTCGAGTTATGTTAAACTACGTTTTTGCCAAAATGTTACAACTAAGCGAAAAAACATCAAGATAAGGAAAAAATTTAAAAGGTCATAAAAAATGACACATACGAACGCCAAACCCTTTGAGGATTTTACTATACTGACCTAGTACCATCACCCTGACTTGGAATTTCTCACCCCCCAGACAATAATCCCAAAAATGTTCCATAGTGTAATTTAATAAATCATATCACGAAATATAAGTTAAAATATTCAGTCAAAATTTTCTGTTAAAAACAATCAGTTCTTATAATATAATTAATTTTCAAATAAACGAGAAATTTATTATTTATACCGACTTTACCAGTTAATTAATTAACAATTAAAATTAAACGACAAAATCCAATTGTTAAAATGACAAGTACACTAATGGAAAAAAGTGTGTAAAAAATTTAGTTAAAACTACTAAAAATTAGTTAAAAATGATGCTACAGAAAAAACTGCTAAAATTAGCAGATTATATTACTAATATAGGAACAGCAAAAATAAAACTGTTAAATGTACAGAATTTTAGTTACATTTTTGTTAATGGAAAACAGCAAATTAACCTGTTAAAATCAATAAAAAATTTTGCTTAATAATTAATAGCCTAAAAAATTACAAAAAAAAATTTTTTTAAATTTTCGAAATTTTTTTTTCGATTTTTTTAAATGCAAATAAAAATCGAGCCTTTTGAAAACAGCAGTTTACAATTTTTTAAGCAAATTTTCTGCTGATTTTAGCTTAAAAATAGCAAAAATTTTGTAGATATAACAGTTTATTTTTGCTATTTTTAGTCTACTAATATTTAGCAAAATTTTCTGTAGATTTTTACAGTATAATTTGTTATTTTCAATTAATTAAAAGTTAACTTAAATATTACTAAAATTCTGTAAATTTAACGGTTTTAATTTTGCTGTTCTTATTTTAATAGTATTTAGCAAAAAAATCTGCTAATTTTAGCAGTTTTTTTTTGCAGCATCATTTTTAACTAATTTTTAATAACTTTTCTGCTATTTTTGCAGATTTATTTCTATGAGTGAGCGTAATCTTTTTTTTAACTTATTTTCAATTATTTTAATACGTACATTCAGCAGATTTTAAGGAGAAAACATTGTGAATATATATTTTTACAGCTTTTTTTGAAGTAATTCTAAACGACATCCAAAAAATCACTTAATTAACGCTTCTAAAGGATTATTGCTCTAAAAGTGATCGTCAGAAGTACTTTAGATATAGTTTATATTCAAACCGATGATCCTAGGTTCGCATCCCGGTGAGCGCAATATTTTTTTCTTGATTTTTATTTACAAAAAAGAGTCACTACATTACTATATCTGGAAGATGACAAGGAAAATTGTATTAAATTTTTATGCTGTTGTTTTTGTTTTTTCTTTGAAATTTTAAATGCTGAATAATGCTGCTAAACGGGAATAAGTAATACTCTTTGAGTTTGTAGTTTAACCCAACAAATATTTCTATAAATTCTAAAAACGTTGTCACCTAACGATTTCCTGAGGCAAGAATGGAATTCGAATACGGACATGCCTTCAACAGATTACTTTTGGCAATTTGTTTAATAAGTTTATGGATTTTAGCACATTTAATTTCTTTAATGCAATTTATTTAAATTTTAAAATATTCCCGGATGATTATAAACGAAGTTGGTCGAAATATTGGAGATTAGAAATTAAAAAAATACATTAAAAAGAACAACATAAATATCTATGCAAAAATTCCAAAAATCCCATGCATTTTTCCAAAAATTTATTTTTAAACAATTACTTCAAGAAAGAAATAAAAAGAAAATTGCTAAAGTCCTTTGTTAAACAAAATGTTTTAAACTTTTTTGTTGTGATCGTACAACTGATGAACTTAGCCCTGGTTTATGTATTACGAATATATTCTAAACGAAAGCAAAGTAACGAAAATTTGTTTTTGTTCCCCATGTATTTTTGACGAAAGTAATTGTCAGTTTCTATCGTTTAAAGAATTTTCGTAATAGATAAACAGGCCCTTAAACTTAAAATCATCATTAATTTAAATCATTTAGCTAATCTCTACATGTATGTAAACAGTGTATAATTCTTCTGCATTAGCAACTCAACACTGTTCGAGGAATTCCTTCGAAAATCCAAACAACAAAATATACAAAAATAATAAATATAAACATTTGAGATTTTTAATTAACAAACTAACCGAACGAAAACAATAATAAGTAATAAATAAAAATGATTTAATTTATACAAATGCGACTACTGGGTAAAATGGTAAATGGCGTCAATTGGACGTTATCTTGAAAGCGTCATCAATTAGCTCATTAGCACTATAAATTATTACTATATAATTTGGTGTATTCCACCGACCGCCTGCTAAATTATTATCCAGCATGAAAAATCAGCGACTATGATAATTTTGTCAGTCTGTCTGTCATTAATTTATTCATTGTATTAACAAATGATAGATGATGATCAATTTAATTAAGTTGTAGTCGTAACTAATTACTAAACGTATTTTCTTCTCCTCCGTTGGTTTAAGCTATTTATAGATACTTAATTGAATTTAATTTGAAGAAAATTGTATATCGAGGGCTTATATTCAATAAGGTCCATCTACGATTTTCAAGAAATTGAATTTTTGATGGCAAGTGCTTCAGTTGTACAACGGGTATTCTATGATATTAATTTTGTACTGAAAAAATAGTTCTAGAAAGACTTTTGTTCTCATTTTGGTTATTTTGCAATATGTTACACTCATAGAAATAAATCCGTAAAAATAGCAGAAAAAGTTACTAAAAATCAGTTAAAAATAATGCTGCAGAAAAAGCTGCTAAAAGCAGCAGATTTTTTTACTAAATACTAGTAAAATAAGAACAGCAAAATTAAAACTGTTAAATTTACAGAATGTTAGTTATATTTAATCTAACTTTTAATAGTTAATTGAAAATAGCAAATTGTACTGTAAAATCTGCAGAAAATTTTGCTAAACATTAGTAGACTAAAAATAGTAAAAATAAACAGTTATATCTACAAAATTTTTGCTATTTTTAAGCTAAATTTAGTTGAATACAAATAGCAGTTTATTCTGCTAAAATGTGCAGAAATATTTGCTAAAAAATTGTAAACTGCTGTTTTCAAAAGGCTCGATTTTTATTTGCATTTAAAAAAAATCGAAATAAAAACTTCGGAAATTTTAAATTTATTGGTGATTTTTTAGGCTACTAATTATTTAGCAAAATTTTTTGCTGATTTTAGCAGGTTAATTTGCAATTTGCATTAACAAAAAATTAGCTCAAATATAACTAAAATTCTGCATATTTAACGGTTTTATTTCTGCTGTCCCTATATACTAATATATAGCAAAAATAATCAGCTAATTTAGCAGTTTTTTTCGGCAGCATAATTTTTAGTAGTTTTAACAAAATTTTTTACGGACTTTTTTCTATTAGTGTATAGACAGAGTTCATCAGTGATTTTCTATTAAATTTGTATTATTGTTTATATTTTATTGTCAGACAATCTGAACATTTTTTTCAACAACCCGTCGGCCGTATGAATCGAACCTGTGCATATTCCTTCTTTACAAACGTAATTATACTAAAGTGCAAAAGCTTTGCCATCTCACCCAAGTAAGGCCTTGAATGTAACTAATTCATAGTTTTCTTTTCTATTCAGTTTTCTGTTAAAAATGGTCAAAATTTAAGCATTTTTTTAAGTTGGCGATTTTTTTCAATTTTGTTGATTATTTTTTATTTAATATTAGCGTTTTCAGCCGGCCCGATTGCGATTCTATCTCGTAGTCTTATAACCGTCTTGTATATAAATACTACAAAATTTAACAAAAAATGTAGATGTAAGAATTATTTGATATAATTTTTATTGCAAATATTTTAGTACATTAGTTTAGTAAAACATTTATAATATGTGAATTAAACGATTTGTTGGTTTTCCTGTATTCGTAGATAGTCCCTATTGAATACAAGTCCTCGATGCAATTTTTTTTTTATTTTTGTCTACAGTGTTGTATAATTTTTTTTGTTTATTTAATTTATTGTTGTCTTATAGATCAGCGCCAAGAGAAGGCGCCTACGTTCATGGAATATTTATGGAAGGCGCCAGATGGGATGTACAACAAGGTATAATTATGGAGTCGCGTCTTAAAGAACTTTATCCACCAATGCCGGTCATTAATATACGGGTTAGTAAATTGTATTCAATAGAATTAAATTTTAACAAAATAAAACAAAATAATTTGATGCATGATATGTATTTTCTGACAGAAAAAGATTTAAATTTCAAGCAAAAATTATGCAAAAAAAAAAATAATAACGGTGCCAAATTGGCGTCAAAGCTTTTTATGTGGTTTTAAAATTGCTAAGTTTTATTTAGTTATTTAATGCGTTCAGACTATGACTAAAATTATCTTTAAATTAAGTTCACACATAGTGGATTTCGTATAAAATCTCTGCACATGAAAATACAACTCTGCATAAAGTTAAGATGCTTATTTTTGAAACCGTAAAACCAAAATAAAATATATACAATTTTGAGTCAGTCTAAACGCATTTTATATTCTGTATCATTTATTTTAATTCTTATATATTTTTGTATGGTTTTTGAATCTCTTTTTAGGCCATCACTCAAGATAAACAAGATTTACGTAATATGTATGAATGTCCTGTATATAAGACTCGAACTCGTGGTCCCACTTATGTTTGGACTTTTAATTTAAAAACCAAAGATAAACCTGGCAAGTGGACTTTGGCAGGAGTGGCTTTATTATTGCAAACATAAATGTTTTTCCCTGCACTAGTTTTTTTTTTCTTATACCATCACATATTTTTCGCACACATTTTTCTTCCTCTTTATCAATTTCAATAAAATGTTTGCCTTAGGCTCTTTCACCCAAGCAAAGTTAAAAAAATAATACTCGTTTTTTTTGAGCTTTTAATGACAGTGGGAGAGAATATTTCAACAGACAAACGAAACTGTAATAAGGTAAATTAATAACTACAGTCTGTAGACAAAGGAAGATGGACAGTAAGGTGGTTCAAAAATTTGCCTTTCATACCCTACATCGCTCTATGGGACAGGCTATATTAACCTTCCTATACCCGCGCGTTGGTCTGTGAGACCGAGAAAACACTTTTTTCAAATATATTTAATTTAAGGCTGTTTTGTAAAAGACTAAAAGTCGGTAAAATTACTGAAAATAAAGTTATTGCATGGTATAATTTTTTTCATTATATCTTTAAGTTTTAAAAAAAATATTATCTATATAGGTTGTGGTTGAAAAAACTATGAAGAAACAGGTTTTAAAATCTTTGGTCTGTGAGACCGCGCGCGGGTATAGGTGTTACAAAAATTAGCGCGGATATAGGAAGGTTAAGCTTGTGCTGATGTCTGTTATTTTCAAAATAATAGTAGCGCGGGTATAGGTAGGTTAAGCTTGTGCTAATGTCTGTAATTTTCAAAATAATAGTAGACCCAACCACCTTGTAGTTTATCAATCAACTCAGAATCACTTTTTTTTTTGTCGATTAAGCGATGTCCGACTATCCGTCTGCCAATGTATCCTTGTAATCAAACCACAGGTTGCAATTCCGAAGATAATTAGCCGAAATTAGATACAAAAATTTGAATTGCCCCAAGGTCAAACCCTATTGAAAATGGTTAAAATCTTTCCATGTAGCTAGCGGAAGGTCCTATCTAAGCTTCAATATATTGATATTAAATGGTATTGCCAGACCAAAGTGATTTCTTGCACGCGCCCAATATAAGTAATTTTATTCACTAATTAGATAGTGCTCATTCAGGGCAAAAAAAAAAAATCTGGCTCCGGCATTGGCTTATTTTTTTCCCCGATTTTTTAACAGCGTTTTAAAGGCCAAAAGTTCGAAAATTTTAAGTAAATGGTATTGCTTTTTTGTGGTCTTGTAATTTTTTGGTATAAAACATGATGATTAAATTGTACCAACTGTATAACTCGAGAGATAACTGAGAGATCAAGTTTTGGATGCATGCTCCAGATAAAAAGCCAAAAATTTAGTAAAGCATAAACATAAAAAAAATCTCGATTGTCGGTTTGGTTATATCTCAAAAACTGTCTCGCAGATATTAATGCAGTGTACAGTGTTGCCAGGTTTGACGATTTATCGTCATTTTGAAAATTTTTACAATCAAAAATAGAAAAATGGCGATTTGGCGATTTTTTCCATCAAAATGACTATTTTTAATCCGAATTACAGCAAAAATAAGAAAATGTGTCTTCTTCTGTACGATTTTTGAAAAATATTTCAGAATTTGAGATAAAGAGTATTGATATTGAAAGTTTAATTAAAATTATATTTAGAAAAAAATACAAAAATCTGTTTAAGTGCATCATAATTATTTATTTATTGCAAAAATATCAATTTTGCTTTAAGATACCTATTTTAAAATGTACAAAGCTTTTAGGAAAAATCACAAAAAATCGAATAATTTTTTTTTATAAAACTTCTGTCCTCATACTATAACGAATATCTATTTTTAACGTGGGGAAGAATACCTGTAAAATATATATGGATTAAATATTTTGAAGCCTGAAATTTTGTGGTATTTTTTTTTAAGCAGAATATGTCAAATTTCGATGTTTATAAATGTTATATTAAATATATTTAATAGAACAAGCGCGAAATGATTAAAAATTGATAATTATTACATTATTTATTAAATTCTAAGGTTCTTATAACACAAACAGCTTTTATATTTTGACGATTTTTTTTTTATATTTTTCAAAATTTTCGTCGATTTTGTGTCTAATAAACCTGGCAGTGTATACAGAGAGAATTTTTTTCACATGTTTTAATAAAATTTTTCATTAAATTAATAAATTTTCTTCAGAAAGTGAATTAAAAATTTTCAGGGATGGCAGGCAATACCGCTAAAATACCATTATCGATACAAAACCCTTTCAATTCACTACCGTTACCCCTAAAATACCGTTACCGAAATAACCGAAATATCTTTATCCTTAAAATAGTGATACCGAAATAAATGAAATATCGATACTTTTAAAATACCGCTACCGAAATAAATGAAATACCGTTATGCTTAAAATACCGTTACTGTTATCTTTAATTATCTGCTCTTGGTAACTGCATATTAGACCGTACCACCTTACAGGCGAAAGAAGTGCGCGGTACTCCTTCAAATACAAAAGATTTTTGCAAGGCAATTTGAAAAAAAAAATTTTTTTGCCGAACGTAGGGATTGCCTTTTTTAATTTTTCGTTATAGCTTCGCATTTAAAGTCGGATTTTAAAGTGTGATATATCGATTTTTTGCCTCGAGGAGACCAGTGTTTTCCTATAAAGGAAAAATCCAATGAAAAAAAATTTTGAAAGGCGACCCCTACGTTTGGCAGCAGAAATATAAAAAAAAAAATTCTGCTAGATTTATCAAAAAACTTCCTTAGCAAAAGTTTAATGATTTTTTGCAAGCTTTAATTTTCTGACATTAGGGTCGTAGCAACTGAGATCTGGTGGGTAAATACTAGAACAGGATACTTGATGTCAATGGCTCTTAGAGCAAAACATTGGAGAGAAAAACATCAATGTATAATACTTTAAGATCCGACGGTAAATGCCAAAGATATAACGAAAAATGTAAAATGGTGACCCCTACGTTCACAAAAAACAAAATAATAAATTTTTTAAACCTCCTTGCTAAAATAATTTAGATTGGACAGTGTACGGCGATCTTTTTTTTTTTGAGGTACGGTCTACTTCACATGGTTATTGAGTATTTTACATAAATAAAGTTAATTAATTTGTGTTTTTTTTATATTGTTTTGTTTTATGTACAAAAATTTTCGGTATGGATCGAAATAACTGACTACCGTTATCCTTAAAATACCGTTACCGCAATAAATACTATTAACCTTAAAATACCGTTACCAAAATAACCGAAATATGATTATCTTTAAAATACCGTTATCTTTAGAATGCATATATCAAAATAAATTAAATTTTGAGGTTAAGAAGAAGAAGAATAAACCTTTTCTCCATGGATGGTAACCGAAACGAATGCGGTTATCGTTAGGGTAACGATATTTTAGGTTATTTCGGTAACGGTATTTTAAGGGTAACGCTATTTCATTTATTTCGGTATCGGTATTTTAAGGATAACGTTATTTGAGTTATTTCGGTAACGGTATTTTAAAGATAACGATATTTGGGTTATTTTGGTAACGGTATTTTAAGGTTAACGGTATTTCAGTTATATCGGTAATGGTATTTTAAGGGTAACGGTAGTCAGTTATTTCGATGCATCCCGTAATTTTTTTTTTACAAAAAACAAACAAGATTAAAAATAGAACCAATTTATCAACTTACTGTAGAAAAAATACTCAATAACCACGTGAAATTACTAAAAGCAGAAAATTAAAAATAACGGTAACGATATTTTAGGGATAACAATATTTCATTTGTTTCGGTAACGGTATTTTAAGGGTATGTATTGATATTTCATTTATTTCGGTATCGGTATTTTAAGGATAACGCTATTTGAGTTATTTCGGTAACGGTATTTTAAGGATAACGGTATTCCGGGTATTTCGGTAACGGTATTTTAAGGGTAACGGTAGGCAGTTGAAAGGGTTTTGAATCGATAACGGTATTTTAGCGGTATTGCCTGCCAACCCTACTTTTCTGTAAGAATTACAAGCACATTAATTTTTAAATCTGACTAGAACTAGGCAGAAACTTTTTGTATGGACAGGCTTCATCAGTTATTTTCCATTAAATTGTTAATTGTTTATATGTTTATTGTCAAATTCTCTCTATATGATATTTTTTTAAACAACCCGTCGTCTGTGGGATTCTAAAACATGTCTCCACATTACAAATGTAACTATACTGAAGTGCGACGACAGCTTAGCCATCTCACCCAAGTAATGCCTTGAACTCAACGTAACTAATCCATATATTTTAAATATTTTTTATGGGAAAAAGTATGACTACAAGATTCTTATAAATTTCCTGTAAAAGAAAGGAAAAATTTAGCGAAAAATCGAATTTTTTGCATTCATATCAAACTTTAGGTTAAGATTCAGCGCAGCTCAAATATTTACAAAAGTATAGCACTACAGCTGGTAAATTCGATTACTTTGCAATTCTCGATACTACTCGATATTTTTAATTTGGATACTCGATACTACTCGATACTTTTAACGGTTTTTAAATTTGAAATTTTTTTAAATTTTTTATTAAAATTCTTTGGACATGTGTACATTGATTCAATATTTAAATTTATAAACATAATTTTAAACTTTTGTTCAAAAGTAGTACCTATTAATTATGTTTTTCATACTTTTTTTAACATATACTTTTAAATATTTTACTTTTGATTTTTTTTCTTTTAGCAGAGTTGTATTTTTGTGATAAATATTTTAGCGGAGTCACATTTTTATATATATATATATATATATATTCCGTCAAAAATGCAACTCTGAAAATATCGAGTAGTAGTTTTAGATATCGAGTACCCAAAAAAAAAATACTCGATACCCACTACTCACATTTTTACCAGCACTAATACTCTGGTCTCAGGGTTAAATATTTGTTGGCCAGTAAGAAATATTAATTTTACCTAATCTTAGGTGTATTTAAGACAAAGTCGGAAATATGTTTCATATGGGCGCTAGATCCAAGGATAGACCGATTTTATCCGCAATCAATAGACTATGTACTTGGGCTCATATGAGCCAGTGGATTAAATGTGATTAAAATATTTTTATATTTTAATATGAACAATCGTATTAAAAACCTAACTTTTGGGCGTCTGACACAGCTAGTAAGTTAAACGTGTAATGTTGCATTTACATCTGCACCCAAATCACGAGATTTCGACTAAAATTGAAATTTCAGTGAAAATCTCATGTGAAATCCCGAGATTACCCATACAAAAGAAATCCCGTGAATTTGCGAGATTTCTAAGAAATCTCATGAAAATCTCACATATGTCGGGACTTTTACACAAACACAACACTGCGTTTCGCTTAATGTGTAGTGTTTTTGCATCAAAAAGTGGCAACTATGGTCAACAGCTGACGAAAAAAATAACATAAAATAATGAAATAAAAAAAATTATAAATATGGTAAATATAACTTTAGACCCAATGGAAATGTACTAATGATTATAAGAAGTGTTGCGTGGTTCTAATTTTTGCTTCCCGCGAAGCATAACTATGAAGAAAGCATTGGGAAGTGCATGTCTTCATTCCACCAAAATATGCTAAATCTGGCTTCTAGCTTGGCGACCTTACAAAAAAAAAAAAAAAAAACAAATTTACTAACATATTTAGCGTTAGATCTTTACATTAAATAATTAAATTCTACTCCGTCAATGAAAATGGTTTTTAGAAATATTTTTAATTTGAGGTTATTTTTTTATGGTGTTTTGTTTACAAAAAAAGTGCAGTTATGCAAATGTAAACGGTCAAGATCTCGGGATTTGAAAACAGATGTAAACGCAACTTAATGTTTTAAGGCCCTAAGAACAAAAAAACACCCAAGAAATTCACTAATTCTGACCTAACAGATGATATAATGATATATAGTCCGGAGCCCCGATTCGTTCAGATATTGCAGAAATCGGAATATAAAGTTTTGAAATGTGTTATTATAGAATTATATCCATCAATATGTGGTGCTGTTTGTTGCTGTTATTACATATTTCACTATGTTTATTGTACCATTAATTAATTCTGAAATTTATTCCGTTGCCCGGAATACGACTCAAATCATAGTGTGGTGTAGCCTTTCATACAGTTGCCATAACCAATTTAAATTTTTTACTTGTTTTAATTATGAAAATGACTGCTTAAACATATTCTGACACAACAGTCTATATTGACGCCTGTAGTGTCAATTGTGTTTTCCTATTTTGACATTTTTGTGACACATTTTTAAAACACATGTGCAAATATTGATAACGGCATCTAATAAAATTCCTAAAAACAAAAATGATTGTATTAGTTCAAAGAGATTTAGTACAATGAGATAATCCTTTAAAAATAAACAAAGCATTAACCAATAGATAATAAATAAATATTGTATTCGAAATTTTTAGACTTACAGTCGACTTAAAATGACTGATAACGAATTATGCGTAAGTGATTTAAAAACGAGAAGATCAAAAATGTAAGTGATCATTTCAAACAAAATATTCCCAAGTGTTTAGAATCAATATTTTATGAATAATGTTTGATGACGGCATGACTGACCAATGGCATGAACGATTATCAATATTTAAAATCCAACAACAAAATATATAAGACGGTTTGTTTGGTGCAGACGACATTATATGACAACTGATAAGGAGAGAAAATGTAATATATAATTTTAGGGTGGCACTTTAATAATAAGGAAACTCAAGATGGCGTTTTGCACAAAATGCAGAACTGCTGAGAAAATGCGGTTTTTTGCATCGAATGCAAACAACAATCGTGACTAACCTCAATATAAAAATCTAATTAAACTTTCAATGGCCGGTAGATAAAAAATATCGGTTCTACAGTTTAGTCTTTTTAGACTTAATTATTCAAATATCACAGAATTTGAAATTATTACCAAGCAAGACCTTCTTTATAAGAGCCACCCTAATATATATATTAAGTGATGCTTTGGCGTACCAATATGTATTATCTTTTAGAGCCAAACATTGTTCAAAATTTAAATTAAAAAATATTCCCAAGTATTAAAATGGAATAAGATTAGTAGTAATCATTGAAACGTGAACGGATTAACAACAAGTATTAAGGAAAGAAACATATAAACAATTTTATGAGGATTAAAATTCCATTGAAATATTTTTTCTTAAACTTTAAAACAATAGAATTTCCAATACCTACATAAATACCACAAAATCAATACTCTCACAAAAAAAAAACAAAACTAAAGTGAAACGAAAATATTCAACGTTCAAACTCAAAAAGAAAAAAAATCTATAAAACTAACAAACTTTGCACAAATGACTGTGATTCGTAAACGATCAATCTATCGTTAGAGTATTGTGTACACAAAACCAAATATAACAAATTTTAAACCAAAATATCCATTCCAATCAATTTCAATAAAAGTTGCTTAAATTTGTTTCCAACTAAAATATTCTCATGAAAAAGAATCCACAAAATAAGATCATTATAAAAAATTTACCGGCTACTTTCAAAAGAAATTCCTTGAATTCGAACCAGAAAAAAAAACAAAATCCTGTTTTGTATCTAATATGGAATACGTGCTGTTGAGAGGATAACGACGTCTTTTTGTGTTTTATATGTGTTAAAAGTCTGTTGGCTGTATTTTGTTTTATCGTCATCTTCCATTTCAGCATCATCGTCATCATCATCTCGAACTGTGTGGTTAAGATCAATTGAACTTTCTATGCGAATTTTTTTTTTTTTTTATTTGTGACCGACCAACCACAGCATCAGTAAACGATTCGATTTTTTGTATCGATCAGTTTGCAATTTGCTGTGATCGTGTGTTTGCGTTAAACGCTAAAACTATTTAAAATAAAGTACTAAAACGTGATCGTATAAAAAAAAAAAGAAAAAAGAATTAAATTTAATTTAAATTAACACAAAATATAATATTATATGTTATAATAATTAAAAAAGAAAAAACAAAAATATTAAATCCTGTGGATTCTAAAAAAAATACAATCTAATACTTGGATTACTACGAATTGGATTACTTTTTGACAATCAAACAACTATCATTTGGATAATATATCATACCTTGGATTAATTTAGACGTTCGCTGGATCAAAAGGATTATAATTTAACAATGAAGCTACTTTCATTGTTTTTAGCAAGTAGGTCTTAATTAAAAATACACAATATTTTATTTTATTTAATTCTTAATTCTATAAAAGTTTTAATAGCTAAATAGTAAAAGCAAATTCGTTGCAACAATTTTTGTAGTAAAAAATTTTCGGTTTCAAATATACTTTCTATAGTTTTAACAGCAATGTACTTAAAATATTCTGTCTGTAGAGACCGCTGCAAATGTATTTAAAATTAAATGAAATTTAATTGAAAAACAGGATAACTAATATTTCATTAAATTTAACTTACATTTCCCTTTGTTTTTGACTGTTAATAAAATAAAATAGAAATTTGTCAAAACAACTACAAAAATTATTTACAAATTGGAACATAGTATATTCTGGGAAGTGGGGTAATGTAGGAAATCGCAGTTTTCAGATACGTTTTTGCATGTTGTGAAAATTTAACAACTGCTAGGGGTAGCTTAATGGGTACCACATTATTTGTGAACCGTTGCAATGTATTGAACGGATTTTAATTACTTTTTAATAACCAGGTAAAAAACACGTAAAAATAGTAATTTAATATGTTGGTGTGTGTTACCCAAAAGTGTAAATTTTAGGCGTTCTTTAAAACTTCAACATATCAGAAGTGATCCCTTTTTGTGTATCTATTGATATGCAAAATGATTTAGTAATGCAAAAAACTACGAGTTACATTTCAATGGAACTATTTAACCCTCCAACTCTTCAACTAAAGGGACTTTTTTGGCGCCGTTTTAAAAAGGGACAAAAAAGACCCGTAAGTTTAAGAGTTAGAGGGTTAAATTGTTCCACCGAAATATTACTCGTAGTGTTTTATATAAGTTCGCTTAACGCATCCTATAGCTAAAATGGAAGATTCACATGGTTTCCTCCTAAAATCCAGGTTTGTGGGACATTTGAGCGCCAATTCTGAATAAGTACGAAATTAACCCTTATACACATTTTGAGTTTTGACTTATTTCTGGCATTGAACTTAAATTTGCAATTTTGATTTCTTCAGTGACTTAGAGTACAATTTTATGACAAATATTTTCATGGAACATTTTAACCCTCTAACTCTAAAAGGACTTTTTTAACCCTTTTTAAATAGGGACATAAACGACCCTTAAGTTAAAGAGTTAGAGAATCAAAATGTTCCGCAAAAATATTTGTCATAAAATTCTACTATAATTCGCTGAAGACATGAAAGTTTAAAATTTAGGTTCAATGCCAGAAATAAGTCAAAACTTAAAATGTGTTTAAGAGTTTATTTCGTGCTTATTCAAAATTGGCGCTCAACGCACCTCCGCACGCACTTTCCGGTAGATTGGGCGTAAAAAATAATATTCCCGTGGAAATTTATTCTCTCGGATTAAAACAGGCTAGACACCATCGGTTTTTAGCACTTAAAATGGACTAAAATTAGTTCAAAGCTTCTTTTGCGCTATAACTCTTAAAGCAAGTGTTCTACAGTTAAATAAAATGTGGCTAGCATTTTTTCATACACACTTTTGACTTATCAATGACGCGTCTTGGTGATTTAAGTGGTTAAACATAAATTTGCCCTTTTAATATTTTTCTGATACCATGTAGTATGATGGGCAACTGCGAATAGAATAAGCAGTGCCGGACATTTCAGCGGGTTAGGCAAGAGGGTCTAAGATAGACACGCTTAGTAAACGTGTATCCTTCAAATTCTGAGTGCCGTTTAGGCTCTAACCGCCATGGCGAAAATTTGGTGCCATCAATTAACCGATGCTAAAAAGAACCAATTTCTGATGGTATATTCAGCAAAGCTTTGCCTTTTCAGCGATGGCAACCCCATCAAAAGGCTAGAGACTTTAGACTCACCACCTACTGCTCCTGAAGACTTAACTGTTTACGAAACCAGAGACAAAGAAAGAAATAACACCCAAAACTTGGCAACAACATTTGGCATGAAAACACGCACACGAATTGGTACACGGAACGTGCGAACATTGGCACAAACAGGTAAACTCGCCCAACTCGCTACAGAATCAACATGAATGAACATCGAAATACTCGGAATTTCTGAATTGCGTTGGACATTACTCAGGATTACTAGGTGACTATGCCCCTCATCATCATGGCGTTGGATTTTTTCTGAACCAAAACTCATACCGCTCCCTAATAAGATGGGGCCCAGTAGATGAGAGAATTATAGCAGCTATATTTAGGACAAAAGTGCGGAACCTGACAATTATTCAGTGCTACGCATCAACCGATGTTACTGACACTGCTTCGAAGGAGAATTTCTATAGCAAATAGAATGGTATATTTCGTAAAATACCAAAAGGCAACATCAACATTTTAATGGGCGACATAAACGCAAAAGTAGGTACTAACAACGAAGAATTTGAAAATGTAATGGGACATCATGATTTAGGCGAAATGAATGAAAATGGCGATTTTCTAAACGAACTCTTTAACAACAACAAAATGGTTATTGGAGGTACCCTTTTTCCTCATAAAAAGGTCCACAGAGTCACCTGGGTTTCTCACGACAGCACAACCGAAAATCAAATAGACCATATATGTTCTGATAAGATGTGGAGAAATAGCCTTTTGGATGTAAGAAATAAACGTAGCGCAGACATTGACTCAGATTATCACCTCGTTATAGCATCGATAAGATTAAAAGTTGTTCGAAACGACCGTAAAAATGCAGAAATAAAACAACGCTTTAATATCAGCAAATTGAAACATACTGCAACCAAAAAACAATTCTACCAACAACTAAGATTAGTAAAGGATATTTTCGAACCCACGAACTCAGCGGAGGACAATTGGAACTCAATCAGGCAAGCTTATTTAACAACATGTCAACAAGTACTTGGCATTAAGCGAGGAATCCGAAAAGAATGGATAACTGACGAAAGCTGGAGTCTGATAGAAAGAAGAGGTAAGAAAAAGGCTGACATAAACAGCGCACGAACGCGCTCTTCAAAAGAAACAGCCAAGAGAGAATACGCTAGCCTAAATCATTGCAGTAGACGCGCAAGCAGCTGCATCAAGTGGCAAGTTAAAAGAACTGTATGAATGCACCAAGCGGCTAACCATGAAACACAAAAACCCTAATACCCCCATTAAGAATAAAAGTGGACAGATTTTAACTACTCACAATGAACAATTGCAGAGACGGTTTGAACATTTTACTGAAATTTTCAAAGCCCCAACTGATCCACCGAATTCTGATTCAGTTGCACATCAACCACCCTTAAATTTAAAATGAATTTTGTGAATTAACATCAACTACCCATCACTCAGCGAAACATAAAAGGCTATAATTGCGATGAAAACCGGTAAGACTCCAGGTATTGACGGCTTAAACATCGACGTCATTTCATCCAATCTCATTTAATCTTCCAAAATAATGTACCCCCTTTTTAAACAAATTTGGGAAACTGAAGAATTTTCATCTGACTGGGTTTTATCGCTAAAATTCCGAAAAAAGGCAGCCTCAACGACTGTAACAACTGACGCGGAATTATGCTACTATGCAGCTGCCTCAAATTTTTCAGCAAAATTATCCTTAACCGTATCGAGTGCAAGTTAAACGAAACTTTAGGGAAACAACAAGCAGGTTGTATTCTATCCCCAATTTTGTTTTTAATAGTGATCGGCGAAGTATTAATAAGCGCGATAGAGACTCAACCTCAACTTGGCATCATTTGGCACCACATAGAAATGGAGCACCTAAACGATCTTGTATACGTAGACCACATTGTTCTGCTCTCAAGTAGAAAATCTGATATGCAATCAAAAATTAATGATTTAGCCGACCACCAAAATCAACATAGGCAAGACAAAATATATTTGAGCAACAGGCAAGTAGAACAAACCTTTAATATAGCCGGGCAGCCAATTGAATCAACCCGCGAGTTCACTTATCTGAGAAGCTAAATAAAAGCCGATGGCGGAGCTCGTCCTGACATTCTTCATAGAATCAAAAAAACGAAAGGGGCATTTGCAGCTTTATAACATTCGGCGCTCAAATCAAATCTCTACAAACACCAATTTCCGATTATTTAATACAAACGTTAAATCCGTATTGTTATTTGGTTGTAAAACATGGCTCTTCTCAATGGACCTGAACAACAAGTTGCAGTGCTTCGTAAACAGATGACTCCGATATATCCTCAGAATATGTTGGCCAAACAACTGGGTCTCTAACGAAGAGTTAGTAGATGCAGACAAAAGCGTGTAGAAAACGAAATCCGAGAACGAAATGCGTAAACCTGCTAACGACATAAGCCACGAAGCTCTCGAGTGCATCCCCAAGGCCATAGAAGGCGAGGTAGACCAAGGGGAAGTTGGCGACGCAGCTTGTTAGACGAATTACGGATATATAATCAACAACTTTAATGGCACCAACTAAGGACAATGGCAAATAACCGACAAGAATGGAGAAACTTTGCAATGGCACTATGCGCCGACAAATTGGCGTAAAAGCATTTAATCTCTATATATAAAAGAATAACGTGACTGACTGACTGACTGACTGACTGACTGACTGACTCAACATCGCCCAGCCCAAACCGCTGAAGCTAGGAAGTTGAAATTTGGTATGTAGGTTCCTCTTTCGGGGTAGACGTCCACTAAGACGGGATTTTTGGAAATTCCTATCGGAACGGGCAAAAAGGGGGAAAGTGTCCCCCTTGACGGCCTGCCAAAACCCCTTTGGCTAGAAAGCTGAAATTTAAGATATGTGTTCCTTGGAGTAGGGGCTAACTTTTCTGGAAAGTACTTTCTAGAATTTTGGACAGGGACGTTGTAAAAATGGGGGGAAAAAGGCCCCCCTTGACGGCCTGCCCAAACCGCTGGAGGTAGGAAGTTGAAATTTGGTATAAAGGTTCCTCCACTATCGTAGACATCCGCCAAGACGGGAGTTTTGGAAATTTTTACAGGGACGGGCAAAAAGGGGAAAAAGTCTCCCCCTTGAGGGCCTGCTCAAACTGCTGGAGCTATGAAGTTGAAATTTGGTATGTAGATTCCTCGACCGGTGTAGACGTCCGTTGAGACGGCATTTTTGGAAATTCTTATCGGGAGGGGCAAAAAGGGGACAAAAAAAGTACCTTTTTCCAAAAAAGTACCTTTTCCCAAAAAAAGTACCTTTTCCCAAAAAAAGTACCATTTTCCCAAAAAAGTACCTTTTTCCAAAAAAAGTACCTTTTTCAAAAAAAAGTACCTTTTTCCAAAAAAAGTACCTTTTTCCAAAAAAAGTACCTTTTTCCAAAAAAAGTACCTTTTTCCAAAAAAAGTACCTTTTTCCAAAAAAAGTACCTTTTTCCAAAAAAAGTACCTTTTTCCGAAAAAAGTACCTTTTTCCAAAAAAAAGTACCTTTTTCCAAAAAAAGTACCTCTTTCCAAAAAAAGTACCTTTTTCCAAAAAAGTACCTTTTTCCAAAAAAAATTCCTTTTTCCAAAAAAAGTACCTTTTTCCAAAAAAATTACCTTTTTCCAAAAAAAGTACCTTTTCCAAAAAAAGTACCTTTTTCCAAAAAAAGTACCTTTTTCCAAAAAAAGTACCTTTTCCAAAAAAAGTACCTTTTTCCGAAAAAAGTACCTTTTTCCAAAAAAAGTACCTTTTTCCAAAAAAAGTACCTTATTCAAAAAAAAGTACCTTTTTCCAAAAAAAGTACCTTTTTCCAAAAAAAAGTACCCTTTTCCAAAAAAAAAGTACCTTTTTCCAAAAAAAGTACCTTTTTTCAAAAAAAGTACCTTTTTTCAAAAAAGTACCTTTTTCCAAAAAAAGTACCTTTTTCCAAAAAAAAGTACCTTTTTCCAAAAAAAGTACCTTTTTCCAAAAAAAATTCCTTTTTCCAAAAAATGTACCTTTTTCCAAAAAAAGTACCTTTTTCCAAAAAATGTACCTTTTTCTAAAAAAATGTACCTTTTTAAAAAAAAGTACCGTTTCCCAAAAAACATACATTTTTCCAAAAAAATAACTTTTTCAAAAAAAGTAAATTTTCCAAAAAAAGTACCTTTCCCAAAAAAAGTACCTTTTTCTAAAAAAATGTTCCTTTTCCCAAAAAACATACATTTTTTCAAAAAAATACCTTTTTCAAAAAAAAGTACCTTTTCTAAAAAAAAGTACCTTTTCCCCAAAAAAAAAAGTACCAAAAGAAGTACCTTTTCCAAAAAAGTACCTTTTTCCAAAAAACATACATTTTTCCAAAAAAAAAACACCTTTTTAAAAAAAAATACCTTTTCCAAAAAAAGTACAAATAAAGTACTTTGTAAAAACAAAGTATCTTTTTCCAAAAAATTTCGTTTTTCCAAAAAGTACCATTTAAAATAGTATATAATTTCAAAAAAACTACTTTTTTTCCTCCCCCCACGGATATCTCCACTAAAACAAGGTTTCTTGATATTCGGCATAGACGTGCGCTAAGACGGGATTTTTGGAAATTCCAACCGGAACGGGCAAAAAGGGGAAAAGTCTCCCCATAAACAGTCTCACAAATTGGAAAAGTGCCTGCCCAAACCACTGGAGGTAAGAAGTTGAAATTTGGTATAAAGGTTCCTCCACTGTAGTAGACATCGACTAAGTTTGTATTTTTGGAATTCCCTACAGGATATCCCAAAAGGAAACTCGGTATGTGAGTTCCTCCTTCTGTGTAGGCGTCCGCTTAGACGGAATTTTTGAAATTCCTATCGGGAGGGGAAATAAGGTAAAAGTCTCCTCCTCACGGCTTGCCCAATCCCTTTTGGCCAACCTAAAATTTTAAATATGTATTCCTTGGAGTAGGACTAACTCACCGGCAACGTAATTTTTCTATTTTGGAACAGGAACATAGTAAAAATGGTGGTTGAAAGGGAAAAATGTCCCCACTAACGGCCTGCCCAAACCGCTTAGGCAATGCAGTTGAAATTTGGTATGAATGTTCCTCATCCATCGCAGATAGCCGCGAAGATGGAATTTTTGTAAATTCCTAAAGGGAGGGGCAAAAAGAAGAAAAGCCTCACCTTGGGGGCCGGTAAAAACCCCTTCGGCTAGAAACCTGAAGCTTAAAATGTGGGTCCCTGGAGTGAGAGCTAACTTATTAGAAAGATACTTTTTTGAATTTTGGACAGGGTCGTTATAAAATGGGGGCTCAAAAAGGGAAAGTTGCCCCTTAACGACCTGTCCAAACTGCTGGAACTAGGAAGCCGAAATTCGGTACTTAAGTTCCTCTCAGCCTGCTCAAACTGCTGGAACTAGGAAGCTGGAATTCCCTGTCGATGGATTTTCGGAAATTCCTACCGAGAGGGGCACAAATAGTAAAAGTTGGCTAGAAACCTGAAATGTAAAACATATGTTACTTGGAGTATGTGCTCACTTACCGAGAAGGTGCTTTTTGGACAGGGACATTGCAAAAATGGGGATTAATGAAGCGAAAAGTGCCGCTTAAAGGCCTGCCCAAACCGCTGGAGGTAGGAAGTTGAAATTTGGTATTAAAGTTCCTCCTCTATTGTAGACATCCGCTAAGATGAGATTTTTGGAAATTTCTACAGGTAGGGTCAAAAACAGGAAAAGTCTCCCCCTTAACGGCCTGGCCAAACTGCTGGAACAAGGGATCTTAAATTCGGTATTTGGGTTCCTTCTCCAACGTTGACGTCCCCTAAGATGGTATTTTTGTAAATTCATACCGGGAGAGGTAAAAAGGGAAAAAACTTCCCCCTTGACGGCCTGGCCAAACTGCTGGATATAGAGACCTAAAATTATGTATGTAGTAGGTTCCTCCTCCAACGCAGACGTCCTCTAAGACGGAATTTTTGGAAATTCCTACCGGGAGGGGTAAAAACGGAATAACTCTCCCCCTTGATGGCCTAACCGAACCCTTCGGCTAGAAACCTGTAATATATAATATGTTTTCCTTGGAGTATGGGCTAACTTATCGACAAGGCATTTCTAGGACTTTGGACAGGAACGTGGTAAAAATGGTGGTTCAAAAGGGGAAAATTGCCCCCCCCCTTAACGTCTGCGTCTTTAGCTAGAAACCTAAAACTTAAAGAACAAGTGTATATGAAACACTAAAATTAAGAAACTAAATAGGAAACGAGTGGGATTGAAACACTACACAAGTGGAATGAAATGGATATAAACGTTGAACGAGTGGAATTGAAATTATAGACATTGCAAATGGATTGGAAGAGGGAATTACCTGTTCAAACACTATCAACGGAATATGAAACTTATGTAGCATTGAAACATACTCTCCAAAAAGTTAAACAAATTTTCTGAAAGAGAAAAAACCTTAGAAAAGGAATGGAACTTATATATTCCGATATTTAAACTTCATGTAACGAAGCACCGGTGGAAGAAACCGACGCAGTAAATTTTCCAACTGAATTTGTGAATTTACTTGAATTGCCAGGTCTACCTTTACATAAACTGGAATTAAAAAAAAAACTTTAAGACACGCTAACAACGTAGCTTTGCCCGCTATTTTTAATATTATAAAATGCTTTTCAACCCTGCTTTACGTTATTTATTTTCATTCAAAACACAAATGAACAAAACTACTTACGGGTCTATCTACCTAAGTTCGCACTTTACCAAATTATCTTGACATACACACGTATATTGCAAATTATTATGGATTCATTACTAACAATCCACTCTCATGAGCAAAAGTGATCAAATATTTATTTATTTTAAACCCATTGTTGTGCAGAATTATTTATTTGTGGTGGCTGGGTGAAGGCTTTAAATAAAAAAACGAATTTAATAAAAATTGTGGGGGGCGCAGCCCCCCGGGGGGGAGGGCGTAGCCCCCCCCCCCCTTTAACCTTTAAGGCACGCTAACAACGTAGCGGGCTGCGCCCGCTAGTAATATATAAATTATATAAAATAAATTTTAAAAAGTGTATGTCATACGATTATAATATTATGTAGAATGCCACAGAATATAAATCTAGAAAAGAAATGCAACAAATAGTTTTTCTTTTAATTTTAACTTATTTCAATCATCTTTTATTCAGAGTTTTATGTGTTACACTTTTTAATGGTGCACTCCTTAATACTATTGTACTTATGGGTTAATTTTGTAAACCACCTGCGTTCAACACATCACCCACACTCACACCAACACCAAAGACTGGAAAATGTTATTTTGTAAATCCCGACGTCTTCGTGATAGATTTTTACGTTATCACCTGAATTGTCAAATATTTAAGTTTTAGGTTTGCCACCTTTGCGGGAAAATGTTAAAATAGCAACGTTTTTTTTTTATAGGGATTCCTATAATTTCGCAATGGCAACTCTTGATTGGCAATCCAAATGTAAACAAAGAAAAAATAAAATTGAAATTTGTTTTAAAAATTGTAAAAAAAAATACAGATAAATGTGTTTTTTTTTAATGATTTTATGTGTTTAAATGCATAATTTTGTATGCAATGTCTAAAAAATTTTAGTGATTGAAAGTATATACGGCGTATGATTTTTCCCGAAATCGCCAGTGGTACAAAATATCAAGCACTGGCATACCACTGGGTAACCACGGTGTTAAAAATAAATGACTGGCAGAACACTCATTTGGGACGCTTTGCCAGCGTTATCAAACAGCGTTTTGGCAGTACTTGTTTTACAAAAATTTCGGTGGTTTATAAAAAACCCACTGGAAGAGAAGGGGCTTAGAGTGATATGCCAAGGTTTGCAACCAGTGGTTATCCAGTGCTACCTAGTCAGAAATTGCCAGCAGTACAAAAATCAGTTCACTGGTAGAGCAATGATTTTATAAAAATGCTGACACTTCGTTAAAAAAGGTTTGTAGTCTGAAGGTTCCGAGATGGTTCCGAGTTCAAATCAAACAAACATTTTTTTTTTAATTTTTTCTTTTATAAAATCAATTTTTTTTTGTGGGAAAACTCCTTTAAGACCTTTATTTGCTCTCCCAACGATGGCATATTAGTTCGAAAAAAAACTGTTTACCAGCAGTGTTGCCAGTTTTGACGATGTATCGTCATTTTGACGATTTTTACCATCTAAAATAGCCAAATGACGATTTTTTTTAATACGAAATACAGCAAGAAATGTGCAAAAATACGACACTTTTCCAATCTATAATTCTAAATCTCAAATTTTTAGTTTTTATAATTATGCAGAATTGCAAGCAAATTAATGTGGGGACAAATTAAAAAACCGCTGCAAAATCAGATAATTTGTATTTAGCAAATCTATACGATTTTTGAAAAATATTTTAGAATTCTAGATTAAAAGTGTTCATATTGAAATGCTAAATAAAATTATATCTTGAAAAAATGCAAAATTCCGTTCAAGTACATCATAATTTTTTATTTATTGCGAAACTGCCAATTTTTCTTTAAGATACGTATTTTGAAATGTACAAAACTTACATAAAAAATAATAAAAAATATGATAATTTTTGTGTAAAAATTCTGTCCTAAAACTGTAACGAATCTCAATTTTTTGGAAGAATGTCTGTGAAATATATAATAAATATTTTAAAATCTGAAATTTTTGTTGGTATTTCATTTTGTTTAAAGCAACCACTTGAGGATATGGAAAATTTCGATGATGTTTATAAAAATTTTAGTAAATATGTTAAATCAAACAAGCACGAAATGATTAAAAAAGGATACTTTTTAAAATGCTTATAAAGTTTTTAGGGTCCTTATAACACAAATAGTATTATTTTGACGATTTTGAACTATTTTTTGACGATTTTTCAAAAGCTATGACGATTTTGCCGATATTTTCCAGAATTTTTGACGATTTTATGCCTAAGAAACCTGGCAACACTGTTTGCCAGTACTAGCATTTTAGCACAGCCAATAGTTATCCAGCTGTTATCACTCATTTATGTGTTTAGCCACCAAGTATTATATGTGTCATTAGTTCAGTGAGTAGAGCAATCGTCTGCCAATCTGACGGTCTGGGTTCAAATCACGGCAGGACCAAAAAAATACATATGAACTTTTTTTAAATTTTATTTTTGAAAATATATTTCCAGACCACCTATTTAATGGTTTTGCCAGCATTCTGCAAACGTTAAAAAATTTTATTCCTCCAGTGCATTTCCGGCGCTTTTTGAACAGCCGGTCCTTTGTCTAATGATGTTATAATTTTGGGAATGGGAAAGTACTTTTTGCCAGTATTTGTACCACCTGTCAAAGTGCTTTACCACCGCTTTTCCGTTTTTATTTTTCTGACTGGGTAGTCTATCAACAGATGGTAATTGACCGGAGCATTGTGGCATTTCATGTAACTACGGGAGAAGTTAGAAAGGTCATGGACTTGTTGACCCGCCCTCGTATCTGTGAATTTGTGATTTGATATAGCCGCAATTTTCATGCACCGAATGGTCACATTTTGCAAAAAAAATATATATATTTGGCTTTGAACAATTTTTGAACATTTTCCTAAACTCTGAAGCTCTCCTAAGAAATTTAGCAAGTGCACATGATGCATATTTTTTCTTAATTAAAGAGCAAAAATTTGGAAAAAAAAAATTATATTTAATCTTGTCCATACAAAAAGGCAAAAACTAGATCTAGTCTGATTTAAAAATTAATGATTATAATTTTAGGAGAAAAAGGTTTATTCTTCTTCTTAACCTCAAATCAACTAAACTAAAATTGCAAAAATGCATATTAATTACAATATTAATTGCAGCTGTCTATATGACGTTAAAATAACACTGTACTAAAAATACATTATGAAATGCCCTGTGGTAACCCGTCTCCAATATATGGAAGGCAGCTATTCTTGAACGTGAAAACCATACGTCAGTGTGGCAACATTTCGGAAAAAGAAGACACGGAGGAGATCTAAAAATAGAATGTTTGTATGTGTCTGTGGTTGATCTGAATAGGAAAGAAAACAATGAATTTGTTACATTGCATTCAAGGCCTTACTTGGGAGAGTATAGACGTTTGTAATGTGGGGACTTGTTTTCGAATCCCACAGCCGACGTGTTGTTGAAAAAATTATCATGTCGCGAAAATCGGACAATAAACACATAAACAATTAACAATTTAATGGAAAATCACTACTCATGTGAAA
Source organism: Leucophora obtusa (assembly GCA_949987735.1). Lineage (NCBI taxonomy): Eukaryota > Metazoa > Arthropoda > Insecta > Diptera > Anthomyiidae > Leucophora > Leucophora obtusa. The sequence continues at coordinate 331,050,932 of OX465295.1, read as the reverse complement.
TTTTCATTTAAAAATCTGTTAACATAAAAATCAATCTGTAAATTATTAGGTTCATTGTCCGACCTTAATCTAAACATGAAAAATTATGAGATGTTAAAATAGAAAATTCATAGTAGGTACTTAAAAAAATATATAAAAATAAAACGCAAATACAACAAATGAAATCTTTATTATCAAAGAAAAAATTATACAAAGTTGTATTTATTTAGCAAAACGGAGTATATTTTTTGCGTATGTAGATTATGAAGAACTACACGTAACACTCGTATTACGCGAATTCGTGTTAATGTGATTTACAAAGTGGTATCTTACCTCTTTTAATCCGGGCTTTCACGTTAAGAAGTACACAGTTTTGAAGAAAATGCTACAAAATTTGTAAAACGCGGATTTTTTTACACGTTGATTTTTTTCGCATTATAAGAGGGAATGTTGTAATATAGTATTATTTTTTTATTACATTTTTATGACTATTACGTGATGAGTTTTTAAACGAATACTGGGGTAAAGTAATTAATAAAACATGCCACATTATGTATAAACGACGAGTACGCCCCAATATGCGCGTAAAGTGTTAGAAAAGATAGAAGAACAGACCAGACCAGCTGACGACGTTTATTATGTTCAGGGCAAGGAAGTTTATGCACTAACATCTCGTTCTATATACGTACAATATTTGTTTAAAATGCAAAAATATGCATTTATTATTGTTTTCTCAGCGTTTTCAATATTACAATTAAATTTCATGATAAAAAAGTAAAAAAAATATTTATATATTTGAGAGAATAAAACATATTGTAAATGACATAAATTGTTCAAAAACTTAGCTTTATTGAAATCAAGAATATGAAATCAAACATGTGTGCAAAATATGCAAAAGTATGCATTTATTGACAAAATGTAAAACAAATCCAAAAAAATATATTTTAAAAAAGTATTTATGGCAAAGTTGCGGAATTATGCATTTCTAGCTAAATATGCAAAATTATATAAGAACAAATCGATGCCATATTGTTGGAAATTTTGTTGATTCGCAAAGTTATATATAGACAACTACCATGTATTTCCATTAAGTCCATCGCCCTGATTATGATTAGACACATGCAAATATATAAATAGTAATTGTTTACACAAATTAACAAAAAAATGCGATAAAAATTGAGCGCGTTTTTTAAACACGTGTGCCTTAATATTTTTAAATTATTAAGACTGCATGCGTTAGTGTTTACCATTTAAAATTTTTAAAATTCTTTGAAAGTCCTAAGTCCAACAGATATGAAAGTGGAATCGAAATTTTCTGCAATTCATGGCAATAAAATCTGAGCCAAATCTAACTCAAAAATTGTCATGTTAAAAAAAAAAAATGTTGCCGAAACAGGAAAAAGATGGCAAATTTTGGGCGTTAATTGTGAAACATTGGTGCAATATAAATTAATTCAAAGTATTGGCCATCATTAGCTATGACTGAACTGCTCATTTTTTGACGCCAAGAACGAATCAAGCCAATTTCGGATAGCCTGTTCTAAAGTAAAGCGAACTCCAGTGAGAGCGTTTTGCATCGATTGAAACAAATGGTAGTCGGACGGGGCAAGATTTGGACTATAAGGCGGATGAGGCAAAACTTCCCAACCACTATTTTCTAAATAGTTTATAACCGATATTTGAACATGTTGCCGAACGATGTCATGATGGAATATTACGGCTTCATGTCTGGTCGCATATTCCGGGCGTTTTTCGGCCAATGTTCGCTTCAAACGAATCAGTTGTATTCGGTACAGGTCCTCTGTGATCGGATCGTCTGGCCCGATTTCAGCAGCTCATAATAGATGGGGCCACCAAATACAGAGCATTACCTTGGCGCTATGGATATTCAGCTTTGGCGTTGACTTGGCTGGTTGGCCGGGCTTCACATACGATTTCTTGCGCTTCGGGTTGTCATAATGGATCAATTGTTCATCGCCAGCAATGATTCGATTCAAAAAGATGTCTTTTTATGGCGTTCAAGCAGCATTTCGGACATGCAAAATCAACGTCAACGTCTCTCGGCTTTAACTCCTGTGGTACCCAATTTCCTTGCTTTTGGATGAATCCTGCTGCTTGCAAACGTTTTGCTGCTTGAGTGACTCCCAATGATTTTACAAGTTCTTCTTGAGTTTGACAACAATCTTTATCAAGTAATGCCTCCAAGTCATCATCTTCGAACTTTTTTGGCTGACCTGGGCGGCATTTGTCTTCTGTATCAAAATTACCGCTTTTGAACCGCAAAAACCATTTCTCGCACATTGAAATCGATGGAACATATTCAGGATAAGCTTCGGTGAGCAACTGATGTGCTTCAGCTGCACTTTTTTTCAAATTGAAGAAGTAAAGCAAAACTTCCCGCAAATGATGCTTTGTTGGCACAAAATTCTACATTTTCGAAGCGAAATGGAGTTCTTACAGGGAGGGGGCAAAAGGGGAAAAATCTCCCCCTTAGCGGCCTGCCCAAACGACAGTGGCTAGAAACATGAAACGAGTGGACTTCAATACTAGACAAGTGAAAGGAAATGGAATGGAACCGGGAAACGAGTGGAATTGAAAACTACACAATAGGAACGAAATGCAATGTAAGGTTAACGAAATGGAATGGAGCGGGGAACGAGTGGAAGTGAAACATTAAAATTAGTACAGGAAATGGAGTAGCACGGGGAATGAGTAGAATTGAAACATTAAACAAATGGAATATAAGTTGAATGACCACTGGAGTTATATTCTTGAAACTTCGTATGGGACTCTACCCATAAAATAAACATCCACTGATGCGGTATTATATACAATTGAAAACTTTTACGGGGAGAGGCAAAAAGGGGAAAACAACCCAACTGATTTACCTGGGCAAAACCTTACCCCACTGAGGGGTTTTTCAATTTTGACGGAAAATACAATTATAAGGCAAATATATAAAATATTTGGGATATATGAGAAGTAGGAGACCCTTGTCTTTATCCTAGAATATACATAATCCCAATAAGATTTTTCTGTGGGACATTATGTCCCAATAACATTAAGTTATGATGTAAAAAACATTGCTGGTTCGTATGATACCTGTAGGGGCGAAAGGTTTAAGCCAGAATTGTGAAACTTAACATTAAAAAGTAATTTACAAAAAGGTTAAATAAATTTATTGAAAGAGAAAAAACTTAGAAAAAGAATGCAATTTTCTTCTACGTATATTTCGATATTCAAAACTACCGGTAACGAAGTATCGGGCTTTAACCTATAAATTTATAAAGTGGTAGAAGAAACCGATGCAGATAACTTTCTAACAGAATTTTTTAATTCATTTGAATCGCCAGGTCTACCTCCACATAAACTGGAATTAAATAAACTTTAAGATACGCCAACAACGTTGCTGATTTTGCCCGTTATTCTTATATACTTTACTTACCGACTCACTGACTCAATATGGCAGATCCCAAATTACTGGAGCTAGGAAGTTGAAATTTGATATGTAGGTTCCTTATCCGTCGGGCAAAAAAGAGGAAGTCTTCCTAGGGAGTTGAAATTTCGTAGAAAAGTTTCTTCTCCGGCGTAAATACTCGCTAGGACGAGATTTTTAGAAATTTCTACATGAATGGCAGAAAGGGGAAAGCATTCCGCTTGACGGCCTGCCCAAACGTCTTTGGCTAAAAGCCTAAAATTTTAAATATACTCACAATAAATTTGCCGGAAAACTTCCGTAGTTAATTAAAAAGTAAATCAATAAAGTTGTTTTAATGGATAAGTAGTAGGGTATTCAATTATTCGACATTTTATTTTAATCGATTAATCGTGCAAATAAGTATTCGGTTTTTTTCTTAACCGATTAATAAAATTTAAAAATGATACGATTAATCGAACAAACTTTTATGAAGGTTAGGTTGAATGGGAGCCCGCCAGAATGGCGGAGTCCATAAGGCACACTGCGATTCCCTCAATCTTCCCCACATCCACATGGAAAGAAATCCCAGGACCTGGGAAACCTAAAAACATCCCGATCCCCTCAAGAAGTTCTCGAGACTAGACAGAGAAATTTCGCGCAGACTGTGCAGGTTATCGAAGAACCAACTTCCCAGATATCTGACTCGCCGCTCGTTTAGTCTCGGACAGTCACAAAGCAGATGCTGCACTGTCTCCTCCTCGTCCTCACAGTCCCTACAGTAGAGCACCCATATGTGCAAGAGTGTTATTTTTCCAGCTCACCGCACATATTCCGATAGGTTGAGAGTAAAAAATAACATATGTGAAAAAATTAGATTTCTGCGGTGTAAACCGGCCAGGCCTCAAAATTATCCTCAAAAAGGTTCATGGATTTATACATCTATAACTCGTAAACTAGAAGCTTCTGGCGATTAAGTTACATAGCTGGTATTTACACAATGAAAAGGCAAACATTTTCTTTATACCAACTTATAACCAACCCTCTCATGACAGTTAGTGATGTTTTAAGCGGTAAACATAAAAATTTGTATAAAAACTAAACTTTGACTGTCTCTCATTTAATTTTGGACATATGCAAATACGTACACTCTTTATCATAAATAGGAAATTTTGCGTAGATTAAAAGCAAAAAAAGCTGCTTTAAAATATTTTGTACATTGTATGACAGAAAGTTCAAAAACTGAGTTGATTCTGAGTTATAGATTCATTACATATGTGCACTAGTAAACCATGTGAATCTTCCATTTTAGGTATAGGATGTGTTCAGCGAACTTATGTAAAACACTACGAGGTATATTTTTGTGGAAATATTTAAACTTCTTACTCTTCAATAAAAGGAACTTTTTTGGCCCCATTTTAAATAGGGACAAAAAAGATCCTTAAGTTAAAGACTAAGAGGGTTAAAATGTTCCACAGAAATGTTCCTCGTAGTGTTGTACATAAGTTCGCTGAATATATCCTATACCTAGAATAGAAGACTCACATGGTTTCCTCCTAAAACCCACGTTTGTGGGGCATTTGAGCGCCAATTCTAAATAAATACAAAATTAACCCTTAAACACATTTTAAGTTTTGACTTATTTCTGGCACTGACTTATATTAGAATCACATTTACATTAGAATTTCATGACAAATATTTGTGTGGAACATTTTTATTTTTAAAAGGGAGTTTTTGTCCCCTTTTTAAGAAGGGACATAAACGACCCGTAAGTTGAAGAGTTAGAGGGTTAAAATGTTCCGCAAAAATATTTGTCATGATATTCTACTATAGAACTCTGAAGGCATCAAAGGTTAAAATTTAGGTTCAATGACAGTAATAAGTCAAAACTTAAAATGTGTTTAAAGCCAGATTCACAATGATGGAGTACTCCACTCTGCAGAATGGAGTGTACTAAAATAGAGATAGCATGATACAAAAAATATGTAAGTGCGAAAAAGAAAGCAACAAAATCCACTCTGCAGAGTGGAGTACTCCATCATTGTGAATCTGGCTTAAGAGTTAATTTCATGCTTATTCAAAATTGGCGCCCAATAGAGCACCCATATGTTCAAAAGTGTTATTTTTCCCTCCCCATGCACTTTCCAATAGATTGGAAATAAAAAATAATATCCCCGCTAAAATTGATACTTTTGGATTAATACAGGTCAGTCACCCGCGGCTTTTAGCCCGAAAAATGGACTAAAATTAGTTCAACACTTCTTTGCGCTACAACTCTTAAAGTAAAGCTTTCGGCAATTACAGTCGGATTTTAAATTATATTATATATCGAATTTTTTGCCTCGAAGAGACCAGTGGTTTGCTATAAAGGAAAAATCCACTGAAAAAAATTAAAATGGTGACCCCTACCGTCGGGGTCACCATCATGGAATTATCGTAAAATTTCGTGTGTAGAATTTGAAAGTACTCGGAGATATTTGTGTGTTCTTACTAGAATCTCCGAGTAATTTCAAACTCAACTTACCAAGGGTATGGCCGCATTGTAATGGCCCACAAACCAATATACTTCGTAAGTACACACAAGTATAATAGCATGTAAGTTAGACAAAATTTTTGGAAAATTTCAAATATTTTAAATTTTATATACATTTGTTATACACACGTATCCCACATCGTAAGTACACACAATGTGAAGTACACGAAACTGATTACATTGTGTGGACTTACATGTTTTTCTAAAGGGTTGACCTTCATTCTTGCCTAAGGAAATCGTCAGGGGACGACGTTTTTAGAATTTATAGAAATATTTGTTAAGTTAAATTACAAACTCAATGAGAATTTCATGTTCTCGTCTAGGAGCGTTATTAAACATTTAAAATATCAAAGGAAAAACAAAAACAACAACAAAAATTTTACCACAATTTGCATTGTCATCTTCCAATATATTTTTTTTTTTTCGAAAAGTTCATAGGACGTAGAAAAATTTATTAAAATTTTAAATTTTTTCTTGAATAAATAACGAGTGCCAGAAGCTCTGAAAAGTAGCACGGAATATAGAAGTTAATAATGCTAATTCACCGTCAATAGATCTGTCACCATTTCATCCATAGAGTTGTTTAAGGAAGTAACTTTTCGAAATTGAGAAAGTAAAATATTTATTATTTTTTTGTCGCGATGTGTAATCTTATCTTATTTGTATACTTGCAAAAATACTAAATTTCTTATTTTACTTTAATTTACAGTGGCAATTTTTGTTCCATTGGTTTGTTCGCTGCCCAAAGATGCACCATGTGATCATAATTGTGAATTACAAGATTACAAGCCTGTCTGTGGAACAGATGATAAAGGTGATACCAAGACATTTAATAATTGGTGTATATTAAAAACAGAAAATTGTCTACGTGGTACAAGTAAGTGAAACATTAACTACACTCAAAGAAAAGGATTTATCATATTTATGAAATTATTTTATCAATTTCCGTCCAATGAAACAATACATAATAATTTTAAAAAGTTTCTTAAAACGAAAATTTATAAAATATTTTATAAATGTGATGAAGCTTTAAATAAAATATATGCATAATATCTACAAATAATTCTTTCTTAACCGAAATATTTGCTTCTTTTTTGTCAGATTATCAAAAAACCGCAGATGGAGAATGTCCCTAAAGATGCTTTATACATAAATATTTTTTTTTATAATTTTAAAATTTAATTCCTATTTATACAATTATAATTTACATAGCTTTTAAATTATTATCATATCAAAAGAGATCTATTTTTTTTTTTCATCATCTACTATTTAACTAATGTAACAATTAAAATTTAAATAATTCTACCATGATTTCTGTAGTTTAGAACAAAACAAGATATTAGAAAATTTATAAAGAAGCAGATAAAAAAAATGTTCTAAATATTGGCTTATTTTACAAAAATGTAGTGTGTGTGGTATTTGAATGCTATTTTTAAGAATCATAATGTTTCATTATGTTTATTACTTTGTATTTTAATTTTAAATTAAAAACGAATTTAATTAAAAAAATAGTAAGAAAATAAAATAAAGAAAATCAAACATAGACATTTATTGTGTTCGTTTTATTGAAATTCTTACTACTTTTACTACCCAGCAAAAAAAAAAAAGAGATGCCAAAGTAGTAGAACAAGCACTATAGTTAATGATATAGATGTATTTCTTTTTTAACAGAAACACTAATGTTCTTAACATTGAGTTGTCATAGGAGAGGAATACTCCCACTTCAACATTTCTTCAGTACTTTTTAAACGAGTGCAAAGGAAACTCTTTTTCATCAATTTAAAGTTAAAAAAAATTCTTTCATTTTTCAACATTTTTTATTGCCGCCGCCGGATATCGAACCTACGATGTCAAAATTGCTAGTCTAGCTCTCTACCGCTGAGCTATTCTTTGATATGAATGTTGACTGACATAAAAACACCACTTTGTTATTGCGCGATTCAATAAAAGTACTTATTAAACGAGTGCAAAAGGTGTACTGCAGTTCAGTATTGTTTCAAGTACTACTTTCATTTGCATAAAAATAAATTTTTGATAAATATTTTTATATATAGTTTAAAATTAAAATGAAAAAAATTAAGAATACCCAGCCAGCAAACAAGCCCAAAAATGAATCAAAAAAAAGCTCAAAAAATATTACTAAAAATTCAATTTTTTCTATCCTATATTCATCCAAAAAAAGCCTTCTTTTTGATTCAAAAATGACTCATAAAAAGATTTAAAAAAATTCGAAAGGCTCAAAAATTAATAATTTTTTGGAGCCTTTTTTGAATTGTTCACAAAATATTCAAATTTGTTTGCAGTTCTGAGTCATTTCTGAACCATCTTTTGGATTTAATAATTAGGCGCAAATTTTTGTGTCTTTTATGATTCATTTTCGTTCAAAATATGAGCAATTTTCGACAAAAAATTTGAAAATTAAAAAAAAATGCGTTTTATTTGAATAAGTTTTGAATCATAGAATAAGAACCCTCAAAAAAGTATCCAAATTTTGCTGGCTGGGTATTGAATTGAAACAAATTAATTACAAATATTAAAAAAAGTAAATAAATAAAAAATAAAAAAAAGGTAAAAATATTGGTCCCGTCGGGAATTGAACCCGCGATCATCTGTTTGGAAATAAACTGTATCAAAATCACTTTTTAGGACCGCTTTTAGAGCAATTATGCTTTAGAAGCCACACTTAAGTAATTTTTTGGATGTAGCTCAGAATTACTTTTAGAAAAGCTCTAAAAAAAAATACTAACGGGTACTTTAGAAGTAACAAAAGAAGTGATTTTTTTGAAGTTGTTTAGAATTACTTCTAAAAATGGCAGTACAAATTCGTCAACGAATATTTTTGAAGTACTGAAAGAAGTTGTTTCGTAAGCATGACTTCCAATTTTTTTCGCTGGGTACGTTATTTTAGCAACTCCGAATAGGCTAATCTTTTTTTTTCGTTTGCATATAAAAATTAATAATATAAAATTTGGTGGTGATTGGATAATGAAATGAAGTATTTTCCTTTAGAAAAAACATTACAAATGGTAATGAAATCACAATAACGTAAAAAACACTAATTACAATTGATTAAAAAACCAATTATTTCTTAAAGAAAAATCCCAGTGACCGGATTCCATAGGACGATTTTAGTCTGACGATATCGTTTTGATGATGGTGTTGCTTCACGTAGCGGGAAATTTTGTAATCGTTTTTCGAAATTGTTAATTTTTTTTTCATAAGCACGAAATTATCGAAGTGATATCGTCAAAACTTCCACTCTTAATCATTGAAGTCAAATAAAAATTTTTAAAAAAAATCATATAATTCAACACTTTTGTTTCCACAACTTTTTTTTTGTAAAATTATGGTAAGCGAACACTGTTGCCAATTTAGCTAATTTCTTGTCAAATCTAGCGATATTTCAACACAGTTAAACATGATTTAGCTATTAGCGGCTATTTTCTAGCAAGTTTTTAGTTTTATTTAGCGATTTTTTTAGGAAAAAGTTGGCAACAATGCCCATCAGCTATTTAATTATTATCTTCGGATTGATATTCGAAACGATATGATAGTAATATGTGTATAGAAAGCTATCAGAAAACGATATCGATCAAACGACTCGTTTGGACGATCATTCAGATATATGAAAACGAGCAACGAGTTTGGCCGGGGAAGTTACAATACGAGTAGATATGTCATTAAGGATGTCATTAAATGTATTGAGTGGAACATTGTTCCAAATGGGAACGAAATGTTATTGAACGGGGAATGAGTGGAATTGAAACCCTTAACATAGGGAATGATATGGCATGGACGGGGAATTGGAACCATAAATACATTGAAGGAAATGGAATGTAACAGGGAAGAAAATTTTAATTTTTGGAGTTTGTCAATGTGTATTACTAAGTAAATTGGTAATAAAAAATAAGTCAGCCTATAGCCGTTTTATAAAAATAGCTGCCTCGGGATCTCCCCGGACCTGGCCTATTTGTAGTATATGTGTGAGTTAATGCTCGAAATTTTTGTAAAATTCAAACAAATACGACACTCCAATGAGACAAATGAGGTTAGTCCAGGAGGGTCTCTGAGAGATTAATTTTTATGAAACAGTCGCAGGGTGACTTTTTTTATCAATTTATGTGATAAAATTAATACACTCTGACAGAGTGTGTTATAGGAGTGTGTTAATACTCTAAAGGAAAACAAATATTGTCTATTTTGCCCTATATCGCTTAGTTTTTGAGACAGCGGCCATTAAAAAAAAATCGCCATTTTACAAAATGGCCAGTATCTCGAAAACTAAGCAAGATATTGGAAAAAGGACAACATTTCTGTAAAATTCAACCAAACACTCAAATAAAATAAGTGAGTTATGCCCGGAAAGAGTTCTGAGGGATTAATTTTTATAAAGCAGTCACAGGGTGATTTATTTTTTTCTTTTTTTTTCAATTTATGTGATAATATAAATTAATACACTCTGACAGAATGTGTGTTAATACTCCAAAGGAAAAAAAGGTGTTAGTTTTGCTCTATCTCGCTTAGTTTTCGAGATACTAGCTATTTAAAAAAAAAACGCCATTTTACAAAATAAGTAGCTCGAAAAATAAGCGGGATTTTTCAAAAAGGACAAAATTATGGGAGAGGGATTATTTTTTATGATAGAGTACCCTGAAACTCTTATTATTTATTTATTGTTTACTAATTTTTTTTGATAATATAAATTAAAACACTCCGGTAATGCAAATTTCGTCCCCTATTTTATTCCATTTTAATCCTTGTACTAAGTGCTAAAATTTTATTCGTATTTCTCGCATCGAAAAAGTCGCAAGCAATAAAATATATTTAAAAACAAATAAGCCAATAATGCACTACATGCAACTTATTCCTCTACCTAATTATTTATTTTATAAAACATAATGCATCCACAGTTATAAAATGTATAACGGCTAAAAGATTAACGACTAAAATTCTATTCAACTTTAGGATCTCATAAATCACCCTGTATAAAGCAGGATGACCATCAGACAACTGCAAATGCTGATTGCAAAACCATCATACGTAATGAACGCCCGAATAAGCACTCGTTTGCGTTCCAGCGCCGAATATACTCAAATACACATATTCGTTGCTGATTTTAAATCAATCAAACCAAGTTTATTTTTGTTGCATCTTTGATTTAATCATTGGTCGTTTTCATATCATTCATTTCATTTATATTCGTTCGGATCAACGACGATTATTTGTATATAGAATAATTCAGAAAAAACAAAAATGAACGCGTATGAGTGTATTCATAATTGAAACCAAATAAAACAAAAATAATTTCATAACAATAAAGAGGGGTTTACAGTATCAGATTTTGTAGAAACACATTTAATAAATGGTACAGTGTACATTAGACCATACCACCTTACAGGCAAAAAAAAGTGCGCCGTACACCCTCCAATATGAAGTATTTTTGCAAGGTAATTAAAAAAAAATAAAATTATTTTGGCTAACGTAGGGGTCGCCATTTTACATTTTTCGTTATATCTTTGGCATTAAAGTAAGATACATCGATGTTCTAAGGTCCATTGACCTCAAGTATCCCGTTCTAGTAGTTACCCACTAGATATCAGTTGCTACCACCCTAATGTACCATCTTAATGTCAGAAAATTAAAGCTCGCAAAAAATCATTAAACTTTTGCTAAGGAAGTTTTTCGATAAACCCAGCAGAAATTTTTTTTTTTTTTTGGTTGCCGAACGTAGGGGTCGCTTTTTAAATTTTTTTTCATTGGATTTTCCCTTTATAGCAAACACTGGTCTCCTCGAGGAAAAAAAAACCAATTTATCACACTTTAAAATCCGACTTTAAATGCCGAAGCTATAACGAAAAATTGAAAAAGGCGAACCTTCGACTGACGACTCAAACTGATCCGAACTACACCTTCAGCAGCATGATAATGATTTAATTCAACATTGAGTATTGTTGAGTGATTAAATGTGAATAAGAATTTTAGTGTATGATTAAATCAAGAAAAAAGTTGATTTTGCAGTTCTCTGATGACCATGCATTTCTCGATGCGTAAATATTTCGCATTAGATACAGAAACGGGGTGCTGGTTACAAACAACACCCAGAAAACAGATTCAGTTCTGATAACCGCATTTGTAGCCAATCGCATGGTTCGGTTGTGGTAGCCGAATTTTTCAGTTGTGGCAACAGAAAACCAATTGAGACAGGACTAATTTGAGTATGGCAACAGAATGTCAGTGGCATCAAGAATAATTCGGTAGCCACAACCGAAAAATTCATTTGATGCAACTGAACCATTCGATTGGCAGCAAATATGGTTGTCAGCACCAAATCTATTTTCTGGGTGCATAAATGGAAATTAATATAATATTTTTAATGAGCCATCCCCGATTTCAGAGAATTTTCTCCATTTTTACGTTTTTCGAAAACTTTATCTGCCAATGGTAATTATTTTCTTTTAATTGATGCATTATCAATGGTAATGAATTTTAAAACCATTGTCATTATTCAATGATATCAAATTCTTAAATCATTAATATTAATTACCCTCTGCCCTCACTAATTACAAAAAATGTTAATGAAAATAATTTCATTAAAATTTTTTATTTTATCTAATTTTTATTTTATCTACTTTTAAAAATTATATATTTTTAAAAATTGAAAAATTAAAAAAAAATATTTGATTTAAACAAATTAATTACAAATATTAAAAAACAAAAAAATTTTATAAAATTAAAAAAAAGTAAATCATCCTAATTTCAGCAAAAGGTAATTTCAGCAAAAGGTTTGCTGAAAATCAGCGAGCTGATTTTTACCAAAAAACTAGTAATCTTCAGCAAAAGTTTTGCTAACACTTAGTCGACTGCAAATGAAAAACATCCTTGCTAAAATCACTAAACTTTTTGCTTAATATTAGTAAACTGGAAAAAACTCAAAAAACTTGTAGCGAAATTTTACTTTAGTTAATTTTTTAGTTTTTCTTTTTTTGTCATTTCCGTTTCCAGGCAAGCTGCGACATCTACATATATCTATCTTGTCTATCTGGTTGTCGTCCACGCTATGCATGCGGTTATCAGCACAATTTTTATAGCAAAATAAATTAGTAAAACATTAGTTCAAAATTAGTTTAGTGCTAAAAAAATATAACGTTTTATTAATTTTTCTACTAACTTATTTTTTTGAGTGTACTTCTTATTCGTAGTCGGTACTAGTTATTTACTTCAACATCCATCAAAATTATAAATTGTGTTCCAAGAAAAATCGAACATTTTACTAATATAGTTAACATTTCTTTTTAAGAAGTGCTCATTACAGGGTTAAACGTGAGTTCAATATGACAAAAATTAAAGCATAATATTAGGAGGCATCAATATTAAGTGTTTATCAACAAATTAAATGCTGTTATATTTTTATTATTAAAATAAGTTACAAGTAAATACAATTAACAAATGCTTCACATTGCTCCGTTAAAATTCAACGAATAGTTTGAAAATTAAAATCAAATTCGCTACTTAAAGTCCCAATTGTAACACTATAAAAAAAACAATGCCTCAATTGTTTTGTTTCTAAAGTATGATACACAGATAAAGCAATATAGTGGGATCTAATTATTTCCAACCAACAATATGATGAAATTTGATATGGATGAAGTCTATTGATAGAAGATATTTTATTTAAATTTGGTACACTTATTTACATGGGCCCAAGGAAAAATCCATTTAATTTTCTTAGAATCGGTCCATGCTTAGACTTATTTATCGTGCAGAGGTGCCCCAAAAATTGGGCTAATATGCTTATTCGTACACTACAGATCACATACAGTCACGAACCAAAAAATAGGGTCACTAATATATTTCATACATTCCCAGTGTAGAAACGGTAATGACATATCATTATTTTTTGGACTACCAGTAATGACACCCACTTACCTTCTGCATCATTTCAAAACATATAATAATGAGTTACTGATAATGACTTATTTTTCTCATTATTTCAAATAGAAAATAATTTTATAGATTTTTTTTTAAATCTATTTTTAGACTCAATAATAATAGACTGGTAAGGATATATGTAACCACATACTTTTTGATTTTTTGTATGTTGGCGAGTAAGCTTACTTGGGTGCAGCAGGTCAATTATGTTTTTATCTATTAAATATTACATGTCGATATAGCTATTGACTGGCAATCTGTAGACCCAGGTTCGATTCCCGCACCAGAAAATTTTATTTAAAAAAAAAAAATATAATAAAAAATATTTTTTTTTATATAATTTATTTTTTTGAAAATCTGTTTTTAAACTCATTATTTTTGTCAGTACTGGTAAGCATATAGGTAACGATATATTTTTTGATTTTTCGTATGCTGGTGTGTAACCATAACTCATTATTTTTCGGGACATCGCCATATAAAGCTAATAAGAAATGTAGTAGCAAAAGTAACTAGTTACCATTACCAAGTATGTAGTTACATAACCACATATCTGATAATGATTTTCTACACTGTGTTTCTTTATATTTTGGGCAATTTTTAAGTAAGATTGCGAATATATTTTGTCGAAAATTATTGTTAATATATCGCGTTTTAAAAATGCTGATTTGCCAACGCTTCAAAAATATATTGAATTCGGTACATTTCTTTAATTGTATAAAGTTGTGAATGATGGGGGCTGACAATAGGGTCAATATTAAAAACATTAAACAATTTTCCTTTTACGTCAAAAATATTAGTGAAAATATTTTTTTGTTTAAGAGTCTCATAATGTCAAATGTAAAAAATTTTTTTTTTTTATAAATTTTAAACTATGAGAGTCGTCCTGTATTAAGTATGGTAGAATTTTATTTTTGATGTGAGAAACTTCTTACATACGTACCCTACGGGGAATGTGGGGTCAATTGCCCTCCAGGGACCTATCCCGTGACCGGTCAACCGAAGGCATATTACTAAATTAGTACAAATATGTACAAAAGGGCATGAATTAATTTTCTAAGTATTTTCCGATCCGTTACTTTCACTGTTGCTTTTAAAAAACGTGACCGATACCGAAATAAAAAATAAAATTCGCGGCATATTTTTTAAAATATTTTTTTTATTTATTTTACTCTTTTATTTATTTTGAACTTTATTTTTTACGATTTGCTTATTTTAGCTCTTATTTTATAATTTTTTGCTAAAAAATTTTAAGTTTTGTATTTTCAACGTTTTTTAATGTTAAAGCTGTATTAGTTTTAACAATTGGTATTTCATTTAATTTTCTTTTTAACTTAAGGGCAATTTTTTAAATTTTTATTTATATTATCAGAGTTTTTGAGGTAATTTTCTAATTTTTAATTGATTTTTTAATTTAATTATGGCCAACGCAAAAAACGAGTCAACTGCCATTAAAGGACCTAACCCGTGACCGGTCAATAGGGGGCATACTGAAGGCACTTCCACTATATTTGTGTATGTGTTAGTGTTGTTTTCTTTTCTATTTTTTTCTTTTCCATTTTTTTTATTTGCTTGTAGTGTTTGTTTTTTCTTTTTCTTTTTTATCTGAACAGAAACGAAAAATATATAACTTTACCATCAGCCAGCCATCACGCATAAGCAGCATTAGCTCAGACGGTAGAGCGTTTGCCTTACAAGCAGGGGGTTGTGTTATCGAGCCCTACTTCGACTTCAAGTAGATTATTTTTAATTCTTAATTTTTTATTAGTTTATTTGAAAAGCTATTTTTAGACACACCACATTACTGCCACAAGGTGTCTAAAATGTGGCAATTGGTCATTTCCAATGACAACGCCATGTTAAAGTGATATGTCTCTTTCAAAGAAAAAGACCGATCAACGACCGGTCTCCGCCCCCTTGGGACCTATTCTGCGTGTCATCTGGGACCGGTCCCTTTCCCCGTAGGGTAGTTATAGAACAACGGTACTAGTCAAAGATAATTCAGTAGTTTAAAAACCATAAAATACGAGTAGTTCAAGATCTTTACAATAATCGTAAAGGAACAAATTGTAAAAAATAGTTTGCAGAGTTGCCAAATATTTATGAAAAATAAATTTTTGACCTTTTAAGAAGGGAATTTTTTCAAAAATTATTTAACCCTTTGACGACCAATGGTTGATATGTGTCCCATTTTTATTTTTTGTTATAAAGGGTTTTTCAATAAGAGCGCTACAAAAGTTTTTTTAAATAAAACAAAAACGGTTTTGGATATCAATGAAATTCTTTATTCCTGTGAAAGTACGTTCGATGCCATTATGTATGGAAATCGATCTCTTTTGCATGGCCACCACGGGCACGCTTGCAGAAGTCCAGATGCTGAACCCAATTTTCGACGGTTTTCAAGCATAAATTGGACGATACTGCTGCAATTTCACGTTCGATATTCGTACGAAGTTCATCAATCGTCGCTGGCTTGTTGGCATAGACCATAATTTTGACGTAGCCCCACAGGAAATAGTCCAACGGCGTCAAATCGCACGACCGAGGCGGCCAATCGACTGGACCATTTCGTGAGATAACACGTTCTCCAAACTTGGTTTGCAATAAATTGATTGTGACATTCGCTGTGTGGCTTGTGGCGCCGTCCTGTTGGAACCACATGTCCTCCAAGTCCATATCATCCAATTGGGGCCAAAAATATTCGGTTATCATTGAACGGTAGCGATTCCATTCACAGTAACGTGCCGGTCTTGATCATCACGGAAGAAGTACGGCCCAATGACGCCGCCGGCCCATAAACCGCACCAAAACGTAATTTTTTCGGGATGCAATGATGACTCATGGAGTACGTGTGGATTGCTGTCTGACCAATAACGCATATTTTGTTTATTGACGAAGCCATTCAGCCAGAAATGAGCCTCATCGCTGAAGATGATTTTTCGATGAAAATCCGAATCATTTTCAAGTTGTTGCTCAGCCCAATTCACGAACATACGACGCTTCTGGTGGCCAAGCGGCTTCAGTTCTTACGTCAATTTCATCTTGTAAGGATGTAGGCCAAGATCTTTTCGCAAAATTCGCCACAACGACGTCACAGAGATGCCCAACTCTTGAGAACGACGTGTGAGAGACACATTTTGGCTTTCTTCAACTGAAGCCTCAGCGGCAGCAATATTCTCGACACTACGGGCACTTCTTTGTCTCACTGGCACGGGAACATTTTGTACTGTGCCTGTGGATTCAAATTTTTCCACTAGACGCTCAATTGTTGATCTGCTAGGACGATTATGACGACCATAAATTGGACATAGCGCTCTTAACGTTGATGCCACTGACTCCGAATGTCGGTAGTAAATTTTAATAATTTCGACTCGTTGTTGGCTCGTATATCTTTCCACCATGAAATGGCAAACCTTACTGAAGAGAAATGTCAAAAGAGTGGCAAGAAATATGGCGTCGTTTGATGTCCCTGTCTTTCTACTTTTGTAGCGTCCCTGTTGAAAAACCCTGTATTTTCCATATTTTCAAAACGATTTTTTTAAACTGACTTTTATTAATAGAGGAGAGTTTTTGCTTTCAGATTATACCAAATAATTGGCCCCATATGTTCTTAGCGCCTAATTAATTGACTCCAACTTCTGAAAAATTAGTTTTTTTGTTCATCTTTTTTCGATGTCATTTATTCAGATGTTATTGGTTTTGCAAGACCAAAATTTTGATATAGCATGGACCTGTGCTTCCTGTTTTCCGAAATACCAAAATATTGGGAACAGTTTTGTTTTCTTGCCTACAGGGCGCAATTTCACCATGGGACATATGTGTCCCATTGGTCGTCAAAGGTAAACAAAAAAGAAGTTTTATAGTTTTATTTTTTTCATTAAATTAAACAAAAAATTAATAAATTTAAATAAACTCTTCATTAACCAAACATAAAAAAGACTTAGGAAAAAGATATTTGTTTGAAATATATGTATATATATCGTCGCCTACAATACAGAAGGGCTTAACAACAAAAAATTCAAAATCAAGTTTTTGATTGATTATGATGCACTATACTAAATACATGTCCCTAGAAAAATTTATGATGTGCAATAAAATAGAGCCATCCAAGTTTTTTCTAATTTTATTCTCGTTGCATTTATTTTTAAAGATCAAAATAGTGGATAAATTCACCCAAAAATGCGAGGAGATAGTTCAGAAAATTATGTAGAATTTTAACGTGACGTCGGTTTTTTTCATTTTGTTACTTGTTTTAAGGAGGCGTGGCTTTTATTGAAAAATAAGCGATATCGACCTTCTATCAAATTACATAGTAAAATTTAGCGAGCACTGATCGGATATATACAAACTGTATATTTTTGGAAATTCTATAAAATTTCGTTAAATCCTGCATTATCTTTATCCACAAATGGTCTCCAGACTTAAAATGCCAGTGCCTTAAACATGACCAGATTTTTCTTTGTTTTCAGCGATTTTAAAATAAAGTTAACAACAGAAATAAATCTATAGTCAAGAGAAGAAATATATCCTTTAATTCCAAAATATGTGTAATTCTACAATGTTTTTTGCTTCTCCTCTAAAAAGATAAAAAGTGTTGTTACGCCCTTTTGCAATTTAGGTGACGATATATCGATTGACTTTCGTTTGGTTTCACTCATAGCTCTTCCAAATGATGAATTGTAATTATTCTAAATTGGTTGAATTCTAATGCTCGATCATATGATGGATCGTGATGGCTTGGTTGCTGAACATTGTTTGTGAAATCCGAATTTCTTTAAATCGTGGCCGAACTACTGCCAATAGGCAGAGTATACTGGTGATGTTAATTGGTGGGTTTCATCATTTTCATATGCGTTAAGCAATTCTATAACTTCATCATCTGCTGCATAAAATCGACGTTGATTATTTCTTTTCTTCTTGCAGTTATATATTACAACGTGCAACATTTTCACATTTTGCTCTCACCCATGGAGGAATCAAAATATGTGTGAAGGTAGACACCATTTATAGAAGAACTGCATATCCATCACGTCAGATGTCCTTTTTAAAGGACTTCGATATACTAATGCATACTAAAATGGCAATATAAATATATTTTTTTCACTTCTCTCCAAAATGGACATCAAACAAGAAAGGATAATCTCCCCAGTTCAGTGATAATATAAATTTTGTCAAAAAATGACGAAGAAAATATTTTTTTAAATTTTCAGTAGAAAAAAAAGAAAAGCTTTTTTAAAATGTAGAAATTCTCCTCTTTCATTTGATCCCCATATCAGCATCATGGAACGTACAAAATGTCCTCAAAAACAGTTTGCCAAAAACCATGCGCTGAAAATTTAAAGTCCTTTTTTAAGGACTACTATAGTCATCATAAAAAATTTAGTACGCATTTTTACTACACATGGTTTCTTTTTTCACTTGCTAATCGATTTTTCCGAATGAGCAAAGTTATTTTGAAAAAACGTTAGAACACTCGACTTTAAGCACAAAACGCGATATGCAAACTACTTCGCATGATAAGAAAAACAAAACAACTAGTAATCGACACTCTATGTAAAAATTTACAACAACAACAAAACCAAAAATGCAACTATTTCTTCAAAAACTATAACAAAACACACTATACTCGATACGAGCAGAGTTAGTTAGTTGTTCACAAATTTTTACCGTTGACGACCAATGGGATATATAAGTCCCATGGATTTTTTCGATGAAGGAGTTGAAAAAAAATATTTTTGGCGACACTTTTGTTTAGAAATGTTGGATCGATTATCACGAATCCGCAAAAAAAATAAAAACTTTCCAGCAGTTTATTTTCGGTCGTCAAAGGGTTAACAATATAAAGAACATAAGATCATAATTACCACAATTTGCTTTGTCATCTTACAAAATACTGTTCTATTATTTTGACAGAACTCGTACAGTACAAGGGATTTTATATAGACAGACGGGCATTGCTAGATCAATTTAGCAAGTGATTCTGCGTCGAATGGATTTATGCCAATACCCAGGAAAAAAAGTGAGGAAAATAAATAGTTAAAGCACTGCAACTGTTACATAAGGAGTTGTTCTTTTTCGGGTTTTTCACCGATGTATTTAACATTTACTTGTCATAGGAAGGAATTTGTTCGTTTTAAAAACAAAGTATGTATACTTGAACGAATGATAAGGAAGTTCTTTTTCAGTTCTTTTTATTTTAATTTAATTAAAAAAAAAAGAAAATCATCAAGCAGCGTGTGTGGTTTGAACCAAGACTTGTTGTCATTTCAAGCAGACGCTCTACCCCTTGTGCTATCGCTTCTTGTACATTAGACCGTACCTCAAAAAAAAGTTCGTCGTACACCCTCCAATATCAAGTATTTTTGCAAGGCAATTTCAAAAAAAATTCGTTATAGCTTCGGCATTTAAAGTTGGATTTTAAAGTGTGATATATCGATTTTTTTTGCCTCGGGAAGACCAGTATTTTGCTATAAAGGAAAAGTCCAATGAAAAATAATTTAAAAAGGCGACACCTACACTGATAATAATCCATGCATAAAATTACGAAAAAATGTCAAAATAACAAAAAAAATTTTAAAATATACGAAAAATGGTTTATTTTACGAAAGTTTTTGTTGTTTTGACATTAATTTCGTATTTTTATGCATGGATTATTTTGTGTGTACGTTCGGCAACCAATATATAAAAAAAAATTCTACTGAGTTTATCGAAAAACTTTCTTAGCAAAAGTTTAATCATTTTTTGCGAGCTTTAATTTTCTGACATTAGGGTGGTAGCAACTGAGATCTGGTGGGTAACTACTAGAACGGGATAGTTCAGCTCAATGGCCCTTAGATCAAAGCACTGGTCTCCTCGAGAGAAAAACATCGATGTATCATATTTTAAGATCCGACTGTAAATGCCAAAGATATAACGATGAATGTAAAATGGCGACCCCTACGTTCGGCAAAAAAAATAAATTTTTTTGAAACCTCCTTGCAAAAATACTTCATATTGGAGGGTGTATGGAGCATGCCTATTGTACATGAGACATGACTTTTAGCAGTATTGTTCAGTAAATTGTTGTTATCTTCCTTTTGTTAATTTTTTATTAACAAAAATATATAACATATTGGAAAAATATATAAAGTTGTTTTTTTAAAGTGTTATTTTTTTATAAAAAAATAATACACTCATAGAAAGAAATAAAGCTGTAAAAATAGGAGAAAAAGCTACTAAAAATTATGTAATTAAAAATGACATTGCAAAAAAACTTGCTGATATTAGCAGATTTTTTTTCCTAAATAATAGTAAGATAAGAACAGGAGAAATAAAACTGCTAAATTTACAAAATTTTAGTTACATTTAAGTTAATTTTTAAATAGTTTTTTCTGCAAGGTAATTTTTAACTTATTTTTAGTAGTTCTAATTAAAATGTTTACAGCATTTTTCTTTTTCTGTTAGTGTAATAATAAATATATTTCATAAAAATTTGATCAAAATGGATTTAAATTACAATTTTTTAAATACAAACAAAATTGTAATATTTACTTTTTGGTATTTAAAAAAAATATTTGATGAATTACATTTTTATTTAGAATTTTTACATTTCCATAAAATTTCATTAAAAATTAATAGAAAATTTAAAAAAAAAAATTAAATCGTTTCAAAAATTAATTGAGTGTACGAAAATAAAAAAAAATAAAAATTTTACATTGAAAACTGCAAAAAATTATTAATTGTGTAAAAAAAGTTACAAAAATTTTTTCCGACCTGGTAGGATTCGAACCCGCAACCCTCTGATTTCTGTGCCAGCACGTTCCTGTGAAACCCCCATACAAAATATTAACTTGTTATCACCCATGAAGAAGAACTTCTGAGTAGCATATATTTATTGCAACATTAGATGTTGTTTAAAACCCATTCCTAAGGGAGTAATTCTTTGTGATGTAATGAAGGAAGTGATTCACTTAGAAGTCATTCCATTTATTTTTGCTGGGTAGTGACTAGCAGGAACTTGATTTTTTATACCATTGGAAATTTCTGACTGAGTAGTTGTATGTGTTTGCAAAAGTTTGGAAACGGTTTATTTATAAGTCTGGTGTTTGTATGGGCGCCACAAAAATGTTTTGTAAAAATTCCTAGAATTGTTGTAGAAACACGAATTTCATATTTATTTAGTTGATTTTAATAAAAATTATGACTAAACATAGACAAATAAATAAACAATCGAAATATTTTAAACAAGAAGCTAAAAAATTAAAAAAAAAAAACTTTTTAAACAATGTCGTACACTCAAAATAATAAATTAGCAAAAGATGTATCATTTGAATTATTTAAATAGATTAAGTTATTGTAATCTACCCACTCCTGTACCCTGAGTATACTGAGTTTCAGCCGATGATGTCCAGAAGTAAACTTTTATTTTTTTTTACGCTGTACAGTGTTATCAAATAAATTGTATGTACAAATTCGGAAACTAAAAACTAACAGCGGTATTCAAAATGAAAATTTAGCATAGAGTTAACATGAGTTTTATTCATAATACTGTTATTAAACTCATTCTATTGTTGTTGCTAAATTCCTTCTAAGTATCTGTTATCAAACGCAAAAAAAACAAAAAATTCCATTCACAATAATAAAAAAGCCTTGTATTTTCAAACACAGGGTTGGTCTTAATCGGTGTGCTAAGAAATCATTTTGAATAAACTCTATGCTAACAATTTGCTTGGCTTAAAAAACATTTTAGTTAACAGCTCGTTGTGGTCGATGTATAAGAAGCTACTAACTTTTCATTTTGAATACGGGGGTAAAAGTTTGACGTGTAAAGTTTCAAGACCCCAAAACACTGGAAAAACTACACACAGGAAAAAGATTGGTTGGAATTCCATTAAACCCATCAAAATTGATTTGCTAGGAAGTTATTTTATTTGGAATTACCTAAAATCGAGGCTAATCCAGAAATTTTATATTAAGAATTAAAAATATGGAAATTAATTAACAAAACAATCCTATTACCCAATTATTGGTATTTTAAATTTGGCTGGTTTTACCAAATCAGACAATTCATATACGAAAGTACAAAATTCTCGTCCCGTTGAATTTTTGTACCTTATGTAAATGTCTCGGTTTGTGTATTCAAGCTATCATTTTCTTATTGCGGACTATATCCGAAAAAACAATTTTTATATTTTTTAATGAAAAAATTAAAATAATTGTAACTACTTTTATTTTAAATTCCAAAACTGTTAAACTTTTCACTTATTTTGAGTGTAGATTAATACGAGTACAAATGCCCTCTGGCTTTAAAAATTTTCGAGAACAGGAATTAAATTTTTTATTTGCGTGTCGAAATAAAAATTTTAACAAATCATTAATATTAGGTAATTAATTGAATGCATAAATAAATACAATAGTATAAAATGGTATGCATGCATTAATTTTATTTGTTTGTTTTTAAATAAATCAAACTGGTTTTTTAAAGAAAGGAATATTAAATAATACTAATAACAAAATAAACAAACTGTCATATGATGACAGTGATTTCTAAGAAGTAATGTGAAAATATCAAAGCTTAAAAGAGTTAAATCTTTAATTCACATTTTTTTAATGAATTAAGTTTAACAAAAATTTCGATCCGTAATATTATTGTTATATGTAGAAGGAATTTAAAAGCTTAATTCTCGAAAATCTTTAAATTTTATAAATGTATTCTTTAATTCAATTAATAAAAACTCAGCACAAATAGATGCCAAAGCAGTAGACAAAGCACTGTAATTAATGATTTTAACATTGAGTTGTCATAGAAGAGGAGTACCTACTCCCAATTCAAAATTGTTTCGGTACTTTTTGAACTACACCTTTTGCAACTGTAATTCAGAAAATATCAATTGAAATTCAGAATTTCCATTTGAAATTCAGAAAATATCAATTGAAATTCAGAATTTCCATTTGAAATTCAGAAAACATCAATTGAAATTCAGAATTTCCATTTGAAATTCAGAAAACATCAATTGAAATTCAGATTTTCCATTTGAAATTCAGAAAATATCAATTGAAATTCAGAAAATATCATTTGAAATTCAGAAAATATCAATTGAAATTCAGAAAATATCATTTGAAATTCAGAAAATATCATTTGAAATTCAGAAAATATCAATTATTATTCAGAAAACATCAATTGAAATTTAGAAAATATCAATTGAAATTCAGAAAATATCAATTGAAATTCAGAAATCGTCATTTGAAATTCAGAAAATATCAATTGAAATTCAGAAACCGTCATTTGAAATTCAGAAAATATCAATTGAAATTCAGAAAATATCATTTGAAATTCAGAAAATGTCAATTGAAATTCAGAAAATATCATTTGAAATTCAGAAAATATGATTTGAAATTTAGAAAATGTCATTTGAAATTCAGAAAATATCAATTGATATTCAGAAAACATCAATTGAAATAATAATTGATATTTTCTGAATTTCAAATGATATTTTCTGAATTTCAAATGATATTTTCTGAATTTCAATTGATATTTTCTGAATTTCAAATGATATTTTCTGAATTTCAATTGATATTTTCTGAATTTCAAATGGAAAATCTGAATTTCAATTGATGTTTTCTGAATTTCAAATGGAAATTCTGAATTTCAATTGATGTTTTCTGAATTTCAAATGGAAATTCTGAATTTCAATTGATATTTTCTGAATTTCAATTGATATTTTCTGAATTACAATTGCAAAAGGTGTAGTGCAAACGAATCTCTTTTTCATCAATTAAAAAATTAACAACAATTTTTAGGAAAAAAAGGATTATATTTTTACAATTATGTTTTATTGCTGCTACCGGGTATGGTACTTGCGACCTCAAGATTTCTAGTCTAGCTCTCTTCCGCTGAGCTAATCTTTGATATGAAAGTTGGCTGGCATAAAAACAACCCCTTGCCATTACAAGATATTGTGTCTTATTCTCTTCAATAACGTACTTGTTAAACAAGTGCAAAAGTTGCACTGCAATTCAGTTTTTTTTTTTTTTTGGTTCAAAAATGTAGAAAAACAATTTTTCATCATTTTTATTTTTAAAAATTTAAAAATAAAAGCGATTTTAAACATATATGGGTGAAATCAAAAAATTTGATAAATTTTTGGGCCAAATTTGTGAGAAGCAAAAAGTGTTAATATTTCGGTTTTTTCTTAATGGAATCAGTAAGTTAAGTTTAGTCATTATAAACCTAATTGCAAAAAATTTCTTCTACAAGTTGTCGCAATAACTTTTTTTGCACAATTTTAATTTTTTTTTGTTGTAACGGAGTTTACATTTCTGCAAGCAAAAGATATAACAAAAAAAAAATGCGTACGAATTTTCTTCAATTTATTAGTTTTTCGTATTTGGGTTTTCAACTTGATTTCCAATGATATATAATTTGTGTTTATCAAATTGGCGGTTTCGCGAATAAAAATACAATTCATTCCGAGAAAAAAATTTTTATTTTTTTTTAATTTTGTATATTTGGTCCATTTAAATGCTTTTCAAAAATATAAAATTTTTTTAAATCCAAACAGCGGTTGCGCAGTTACAAAATAATATACTGAAAACATAACATTTCACGATCAAAAAATTCTTAAATTGTGTGAAACAAATTTAATTTGTCAAACTAATGTCAGTAATGACTCGAAATATCGATTCAAAACCAATGAAATGCAAAATCAATCGTTTTTCGCTCCAGCAGCTTAGGGTAAAAAACTGATAACTTATTTTGATTTGACGCAAAATCATTAGTTGAATCGTCTTTTGACGCATATATATTAGTTGAATCACCTCTGTTTATGGTTATTTTAAAATATTTTAAACATTTATCTAGATTTATTTGAATGAAACCTGATGCAAACAATTGTGGTTACGGAGTTTACAGTTACGGAGTTTACATTTGGTTACTTTTTTCGTTTTCTTTCAGAAACGCTTTGTCAGAATTTTTTTTCTGAAACAAAATCGCATGATGCCTACAAGGTGAATCCAAATATGACATTGTTTTTCTTACTCGTTAAATAGGAACGGAGTTTACAACATTTTTCAAATCTTATTAAAGACATCCTTTTTCATCTCGAGAATGAGATGTCTGTTATACTGGATGATTACTTACAGTCCAACGATCATTTGAGTATAAATAACATTATACTTTTCGCAATATAAATAATAGATAACTCCAAAATTCTGGTATATGCATTTTTATCAAAAATTATGACGAAAAATCGTTACAGAGTTGAAGTCGTGATAGCTAAGATATACGAAAAAGTTTGTAAAATGTATTAATTTTTATTAAAAACTGCACTTTTCCTCTTCATAAAAATTCTTACAGTTAGTGTTTAGCTTTATTGGTTATTAAAATATAAGCTATTAAAGTTAAAAAACCTTATGAGTTACTTGTTACGGAGTTTACATTTGGCCTATAAAATTGGTCACAAATTTTATGTATTAACCAAAAATTGGTCAGATTGTTATAAATTTTGTAAAACAGGTGACAATGCGCTGATATATATCGAAATATGTAACTCAAATGTAATCCATGCATTAGAAATTCGGTGGTTACACGGTTTTTATCACATTTTTTGATATCACCCATATATCTACCTTCTTTCTATATAAGTAACAAATGAAATAACTTTCGTTGGTAGGAGCATCACTTGAGAACGGCTAGACTGATTTGGCTAATTTTCTTTCAAAATATTCGTAAAGGTCCGAAAAAGGTTTTTACGGAAAGAAAAATTGTCCACGTCCACTTCTTCTGATATATATAAAATTTCTATTTACCATAATAAATAATAATAATAATCGATTAATCGCTCAACTAAAAGTGTTCGGGTTCTTTTCTCATCCGATTAATTGAATAAAATTTTAAAATTATTCGAACAAAATTTTGTACATAATAATATTCCCAGCAAACAAAAATGATCATTAATGACTCAGAAATGAGCTCCAAAAACATAAACATTTTTCCACTTTTTCCTATGAAAGTGGTCCGTCCAAAAGACTCAAAAAGTACTCAAAAATGACTCAGAAAAAAGAACATATAAAATCAAAATTTTCTTCATAAATTTAAATAATTTCGGAATCTTCTTTGAGTCCGAAAAATTAAACCTCGTTTTGAGACAGCTTTTTAGATTGTAGAGACAACTTTTTGGATGGTTTTCTGAGGGTTCATATTTTCTACCAAAAAAAAGAGCGTTTTCAAAAAAACAATAATCATTTCTATGAGCCATTTAAAAATCTTATTTATAAGCGCTCCGAAATTGCGCTTTTTTTTTATTTTAAATCACTTTAATAAAAAAACACTAAAAAAATCAATAAAGTCAGCAAAAAACATTTGCTGACTCGGCAAATTTAAAAAGAATCCTTGCTAAAATCAAGAAAACTTTTTCTGAATATTAGTAGACTAAACAAAACTAAACAAATTTGTAGGGAAATTATACTTAAGTTACCCAGCCAGCAAACAAGCCCAAAAATTAATCAAAAAAGAGCTCAAAAAATATTACTAAAAGTTCAAATTTTTGTATGAAAGTGGTTCATCCAAAAGGGCCTTCTTTTTTGATTCGAAAATTACTCAAAAATTAATCTTTTTTTTGAGCCTTTTTTGAATTTTTCGCAAAATATTCAAATTTGTTTACATTTCTGAGTAATTTCTAAACCATTTTTTGGATTTAATAATTTGGCTCGAATTTTTGCGTTTTTTATGATTAATTTTATAAGGTTCTTATTTTTGTCCAAAATATTAAAATTTCAAAAAAAAGTGTTTTATTTGAGTAAGTTTTGACTCATTGAATAAAAAGCCTCAATAAAGTATCCAAATTTTGTTGGGTGGGTAATTTATTTGCTGAAAAATTAAATCTATAAATTGTGTTTTTGTGATTCTTTTGAAATTATTTAAAAAACTTTGTAAAATATAAGACTGTAAAGACTTCTAGCAAAGAGTTTAGAAAATAAAGTGAAGTCCATCCTCTTATTTAGTTAGTGAAAAAAAAAATACATAAAATGTGGCTGCAAATAGGAAATTGAAATTTTTCCGCGCCCTTTTAATGATAAAATTATATTTTTTTAATGTAGTTGCTAATGGATTTGGTCATATTTATTATAATTTAAGCATTAAATTTATCAATTCATCTTTAGTTTTGCTTTAAACTAACCCGTTTCCTGCCTGCTGTAAATATAGGATGAGAGAATTATTATACGTATATAAAAATGATTATGAATAAAATATCAACGAAATTGTATTCCAATTATTTATATGCTTATGTTGACCTTGAATATAAATGTGTGTAAATAATTCTAAAAAAAAGGAAAATAACAAAATATCACTTTTATGGCACTAAAACCATTTTCCTTCAAAAAAAAAACAAGTGGGAACATAAAATAAAATTTCTTAGTGTGTGTATCAGCACAATTGTGGGGGTGATCGAGACGGGTTTTAAAAACTGGTTAAAGCGTGTTTTTTGTTCTTCGTCGGTTGCGGTTTTTTTTTTAAATATTAATTTTTCGAATATCGTATAACATGGTTCTTTGTTATCGAATACCCGCTTTTTTAGAACTATGTATTTTTTAAAATCCATTCTTAAAATGATACACCTTTACTATAAAAAAGAAAAAGTCGATTTTAAATCACAAAAGTCGACTATTATTTTAATTTTCGTACCATACAAAAGATTTAAAATATCCCAGCAAGCATGGCAATACGAAGAAGATTCCCCGATCATATTGCCAGGAAGAAAACATTTATTGCCGGCAATATCAATTTCGTATTGCGGAAGTTTCCTCCGTCGGGAAAGCAATACTTCCAGGCAACACGAAAGCAATACCTCAGGAAGATAAATCGGCGATATCACCTGGAAGATTAAAAGGTGATATCGCCAAATAAACTCCGCGGTACAAAATAAAGGATTTATTTTTTTCATTATAAAATTTAAGCCTGAAAAAGAATATCTGCATACATAATCCATTGATCAACACATTAATTATCTTGATTTCATCGTAGCCAATTTTTTCCGCGCATTAAATTTTGATTCTTTCGATGAATTTGTTTCCTATGTATCTGTTGATTGTTTTTGTACAAATTTTGATTTAATTTTTTCCAAAATGACAAAGAATTTCAAACAAATTTTCTTTATCTTCCGGATGATAAAAACGTAATATTGCCGCAATATTATCATAAAAAATTATGACAAAGAATTAAATTTTTAAATTATTTTTTTCCAAATATCATCGAATTATGTTCCAAGTGATAAAAGGAAGATAATTTTAAAATACTACTTGATTATTTTCATTCAAATGAAAAATAGAAGATATCGCTTTAATATCTTCTTGGAAGATATCTTCCAAATGCTTGCAGGGATACCTTAAAATTCTGTTTTAAATTTGAAGTTTTCATTTGTTTTTATTTTATATTTATGTATTTTGTTTTTATTTTGTTTACATTTATTTACAAATTTCCTTGTTATTTTCGAATATTTTGTTTTGGTTTTCAATTGGCATTATTTTGAAAGGTTTATTTTAAATATTTTGTACAGTACGGTTAAAACAAAACCTTTGCTTTAAAATAAAGTCGACTTTAACAAAAATATACCTTTGAAAAATGTTGATAGTAAGGCTGATAGTGCTTAATAACAAAATTAGAATTTTAAAAATTTTGTATGTGCTCAAAAGAACTCAAAAAAATTTTACAAATTTTCCCATAAAAGTTGTTTATGCAAATTCTTCCTTTGCCTCAAAAATAAATCTGTTTTTGGAGGCTCCTTGAATTGTTCCTGTTGTCTTCTTTCAAGAGTTTTAATTTTAATGTAGTAACAATTATAAATTTAATAACTTTTCAAGAAAATACCCTTTTAAATAGATCTGAGAAACGAATACATTTTAAATTTTTTTCTGAAATATTTTTTAAATTAAATAATTTTTCCCCAAATATTGGTGGCTCTTATGTGTAAGCCCAAACCTCATAAACGCAGTGTCGACCGCAGTGCGACGTTTTGTCGATAAAGCAGTTTTTGTATCTTCTCTATTTGTCACTGCCGAGAAATTAGAAAAGTTTCTAAATAAACAAGAGCTTTTTTTAAACAAAACGCAATAAGAATTTTTTAAAAATATTAAATCGTTTTCGCGAAATTCAAGAACAAAGTTTGACAGCACTGCCACTGTTCACTGGCACTTTCACTATGTGGTTTGGGCTTTATTCTCTGAGGGCTATGTTTTTTTTTTGGTAAAAATATGACAAAATGACAAAAAAACTTAAGGCTTTAATCGATTGTCGACCGACGACAGCAAAAGTCGTCACGATTAATTTAAATTCAGCGACTATCGGCCGTCGACATTTGTTGACGTTTAGAAAAAAAGAAAGCAAAACAAGAATATAGTTGTATTTGTTTCACCACATTTCTTCACCAATTCAATTGGTCTTTCACTAATTCTTGTTGTTTTATATTTCATTGTTTTGCTTTTTTGCGGTAAATTATGTATTTTAAATTTCAATTATATACAAAGTACGAACTTTTGCAGCTCTAATACCACAAATTATACCAGATATGAATCAGCTGATTTGGGCAATATGGCCGACAGAAAATGGGCAAAACAAAACCCAAAAATTTAAGAAAAACACAAAAGATACAGCACAATAATCTAAAAAGAGACAGATATATACAAAAAATGCGCAATACAAAATGTATGGAGATTTTTTTATTGTTATCTCCCTCTTGACTTGACTTCCATGTAAACAAAACCATACGGTTCGAGAATACTTTTTTGACACCTGTCATTGGTTTCACATCTGGTATTAATCTGTGTCTAATACGAATTTCTAACAACTCTGTTCTAATGGCAATCTTTAATTAATGAAACTCTGTTCTAATGGCAATCTTTAATTAATGAAAAATGTGGCAACAATTTCACAAATATTTTGAGTGTGTATTAGTGTGTCGTCACGAAAATAGAATAGATTCTATTATGACGACAAATCTCTGGCCGACATAGCGACATTTTGCTTCCCATACAAAATATATGAAAAGGAACATGTCGTTGTCGACCCAGTTCTGATTAATGTCTAAATCTCAAAATATATTTTATTTATGTCTTTTCGAAGCTAAGAAAAATCAGAAAAGCTTCAAAATTTTGTTAGCTGATTTTTATTCGCGAAAATGATTATTATTATTTTTTAAAATCCGCTCGATTACTTGTTTCAGCAGTCTAAAGTTGCGTTTACATCTGTTTTCAAATCCCGAGATTTCAATGGAAATCTCGAACCGAAATCTTGACCGTTTACATTTGCACTTTGTGACAGTAGCGAGATTTCGATTTGACAGCTGCACTTTTTTTGAAACCAAAGTACCATAAAAAAATAACCTCAAATTAAAAATATTTCTAAAAACCATTTTATTCATTGGCGGAGTACAAATTACATTATTTTATGTAAAGATCTAACGCTAAATATGTTAGTAAATTTGTTTTTTTATAAGGACGACAAGCTAGAACCCAGATTTTGCAATATTTTGGCGGAAGGAAGACATGCACTTCCCAATGCTTTCTTCATAGTTATGCTTCGCGGAAAGCAAAAATTAGAACCACGCAACACTTCTTATTATCATTAGTTTCATCATTTCCATTGGGTCAAAAGTCATATTTATTAAATTAATAATAATTTTTTTATTTCATTATTTTGTGTTATTTTTAGGTTATTTTTTAGTCAGCTGTTGACCATCGTTGCCACTTTTTCATGCAAAAACTCTACAAATTAAGTGAAACACAGTGTTGTATTCTGCAAAAGTCTCCAGATTTGTGAGATTTTCATGAGATTTCTTCGAAATCTCGCAAATTTACGGGATTTCCTTTGTATGGGGAATCTCGAGATTTCACATGAGATTTTCACTGAAATCTCAATTTTAGTCGAAATCTCGGGATTTGGGTGCAGATGTAAATGCAACATAAAAAGATGTTTTAAACAGACGGATAATTTTTCAAGCTCATAAAAGACTGTTAAATTATTCAGGTTCATAAGAACAAACTCGTTTATTCCGAGTCATTTCTGAATGAACCACCTTTATAGGAAGAAATGAAAAATTTGATATATTTTTGGAAGGTTTTTCTGAGCCAAAAACAATCATCTTGCTTGTTGGATAATTTTTAGCTTTTTTAGTCTTTAATAATTTTAGATCTTAAAACTGTTTTTACCAAACCCAAACCTGCTTTTTGAAATTTTAACTACTTGAAAAATCCGAAAACCGGTTTTCCAAAAATGTTGAATAATCGATCACCCTACTCGATATACAAAGCGTTTTACTAATTCGTCTATTAATTAATTTTTTAGAGTATACCATTGGAAAATTTCGAGTTATCTTTACATTTTCACTCATAACTTTTGAACTCGTTGACCAATTTGACCAAAAACTAGCAACAACGTTCTATATTGGAGGGGTTCTTCCCGTTTTTGAATAGAACAGAAATAACACACGGTTATACCGACTGCGCTATTCATGCTGATCATGGATATAGTTTACGTGCTCCTAGATTATTTTTTTTTTGATGAGTTGAAAAGGGAATGACAAACTGATATACACTCAAAAAAACTGTAACAGAAAATCCGTATTTATTTGTAGTTTATTTTTTAAATAAACGACAAAATCAGTTAAAAAATATATTTCTTTGTATTTTAACTGTATAATCATTTAAAAATAAATGTACGGATAACTTTTTAAATAAACTACACTCAGTTAATGTAATAATATTTTCAGTGTACATATATCCTCCTGCGCAGTGGGATTTGGGGTATAATAAAATAAAGAACAACAGTTTGTTCTTGTTTAATAAACAGAATCTTTTTGACATTGTTAATACAGTGAAGCTCATTTAAGACGAACTCGTATAACTCTTGGTTAATTCGAATTAATTTCATGACGTTCTGGCAACAACTTTTAAAATGAAATATAGCCTTAAACCAAGGGCAGTGTGTTATATTGTTAGTTAGTTATCCGGTTAGTGGTAGTGCAAAATCCGGGAATGAACCTAATCGAGGCACAAAATATGGGGAAAATTTTTAATGAAATGGCCACTAAAGTGTATTGCAGTAAATATAGGGAAGGTGGTTTATATAGAAACTGGGTCCAAAAGTGCTCCAATCTTTATCATACTTGAAAGCATGGTTTATGGTGTTACTTTATTGTTTTAACTTCCCCAATAACAACTACAACTTTTGAAATTGTAATTTAGAAAATATCAATTGAAATTCAGAATTGCCATTTGAAATTCGGAAAGATCACTGAAAATTCAGAATTCCATTTAAAATTCAGAAAATATTATTTGAAATTCAGAAAATATCAACTGATATTCAGAAAAACATTAATTAAAATTCAGAAATCGTCATTTAAAATTCAGAAAATATCATTTAAAATTCATAAAATATCAATTTAAATTCAGAACATACGAATTGAAATTAAGAAAGCATCAATTGAAATTCAGAAAAATTTAAACAAGATGTTTAAAAGAAGCCGGTTGCGTAGATAATGTAATCCTCTATAAAAAAAATGTATATATGTAGGCTTTCTCAAAATACGTTTGATTAATGAATGGGAGTAAACTTTATCTTGCTAACGCAAGTGAGAATTATGGCTCTATTAGACACCATCAGTAATCTCAATCAGCTAACAGCTGATATTGAAAGTCATATGTTTTATTTAAAAAAATTTGACACCGGATAATACGAACATTGCTTATAGTGAACAAATTCGTTTGGTCCATCAAAGTTCATCTTAAGTGGGTTTTACTGTAAAACTAATTGATATGTATAAAAGCAAAGTTATGATAATTATAAAGATAGCGATGATGACGAAGACGATCACAGAATGACAATGCAAAATTTTACCGGTGTATTAAGAATAAACGCGCCAAAGAACGAGTATTTAAATTATTGTTTTTTTTTCTTAAGTTTTATGAATAATATAATAGTATTTTGAAATAGTCTGGCTCTAGACTATAAAATTCTACCATAATGTTAATCATGTTGAGTAAAATTTTAATAATATACGATATTATAAAATCAATTTAGCAAAAAAAATAAAAAAACAGTAAAAAAAAGTTATGGAAAATAAGACAAGGAATAAAACAAAAACTTATAACAAACTTCAGACGTTCTCTAATGGGGTATTTGATATGTATTATACACAATATTTTTAAATTTTGTGTAATGTTCGCCTTATACTATACTGATTGAACTTATTAGATGTCGATCAAAATAAAAATTCGAATAATTGACAACTCTAATATTTGTACCACTGGTTCAGTCCCATTTTCACCTTACTTTCAGACCGGTACTCTTTTCACCAGTCACGGGACCTGTAATCCAGTTGCGTTTTCACCGGTTACGGGACAGGTCACCGGATAGGTACTTTCAGACCGGTCCTGTTTTTACTAGTCATGGGATAGGTCCATGCAGACCGGTCCTGTTTTCACCGGTCACGAGACGGGTCACAGGGCAGGTTCCTTCAGACAGGTCCTGTTTTCACCGGTCACGGGACAGGTACTCTCACTACAACTGACCCCTGTTTTTCAACAGGGTGGGGTTGTTCTGAAAAACGAAACCACATAAAATTATTCGTTTTTGTACAACAACAACATATAATTTTGTGTGAAAACGAATAATTTTATGTGGTTTCGTTTTTCAGAACACCCCCGAACATGTTCTTAAAGATCATAATATGATCCCAAGTCATCACAAAATGTTCTACATTATCATAATATGATCACTTTAAATATATTATGACCCTTAGAAAAATATTGTAAACATTAGATATATATTATGATAATTTCGGATGCATTGTGAAATTGTATTTTTAGCAATATTTTTTACGCGTTGGTATCTTTATATATAAATGACAACTAAAATTAATAACTGTGATACTTTAAGAATTAAAGTTCAAAGCAAAAACAGTAATAAAAAAGGATAAAAAAAAGCATTGTTTGATTTCGTTGATGTTAGTCTAGTTGAATTTTTAACATATTATATTTTTTTTTTTTTTTTTTATAAAGAGAAGCAACACTTAGGAAATTTTTTCTATTTTCTATTAATTAACGTGTTGCTTCCTTTTGGAAAGGGGATAGAGAATAAGTGAAAGGTGGTGAAAGAGGAAGGGCTTCAAATATGGCAACACTGTAATTGCGCGAAATGTTGAATTTTAGAACAGTTGTTGCGCGCCATCTGATGGTGAGTTGTCGAACTTTGTTGAAGCTTTTTAGTTCATAGCCCTGTTATATTATTTTACTTCGGTGGGGTTAAATCCTATGGGAACACAGAAGGAGGACGCTGCGATATGTATGAGGGATAGAAAAAACTCATACATATTACTATTTTTCATAAATTGATGTTACCTTGGTTGGGGCTCGAACCCGCAACCTCACGTGTAACAGTCCAACGCGCTAACCATTACACCACAGCGCCCACAACATAAGTATTCAACATAAGTAGATCATCATCAATGATTAACCCATCAAGGCAAACGACACTGATGATGGCTTTGTAGCGAAAGCCGAAAATACGTATTCTGTTTTGCTGGCCTTATCGAATTCTTTCAAATTTTTTATTCTTTTTAATTTACTTGTGAAAATTGTATAATCTTTCTTTAATTTGAAACTTTACTATTTTCTTTATTTAATCAATTTTCCGGTTTATAGTAGGTCAGCTTTCTTCGTTTTTTTTTTCTTTCACTAAAAATTGATAAATAAATGCCATATTATTTACAATGAGTGTTATTCTTGTTCGGTTTTAAGATCAAATGACAAATTCCAAATAGAATTCACAATTTATTTTACAACAAATAGAGAAAAAACTTATGAAAACATAAACTTTCCTAGAACCAATGGTTGACAATTACTGCATTTTCAAGTGCTACCAAGCACTATCATCAGATTGTCTTTATGGGTTTCTATCTAAGTTATAATGTAGATTTTAGTTTTTATATTTATATTAACTCCAAAGTGAAAAACATTTACTGCCTGTTTTTATAAAAAGAATCAGACGAATTCGTTAAAACATTAATGTGAAAAACACATATTTAAAAACATTTCTCTTTAAATTGTTTTAGCTAAATCTGTGCCACATAGATGTCCTAACAAATTTGTGCAAAAATTTTGAAACATAAAAGTTTTCAAATTGGTGTTTTTCATACAAACTTTTTAACGAATTCGTCTGATTCTTTTTTCAAAATCACCCAGTTAATTTGAATTATATTTGGAATTTGTCATATTTGATCTTAAAACCGAACAAGAATAACACTCATTGTAACAATCTTCAGATCAACTAAAATCTACGGTTAAATGCCATATTTCTTGTGTGTGTGGAATATTTGAATGAGGGACCCAGCCAGCAATTTCGGAGCGCTCATAAATAATATTCTTAAATGGCTCATAGATATGATTATTGTTTTTTTAACACACTTTTTTTTTTGGTACAAAATATGAACCCTCAGAAAACAATCCAAAAAGTTGTCTCTACAATCTAAAAAGCTGTCTCAAAATGAGGGCTCATTTTTCGGACTCAAAGAAGATTCCAAAATTATTTGAATTTATGAGGAAAATTTCGATTTTATACGTTGCTTTTTTCTGAGTCATTTCTCTTTCATAGGAATAAGTGGAAATTTCTTTATGTTTTTGGAGCTCATTTCTGAGTCATTAATGATTATCTTTGTTTGCTGGGATAGTAGATTAAGTTTTCCATTGAAATCACCTATTTCCTGGTTGTCATCTTAACGGTCGCCCCAATTTCTAAATGTCAATTGTAAAAACAATTATTAAATCGGGAACAACTACATAACAATTGTTTTATCGGATGAAAAAGTTGTTATCTCTTAAGTTTGCCGCACTTTCAATTAAATCATTTGAGAAACTCTGATCTAGAAGTTTTCAATATTAATGAGGCGTTGTTGTCCAAAATAAAAAAAGAAGTTTTTTTAAATACATTTTTTGTTTTATTTTTATTTTCTAGTCAAGTAGTAATTTGATTGGGAAAAAATATTATAAATGCCAGTGTATATCTAGAACTTATTTTCAGTTAAACATTGACATTGGTTCAGACATTGCAAAAAACTTAAAAATTCTTAAATCAAAAATAAAAATTTTAAAGTTGTACAAAGTATATTTTAGCAAAAAAAAAAAATATTATATATATTGTGATTGTAGTGAACCAAAGAACAAAAAAAAACCTATAACCTTTTTAAGTTAAAAGGGTTCATAAAAGTTCATATTAAAAAAAAAATTAAATAAAAAACCTGAAATTTTTATGTCCCAAACATAATGGCTAACACATTGATACTTAAATCATGTCTTGTGGCTGCATGCTACAGCATTCTTTTATTTTCAAACACCAAAGCGGCTTCAACATTTCGTAAGTTTTGTCATATAGTACACATTTTTTGGGAATAAATACCCTACATCGGCATGTAGAAATTGTGTAGTTCACAAAGAATATATTTGCAATTTTAAATAAGGGACTAAAACAATCACAGTAATAAATAACGTCTTGCTTGAACAGTGGTAACCCTGCGCGAAATGAAGGGACGATTGATACAAAGTGACAAATCTGTGATTGGTGAATAAGGGTTCCGCCACAAAACTCGTGTACGACAAAATTTCTGTGTATCATAAAGTGGTAATTTCACCAAAATAACCAACCTCTTGACTACTCTTGCCACTATTGTGGCAAAACATTAGTTGGTTCATTTTAGATTTATCATATATCTGGAGAAAAACTATCATAACATCAAGTGGACTAATATAACTACACCATTTCCAATTGTTTTTCAAAAGTTATCAATTTTATTTCAGATGTATCAATTGTATTTCAGAAATTATTAATTGAGTTTCAGTTTTATTAATTGTATTTCAGAAATTATCAAATGCATTTCAGAAACAGTCGAATGTATTTCAGAATTTATTGATTGTATTTAATAGTTAATAGAGAATAATTTCTGAAATACAATTGATAATTTCTGAAATACAATTGATAATTTCTGAAATACAATTGACAATTTCCGAAATACAATTGACGATTTCTGAAATACAATTGATAATTTCTGAAATACAATTGGCAAGTTCTGAAATTCAATTGATAATTTCTAAAATACAATTGGCAAGTTCTGAAATTCAATTGATAATTTCTGAAATACATTTGATAAATCTGAAAAACAATTGATAAATCTTAAAA
This sequence comes from Leucophora obtusa, assembly GCA_949987735.1. Classification (NCBI taxonomy): domain Eukaryota; kingdom Metazoa; phylum Arthropoda; class Insecta; order Diptera; family Anthomyiidae; genus Leucophora; species Leucophora obtusa. The sequence goes on along the minus strand of OX465295.1, from coordinate 331,012,880 downwards.
ACAACTGATAACTTCTGAAAAAAAATGGTAGTGGATGCCGTAAAAACCAATCCTGTGGCCGTTGCAAAGTGCACGTAATATCCCTTCAGAAAAAAGTGCAAGTCCACCCAATGTAATCGATTTCGTGTACTTCACATTGTGTGTAAAGTTGCCTAACTTATATGCCGTTATACTTGTGTATACTTACGAAGAATATTAGCTCGTGGGCTCTTATAAGGCGGCCATATCCTGGGTAAGGTAAGCCATCTTGTCTGTAAGGTTTGAAAGTAATCGGAATTACTAGGTAAGTTACTACTAAGTCTACGAGTACTTTTAAACTCTAAATACAAGCTGGCTTACTTACCTATAAGTCAGCACAAAAGTAAGAAGAAATGTAGTAAAAATGCTGCGACTGTCGAATAACGACTGCGTTCGAAAAAATTGTCCATCACATTTTTTGCAATAGTTTTGTTTTTTAAATCACTCAAATTAAAATTTTTTTTAGTAGGCTTTGAAATAAATTTAATAAAATTTCATATTTTGAATTGTTTTGCCAGAAGCTTTTATTCAATTTAAAATGGCAAGCAATTTGGAAGTGCAAAAAACATTGTGAAAACTTTTCGAAACCACCCTCAGTGGACATATAAAAAAATAGCTTGGGAGTTCTACGCTGGCCTCAAAACTTTTAAAGTACAAAAAAGAATGGTAGATGCTCAGATGAGACACCTGATATATTTCAAGAAAAGGAATATTTAACTTGAATGGGGGAAATGTTTAGTTGATCTCTTATTTAAGTAAATGAATGTTCTATAGTTTGACTCTAGATCATAAATTAATATCACTTTCTGTTTAAATTATTTTCAAATCAAAGAAAGATGATACAATTTTTACAAGAAAATTACAAAGAATAAATTTTTTTATTTTTTTGTTTTACCGTTATAAAATTTTTTGTTTTGCTAAAAAATGCTAATTTAGTGAAATTTGGCCCCAAATTTCATATCGCAAAAATTGGGGACATTTTGTATTTTCAGAAATTGGAAATAAATTTCATAATGTAATACGACCCCACATGCAAAAATTAATGTTGAACCCAAATTTTTGTGGTCATTGCTCATTAGACCGTACCTCAAAAAAAAAAAGTTCGCCGTACACCCTCCAATATAAAGTATTTCAAAAAAAAAAAATTTTTTTTCTCGAACGTAGGGGTCAACTTTTTCAATTTTTCGTTATAGCTTCGGCATTAAAAGTTGGATTTTAAAGTGTGATATATCGATTTTTTGCCTCGACGAGACCAGTGTTTTGCTATAAAGGAAAAATCCAATGAAAAAAAAATTAAAACAGCGACCCCTACGTTCGGCAACCAATATATGAAAAAAATTTCTACTGGGTTTATCGAAAAACTTCCTTAGCAAAAGTTTAATGATTTTTTGCGAGCTTTAATTTGCTGACACTAGGTTAGTATATTAGGGTGGTAGCAACTGAGATCTGGTGGGTAACTACTAGAACGGGATACTTGAGGTCCAATGGCCCTTAGAGCAAAACACTGGTCTCCTCGAGAGAAAAACATCGATGTATCATACTTAAAGATCCCACTGTAAATGCCAAAGATATAACGAAAAATGTAAAATGGCGACCCCTACGTTCGGCAAAAAAAAAATAAAAAATTTTTTTCAAACCTCCTTGCAAAAATACTTCATATTGTAGGGTGTACAGCGCACTTTTTTTTTGTCTGTAAGGTCCCAGTGTAGAAACGGTAATGACATATCATTATTTTTTGGACTACCAGTAATGACACCCACTTACCTTCTGCATTATTTTAAAACATATAATAATGAGTTACTGATAATGACTTATTTTTATCATTATTTCAAATAGAAAATAATTTTCTAGATTTTTTTGAAAATTTTTTGAAATCTATTTTTAGACTCAATATTTTTTAAACACTGGTAAGGATATATGTAACCACATATTTTTTGATTTTTTCTATGTTGTCGAGTAAGTTTACTTGTGTGCAGCAGGTAAATTATGTTTGTATCTATTAAATATTACATGTCGATATAGCTCAGATGGTAGAGCTATTGACTGTCAATCTGTAGACCAAAATTTATATAATTTATTTTTTTGAAAATCAATTTTTATACTCATATTTTTGTCAGTACTGGTAAGCACATAGGTAACGATATATTTTTTTATTTTTCGTATACTGGTGTGTAACCATAACTCATTATTTTTCGCGACATCGCTATATAAAGGTAATAAGAAATGTAATAACAAAAGTAACTAGTTACCATTACCAAGTATGTAGTTACATAACCACATATCTGCTAATGATTTTCTACACTGGGGTGGTACGCTTTATTGCTCATTCTTATTTTGGGGCAGTGTTTCATTTTTCAAAATGAAAAAGGCCCCAAAAATTAAAATACAGCGCAAAGTTTTTCCTCCTTTTTCTTGGGGCCTTATTTCACAACGCCAAATAAAAGAATAAAATAATGTGTGGCATTTTTGTTCGCATTTAAGATCAAATATGATAAATTCTAAATGGAATTCACAATTTATTTTTTATTTATTTATTTATCAACTTTATTGAATTTCCATTGCAACAAGATTATATCATATTATTAAAGCATAGAAATAGAGAAAAAAACTTATGAAAAAAACTTTCCTAAAACCAATGATTGACAATTAATGCATTTTCAAGTACTATTATCAGATTGCCCTTATGTGGTTCTCTCTATGTTATAATGTAGATTTAAGTTTTTGTATATGTAAACTCCCAAGTAAATAACAATTTGAGAAATAAATTCAAACATTTTTACTAGTTATTTATGTATTACAACGAAAATGGCATGTTTTCTACAAAGTTATCTCTGGGATAAAATCCCCAGAATCTGTCAGTTTTCTGTAGGAATGTGTTCAGAATCTCAGAAGTTTTCTTTAAGACAAAGTCTTTAGAAGCTAAGAATTTTTCTATAGGAAGAGCTTACGCATTTTCAATCATCACAATCTTAGGATTGTTCTTTAAAAAAAGTTCTCAGCATCCAACTGTTTTTCTGTGGAAAAAACTCTTCATAATTTGCGAAATTTTCTGATAATTTTTTTTATAAAATCCATAGGGAATTCACATTTTCTGACCACTTTTTCTATTCAAAAAGCTTTACATTTTGATCACATTTTCCTATAGAAAAGCCTCAGTTTCTGAACACCAGTTCCTTTAGACAAAGTTTCAAATTCTATACTTTTTAATAGAGGAAGATTTTGAGTAACACAAGCCTTTTTCAATAGCAAAAATGCAATAGGAAAAGCGAGAGAAAACTTTATTTTATTGAAAATTCTTAGATTCTAATGTGCTAATTCATAAATAAAATTTATTTGGTATTTGAAGCTGGCTATAGTTAAAGTACATATTTCGCTTAATAAAGAGTTATTAGAAATCTTTATTCATAATCGTATTTTAACTATAAATTAATTTTTCAATTTTATACTGGCAACACTATTGTTTATTTTCTCTCTTCTCCCAAATAAGTCGTAAATGATGTACAAATTTAGTAAACGATTGACTAGGTAATCGGAAGTGAAAATGTATTTTCTTAACTTAGCGTCTTGACGAGACATTGATTTGTTTGCCCAAAAACTAATCGTCAGCAGAATAACGGGAAAAAATTTGTCATTTGTTTTGGGTGGAGAATACGTAATGGCAGATAATTCATTATTTTTTGTTGGAGTAGGTCACAAACGAAACTATTTATTTTCATGATTTCAATGTGTTTTTCACTATTTTTTTACAATAATTATAAAGTAAATTGCATTAAATTCAATAATAATACAAATTATTTACTTTTTCTTAACATTTTATTCATTTTCTTTTATTTTCTTTATTTTTTAGTAATGCCACTAAGTAAAAATTAGTTCTGGCATCGTGGTTGTTGTTGCACATAGTTGTGAGAACAATTGTCTGAACAAGAACAAAACATGAACAAGTGTGGTCCACACGAGACAAATTCATGGGCGAACAAGAAATTGTTCGTTGGTTGAACAAATCGATGTCTCGTGTGGACTACAAGTAAATTAGAGAACTAATGATGTGCTAAGATAAATTTAAAATCCATTAAAAATATTTTTTTTTTATTTATAAACCAAATCAATGGAAATGTATGTAAAAAAGTATAAAATACTACATATTATTCGAAGCATACAAAATTAATCGAATTTCGAATAATGTTTTGACAGTCTGTACATCACTATTGTTTTGTTTTTCTTTTTAATTTTATTTTTACATTTTTTTTTGGAAATTTTTCGAAAAAGGTCATTGGCTACGCAATTGTTGTAGCTTTTTTCAGTTTGATGGATGCAAGTTGTTGGAAGCCACACATTCTAGGGATGGAATGGCTTTAATAAATCATTTCATGCCTGAAAATGAAATAATTAACAATTAAATGGTGGCTTCCTCACTCCAAACTTTATAAAAGGTTTAAAGTTAGTGAGTACCAACTATAAACCTTTATTATTTTCGTCATTATTAAGTAAATATGAATACTGTTTTTCACAAATTAGCTTAAAATCCTGCAATAAGACTGTTGTAAAAGTTTATGAATTAGACCATAAATATTTAAAAAAAACATCAGATTATGGGCACGATTTCTTTCCCGGGAAAGCGGACCAAGGGACATAAATTAGAAAATATTTTATAGTAATTTAACATTTTTTATTAATATAATGTCTTAAAGACCTCAAATTTTCGTGATCGTGCAAAAGCTCAGGTGGTTTTTCTTGGAATTTTCGTAGTAGGAAAGAATTACTTTTATATTAGAAATTATATACAGTGATGGCCAATATAATAGAAACGATTCAAGTTTTTTCTAATTTTATTCTCGTTGCCTATATTTTTAAAGATTCAAATAGTGGCTAAATTTGCCCCGAAAGGTAAGGAGATTGTTCAGAAAATTGTACAGAATTTTAACGTAATGTTTGTTTTTTCATTTTGTCGATATCGACCTTTTATTAAATTACATAGAAAAATTTGGGCAATACTGATCGGTTCTGTACAAACAGTAACATTTTTTGCTGACTTTAATGACTTTTTTTTAGTGTAATGTAAGATTTTTACTATTTGCAAAATGTTTGAAAATTTGAATTTGAAACGTTGAATTTTCATTACTATTAAAAGTCCCGGGTAAAAATGAGCATTTTTGGATTCACACAGGTTTAATGTATGTTCGTGCATGATCATAAACTTGAATGCTTTGTCATACATGGATGAATAAATCTGCATACGTGCATCTATATACGTCCACTAGTGTGCTCCACCCTTTGAGTTTTTGACTGGGAAACCCCGTGGAAATATTTATTTGGGTGTAAAATTGCGTCCCTCAAAAATTGAAGATAATCAGATAATCGTGCCTCATCGGCCCTGAAGTTTGAAAAACGGATTATAAGAGAAAAATATGACTTTGTATGACATGTATTAAGTCATATTGGCAATATTGTGAATAAACAAAGTCTTTACCGTCAATAAGGGTATATTTCTTTACAGGTCATTTTTCTAAATTCGTTTACTTTTAAACTACGAAAATGGGCACCCTAATATTTCCTGTTATTAGGAAAAAAAAAAATGTTAACTTTTCTAATAGGCTAATTGAAAAATAAAATAAAAACTCGTAAGATATATTCTATTTAGAATTTGTAATATTTGATCTTAAACCGAACAAAAAATAACACTCATTGTAAAACATCTTCAGATCAACTAAAAATCTACAATAAAATATATTCATTTATGTTTTTCGATCTTGGATTTCAAAGTCAAACATTATACCTTTAAAATAACCGATATCGCCATTGGAAAGGCCATGAAAAATGCTATAAGAATAGATTTTTATCTTTTTAATTTTATGAAGTTTAACTATAATTTTAAACGATTTGAAAAAGCTATGTTTTTAAAAAAGTCAAAAGTTTAGAATCCTATAACTCGCAAAATATCTAATCAAATGAGCGGATATCTCTGTCTGAGCGCTCAGATAGCGCTGTTATATTTTGGTAGAGTAAAAAATGTATGCTACTTTTGATCAAATAGTGATACATTTGTTGTTGTTGATTAAAACATTTTTTTTTTGTAAAAATCACAAATAAAAAAATATACAAATATAATTCCAAAATAAAAATTTTTAAAAATCAAAGGAAAGTATATATATATAAAAACAAAATAAAGAAAACATCGTTCAGCAGAGTTAGTAATCACCAGGGCAAGTTTTTTTTTGGCATTTGCCATTAAATGCCATTTTTGACATTTTTTCACTTATTTTGTAAAAATGCAATTTTTACAAATCCTTGCCAAAAAAGCAATTTTGTCTATTTTTTTAGACATTTCATTAAAAAATGCTATAAAATTCAGTAAAAACTTAATCTTTGTAAATAAGTTTTGGAAAAAATTTACAAAAAAAAACTATCTTTTTTTTAATATTTAATAAATTTCCAATTTTTTTTTAAATCATACTAATAAACGGCGAATGCCCTTTAGCAGTTCAAAAGTAAATTCCTTCATTATTGTAGTTTTGTTAAAAACATTCAGAAAAACACTTAAATCACCTATTATACTTTAAAATTTTTGGAATAAGCGTGCCATTTTTGCATTTTTTGTGCCAATTTTACTATTTTTTCGTGCCATTTTGCCTGCCAATTACAATTTTTTTGTGCCATTTTAAACTTGCCCTGGTAATCACAAAGCGCTACAAGTCACCTGTATCAGTTTAAGGTTTCTCTGCTGACTGCTATTAATGTTAATATTTTACCAAAATTTTATTATTTCATTATTAAAATCATTATTTTTTTAGTGTATAATTGACAAAAAATAATATTTATACCAAAAATTCGTATTTTCTCATCTTTCTTATTATTTGAAATAATTTGTGTAAAAACGTTCTATCAAAAAAGACCAACTCTGAATCACAATTTTTAAATTAAAAAAAAAAATTAAAATTAATTTATGATTTTTAAAACACTGAATTATTTTTTATAGCCGTTAAAATACAGTGGGTTGAAAATGTACCGGTTGGTTTAATGTGGGTTAATGTGAATACATTTTTTATTGGATTTGTAAAGAAAAACTTTGCTAATTTTCTGAAAAATTTCATTGGCTTAAATTTTTTGCAATACCCTCCACTTCATAGAGAGAATATGTAGTGTAGGGTATTGAAAGATTCAGTATAACCGATTGGAACACACCTTCTTGAATTCCTTGTTTTGATATCAAAGAAAAACGTATATATTTTTATTGCATTGCATCATCATCTTACCATATAATTATGTTACTTGTTTCAAACTCGTTTTTCTGTTTCATCTCAGCCGCTGATATACCACGTTGTCATCCTGGTGATACAGATTGTGTGATACGAACCTCAGTTAATTTAGTGAGACAATATGCCCGCAAAGGTTATCCCGAAGCTGCCTTCCCCATCGTTGAGCCATTCCATTTGAAACAATTTGATATTTCAGATGGTCGTGGTGGTTCGTTAACTTTGAAATTAAATTTCCGTGATGTTGAAGTATTAGGTTTGTCTGGTGTGAATTTTGATCGCGCTGTGTAAGTATAATGTTTAAAATGTTTTTTTTTTTTTTATTTTATTTTATTAAACTTGTTTTAAGGAATTTTTAAAGTTAAAGAATAGTAAAAGAACATAAAAAGAATATACAGATTTTTGATTAATATTCGCAGCATATAAATTTGTTTAACCTCTTAACTGATTAATTTCGATTTTAAAGTCGCTTTGAAACAAAAATGAAAAAACTTTGAAGCTTTTTATCGTTTTTCTCGATAACGACTTTTTGGCATATGGGTCAAACCAATAATAAGCTGGCAATATGCAAATATAAATTTATGGTTGTGCTAATTAATTTTAAATTTAGAATGCGCGATATAGGGCATACTTAGTTTTATATTTCTAATCAGAGTAGGAAAATAAACTGTACACAACATGTAGGGTAGGTATCGTTTTAGCGGTTGTGTGTTTGTACACAAACCGAATGCGGTACACTACAATTGTCTGATAAACGCAAACGCTACGATTATGTACTGTCCTTTAACACATATTCACACCCGTAGCGTACCGAATTCGGGTTGTGTGTAGAAACACAAATACTAATTGGAGAGAATAGCGTATGTGTTTTCTACCCAACCAATATGCTTTTGTACTCTGTTCGCGATGTACGGTACGCAACCCTAAAAGTACGGTTCGTTAGAGTTTATTTTCCTACTCTGTTTTTCATACATTGATCCGCTAATATGAAAAAAAATATATATCGCACTTGATCAACAAGAGGGTATTAACTCAAAATTTTAAAATTTTCAGTAGAAGTGAAAAACTGTTTGTGGTTACGTTTCAAGAGAATTTGAAAATCCGAATACATCATAGTAAGCTAATTCCATTTTAAAATATATTTACATTGTTTTTCTTTTAAATTTTTGCAATTATTGCAAAAAAATCTATTTTTTGAGTTAATACCATTTTTATACCCTCCATCCCACTGTGCAGGAGGGTATATATCATTTTGTCATTCCGTTTGTAACTCATCGAAAAAAAAATCTGGGACATAAAAAAAATATATACTCCTGATCGTTATCAATAGCGAAACCGATATAGCCGTGTCCGTCTGTCTGTCTGTCTGTCTGTTGAAATCACGATCACGCTCAAAATAGTTGTGCTAGGATGTTCATTTTTAGTCAAAATTTTGGTCCCATTTCTTAATCAGTTTGCTATTGGAAATGGGCATATTTGGTCCAGACGTTTAAAAGTTATGAAAGAAAATGTAGAAGCACCTCTAGAATTTTCCATATTAACATCAAAAATATATTAACTGTGCGTTGTTGTTGTTACTGAATAAGAAAAAAATACAAACATACACACCCAGACCTTGAAAGAGTTAATTCTTTTTTTGAATTTATATGCATAAAATTGGATTCATTTTATAAATTACTGAATAATTCATAATGCCTTTAAATCAATGATTGGACATTGAATAAAGTGAGATAAGATTTGTTCCTATTTGTGTTGATTCAATTTCGATTCTATTGAATAATTTGGACGTATGTTGGCTTTAGAGGCACCTCACCGATTGATTCTAAATTTTTACTACTGATATAACTCTCTTTTGGGGGCCCGAAGAAATTTTTTTTTTCAGCGAAAAGCCTGTAGGGGGAGTTACTTCGGTTTAAAGTTTAAAAATGAACTTAACTATATATTCTTCATTTATAATAGAGTTGGAACAATATGTACACCATTGGAAAGGTAATAAAAATATGTTTAGGATAGCATTTTTTTGTTGACCCATTATGATTCGGCGTAGGAATTTTAATTTTTTTGTTTTTTTTTTTTTTTAAATCTATATAAGAAAATATAATAGCCGTGTCCGTCTGTCTGTCTGTTGAAATCACGATCACGCTCAAAATAGTTGTGCTAGGATGTTAATTTTTAGTCAAAATTTTTGTCCAATTTCTTGAGCAGTTTGGTATTGGAAATGGGCATATTTGTTCCAGACGTTTAAAAGTTATGAATGAAAATGTAAAAGCACCTCTAGAATTTTCCATATTAACATGAAAAAATATATTAACTGTGTGTTGTTGTTTTTACTGAATAAGAAAAAAATACATACATACACACCCAGACCTTGAAAGAGATAATTCTTTTTTTGAATTTATATGCATAAAATTGGATTCATTTTATAAATTACTGAATAATTCATAATGCCTTTAAATCAATGATTGGACATTGAATAAAGTGAGATAAGATTTGTTCCTATTTGTGTTGATTCAATTTTGATTCGATTGAATAATTTGGACGTATGTTGGCTTTAGAGGCACCTCACCGATTGATTCTAAATTTTTACTACTGATATAACTCTCTTTTTGGGGCCCGAATAAATTTTTTTTCACCGAAAAGCCTGTATGGGGAGTTACTTCGGTTTAAAGTTTAAAAATTAACTTAACTATATTTTCTTCATTTATGATAGGGTTGGAACAATATGTACACCATTGGAAAGGTAATAAAAATATCTTTAGGATAGCATTTTTTTGTTGACCCATTATGATTCGGCGTAGGAATTTTAATTTTTTTTGTTTTTTTAATGTTTTTATTCCATAAAAATCCTATATAAGAACAAAAATTGTGCTTATTAGAATGTTATCAAGACGAAAAGCTTTTATTTGATATATAGATAGGCTTGACTTCTAATATCTTCGGTGTTTGAAGTGATAAAATTTGAACTACATCTTAAAAGTTTTTAATCTTGAGAATATATTAATAAGTTAAAAATTATGTGGTAGTATACGGTGGTTTTTATAAAAACGGTTTATTTTAAAAAATCTTAAAAATAAATCTCATTCGCCGGTAATGGGTAAACAAACAAAAAAAAAAATGTCGTCCATAAGATATTTTTACTATCTTTCAATGATATATATATATTGTTCCAATCTAACTATAAATGACTTAGATATATGTAGCTAAGTCCATTTCCAAACTTTTCACAGAAATAAACTTCCTACAGAGGTCTTTCCGCGGATTTTTTTTTAACAGCTTGAAAAGTACTACATCGGAGTAAAAAAAAATTCACTGAAATCAACTTATTGCAAAATTGAGATTTAAAATACGAATTAAGGAATTATATTTTTAAAGGTCTGCACACATGTATATGAATAACATAAGCAGTGTTGCCACTTTATGGGTAGGGCATGGATGGCAGCAATTATTAAATTGTTTAGTTTTTCACTTAAATTTCAATTCAAATGAATGAGTTGAGAAAGTTATCAAATTTGTAAATAAAAAAATATATTATACATAAAAAAATAATTTAATTCATAAGCTAGCCAATAGATAGTGGGTCTATGAATACAACTTAGCAGTAAGTACACACAAGTATCTCCGAGTACTTTCAAACTCTACACACAAGCTGGCTTACTTTACCCAGGGCATGGCCGCATTGTAATGGCCCACAAGCCAATATACTTCGTAAGTACACACAAGTATAGTGGCATGTAAGTTAGACTAAATTTTTGAAAATTTTCAAAAATTTTGTGTTTCATATACAATTGGTATACACAGGTATCCCATATCGTAAGTACGCACAGAATGAAGTACATCAAATCGATTACATTGTGTGGCCTTACACGTTTTTCTAAAGGGATATGTTAATTGAAGTCATTTATAATTTCATATTTATTTGGGTAATTTTGTCTACACTTTTGGGAATTTTGAATCTTGCTTGTGGCAGCACTGAGATTAAACAAGATTAAACTGAAATATTTAATTGTAGTGGTGGAAAAAATCATACACATTTGTTGCACAGTGGATTGACCGAATACAAAATGGGTAATAATTCATACTTGTTTGTACTTAGTAGAATCCCCGAATAAAAACACCAGGATGGAGGGTATCTAAAGACTCGGCACAGCCGAATTTAATCTTTGGTTTGTATAAGTTCCCAGTCACCTGGGGACTTATACAAACCATCGAGCGGGCTTTAGCCCGCTTGTTCTTAAACTTTTTGTTTAAGTATATATAAAATCTTTGAAAAAATATTTAAAAAAAAGTATAAGAAATATTTAAAGTATTTAATAATATGACGTTTATTAAGGAAGTAGTAGTTGTCGTATAAAAACAGATCGAGTGGAATATATTACAAAATATAGATGATAAAAGGAAATTTAAATGTCAAATTTTGAAAATTAAATTGATCGATCATAGGAGATACAAATACATAAAAGATTTTTTTTTGTTCGGGGTACCGATATAGAATTAATTAAAGGTACATATCATTTAAATCCCCTAATTCTTATTGGTTTTTCTTATAAAAAATTTAAAAAGTAGTTTTTTTTCGTCATTTACAAAAAATAAAAATATTTAAAAATTGAAATTCGGTCGTGAAAGATTTGTACGAAATTTTGTAAATTCAAAAACAAAAAAAGGAATTTTTAAAATCGGTTAAAAATTGTGGCCTGAAATGTTATCTGCTCAAAAAAGTACTTTTGGACATACTGAGTGCCGCAACATATGCGGCAAAATCAGTTAACAGGTTAAGAACCATCATATTTTTTTTATATAAGTTTTTTTTAATGATTGTTATCATTAAATTAATTTTTGTTTATTAATTTTTTCATTTCAGTGGTTTTGGAATCGATGCAGCTACCAGTAAATTTGAAATGTATGGTGGTTTTCCCAAAATAACAATACGTGCAAAATATATAGCCGATGGTCGTATTTTGATTTTGCCCATTAGAGGTGATGGTGATGCCGATATAGTTCTTGAAAATCCAAAATTTTCAGTTAAATTTAAACCATCCCTTCATTCTCAAAATGGTAAAACTTATTTAATGGTTGATAAATTGAAAGTTTTATTGGAACCAGAAAGGTGAGAAATTGACAAAATCAAAATAAGCTTCAGTAAACTGAGAATACACTCATAGAAATAAATCTGTAAAAATAGCAGAAAAAGTTACTAAAAATTAGTTAAAAATGATGCTGCCGAAAAAACTGTTAAAATTAGCAGATTATTTTGCTAAAGACTACACTCAAAAAAATAATTTAGTAGAAAAATTAGTAAAACGTCTTGTATATCAAGTGTACTAGTTTTCAGCATTTTTTTTGCTGAAATTCCGTTTTCATTAGAATTTAGGCGATACAGCTTTTCAATAAATTTATGAAATTTTTCATATTTAATACGAGAGCTTTAAAGAATTAATTGCTTTTTGAAGTAAATTCCCTAAAATTTAATTCGATTTTTTTAATTCAAGGAATTAATTCGTTAATAAGAATTAAAGAATTTAAATTTAGCCAATGAATTTCTTGACCAAAAGATTAAGCATTAAATTAAGAAATTCATTCACTAACGAATGCTTTCAAATGGAGTTAATTAAATTTTAAGTAAAGGATATCATTCTCTATTGAATGAATTCCATGAACTCATATTTGCACTTAATTCCCCGAACTTTAAATGAATTTATTCTCTAATGAATTTACTGTTTCGTTGAATTCCCTGAAGGAATTATCTTTTTCGTTTAATTCCCTAAAGTAAATAACTTTTTTGTTTAGAACAGCAAAAATACAACTGTTAAATTTACAGAATTTTAGTTATTTTTGAGTTAATTTTTACTTAATTGAAAATGACTAATTATGCTGTAAAATCTGTAGAATATGTTGCTAAATATTAGTAGACTAAAAATAGCAAAAACAAACAGTTATATCTACATTTTTTTTACTTTTAAGGTAAATTTAGCTGAAGCAATCTTTTCTGCTGAAATTAACAGATATAAACTACTGATTTCAAAAAGCTAGATTTTTATTTGCATTAAAAAATCGAAAAAAACTGAAATTTTAATTTTTTGTGATTTTTTAGTCTACTAATTATTTAGCAAAATCTATTGCTGATTTTAGAAGGAAAAATTGTTATTTTCTTTCAACTAAAATTTAGCACAAATATAACTAAAATTCTGTATATTTAACATTTTTATTTTCGCTGTTCCTATCTTGGTAAAATTTAGCAAAAATAATCTGCTAATTTCAGCAGTTTATTGTGCAAGGTAATTTTTAATCAAAATTTAGTAGTTTCAACTAAAATTTGTACAGACTCATTAATGCAATCATTCAATAAAAAAGAAGTTTTTAACAAAATTTTAAATTAATTTTTTAAATATTTACAGAATGACCATAAAATTAACGAATCTCTTTAATGGTGATGCGGCCTTAGGAGCCCATATGAATCAATTTTTAAATGAAAATTGGTCAGATGTTTGGTCTGAATTACAACCTTCGATACATTCGGCCATAGCAGATGTTGCGAGAAGTATATTATCAACAATGTTTAAAAAATTCGCTTATGAAGATTTATATGTATCTTAAAAATTTTATTGCAAATATTTTACGAGTATTTCTTTTTTAGAATTTTAAGTTTATTATTTAAGAAAACCGTGAATTGTGGTTTATAAGAGTGGTTTTTAGTCTATAAAAATGCATAATGATATTTGTTTTTTTTTTACATAAATTTTAATATTAAGTCATAAATTTCCGTATTTTTAAACACGTTAATTTAATAGTTTTTATATTCATTTATAATTAGATCATGTATAATTATCATAGTCTTTAATTATATGTAAAATTATAATTTTAAAAAACTTAAACTGTTTATTGAATAATAAATTAAAAAAAAAAAAACATTAAAATCAATTAATTTTAAGTTAATGGATAATAATAGAGTTTGCTAAAAACCGAAAAATTTGAAAACCGCGGTTTCGGTTTTTCAAAATTATAAAAACCGCGGTTTCGGTTATTTTTCGGTTTTCTTGTTGTACTAATATAATTATTTTAAGACAATTAAATTAGTATAAAAATTAAATAGTTTAACACGTAGAATATGAATTTTAAATTAAAAAAAGATGATAAAATTTTTACAAGAATAAAAATTGTAAAAATTCGATAAAGCCAGCAGTATAGAATACGTATTTTCGGGTCTTGCTACAGACCCATCCTCAGTATAGGCATAGATATTCATTAAAATGCAATTGAATAAAGGCAATAACGCCGTTTCGTACCTTTGCGGGAGAAAAAAAAATACGTGGAAAACCGTTATAAATAAAATATTTTTTATTCTTTTGTCGGCAACTAAAGCTGTATTTTCACGAATTTAAATTTTTATCAATTTGTGAGGTTAAAATTTTATAAATTTCATGGACTACGAAAAAACAAAAAATTCTTGAAAGTAATATTTAATGGAGAAAATGTTTATCACAATTAAATACATTTTTCTGAGCACCCAGAAATTATTACTCGTAAAAGACTCTAAAATATGATTATTTTCAGAGTGCTGAAATTTGGAGTCATAAATGAAAGATAACAGATTCGTATTTATGAGTGTATTAAAATTTTTTTTAATATTTTAAATACTTACACCCAGAAAACAGATTCGGTGCTGACAACCCCATTTGTTGCCATTCGAATGGTTCAGTTGCATCAAATGAATTTTTCGGTTGTGGCTACCGAATTATTCTTGATACAACTGAAATTCTGTTGCCATAGTCAAATTAATCCTGTCTCAATTGGTTTTCTGTTGCCACAACTGAAAAATTCGGCTACCAAAACCGAACCATGCGATTGGCTACAAATGCGGTTATCAGAACTAAATCTGTTTTCTGGGTGTATTAATGACTTAAAAATTAATCGTAAATAACTCATATTGGCTCAGAAAATTCTAAATTTTCGAATAACGCTCATAATTCAGAGTCTTTGACGAGTCATAAAAAAGAAATACACCCTCATATGGCTATGATTTCAGAAAGCCTTAGGTCTCCTTTATGAGTCTTTTCGGATACTAATTGTACACTGGGATGCAATTTAAATAATTATGTCAATCGGTTGAAGTATTTATTAAAAACCGACTTATTTTTGTCGGTTTTCGGTTTCGGTTTTGAGGCCTGAAAAACCGCGGTTTCGGTTTCGATTAAAACCGAACAGCAAACTCTAGATAATAATGAAAGCTATTTCAAACACACTTTGCTGATATTAATTTAATTTTTTCCTGTCATTGGCATTTAACCCATTAATACCAACGGCGATTAAGTGTATTAAAAGAATAAATTAATTTTTAAAGCTGGCAATATTCTTGTACACTACGCAATATTCTTGTACAACTTTTGGTATTGTGGAAAAAATTGCTAGTGTGTATGTCATATTGGAAGTATGTGCAATAGATTGGAAAAAAATCAAAATGAATTTGATTCTTATTGCACAACCATGAAAAGTGAAAAATATTTTGCAATGTGTAGGTCATATTGTGCCATTTTATATAAAGAAGAACACAGTGGTGCCATATCGTGTGCAAGAGTATTGTACATCTTATTGTATGCTCTAGGACAAAACGACGATAATATTATATGTATTTGCAATGATATTGTGTAGTGTATGGCTAGCTTAACAATAATATTGACAAATAAAAGTTTACGACACGCTTATATGTATATTTAAAGTAGTTTTATTTTATAATTTTTCCATTCTACCGTACAGTTTAAGGAAAATAATATGGGAATTATGGTTAAAAAAATATTAAAGAGTCCATTAAAATATTAACTGATTCAACTAAATGTTTGTTTAACAACTAATTGCATGAATTTTTTGTTAAAGAAATACTAAAGAGTCAATTAAAATATTAATTGATTCAATTAAATATTTATTTAAAAACTAATTTTATTTTAAAGAAATTTTTAATTAGTTAATTTGGGTTAATATTTTTTCTTTTGTGTAAATCTGACTTTTTCTGGCTTTAGCCTCAATAAAATCTCATTCATTATGTACTCGTATATGTAACAGTGGGTATTAATGGGTTAACAATCAATCGTATCAATAATCACTTCATCACTGATTATCGACTGATCAATGATTAATCACTTTTTTTATATGTAGTTTCTATCTACATATTTTTGTTTGTTTTTGTTTAAAAAATGTTTATTTTGCCAAATTTGGCATTGATAGCGCACGTTGACTTCAAATTCTTATTTTGTATATTCAGATTTCTTTGCTAATTTTTAAGGAGTATATTTAAACTTATAAATATTTACATATATGCCCAGCAAAAAAACAAGAGATGCCAAAGCGCTACAATTAATGATTTAGATGTACCTACTTATTTTTTTTAACAGAAACACTAATGATTTTGACATTGAGTTGTCACAGGAGAGGAGTACTCCCACTTCAATATGTTTTCAGTACTTTTTGAACGATTGCAAAGAAAACTCTTTTTAATCAGTTAAAAACAAAATTGTTCGCAAAAAAAATCATAATTTCTTTATTATACAAAAATTTTTTTATTGCCGCCACAGGGTATCGAACTTGCTACCTCAAGATTGCTAATCTAGTTCTCTACCGCTGAACCATTCTTTAATATTATGAAAGTTGACTATCATAAAAACATCCCAGCAAAATCTTTCATTACCAAATAAGTGGTTATATAATAGAAATTCATAGCTCCGCACAACTTATTTTTTGGCGTCTAAACTCATTATTTTTGTTTGGCGTGGTCGTTTTTATAAGTAGTCACGCTTACCCGCTCGCTTACGAAAAAATGAGAAATAAGTAGTTATGAGATTTTGAATAATAAGTGGTTACACACATGCTTACAAAAAGTTTAATTATAAGTGGTTATCCGATTGCTTACTTGATTCTTAAAAATAAGGAGTTAGGCAAATAAGGAGTGAGATCATAAAAATGTTAACACACATTGTTGCCTATAACTTTGGTTTAAAGCTTCTCATATTTTTTTCGGCAGTTTACATTTTAAAAATATGTCAGTTAATAAATTAATTTACATCATGAGTTTTAGTTTGCAATTTTTTACAGAATGGACGATGAAAAAAAATTGCCAAAGAAACTAACGTATGCCGCCAAACAGTTTCAAAAGTGGTAAAAAGGTATCTGGAACACCTAACAATTGAAAGGAAGCCGGGAACAGGAACAACGACTGGTTATCATAACATTGGTAAGGCATATAAAGTTAAAAGCATCCTTACGAGAGCTCCTAACACATCTGACGGAAAAACAGCTCGGTTAGCCCAATGCTCGCACTTTTTTATACGTAAAGTGAAACGTAAGGCAGGACTAATGTCCTACAAAGTTAAAAAAATTACCGATAGAAACGCTTTTAAAATTTTGGAGGCCAAAACCAGAGCTCGAAAATTAAAATCAAATTTTATACAAAAATACAACTTTTGTGTAATGCACGACAAAACTTATGTCCTGGCTGATTTTTCGCAGCTCCCTGGTCAAGAATTTTATGTTTCTGATGTTCGAGGAAATGTTGCGGAAAAATTTAGGTCGAAAAAGCAAACGAAATTCCCTAAAAATTCCTAGTATGGCAAGCCATATGTAGCTGCGGCCAAAGAAGCCAGTCATTTGTGACATCTGTCTCTATAAACACCGAAATTTATATCAAGGAGTGTTTGCAGAAGAGACTTCTTCCATTTTTGAGTCAGCACAATGTATCCACTTACTTTTGGCCCGATTTAGGATCTTGTCACTACAGCAAGAAAGCGCTGGAGTGGTATAATGATAATAATGTGGTTTTTGAACCAAGAGAGGCAAATCCACCAAACTGCCCGGAACTCAGCCCAGTGGAGAGATATTGGGCTCTTGTTAAAATGGAATTAAAGGACACGAAAAAGGCCTCCCAGGACATGCAATATTTCAAACGTAGATGGACCACCTGCTCTAAAAAGGTGACAGAAACTACCATAAAAGCCTTAATGGTAGGGTTTCCGGAAAAAGTGGATAACTTTGTTCGTGGTGGTTAGAATTCCATGCGGTTTTTTTGTTTGATTTTGTATTAAATTTCATTTAATAAAAATTTGGTTTGAAGTCTTAAAATTCAGTGGTTTGTTTTTTATTTAACTTTATGTGTGTTAACTTTTTTATGATCTCACTCCTTACTATTAGCTTAAGGAAATACATTCAGAAAAATTTAAGTTTTCTCTAGTGTGTAATTTTAGGACTCGTCATGAAAATTTAAACATAAAACATATTTACATATAATAAAAAAATGTAAATGCCCAGCCAGCAATTTCGGAGCGCTCATAAATAAGATTTTTAAATGGCTCATAAAAATGATTATTGTTTTTGTGAAAACACTCTTATTTTGGTAGAAAATATGAACCCTCAGAAAACAATCCAAAAAGTTGTCTCTACAATCTAAAAAGCTGTCTCAAAACGAGGGTTCATTTTTCGGACTCAAAGAAGATTCCAAAATTATTTAAATTTATGAAGAAAATTTCGATTTTATACGTTCTTTTTTGTGAGTCATTTCTGAGTAGGTACACAGGGGGCTTTTTTGGACGGACCACTTTCATAGGAAAAAGTGGAAAAATGTTTATGTTTTTGGAGATCATTTCTGAGTCATTAATGATCATCTTTGTTTGCTGGGTGTGTGAAAAGTACTTATTTAAACTAATAGGAGTACTCGTAAGTCATTATTTTATATTTAGAAACAATGAATACAATAGGCCGTTATTAGGAAGTCATTATTTTATATTATAAAATAATGCAAAATGTAATGATATATCATTTTTGGTAATGCAGATAGTAATGAGGTGTCATTACCAATATTTTGCTGGGATCACTTTGTTATTGCGAGATATTATGATTTATTCTCTTCAATAAAATTACTTATTAAACAAGCGCAAAAGGGGCACTGCAATTCTTCATGATTTTTTTTTTTTTTTTTATATATTTAAAAATATAAAAATTAAAAAACTTTTGCCCTGTGGCAACCCGTCTCCAATTTATACGCAAGCTGCCTGCTTTTGAACGTAAAAACCATACGTCGGTGTAGCAAGATTTGCGAAAAAGAAGACACGAAGGAGATTGGAAGATAAACAAAAATCTAAAAGTAGAATGTTTGTAGAGGGCTACTATTTATTTCGGGAACTGGCAACACTAATGTCAATAGCTAAAATCTGACAACACCATTTGACATTTCTTAGCATAAATGTACTCACAAGGTTTTGATGTACGTTTGTTTTGTTTACAGTGAGTTAAAAAAATCAATTTGGCCAAAAAATGGAAATTTCAAGAGAAGGGTTTCGTTGGATTATTTTGCACTACTTTCGACGTGGATTAGCTCAACAAGAATGTGTCGATGAACTCAGTCCTTTGTATGGCGATAAAGCAGCATCAAAAACCACAGTATATCGCTGGTACAGTGAATTCAATCGTGGTCGTAATTTGGTCGCCGAAGAATTCCGTGAAGGTCGTCCAAAATCGGTTGTTGTGCCACAAAACATCGATGAGGTGCGTGAACTGATAATGGAAGATCGTCATGTGACATATCGTGAGATAGAGGCATCCTTGCACATTAGTTCCACTTCAATACATTCGATTTTGCATAAACACTTAGTTGTAAAAAAAATTTCTTCTCGTTGGATACCCCATAATTTATCAATAGCTCAAAAAAAGGCTCGCGTCGATTTGTGTAAGGGAATGATTAAAAAGTTCGACCGTGGTGCTTCAAAAGACGTGTATAAATTCGTGATAGGTGACGAATCATGGATATATGCGTATGTGCCGTAAACAAAACAGCAATCGACCGTGTGGGCATTCCAAGACGGGCGAAATTCAACAAAAGTTGTTCGTGGAAGAAGCACAGCGAGGCAAATGGTCGCCTGTTTTTTCGGCCGAATGGGTCATGTGGCCACTGTTCCGCTTGAGCAACGTATGGCGGTCAATTCTGAGTGGTACACGACCACTTGTTTACCGGAAGTCTTTGGAGAAATTCGTAAACCCAATCCCCAAAAACGAATGATTCCCCGTCATTACAATGCGAGCTCTCACACATCTCGTCAAACAGGTGAATTTTTGAGCAGTCAAAACATCGAATTGTTGACTCATCCTCCATACAGTCCTGATTTGACACCCAATGACTTCTTCTTGTTCCCGAATATCAAAGGTAAACTGCGTGGTCAACGATTTACGAGCGCCGAAAAAGCAGTTGAAGCGTTCAAAAACTATGTTTTGGAGATGCCTCAAGAGGAATGGAAAAACTGCTATGACAAATGGTTTGAACGAATGCAAAAGTGTATTGATCATCAAGGGGAATATTTTGAAAAACAATAAAGCCATTTTCATTTAAAAATGTTTGTTGTTATTTGCTATTCCCGAAATATAAATAGTACCCTCGTATGTGTCTGTTTGATCACTTCTGAGTAAAAAACAATAACAGCAAGCTGAATAGGAAAGAAAACTATAAATTAGTTACTATAAATTAGTTACATTGCATTCAAGGCATTACTTAGGTAAGATGGCTAAGCGGACGGAGCAGTGATGCCAGTTTTTTTTCAGACTTTATCCCCAATTTTCAAATTGTTATCCCCAATTTTCAATTTGTTATCCCCAAAAATCCCCAATTTTTATTTTCTGTAAAAAAATTCGTATTCGTTAACTTTTTTTCTTAAAATAATGTAAAAATACTATATTTATTTAATTCTTTTCGGTACCTTATACACTCAAACTCAATAAATTTTGTAATTCTAACAAATTATAAAAAAGAACAAATAAATTTAAATAACAGCATAAAAAAATTTGAGCCAAATTTTTTCGTTTTAAATATTTCAGAATCAAAATTTTCCGATTCATCAGCTTCAGACATTTTGTTGTGTATGGTACTGTATTAAAAAGTTTTAATATTTCAGCAGATGGATTGAATTTTTGACAATTGAATAACATGTAAAGTATATATTTAATTTAAGAAGAGCTTCTTATAACTCATATTACATCCGAATAACCTTAAATATTTTGGAACCAAAAGGAATTCAAATTTGCACCAAAAGGAATTAAGGTTTGTACGCACATTCCCAGTGTAGAAACGGTAATGACATATCATTATTTTTTGGAGTACCAGTATTGACACCCACTTACCTTCTGCATTATTTTAAAACATATAATAATGAGTTACTGATAATTACTTATTTTTATCATTATTTCAAATAGAAAATAATTTTTTAGATTTTTTTTTAAATTTTTTGAAATCTATTTTTAGACTCAATATTTTTTAAACACTGGTAAGGATATATGTAACCACATATTTTTTGATTTTTTGTATCTTGGCGAGTAAGCTTACTTGTGTGCAGCAGGTCAATTATGTTTTTATCTATTAAATATTACATCTCGATATAGCTCAGATGGTAGAGCTGTTGACTGCAATCTGTAGACCCAGGTTCGATTCCCGCACCAGCAAATTTTATTTAAAAAAAAAATACAATAAAAAATATTTTTTTTTATATAATTTATTTTTTTGAAAATCTATTTTTAGACTCATTATTTTTGTCAGTACTGGTAAGCACATAGGTAACGATATATTTTTTGATTTTTCGTATGCTGGTGTGTAACGACAACTCATTATTTTTCGCGACATCGCCATATAAAGGTAATAAGAAATGTAATAACAAAAGTAAGTAGTTACCATTACCAAGTATGTAGTTACATAACAACATATCTGGTAATGATTTTCTGCACTGGGTTAACTTGACAGATACAAATTTGTGTAGCCTAAAATCATGCACTATTATCATCATACTTAAAAGAAATATATAAATATTTAGAATTATCAGGGTTAAATTCATAAAAATATAAAAAGGCAATAATATGTTATCCCCAAAAAATCCCCTAAAATTTCGTGTCATCCCCAATAAATCCTCGGATCCCCAAACGGAAATTTTTATCCCCATTGACGAAAAAATCCCCAATTTGGAGATAAATCCCCTAAACTGACAACACTGGGACGGAGCTTAGTATAGTTACGTTTGTAATGTAGGAATAGGAACAGGCCGATTCCTACAGCCGACAGGTTGTTGAAAAATTATCATCCCAGTGTAATGGTAACTAGTTACTTTTCTTATTACATTTCTTAGTACCTTTGTATG
The DNA here is from genome assembly GCA_949987735.1 of Leucophora obtusa. Classification (NCBI taxonomy): domain Eukaryota; kingdom Metazoa; phylum Arthropoda; class Insecta; order Diptera; family Anthomyiidae; genus Leucophora; species Leucophora obtusa. Next base: position 330,990,466 of record OX465295.1, on the reverse strand, counting down.
GCGATGTTGCGAAAAATAATGAGTTATGCTTACAGACCAGCATACGAAAAATCTAAAAATATGTCGTTACCTATATGCTTACCAGTACTGGCAAAAAGAATGAGTATAAAAATAGATTTTCAAAAAAATAAGTTTTATAAAAAAAATATTTTTTTATTGTAAAATTTTTTTAAAATAAAATTTTATAGAATTACTTCTGAACAACATCCAAAAAATCACTCAAGTATTGCTTTTAAACCATAATTGCTTTAAAAGTGATCATAAAAAGTGATTTTGGTATCATTTGGTTTTTCTAAACAGGTGAGCACGGATTCGATTCCTGGAGAGACCAATATTTTTTAATTTTTTTTTAATTTTATTTTTATTTAATATTTATAATTAATTTGTTTAAACTCAATATTTTTTAATTTTTAAAAATATATAAAATAAAACTGATGAAAAATTGCTATTTATGCGCTTATGAATATAGTACTGAAAACAATACTGAATTTCAGTGCATCTTTTGCACTCGTTTAAAAATTACTTTTAATAAACAGATAAAGAACAATATATCGCAACGACAAAGTGGTGTTTTTATGCCAGTCAACTTTCGTATTAAAGAATAGCTCAGCGGTAGAGAGCTAGACTAACAATCATGAGGTCGCAAGTTCGATACCCGGTGACGAGAATAAAAAAACTTTGTTAAAATAAAAAAAAATATAATTTTGTTGAGAAAAATATTTTATTTTTACTTTTAATTGGGAAAAAGAGCTTTGCACTCATTCAAAAAGTACTGAAAAATGTTGAAGTGGGAGTACTATGAGTATGACAACTCAATGTTAAAATCATTAGTGTTTATGTTAAAAAAGAAGTACATCTAGATCATCAATTGTTGTGCTTTTTCTACTGCGTCGGCATCTCTTTTTTTGGTGGGTAAATATTAAAAAAAAGACAATTAAAATATTGGTCCCAGAATTCGAGTCCGCGATCATCCCTTTAAAATTAAAATGTATCCAAATCACTTCATAGGATCACTTTTAGAGTAGTAATGCTTTAGAAGCAACAATAAAATGATTTTGCTCAGAATTACTTCTAAAAATGCTGTAAGCTAATAAGGCCGAAAATGATAAGTCAATTATAAATTTTTTCAAAAAAGTGATTTTATTTGAAAATGCATTGGTTTCTACAGTCACCGGGTCATATGAATAAAACTTAGCAATTACTTCGAAGTAATTACTTTGGGCTTAGGAATGGCTTTTAACTCCAAATTTACCAATTGACTGGTAGAATAGTATAAAATGTAAACGAAAATTAAAAAAATAAATTTCTAGTCTACTCCCAGCAGACTAGATTTGTGAAGTAATTGCTTAAAAACCCCTGTATTTCCCCCTATTAGTAATATCTATTTTTTATTCATATGAGCCACTATCCACGGCTCTCATCTGAAAAATTGAACTGGTTTTAAGAGAGTTTCGGTGAAAAATAACAACAAACATGAAAAATGTGGTGTTTTTAATTAATTATTTTTATTATTTTTAAGCAATTTTAATTAAATTGTAAAGTGCACGTGTATTGTTTGATATGTTCTCTGCATTAATTTTGAATTATTAGCACAAAATTTTGCTTATTAATATTAAAAAATACGCATTAAAAAAACGCTAAAAACTGTTTCTCTTAAAACCAGTTGGCATATAAAATTAAAGTGACTTTTTAACAGCAGAAGAGGCGGGTTCTATAAACATAACCTTTGCGTAACAAATCTGGAAAAAATATTTATTGTCGAAATTTCCAGAAAAGCGTCCATCACAAAATAATTATAGATAAATTTAAATTATAATGATTGTTAGTAGTTAAAAATTTCAAAATTATCTAATTGCAAAAGTAGGTAGGTATACATAAAACAAAATTTAGTAAAGCAAAAACAATATAGTTGTGTCGTTCATAAACAAACTAGTTCATTTGAACGATTCACTCAACTGAACGATATGGCATCGTTCTCCATTATTAGCTCTTTTCGTTCATTTCGTTCTTTGAATTCATAGAAAATATTTGTCTCTTTTTAATTAAATTATTTAAAGACTTTTAGTCTAGATACTTATAATAAAATTAATGAAAAAACATGTAATATGTAGTCCGAAAAAAATGTAAAAAGAACGACGCAGTTCACTCACAGTTTATTATAAAAAGAACTATTTCAACGAACTAGTTCAATGAATTATATTGATCGATAATTAACGTGTCACCAAAACTATACAGAAAAAATTATTAACCTTAAATATCTAAATAAACATATGTTAAAAATAAAAATTATTTTTAAACAAATATTTAATTGAATCAATTGATATTTTAGTTGACTTTTAAATATTTCAGTAAATATTTGTTACATAATTATGTGTTACATAATTTCCATTTTTTTTTTCTTTTTAAACTGTATGCATAAATAGAAAATTTTACAGTACACAAACAAAACAAATACATATGCAGTATTTTAAATATATAAACGTGAAGTACGTACACTTTTTTAATATCATATTTTTTTTCATTTTCAATTAACGTTTTAATTGATGTTGTTACTAATTTAATCGAATTTTGTTTCAATTAATCGTACACAGTTTTTAGTAAATAATAGTAGCATTTGAGTGATAGGTGCAAATCAATTAAAATTTTAATTATTATAAACAATTTCGTAATTGAAACTCGTTTTTAGTTTATTTCTGTGTATCGATTAAGTTCAATAGAAAACAGCTTTGAATCACTTAAACCGATTACTGAATGTTCAGTTAAAATTTAGTCGACAGTTAAATTCAAATTTTATATAGAAAATAACAACAAATGTGTCAGTTAAAGTCCCAGTTAGTAGCTAACTGGACATTCAGTAATCAGGCCTTAGAGTTATTTTTTTTAATAAGATTCATGCTTAAATTAAAAATGTTTTATAAGAAATTTTGATGGAATTCACAGTTCGAACTATTTTAAGTAGTAAAGTAGCATTTGAATGCTTCACTTGCCAAATCGATTAACTCCATAAAGTCTCAATGAGAAAAATGAGAAAATATCATATATTGTTTTTTCAAATTCCTGTTAAATTTTGTCATTTAGTAGTGTTAATATTTGTTATCAGAGAAATTTGTTTTGAATATTATACGGTTAGGAGTAGGGATGTGCGTTTAATCGATTAATTCAACTTCCTGATTGATCAAAATTCTGATTAAACAATTATTCGATTCTTCAACAATTTTGATTAATCAAAAACGTGATTAATTGATTATTCAGTTATTTCGATTATTCAAAATAATGATTGATTGATTAATCAAATTTTCAATTAATCAATTAACTGATTAATCAAAGTTCTGTTTTATCATACTGTTTGATTAATCGCACATCCCTAGTTAGGAGTCAATAAAGTGTTTTGAAATTAAAGTTTTATAAAATCCAGAAAATGTAGTTAATCGATTTGGCAACTGAATCATCCATTTATCGTAAATTTGACAACTTTCTATGCGTTAAACTTCAAAAATAATGCTATTTTATAACGATAGCACGTAAGCACTTAAATTGTGAATTCCTTCAATATGTTATATTAAATATTATTTAACAATTAATTCATCTACGCTTTTCTTCTCTGTGTTTGTAATTTATTATTCGATAACACCATTTAAAACTAAATTAATAGTTTTAGAGAAGTAACTTTCAACCTTTTAAGGAAGTATTTATACCCAATCTTTGAATAAAAATTGATTTTCTAATTTCGGATTGCATTAATAGATTCTAGGTGTATCTTATTCAATACAAATGGATATGTGATTTTCGATTCAAATTACAATATCGTCACCTAAAATGCAAAAGGGCGTAACAACAAAAAAATTTAAGCCGATTTTCTGATTGATTATGATGCACTAGACTAAATTACATTTCCCTACAAAATTTTAAACTTATATGTCGAAATAAGTCTATAGTCGTGTTTTAAACCAGAAAGAATATATAGAATATCTTTAATTCTACAACGTTTTTTTTTTTTTTGGTTCTAGTGTAAAAAAAATAAAAAGTGTTGTTACGCCCTAAAGGCTACAACAAAAAGGTCATAACAATTTTTACTCTGGAACAAACAAATAATTAATTTTTGTATTTATTTATTGTGGTTACAATAAATTACACAAGACTACGAGGTTTTTGTACAGATATTTACTAAAACTATTTAAAGTATTTAAACACGAATCTGAAATAAAAAGAGTGCCATCAAGTAAAAAAAAAATGTGTCTAAAACATTTTGGAAATTCTTACGGGGTACTTAAAATACCCTATAACATTTCCCAACATGAAGGGTTTTCACAAGGGGTGTGCTATTTGTTGTATCGTTGTATCGTCCTAACAAAAAACAGAGTTGTTAAAAATTAAATTGAAAAAATACAACATTTGAGAATAGCACGATACAACATTTTTACGTATGTTTAATGTCTTATATTTGAGTGTGATAACAGATAGAAAACTGAATTGAAAATCGTTGTTAAACACAAATAAAAATTTTAACAACTCTGATTTTTATTATAACGATACAACGATACAACAGATAGCACACCCCTTATGAACAACTTAATGTTTTAAACAATAAAATGTTTTTAAAATCAACCAATCAGAACAAAGTATTTAAAAATAAAATGTTCTGATTAGTTGATTTTTGAAAAATTGATCAATAATATTGAAAGTGTATGCCCTACTTAAAACATTATTCGTATTACAATGAATTTGTTTTTAAAATATAAATAGAAATTTGTGACGATTTTTAAAGATGCATTCTTAAAGCTTGAATGCAACACTGGTATAAAACGTTAAATATGCTATAAAACGCTAAATGGTAACACGACCAACAAAAGCATCCCTGTATAATTTAAAGGAAATACAAGTGAAAAACAAAATAAAGCAATAAAAACAAAAAAATTATTTTAAATTATTTATTATTGCCGAAGTACTTCGGTAAAATACAACTTCAAAAGTTTTCTGCTAAGTAACACAATTCTTTAATTAAAATATAATATTTTCTAAAGAAAAAACTTAGGTAACTTAACATATTTTGAAGTGCGTGAAAATGGAATAGATCAAAAACTAAGGCAAGTTGACAAAAACCAAAAATTGATAAATCTACATGTATTTTTTTACTTACAACATATACTTTTGAAGTTGTATTTCACCTAAGTACTTTGATAATTATACACTTTTTATTTTTTCCGTGTAGTTACAGAATAGGTACTTTGGAACAATTGACCCCTCATACCCGTAGGGATTTAATTCTCTATAAAATTCTTTCTAGATGAACTAAAAAAAAACTTTACAAGATCCTCTTTTTTTTTGTTTTTGTTTTTGTTATGAGACCTTGAAGTTAAAAATTTCAGAGTTTTCTATTAAAACATAAGTTGTTATTGAAATAATGTATGCATTTAAAAGTTTTTACAGATGAAGGTTAATTTTATTAAAAATTAAAAATCTTGACGAATTTCTCTGAGCCAAAAAATATACTGCTCCCGGTCAGGAGCTAAAAATAGATTCTTTTTAATTATTTTTTTTCTTTTTTTTAACGAGCAACACTTAGGAAATTCTTCCTATTCATTAAATTATTGCTGTCTTTGGAAAGTGGAGAGAGAGGAAATGAAAGGTTTTGAATGATTAAGGGCTTCAAATATGGCAACACTGTAATTGTGCGAGATGCTAAATAATCAGGGTTGGCAGGCAATACCGCTAAAATACCGTTATCGATTCAAAATCCTTTCAACTGACTACCGTTACCCCTAAAATACCGTTACCGAAATACCCGGAATACCGTTATCCTTAAAATACCGTTACCGAAATAACTGAAATACCGTTATCATTAAAATACCGATATCGAAATAAATCAAATATCGATACCCTTAAAATACCGTTACCGAAATACATGAAATGGCGTTATCCTTAAAATACCGTTACCGTTATTTTTAATTCTCTGCTTTTGGTCATTGCACGTGGTTATTGAGTATTTCAAATTAAGTCAATTAATTCGTTTTGTTTTCCTTTAGTTTGGTTTTTGCAAAAAAAGAGCGGTATGCACCGAAATAATTGACTTCCGTTACCCTTACAATACCGGTACCGATATAACTGAAATACCGCTAACCTTAAAATACCGTTACCGAAATAAATCAAATACCGTTATCCTTAAAATATCGATATCGAAATAAATGAAACAGCGTTACCCTTAAAATACCGTTACCGAAATAACCTTAAATATCGTTACCCTAATGATAACCGCATTCGTTTCGGTTACCATCCATGTAAATAATAAAACAGTTGTTACGTGACATCTGATCAAATTGTTGAAGCTTCTTGGATCATAACCGTGTTTTGTTTTTTTTTTTTTACTTCGGTGGCGTATCTGAAGCCATCCTTACATTTGCAATATTATGTCCAATATAATGGCACAGTATTTTGGAAACATACACTCTCAGAACAATTCCGTTGTGACAACCGAATTTTTTCCAACCGAATTGGCTCGGTTGCTGCAACCTCGTAATTCGATTGCCTCAACCGAATTCGGTTGTTGCAACCGAATTGAAATCGAATTCGGTTGTCGCAACCGAATTAAAACCTAATTCGGTTGGCAAAAAATTCCGTTGCCACAACGGAATTGTTCTGAGAGTGTATATGTAATAAAAAATCGCCACAAAAATCATATGGTTTTTCTAAATTGATGTCGCCGTCGCTGGGGATCGAACACGCAACCTTATGTGTAACAGTCAAACGCGTTAACCATTTCCTTAAAAAAGTTTTATTAGATGTCTGCGCAGGAATTTTGTAGAGCAGTGTTATCATAATTTAATGTAAAGAAATTACAGGTATAAAAGTTGTCAGCACCTTGACTTTAATGAGTATTCGATAGTTTATTTTCAAATAGTACATACGTGAGAATTAAACAAAAACAACTAAAATGTGGAAATTGTTAACATTTCTAGCAGTTACATTTCTTTCTTTATCCTCAGTGTGGTCCAAATTACGTAAGTTAATTTAGACAATAAGGAAATACCCCAAACAAAAAATAATTGACCTCAAACCAAAATTAATAAAAATGCATATTAATTACATTTATTAATTGCATTTGGTCTATATGACGTGTTTGAAAAAACAACACTTTACTAGAAAAATAAAAATGCCCTGCTGGCAGTCCGTCTCCGATATACACAAATTGCCTGGACTTGTACGTAAAAACCATACGTCAGTGTGGCAACATTTGTGAAAAAGGTTACAAAGAGGAGATAAGAAGATAAACAAAAAATCTAAAGTAGAATGTTTGTATGTCTGTTTGATCACTTCTGAGAGTAAATTATCATATAGAGACACTCTGACAATAAAATATAAACAATAATACTATTTAATAAAAAATCACTGATGAAGCATGTTCATAAAAAAGGCAGAAACTAGATCTAGTCTGATTTGCAAATTAATAATGTGTCTATAACTTTGAAAAAAATGTTTATTCTTCTTCTTAACCTCAAACCTACTTAATTAAAATTAATAAAAATGCATATTAATTACAATATTAATTGCATTTGGTCCATATGACGCGTTTGAAAAAACAATACTTTACTACACAGAAAAAAGTATCACAAAATTTTAAGTAATTAAAAAAAATTGTTGGCTTTTTACTTAGATATCTAACAATTTTTTTATTAAATGTTTGTAAATTGTATCAAAAATATCAAAAAAATAGCCTTAGAATTTTTTGAAACAAAAAAAAAACAAATCATTTATTTTTTGTTTTCAATTGCTCAAATGTTTTTAAATTGTAACAAAAATTTCAAAAAAGTATTTTTTTTTGTCAATACGACAACATAAAGCGAATAATTGTTTTAATATAACAAACTCGTTGTTGAATTTTATTTTTTTATTTTTAACAAATACAAACAAGTTACAAAAAAAAATTATTGTATTTACAAAACACATTGTTAAAAAAAAATTGATTTTATTTTTAACAAATTACAAAAAAGTTACAAAAAGGGATTTGTATATACAAATTCCATTGTTGGTGCCTTTTTAAAAAATTTTTTGTTTGTTTATGCAAAAAAGGTGTTTAACATTACAAACAGAATTTTGTAAATTTTTTCTGTGTAGAACAATTTTTTTAACAATTATCTTAATTTTTGCATTAAAAATACAAAAATTGTTTTTTCGGACTTTCTATATTTTCATATATTTAGTTAGAATATTCTTCTACCTCAAGTCCAAATTCTAATATGATATTGTCGTATTAGATTTTTATTTGTTGTTTCAAAAAGGGGTTGATCATTTTCATGATAGACAATACCATGATACAACCATACTAGGTAGATGCATTAGAACAACAAACACAACAAACAACAACAAAAAATGTAATCGGCTACTCTTGATACATAGCGAAAGCATACGAAAAAATCCCTGAACTGTCATAATAAAACCCTGAACTGTCAAACTCTCCCTAATGCATCTACCTAGTATGTTTGTATCATGAGACAATACAATTGTTTCGTAGACATCACTCTACTCTTCAGTTGTCCGCAATAAGAAAATGATAACTTTCTTACTCAAACAGACCTGAGGACTGGGAGCGGTACCGTCTCAGTTTTAATGCCTTTAAGAAGGCGACTCGAAGGGCAAAAAGGGAATCGTGGTCTAAATTCTGTGGGGAAGTGGAGGGCACTACGGAGGCAGCGAGGCTTCGTAAGGTTCTTTCTAAGGCACCCAGTGCACCAGGATCCCTTATGAGGCCTGATGGTACTTTCACGGAGGGTAATAGGGAAACCATTGAGCTCCTGATGGAGACTCACTTTCCGGGTTGCAGAGAGGATGTGATGTCCAATGTCCCGTTGGACGCACTCTCATCGACTGCAATTCAGATAGGTGAGCACATCTGGTCAATGGTAGACGAACGCAAAATTGCTTGGGCGATACGGTCTTTTAAGCCCTACAAATCAGCAGGGCCGGATGGTATTTTCCCGGCACTTTTGCGGGAGTCCCTGGACATTATCATGCCATGGCTGCTACGTATTTTTACTGGCAGCCTGGCATCGGGGTATATACCCTCTGGGTGGAGAGAGGTCAGGGTGATCTTCATCCCGAAAGCGGGGAGGATAAACCACAGCACCGCCAGGGACTACAGGCCGATTAGTCTCTCGTCGTTTTTATTGAAAACGCTGGAGAGACTGGTGGACGTTCATGTGAGGAGCATCCTCTCTGCAGACAATTTCAGCAGAGCCCAACACGCATACCTCAAGGGAAGGTCGGTGGAAACGGCTCTGAGTGAGGTTGTCGGCACAATTGAGGATGCTCTTCACGACCGTGAGTATGTGTTGGCGTCCTTCCTGGATGTAGAAGGGGCTTTCAACAACGTGAGTATATCATCGATCACTAGTGCCTTGGAGGGTATTGGCACTGACCCGCAGATAACCCTGTGGACGGGCAATATGCTCAGGAGTAGGGCTATAAACTCGGACATAGGCGGTGATGGGGCGCGGAAGGTGGTCACAAGGGGTACTCCACAAGGGGGGGTCATTTCTCCTCTTCTGTGGAATCTTGTGAATAATGGAATCCTTGACTCATTGGGGAGAACGGGGACGAAGGTTGTGGCATACGCCGATGACGTTGTGCTACTGATCAGGGGGAAATTTCTCCAGACGGTCAGTGATCTCATGGAGTCGGCGCTTACGATGCTATCCAGGTGGGCAAGGGAGAACGGTCTGGGAGTCAATCCATCTAAAACCGAACTTGTTTTGTTCACAAGGAAGTACAAACCGGAGAGATTTGATCTCCCTAGATTGGACGGAGTTACTCTTCAACTCTCGGGGGAGGCAAAGTATCTGGGTGTCATTCTTGACTCTAAACTTTCCTGGAAGAGGAATACCGAGGAGAGAATGAGAAAAGCCCTATGTGCTTTTTACACCTGTAGAAGGACCTTTGGGAAGAGATGGGGTCTACAGCCGTATATCATTCACTGGATGTATGCGGCGATTATCAGACCAATCTTGACCTACGGGGCACTGGTGTGGTGGAGGGCGGTGGACACGGGTTCATATCTCTCCACTCTCGCAAAGGTGCAACGACTGGCTTGTCTGGGTATTACGGGGGCGGCTCGTTCTACACCCCAGGCAAGTTTGGAGGTGATGCTTGGCATCCCACCACTGGATATTTATATCAGGGGCACGGCGGCAAAGGCAGCTCTCAGACTCAGGGAGATGCAGGAGCTGAGGCAACGCACTTGGGGGCACAGTACCATTCTGCATGGGATTGGTGGTGCACTACTGGATCGTGAAACGGACTATATTGTACCGGTCACGAATTTCCAGAGGACTTTTGAGGTGATTGTACCGACCAGGGAAGACTGGGCAGCCGACTCCGTTATTCGGAGTGGTGATATCTCAGTGTTCACAGACGGTTCGAAGACGGACATGGGGACAGGGTCGGGAGTTTACTCCGGCGAACTGGACCTTCGAATCTCCATACGACTCTCGGACGATTGTAGCGTGTTCCAGGCGGAAGTGTATGCAATTGACGTGGCCGCACGGATGATAATGGAACGGGATTTGGATCCATCGTCCATTAGCATCTTTGCGGACAGTCTTGCTGCTTTGAAAGCCCTGGAATCCGATACTGTCAGATCGGGGTGTGTGCGGCACTGTATTGAATCCCTCGACCGTATTCGTCGACACTCGGTAAGGCTGGCGTGGGTCCCTGGACACGCTGGGATTGCGGGCTGACGAGTGTGCGAGGAATGGCTCCGAGTCGGTTGAGGACCCTATACAGACGGAGGTCCTGGTTCCTCTGGTGGAGCTATTCGGTGTGATAGGGGATATATCGGATAGGGAGACGAGGACAAGGTGGACAACCTTGACCAATTGTAGGATATCTCGGACCCTATGGCCACTGCCAGATCCGGGGAGGACAAAGATTCTTCTTGGATTTGGCAAGCGGACGGTCGGGATGCTTGTAGGGGTTCTAACGGGACACTGCGCGATAGGCCGAATGGCTGCGCGTTGGGGTTACGCCCAGGCGGACTACTGCAGGGGCTGTGGGGACGAGGAGGAGGAGGAGACAGTACATCATCTGCTTTGTGAATGTCCGGGACTGAAGGAACGGCGACTCAGATATCTGGGGTGCAGGTTCTTCGACGACCTGGACAGTCTACGCGATGTTTCTCTGTCTGGTCTTGCGAACTTCTTAAGGGGATCGGGATGGTTCTAGATTTCTCGGGTCGTGGTATTTCTTTCCATGCGGGGGAAACTAAGGGAATCACAATGGGCCCTATGGCCTCCGAGTGAACTCGCCGTTCTGGCGGGCTCCCATTCAACCTAAAAACCTAAAAACCTACTCAAACCGAGACATTACATAGGGTACAAAAAATCAGCGGGACGAGTATTTTGTACTTTCGTATATGAACTGTCTGATTTGGTAAAACCAGCTATAAATCAACTCCTTTTTGAAAGCAACAATTACATAAAAGTACCCTTTGGGTACTATTTATATGTATGTTTGTTGTCAATACATTTTGTAAAAACAACTAACTTTAAACTCAAAACAAATTAAATATTTGAATGAGATTTTAGCCGTGGTATGCTCAATTGTATTGTCTATCATGAAAATGATCAACCCTTTTTGAAACAACAAATAAAAATCTAATATGACAATATCTTATTAGAATTTGGACTTGAGGTAGAAGAATATTCTAACTAAATATATGACAATTTCTTTAATTTAAAAATAAAACTAAAAAATATAAATTTAGTAAAAAGAGATGCAAAAGCAGTAGAAAAAACACAACAATTAATGATTTTAACATTGAGTTGTCATAGGAGGAGAAACTCCCACTTCAACATTTTTCAGTGCTTTTTGAGCGAGTGCAAAGGAAACTTTATTTCATCATTTGAAAGTAAAAAACAAAATAGCAAAACAAATTATTTATAAATATGTATTTAAAAAAAAATTAAAAAAAAAATCTGTTTGGAAATAAACTGTATGCAAATCACTTGTTAGGATCACTTTTAGAGCAATAATGCTTTAGAAGCAATAATTATGCAATTTTTTTTTATGGTGTTCGGAATTATGTACTTTTGAAAAGCCGTAAAAATGTTTTTAAGTTAAGTTGTTTTAAGTTGATGTTTTTTAAGTTGTACAGAATTACTTGTAAAAAAGCAGTAAAAATACATACTTTGGAAGCAATGAAAGAAGTGATTTGCAAAGCATGACTTTGAATTTGTTTTTGCCGGGAAGTTATAGCAATAAATGCTTAAATTTCAAATCATCAAGACTCTCAACTGTACCATCTACGATTTGAATTAAATTCACCATACATGTTGTATACTATACTCATAGAAATAAATCTGTAAAAATAGCAGAAAAAGTTACTAAAAATTAGTTAAAAATGATGCTGCAGAAAAAACTGCAGATTATTTTCGCTATACTATATTAGTAATATAGGAACAGCAAAAATGAAACTGTTAAATATATAGAATTTTAGTTATATTTGAGTTAAATTTTTAAATGCAAATAAAAATCGAGCCTTTTGAAAACAGCAGTCTACAATTTTTTTATAAAATATTTCTGCTAATTATAGCCGAATAGACTGCTATTTGCATACAACTAAATTTAGTTTAAAAAAAATACTAAAAATTTTGTAGATATAGCAGTTTATTTTTGCTATTTTTAGCAAAATATTCTGCAGATTTTACAGTACAATATGTTATTTTGAATTAACTAAAAGTTAACATAAATATGACTAAAATTCTGTAAATTTAACAGTTTTAATTTTGCTGTTCTTATTTTACTAGTATTTAGCAAAAAAAATCTGCTAACTTCAGCTGTTTTTTCTGCAGCATCGAAAGTTCAATAAAACAGAAACAAACCATTTCGATTACCTTAACAAGAGGTTATTAAAACTGAAAAAAATTATTTGGAATAGTTTCAATATTTTTTTTGTGCTCTTGTCATTGACTCTCCATTGTAAACAAATAAACCATTCAAATTTGACAAACCGATGCATTTTGAGATATCTCAAGAAAAATTATTTTAATTAAAGGTAGAAAAAGTTATTAAAAATAATGTGTTTTCCACTTTTTAATAGACCACTTCTTAACAGCGAAAATCGCCATATCTTTTTAACACATAAAGGACCCTTCATAGATCCGTTGGACATTTTTAACCAAACTTTCCAGATATGTGAAACAATACTTCATTAAGATATATTTCTAATTATTGTTCGCCCTCTATTAAATAGAGGATATGAATCCTAAGAGTCTTAATTTTGTATCATTTAATAGAAAAGTCTTTATTCAAAATTATATAAGTTTTTTAATTCTTTTTTTAGCTAAGCTAATTTTGATTTTAAAATTTTATCAAAACAAATTTCTTATCCTGCATAGGTCAGAAATTGTAGGTAAATTTATTAGGGCATTTTAATGGAACTCTAAGCTGGATTCACAATGCTGGAGTACTCTACTCTGCAGAGAGAAGTGTACTAAAATAGACATGATGTGATACACAAAATATGTAAGTGCGAAAAAGAAAGGAACAAAATCCAGTCTGCAGAGTGTAGTACTCCAGCATTGTGAATCCAGCTTAGAGTTCCATTAAAATGCCCTCATAAATTCACCTACAATTTCTAACCTATGCAGGATAAGAAATTTGTTTTGATAAAATTTTAAAATCAAAATTAGCTTAGCTAAAAAAAGAATTAAAAAAACTTATATATGAACTGTCTGATTTGGTAAAACCAGCTATAAATCAACTCCTTTTTGAAAGCAACAATTACATAAAAGTACCCTTTGGGTACTATTTATATGTATGTTTGTTGTCAATACATTTTGTAAAAACAACTAACTTTAAACTCAAAACAAATTAAATATTTGAATGAGATTTTAGCCGTGGTATGCTCAATTGTATTGTCTATCATGAAAATGATCAACCCTTTTTGAAACAACAAATAAAAATCTAATATGACAATATCTTATTAGAATTTGGACTTGAGGTAGAAGAATATTCTAACTAAATATATGACAATTTCTTTAATTTAAAAATAAAACTAAAAAATATAAATTTAGTAAAAAGAGATGCAAAAGCAGTAGAAAAAACACAACAATTAATGATTTTAACATTGAGTTGTCATAGGAGGAGAAACTCCCACTTCAACATTTTTCAGTGCTTTTTGAGCGAGTGCAAAGGAAACTTTATTTCATCATTTGAAAGTAAAAAACAAAATAGCAAAACAAATTATTTATAAATATGTATTTAAAAAAAAATTAAAAAAAAAATCTGTTTGGAAATAAACTGTATGCAAATCACTTGTTAGGATCACTTTTAGAGCAATAATGCTTTAGAAGCAATAATTATGCAATTTTTTTTTATGGTGTTCGGAATTATGTACTTATGAAAAGCCGTAAAAATGTTTTTAAGTTAAGTTGTTTTAAGTTGATGTTTTTTAAGTTGTACAGAATTACTTGTAAAAAAGCAGTAAAAATACATACTTTGGAAGCAATGAAAGAAGTGATTTGCAAAGCATGACTTTGAATTTGTTTTTGCCGGGAAGTTATAGCAATAAATGCTTAAATTTCAAATCATCAAGACTCTCAACTGTACCATCTACGATTTGAATTAAATTCACCATACATGTTGTATACTATACTCATAGAAATAAATCTGTAAAAATAGCAGAAAAAGTTACTAAAAATTAGTTAAAAATGATGCTGCAGAAAAAACTGCAGATTATTTTCGCTATACTATATTAGTAATATAGGAACAGCAAAAATGAAACTGTTAAATATATAGAATTTTAGTTATATTTGAGTTAAATTTTTAAATGCAAATAAAAATCGAGCCTTTTGAAAACAGCAGTCTACAATTTTTTTATAAAATATTTCTGCTAATTATAGCCGAATAGACTGCTATTTGCATACAACTAAATTTAGTTTAAAAAAAATACTAAAAATTTTGTAGATATAGCAGTTTATTTTTGCTATTTTTAGCAAAATATTCTGCAGATTTTACAGTACAATATGTTATTTTGAATTAACTAAAAGTTAACATAAATATGACTAAAATTCTGTAAATTTAACAGTTTTAATTTTGCTGTTCTTATTTTACTAGTATTTAGCAAAAAAAATCTGCTAACTTCAGCTGTTTTTTCTGCAGCATCGAAAGTTCAATAAAACAGAAACAAACCATTTCGATTACCTTAACAAGAGGTTATTAAAACTGAAAAAAATTATTTGGAATAGTTTCAATATTTTTTTTGTGCTCTTGTCATTGACTCTCCATTGTAAACAAATAAACCATTCAAATTTGACAAACCGATGCATTTTGAGATATCTCAAGAAAAATTATTTTAATTAAAGGTAGAAAAAGTTATTAAAAATAATGTGTTTTCCACTTTTTAATAGACCACTTCTTAACAGCGAAAATCGCCATATCTTTTTAACACATAAAGGACCCTTCATAGATCCGTTGGACATTTTTAACCAAACTTTCCAGATATGTGAAACAATACTTCATTAAGATATATTTCTAATTATTGTTCGCCCTCTATTAAATAGAGGATATGAATCCTAAGAGTCTTAATTTTGTATCATTTAATAGAAAAGTCTTTATTCAAAATTATATAAGTTTTTTAATTCTTTTTTTAGCTAAGCTAATTTTGATTTTAAAATTTTATCAAAACAAATTTCTTATCCTGCATAGGTCAGAAATTGTAGGTAAATTTATTAGGGCATTTTAATGGAACTCTAAGCTGGATTCACAATGCTGGAGTACTCTACTCTGCAGAGAGAAGTGTACTAAAATAGACATGATGTGATACACAAAATATGTAAGTGCGAAAAAGAAAGGAACAAAATCCAGTCTGCAGAGTGTAGTACTCCAGCATTGTGAATCCAGCTTAGAGTTCCATTAAAATGCCCTCATAAATTCACCTACAATTTCTAACCTATGCAGGATAAGAAATTTGTTTTGATAAAATTTTAAAATCAAAATTAGCTTAGCTAAAAAAAGAATTAAAAAAACTTATATATGAACTGTCTGATTTGGTAAAACCAGCTATAAATCAACTCCTTTTTGAAAGCAACAATTACATAAAAGTACCCTTTGGGTACTATTTATATGTATGTTTGTTGTCAATACATTTTGTAAAAACAACTAACTTTAAACTCAAAACAAATTAAATATTTGAATGAGATTTTAGCCGTGGTATGCTCAATTGTATTGTCTATCATGAAAATGATCAACCCTTTTTGAAACAACAAATAAAAATCTAATATGACAATATCTTATTAGAATTTGGACTTGAGGTAGAAGAATATTCTAACTAAATATATGACAATTTCTTTAATTTAAAAATAAAACTAAAAAATATAAATTTAGTAAAAAGAGATGCAAAAGCAGTAGAAAAAACACAACAATTAATGATTTTAACATTGAGTTGTCATAGGAGGAGAAACTCCCACTTCAACATTTTTCAGTGCTTTTTGAGCGAGTGCAAAGGAAACTTTATTTCATCATTTGAAAGTAAAAAACAAAATAGCAAAACAAATTATTTATAAATATGTATTTAAAAAAAAATTAAAAAAAAAATCTGTTTGGAAATAAACTGTATGCAAATCACTTGTTAGGATCACTTTTAGAGCAATAATGCTTTAGAAGCAATAATTATGCAATTTTTTTTTATGGTGTTCGGAATTATGTACTTATGAAAAGCCGTAAAAATGTTTTTAAGTTAAGTTGTTTTAAGTTGATGTTTTTTAAGTTGTACAGAATTACTTGTAAAAAAGCAGTAAAAATACATACTTTGGAAGCAATGAAAGAAGTGATTTGCAAAGCATGACTTTGAATTTGTTTTTGCCGGGAAGTTATAGCAATAAATGCTTAAATTTCAAATCATCAAGACTCTCAACTGTACCATCTACGATTTGAATTAAATTCACCATACATGTTGTATACTATACTCATAGAAATAAATCTGTAAAAATAGCAGAAAAAGTTACTAAAAATTAGTTAAAAATGATGCTGCAGAAAAAACTGCAGATTATTTTCGCTATACTATATTAGTAATATAGGAACAGCAAAAATGAAACTGTTAAATATATAGAATTTTAGTTATATTTGAGTTAAATTTTTAAATGCAAATAAAAATCGAGCCTTTTGAAAACAGCAGTCTACAATTTTTTTATAAAATATTTCTGCTAATTATAGCCGAATAGACTGCTATTTGCATACAACTAAATTTAGTTTAAAAAAAATACTAAAAATTTTGTAGATATAGCAGTTTATTTTTGCTATTTTTAGCAAAATATTCTGCAGATTTTACAGTACAATATGTTATTTTGAATTAACTAAAAGTTAACATAAATATGACTAAAATTCTGTAAATTTAACAGTTTTAATTTTGCTGTTCTTATTTTACTAGTATTTAGCAAAAAAAATCTGCTAACTTCAGCTGTTTTTTCTGCAGCATCGAAAGTTCAATAAAACAGAAACAAACCATTTCGATTACCTTAACAAGAGGTTATTAAAACTGAAAAAAATTATTTGGAATAGTTTCAATATTTTTTTTGTGCTCTTGTCATTGACTCTCCATTGTAAACAAATAAACCATTCAAATTTGACAAACCGATGCATTTTGAGATATCTCAAGAAAAATTATTTTAATTAAAGGTAGAAAAAGTTATTAAAAATAATGTGTTTTCCACTTTTTAATAGACCACTTCTTAACAGCGAAAATCGCCATATCTTTTTAACACATAAAGGACCCTTCATAGATCCGTTGGACATTTTTAACCAAACTTTCCAGATATGTGAAACAATACTTCATTAAGATATATTTCTAATTATTGTTCGCCCTCTATTAAATAGAGGATATGAATCCTAAGAGTCTTAATTTTGTATCATTTAATAGAAAAGTCTTTATTCAAAATTATATAAGTTTTTTAATTCTTTTTTTAGCTAAGCTAATTTTGATTTTAAAATTTTATCAAAACAAATTTCTTATCCTGCATAGGTCAGAAATTGTAGGTAAATTTATTAGGGCATTTTAATGGAACTCTAAGCTGGATTCACAATGCTGGAGTACTCTACTCTGCAGAGAGAAGTGTACTAAAATAGACATGATGTGATACACAAAATATGTAAGTGCGAAAAAGAAAGGAACAAAATCCAGTCTGCAGAGTGTAGTACTCCAGCATTGTGAATCCAGCTTAGAGTTCCATTAAAATGCCCTCATAAATTCACCTACAATTTCTAACCTATGCAGGATAAGAAATTTGTTTTGATAAAATTTTAAAATCAAAATTAGCTTAGCTAAAAAAAGAATTAAAAAAACTTATATATGAACTGTCTGATTTGGTAAAACCAGCTATAAATCAACTCCTTTTTGAAAGCAACAATTACATAAAAGTACCCTTTGGGTACTATTTATATGTATGTTTGTTGTCAATACATTTTGTAAAAACAACTAACTTTAAACTCAAAACAAATTAAATATTTGAATGAGATTTTAGCCGTGGTATGCTCAATTGTATTGTCTATCATGAAAATGATCAACCCTTTTTGAAACAACAAATAAAAATCTAATATGACAATATCTTATTAGAATTTGGACTTGAGGTAGAAGAATATTCTAACTAAATATATGACAATTTCTTTAATTTAAAAATAAAACTAAAAAATATAAATTTAGTAAAAAGAGATGCAAAAGCAGTAGAAAAAACACAACAATTAATGATTTTAACATTGAGTTGTCATAGGAGGAGAAACTCCCACTTCAACATTTTTCAGTGCTTTTTGAGCGAGTGCAAAGGAAACTTTATTTCATCATTTGAAAGTAAAAAACAAAATAGCAAAACAAATTATTTATAAATATGTATTTAAAAAAAAATTAAAAAAAAAATCTGTTTGGAAATAAACTGTATGCAAATCACTTGTTAGGATCACTTTTAGAGCAATAATGCTTTAGAAGCAATAATTATGCAATTTTTTTTTATGGTGTTCGGAATTATGTACTTATGAAAAGCCGTAAAAATGTTTTTAAGTTAAGTTGTTTTAAGTTGATGTTTTTTAAGTTGTACAGAATTACTTGTAAAAAAGCAGTAAAAATACATACTTTGGAAGCAATGAAAGAAGTGATTTGCAAAGCATGACTTTGAATTTGTTTTTGCCGGGAAGTTATAGCAATAAATGCTTAAATTTCAAATCATCAAGACTCTCAACTGTACCATCTACGATTTGAATTAAATTCACCATACATGTTGTATACTATACTCATAGAAATAAATCTGTAAAAATAGCAGAAAAAGTTACTAAAAATTAGTTAAAAATGATGCTGCAGAAAAAACTGCAGATTATTTTCGCTATACTATATTAGTAATATAGGAACAGCAAAAATGAAACTGTTAAATATATAGAATTTTAGTTATATTTGAGTTAAATTTTTAAATGCAAATAAAAATCGAGCCTTTTGAAAACAGCAGTCTACAATTTTTTTATAAAATATTTCTGCTAATTATAGCCGAATAGACTGCTATTTGCATACAACTAAATTTAGTTTAAAAAAAATACTAAAAATTTTGTAGATATAGCAGTTTATTTTTGCTATTTTTAGCAAAATATTCTGCAGATTTTACAGTACAATATGTTATTTTGAATTAACTAAAAGTTAACATAAATATGACTAAAATTCTGTAAATTTAACAGTTTTAATTTTGCTGTTCTTATTTTACTAGTATTTAGCAAAAAAAATCTGCTAACTTCAGCTGTTTTTTCTGCAGCATCGAAAGTTCAATAAAACAGAAACAAACCATTTCGATTACCTTAACAAGAGGTTATTAAAACTGAAAAAAATTATTTGGAATAGTTTCAATATTTTTTTTGTGCTCTTGTCATTGACTCTCCATTGTAAACAAATAAACCATTCAAATTTGACAAACCGATGCATTTTGAGATATCTCAAGAAAAATTATTTTAATTAAAGGTAGAAAAAGTTATTAAAAATAATGTGTTTTCCACTTTTTAATAGACCACTTCTTAACAGCGAAAATCGCCATATCTTTTTAACACATAAAGGACCCTTCATAGATCCGTTGGACATTTTTAACCAAACTTTCCAGATATGTGAAACAATACTTCATTAAGATATATTTCTAATTATTGTTCGCCCTCTATTAAATAGAGGATATGAATCCTAAGAGTCTTAATTTTGTATCATTTAATAGAAAAGTCTTTATTCAAAATTATATAAGTTTTTTAATTCTTTTTTTAGCTAAGCTAATTTTGATTTTAAAATTTTATCAAAACAAATTTCTTATCCTGCATAGGTCAGAAATTGTAGGTAAATTTATTAGGGCATTTTAATGGAACTCTAAGCTGGATTCACAATGCTGGAGTACTCTACTCTGCAGAGAGAAGTGTACTAAAATAGACATGATGTGATACACAAAATATGTAAGTGCGAAAAAGAAAGGAACAAAATCCAGTCTGCAGAGTGTAGTACTCCAGCATTGTGAATCCAGCTTAGAGTTCCATTAAAATGCCCTCATAAATTCACCTACAATTTCTAACCTATGCAGGATAAGAAATTTGTTTTGATAAAATTTTAAAATCAAAATTAGCTTAGCTAAAAAAAGAATTAAAAAAACTTATATAATTTTGAATAAAGACTTTTCTATTAAATGATACAAAATTAAGACTCTTAGGATTCATATCCTCTATTTACTAGAGGGCGAACAATAATTAGAAATATATCTTAATGAAGTATTGTTTCACATATCTGGAAAGTTTGGTTAAAAATGTACAACGGATCTATGAAGGGTCCTTTATGTGTTAAAAAGATATAGCTATTTTCGCTGATAAGCAGTGGCCCATTAAAAAGTGGAAAACACATTATTTTTAATAACTTTTTCTACCTTTAATTAAAATAATTTTTCTTGATCAAAATATACTTGAGAAATATCTCAAAATGCATCGGTTTGTCAAATTTAAATGGTTTATTTGTTTACAATGGAGAGTCAATGACAAGTGCACAAAAAAAATATTGAAACTATTCCAAATAATCCATTGTGGACTTATAAAAAAAGTACGTGTCACCAGGCAATGTGTTTTTAGAGTGGTCAAAAAGTTCAACAAAGTACTAATAATTGAAAGAAAGCCAGTAGCGGGTAAAAAAGGACACAGGAACGAAACTAAAGTTGCGTTTACATCTGTTTTCAAATCCCGAGATTTCAGTTGAAATCTCTGTACCATGAAATAACTCCCAAATGAAACAAGTCCCAATGAAATAACTCCCAATGAAATAAACCCCAACGAAAATTAAATAACTCCCAATTGCAAAAAATGAAATAACTCCCAAAGAGGAAAATGAAATAAGTCCCAATATTTGGGAGTTATTTTCTAGAGTACTAATAAGTCCCAAAAAAATTGAAATAACTCCCAATGAAATAAGTCCCAACAGAAAGGAAATAATTCCCAATTCAAAAATATCAAATACTATTTATTGAATAAATACACTTTAAAAATGTTTGTAAATTCGCTGCTATAAAGTCAGTAAAATTTTATGTAATGTTACGCAAAATGCTTAAATTTAGACATCGAATTTTTAAAAATCTTATGTACACATTGTTACCCAAAAAATACGCATTTATTGTAAAAAGGCACTTTTAATTTAGAATTACAAATATCGCGCGATTTTTTAAATCAAACCAAACTTTCGCCTGCGGCGCTTTTTCAACTACTTTATAAATTTTAAAAATTAACTCCATTTCGAAAATTTTGTAGTAAAAAATTTAAACCGACTCTATTTTTCAAAATTTATAACTCAGTGATTTTAGAAACATTAAAAAGTAGTTGCAAAAAGTGGCACAGCGAAAACTTGGGTTGGTTTAAAAATCGCTCGGCCAAACCAAATTATCGCCAGTGGTGTTTTCTTCTACCAGATTATACATTTTAAAAAATAATACAATTGGTTAAAAATATAATTGATTTTCAAGAGGTATTCCGTTTAATCTTCATACTGACAAATAAATATAAATGGATTTGAACAGAGAAGTTATCAAAAAAATCAACTGTTTAATACTGCATTTATACTTGAGCAAAAACCAACTAGTTTTTGGTTCTTTTTTTTATGTAAAAACTTCAAGATTTTGCACAGGTATAAATGCGGTATAAAACAACAAACAGAACTGAATAACTCCCAATGATAAAATTATATTCAAAATGAAATAAATCCCAAAAAAATGAAATAAATCCCAAAAAAATGAAATAAATCTCAACTGTAAAAAAGAAATGAAATAACTCCCAACAAAATTTAGTTGGGAGTTATTTCATTTGGAAGTTTTTTCAAAATGCAATAACTCCCAACAAAAAATTATGAAATAAGTCCCAAGGGATTGGGAGTTATTTCATAATGAAATAAGTCCCAATTTGTATGGAAAATTTTTGGGAGTTATTTCATTTTTGTTTTGTGACTTATTTCATTTGGGAGTTATTTCTCAACTGTAAAAAAGAAATGAAATAACTCCCAACAAAATTTAGTTGGGAGTTATTTCATTTGGAAGTTTTTTCAAAATGCAATAACTCCCAACAAAAAATTATGAAATAAGTCCCAAGGGATTGGGAGTTATTTCATAATGAAATAAGTCCCAATTTGTATGGAAAATTTTTGGGAGTTATTTCATTTTTGTTTTGTGACTTATTTCATTTGGGAGTTATTTCATGGTACCGAAATCTCGACCCAAAATCTTGACCGTTTCATAGTTATGCTTCGCGGGAAGCAAACATTAGAACCAAGCAACTCTTCTTATAATCATTAGCACATTTTTCCATTGGGAATAAAGTTGTATTTATTATATTTATAACAATTTTTTTATTTCATTATTTTGTGTTATTTTTAGGTTATTTTTTTTTTTGTCAGCTGTTGACCATCGTTGCCACTTTTTCATGCAAATACTCTACAAATTAAGGGAAACGCAATATTGTATTCTATAAAAGTCTCGACATTTGTGAGATTTTCATGAGATTTCTTAGAAATCTCGCAAATTTACGGGATTTTTTTGTATGGGGAATCTAGGGATTTCACATGAGATTTTCACTGAAATCTCAATTTTAGTCGAAATCTCGGGATTTGGGTGCAAATGAAAATGCAACATAAACACTGAAAATATTATTACAGTAACTGACTGTAGTTTAAATTAACTGAAAATGTAATTTGAAATAAATGAAAAATAACTTGAAAACCGGTATACTGACTTTTCATTTAAATCAAAAGAACTGTTCATTTATTTTTAAATATTAATAAATAAACTAGAAAATCCTTAAAAAAATAATGATTTCTCATATAGTTCTTCTTTTTTTTAATTTAAAAAAATTAACTACAAAATCCGTAAAAATAAATGATATTTGGTTTATTTTGTTTTTTTTTTAACTGACCTAGAACTCTAAAAGGGTTTCTTTTTTTAATAAAGCATTTTAAATTAAAATATTAACTGTAACAGGAAATCCGTATTTATATGTATGTAATTTATTTTTTAAATAAAAGACAAAAACAGTTATTAAATATATCTCTTTGTATTTTAACTGTATAATCATTTAAAAATAAATGTACGGATAACTTTTTAAATAAACTACAGCTAGTTACTGTAATAATATATTCAGTGTATGTGTTATATTTCTTAGTGGCTAAAGTTGCGTTTACACTTGCATAGAAATCCCGAGACTACGATATTCACCACTCCAAAAAAACAATAAAGGAAAGAAATAGATAGAAGAAATATAGACGTTAAATTTTTAGAGAATGTATTTATTAGAGCTAACTAAGTGTGCTTTTTTCAAAATTTAAAGTTGATATGATTTCCTTAATTTTTTTTCAGAGTGGTGAATATCGAAATCACGGGATTTCGATGCAAGTGTAAACGCAACATTACTCTTTATTACTCTGTAGCAAAAGAATGTCTTGGTTGAAAAGCAAAAGATTTTTCATGTATAAAAATGTGTTTTCATTTAAAAAAAAGTGTATTTTTCAATTCAACAAAATTTCGATTTTTATACTTCTCTCTTCTAAGCTCTGTACAAAAAAAAAAATTCTTATAAAAATATTCACGAAATTAGGATTTTTGTTGAAATAGCTTAATTTTTGATTACTAAACACATCTGTGCTAAATTTTACTAAGCGTTCCAAGAGGTAAACTTATACATTAGAGGGTGCAGAAAACTAGTGTTTAAAGAAACTAGCAGTTATTCGCAAATTATGCCCATCACCAATAAATAAATTTATACTGAGACTTAGAATTTTAGTGTTGTTAGAAGTTATGATAATTTTGTAATAACTAGGCATTCAGTAATCGGACCTTAAAATGTAGTAAATTAAATTTTCTATCGATGTAAGTGAATTTTTTTTTTGTAATTAACAAAAATATGATATAAAAAGTGCCTAAATGTAGCCTCTGTTATCAGAGAGTTTACAATCGACTTTTAATTTGAAACTTATGCCATAAATAGATATATCTTCTGGTATGCTTAGTGTTAATTTAAACACAAATAAATTAAATTCACCTTATTTCATAGTATACCCTTAGGTGTTACCAACTAATAAATTCTATTCTCAACTGTCTTTACAGCGGTTAATTTTAAAATATGTACAGTGTACACCAAATCATAAAGATTGTATTTTAAATAATATCAATCATACAGTCGCAATATACGGTACTTTTTGTAAAAAACAATCTTGTTTTGTATATAACTTGGAATCATCAATAAATTTTTGGCAACATCTGTGAAAACAATATATTTTTCGTCTATTTTAATACTTTCAGGTTATTTTGTAGTTTACTGTTTGTACACAGAAAAAATTATTGCCAATAAAATTTCAATTACAATTTTGTTTGATTTCAAATTAATTTTCAATTAATAGTTTAATCATATCAACTAAAATTTTAATTGAAAATGAGTGTGGTGTCGAAAAAAATTTTAGTTTACCATAAGTGCTATTGACAACATATAAAAAAATCTCTTAGGTCCGATTACTGAATGTCCAGTTAGCTACTAACTAGGACTTTAACTGTCGAATAAATTGTAACTGGACATTCAGTAATCGGGCCTTAATATGCGTTGCGTAAAATCATATTATTTTGTATTATTGATAATTTTTCTTCTATTACAGATATAAAAATTGTAAAAGTGTGTCTCAAATCAGTCAAAAACATAAGAAAATTAATAAATATTTATTACTAATATTTTTAATATGTATCACACATTTTAATGAAAGCGCCATAACTTAATTGAAAATTTTGACGATTTTTGATTAAATTTTTAATTGATATGATTAAAACTTTAATTGAACATTTTTCAATTAAAACTTTACAAATAAATTTAATTGATATAACGATTTTCTTAATTGGCCCGAATTCAATTAGATTTTTAATTGTATTTATAAATACTTTATTTGAAACTCGATTTTAATTTTTTCTGTGTAGTTTAATAACAAAAGTTTTCAGTTGGGTTAAAAACAAATTTTAAAGCCAACAATGAAACAAAATAGACTCTTATTTATGAGACTATTTGAAAATTTTTTAATAATCTTAAATGACTCAAAAATGGCTCATAAAATTTTAAATTTTCCAATAGTGCTCATAATCACAAAACCGCGCTTAGAAAGACACTTCATTTGAAAAGAAGGTATAAAGATTCTTTTTTCAGTCTTTTTTTGAATCCAATTGTGCACTGCGAATATTTATTTCAACTTTTCTATATGTAGTAAATTATCTAGTAAATTTAAGTAGTAAATTATTTTTAAAAAATGTTAAAATAATTTACCACCACTTACCGATGTTTTTAACTGACTTACTTTTTCATTTGTTTAAAATTAATAAAAAAAAATTTCTGGCGAACGTGTGGTTTATTTGTTTCAGTTACACCCGTCTAAAAAATTTTTATATAATCATATATGAAGGCTGAAATTTCTGAAAACATACAAAATCAATAATAGAAAAATCTCTAGTGTACGACCGAGTATTCGGCTTCGGAGTTCGGCCAAAAAGTGATGTTCCACCAAACTTTTCTAGAAATCAATATTTTGCAACATTTAGCTCTTTAATTTCATATAATAACTTATAAATATGCACATATTTAACTTAATTTTTACTTAAAGAGCGAAAAATACAACTTTTTTAGGTTTTTGCAATTTAAAAATATTTAGAAATTGGTTTCCGCATTTTTGAATTTGAAAATGACCTTTGACCCTACCATGAAAAAAATCGATATGCATACTATTTTAAATGGTACATTCTTACCTAATAAATAATACCAAAATTATAATTTATTCCTTGAATCGTTTTTAAGTTATTGTCGATTTTGTAATCATACTTTAGTCGAATTTTACCGTTTTTTCCTATTTTCGTGACGTCATATTTCGGAAACCAAGAGAGTGTTGGCTCTGAAATTTGTGCTTTAATGAGCTGTTATCATGTACGATAGTTGTGGTAAATTTCATTGAAATTAGAGGTGGTGAATCCGAAAATGCCACTTTTTTGTGTTGAATTGAGTTGTTTTCACCCTATGGTAAACTAAAAATTTGTTTGACACCATAATCATTTTCAATTAAAAATTGAAAATGCAATTATTGCTTATCCTGATAAAAATAAATTTTAAATAACGAATATCCAAGTGTTTGTGCAAATTGAAACGTAACTATCAATTATAGAAAGCATACGATTTTCATTTATTGGTTATACATAAATAGATGTCACTACATTGCTAGATCTGTCAAATTGGGGTAAATTTTTTTGTTGTTTTTGTTTTTTTTTGACATTTTAAATGCTAAATGACGAAATAGATGAGAACAAAAAATTCTCATTGAGTTTGTAATTTAACCTAATAAATATTTCTAGAAATTCTAAAACGGTGTTCCCTTGACGAATTCCTTAGGCAAGAATGAAATCCGTATAGGGACATGCCTTCGATAGATTCCCAGTCAGAAATCGCCAGTGGTACAAAAAATCAAGCACTGGCATACCACTGGGTAACCACGGTGTTAAAAATAAATGACTGGCAGAACACTCATTTGGGACGCTTTGCCAGCGTTTGAAAAAAGCGTTTTACCAGTATTTGTTTAACAAAAATTTCGGTGGTTTATAAAAAAAACCACTGGCAAAGAATTGACTTAGAGTGATATGCCAAGGTTTGCAACCAGAGGTTATCCAGTGCTACCTAGCCAAGGCTACCAGGCGTACAAAAATCAATTCACTGGTTGACCAATGATTTTATAAAAATGCTGACGCTTCGTTAAAAAATGTTTGTAGTCAGAAGGTTCCGAGTTCGAATCCGGTTGCAAGCAAAAATTTTTTTTTGGATTTTTTTTAATTTAAAATTTTTTTTATTTTATAAAATCAATTTTTGCCCTCCCAACACTGGCATACTAGTTACAAAAAATTGTTTGCCAGTACTAGCATTTTGGTACAGCCAGTAGTTGTCCAGCTATTATCACTCATTTATGTGTTTAGCCATCAAATATTATATGTCGCGTTAGCTCAGTGGGTAGAGCAATCGTCTGCCAATCTGATGGCCTGGGTTCAAATCACGGCAGGACCAAAAAAAATACATATGAACTTTTTTCAAATTTTATTTTGGAAAATATATTTCCAGACCACCTATTTATTGGTTTTGCCAACGTTTTGCCAACGTTTAAAAATTTTGTTCCTCCAGTGCTTTTCCGGCGCTTTTTGAACAGCCGGTTCTTTTGTCTAATGATGTTATCATTTTGGGAATGGAAAAGCACTTTTTGCCAGTACTTGTACCACCTGCTAAAGTGCTTTGCCACCACTTTCCCGTTTGTATTTTTCTGACTGGGTTGTTTTTCACAATTTGTTAAATAATTTTTGGGATTTCAGCAAATTTAATTCCTTTCATGCAATTATTGTTTATCCCGATAAAAATAAATTTGAAAAAAATTTAATTGATATGATTAAACTTTTAGTTGAAAATTAATTTGAAATAAAACAAAATTTTAATTGAAATTTTATTGGCAATAATTTTGTCTGTGTTAGAAGGCCGTTTTCCCTCAGTATAAATGTCATATTATAGGTTTTGGTTTCGGCATGGTAGACAAATACCGTTATTTTCTGACCCTGGTTATATACTTTTAACTAAATTTTACTTTAACTGGTTTATACTTTTAACTAACAATTTCTAATTTCACCCCTCTTTACAGCGGCTGATATTCAAAAATGTACTCCAAGTGATAAAAATTGTATTTTAAATAATATCAATCATATTTTTCAAAATAAATTAAATGGTGATTCAGAATTTGGTCTTGTTAATATGCAACCAATGTATGTGGGCGATTTCGAGATTAAGCAGGACAGAAACAATCCCATTGGTGTTAATTACACAATTAAGGATATGAAATTATATGGTATAGAAAACGCAAGAGCCGTCAAAATAAAGTGAGACGAAATAATAACTTCTAATAATTATGATTTAAAACCTTTAGTTTTTTCCTTTACAGAGGTTTTGGTCCTACACCCAATGGTATACATGAAATTTTAATAAAATCACCAAAAATGTCTATAGTGGGCAACTATAAAATAAATGGCAAAATCTTAATATTACCAGTAGTCGGTGAAGGAATACACA
The DNA here is from genome assembly GCA_949987735.1 of Leucophora obtusa. Classification (NCBI taxonomy): domain Eukaryota; kingdom Metazoa; phylum Arthropoda; class Insecta; order Diptera; family Anthomyiidae; genus Leucophora; species Leucophora obtusa. The sequence continues at coordinate 330,961,843 of OX465295.1, read as the reverse complement.
ATATATCTCTTAGTAAGTACAGTAAAAAAATAATAAAGGCGTTTTTTTATCTATGGTAATATTTTCCGACAAGATATGATTTTCGGTAAAAAAAAAACATTGATCTGCCTGCAAGTGTTTTCTTTTTATTGGACTTGTAAAATCTAAAATGAGAATACCGATCATATATAAGTACTCCATTTTTTCACTTATGAGCCAGATTTTTAACGCAGTTTCGCATCCTATTTCTGAGTTCATTAAAACATTTACTGTGCATAAGCAACGAGCATAGAATCTCCCAATTATGCATTCTTCTCAACCTCTGTTAACTGGCTCTAATAGTGAATTTAAACTACCCTAGTAAAAATGATTTTTATATATTCATATATGATTTTTATTCAATCATTTATGATTTTATACAATTATAACTTGTTGAGTATTGTGAAACATATATTTTTATATGATTATATCAAAAGATATTTAATTATATAAAATTATATTAACCAGATCCACCATTTTTCGGATCAAATAATATATTTTTTATATAATTATATTAACCCATACATGATTTGATCCGTAAAATGGTGGATCTGGTTAACATAATTTGATATAATTAAATATCTTTTGATATAATCATATAAAAATATATATTTCACAATACTCGACAAGTTATAATTGTATAAAATCATAAATGATTGTATAAAAATCATATCTGATTATATAAAAATCATTTTTACTAGGGTACCTAGTTTTCGTACAAAACTAGTTTTTGGTAGTTTTTTATATATGCGTTTTGACAAGTAAAAACTAGCAAGAGCCAAAAACTAGGTAGTTTTTGCTCTGTCTAACTGCAGCATAACAGAAATTTCAAGAAGTTTCAATAGAAGGCAATGTTAAATTGATTTAATAAATATTTGAAATGTGAAAAGATATACTAATAAAAAACTAAACCAATTAAATCTAATTTAACTTTCCGAAATGCCAGACAGAACAAGGGAGTGAGAGTTTAATAGTAGTTGAGCGACTTGCATAGAGCCTGGAATAAGCAAAAAACAAATTTGAAGAATTATTTCGTGTAAAAAATAAAGCAAAGGGCGGTTCATAGAAAACACGCGAAATGCATGAAAATTAGGGTTTCTCCCGGACTTTTTCATTTCCCGGGATATTTTTTAATTTCTCGTTAGAAAATAATGAAATTAAATTCAATGTTTTTTTTATTTTTCAATTTTTAAAAATATATGAAATAAAAATGATGAAAAATTACTTTTTATGCGTTTATAAAAATAGCACTTGCTTAAAAAGTACTTTTATTCAAGAGAATAAAACACAATATCTCACACTGACAAAGTAGTGTTTTATGCCAGGCAACTTTCATATCAAGGAATAGCTAGGGAGCTAGACCTACAATCATGAGGTCGCAAGTTCGATACCCGGTGGCGGTAATAAAAAAACTTTTGTAAAATAAAAAAATTAAACTGTTTTTTGGAAGAATTTTTTTTTTTACTTTTAATTGGTTTAAAACATATTCCTTTGCACTCATTCAAAAAGTACTGAAAAAATGTTGAAGTGGGAGTACTCCTCTCCTATAACAACTCAATGTTAAAATCATTAGTGTTTATGTTCAAATAGAAGTACATCTAGTTCATCAATTGTAATACTTTTTCTACTGCTTCGGCATCTCTTTTTTTTGCTGGGTAATTCATAATTAAATTCAACTTTACTGATAATGTGTTGAGGTATTTTTTTTTTTATTAAGTCCTCTAATTTTTGTTAAGTTTATACTACTAAAATAAATATTATAGATTAAATCGGTTTAACGTAGATTTGCTTTAAATACGAGCTTAACGTTCATGGCTAAAAACGGAAGTACCCAGTGTAGAAAATCATTACCAGATATGTGGTTATGTAACTACATACTTGGTAATGGTAACTAGTTACTTTTGTTATTACATTTCTTATTACCTTTATATGTCGATGTCGCGAAAAATAATGAGTTGTCGTTACACACCAGCATACGAAAAATCAAAAAATATATCGTTACCTATGTGCTTACCAGTACTGACAAGAATAATGAGTCTAAAAATAGATTTTCTAAAAAATAAATTATATAAAAAAAAATATTTTTACTGTATTTTTTTTTTAAATAAAATTTGCTGGTGCGGGAATCGAACCTGGGTCTACAGATTGCCAGTCAACAGCTCTACCATCTGAGCTATATCGACATGTAATATTTAATAGATAAAAACACAATTGATCTGCTGCACACAAGTAAGCTTACTCGCCAACATACAAAAAATCAAAAAATATGTGGTTACATATATCCTTACCAGTGTTTAAAAAATATTGAGTCTAAAAATAGATTTCAAAAAATTTTCAAAAAAATCTAAAAAATTATTTTCTATTTGAAATAATGATAAAAATAAGTCATTATCAGTAACTCATTATTATATGTTTTAAAATAATACAGAAGGTAAGTGGGTGTCATTACTGGTAGTCCAAAAAATAATGATATGTCATTACCGTTTCTACACTGGGTATAGCCAATAATATTAATTGACTTTGATCCTGTGCATGTTAATTAAATTTAAAAAAATTAATATAATTTTATTTTCTTCTATCTTTTTTTCCCCCTACAGCTGATTATGTTGCAAAAATAACATTTGGCGGTAAATCTTTAATTAAAGATGGTCAGGAATATCTTGATGTAGTGTCATTCGACTATACAACTACCATTGGACGTTTTTATTCTCACATGGATAATTTATTTAATGGCGATAAAGCTTTAGGTGATCAATTCAATGAATTCACTAATCAAGAGGGGGAAATGCTGGAAAAAGAATATCATAAACCTTTAGATGCTGCAGCGAGTGACTATATACTAAAGGCAGTTAAGAGTGTATTTCGTTCAACACCTTATAGTGAAATTTTCGACATTTCGAAATGAGTTTAAAGTGTAATTGCCCGTTGATTGCTTATTGTGAAGGGAGTTTAATTATATAAATCAAAATAAATCAAAACAAAAATTTTGTAATTTAATATCAAATACGTATGTATGTACTTAAAATTGTTTTATTGCTTTCATATAAACTCTTGTTTTTTAGTGAATGACAGTATACGTGAAGGAAAACAGGTGAAACATTCCCCTTAATGCCCTGTATTAAGTCATGATCCTACAAAATAGAACTTTTGGTGAAATGTAAAGAAATTTATGTGGGTACATGTAGTGTGTGTGGAGAGCACCAGGAATAAGAAATGAAATTTTTCTTTCGGTACACTCAAAAAAAAAAAGTAAAGTCAGCAAAAAATGTTGCTGTGTCAGCAAATTTTTAGTCAGGAGCGTGCTTGCAAAAAAGTTGGTAATTTCAGCAAAAGGTTTGCTGAAAATCAGCGAGCTGATTTTTACCAAAACAATAGTAATCTTCAGCAAAAGTTTTGCTAACACTTAGTCGATTGCAAATGAAAAAAATCTAGAAAATGCTAAAATCACTAAACTTTTTGCTGAATATTAATTAGTAGACTGAAAAAAACTAAAAAAAACTTGTAACGAAATTTTACTTCAGTTAATTTATTTGCTGAAAATTTAAATATAGAAATTGTGTAGTTGGTTTTCTTTTTTATAATTTCCGTTGTCCGATTTCGCCCATTTTTTTAGAAAAGATGCATATTTTCATGGTAATACCTCCCAGGAAAATTTTCTGTTCCATAGAATCGGTTGTAGAATAGCTACTTTTCATTTACAACCCCTTCTACTGTCGATTCTAACACCGATTATTTTTGTTTGAAATTGTCCAAAAGCAACCACTTCTATAACTCCAAAGTGGAACCGGTTACCCTAGAAGCAGTTCTGGAACTAGTTCTAGAACTGATTCTACGTCAGTCATACCTTCCTAATAGGATCCCAGGAACTGGTTCATGGAATCGGTTGCAGTGGAACCAGTTGTAGAATAGGTGTGGTTGGCTACCGATTGTAAAAAATTTTAATATTTTTCAAAATACAGACTTTCGTCTCCCTAAATTGGCAAAAGCTGACACTGTGCGGTGGAAGCAATAAAAGAAGTGATTTTTTTTAAGTTGATCCGAAAAAATACACTTACAGATATTTTAAAGTAGTTTGTAAAGCATGACTTCCATTTAAATTATTTATTTTTTTTTGCTGGGTAACTATGATTTTCACAAAATGTTAATTTTACATCAGTTAAAAAGAAAAACAAAAGATTTCTTCATCGAAATAGAATATATTAACAAATACAGTGATTAAAAAAATTCGCTATTATTTATATTGAGTTAATTGTTGTACAAATTACTACTACTCAATTTGTTTATTATTATTAAATATTTATTATTTATATTGAGTTAATTGTTGTACAAATTACTACTACTCAATTTGTGGGGATTATTGCCATTTGTTAAGGGGGTTAAATACTGTAACAACAACATTTTATAGATCATATTTAAACGGTTGTCAAACATTCAAATAATAATATTTTTACCATATTATTATTTTATTTAAAATATACATTATTGTAGTACTTTTAAAAAATATTAGTTTTAAATTTCTCCAACCAAAATCGCTAGGGTAATTATTGGCCTTTTTTAAAAAAGGCAAAATCGGCTGCCACTTCATTAATTATTGGAAAATAAAAATGTAAAGTGATTCTTAATACTAGAAAAATTCTCCAGTTCTTATCGTTGCCGGATTTTTATTTTTAAAATTTTTTTTTAACAAAGTTGCCACACAAACTTAAAAATTCATAAAAAGGCAAGGAAAAACAAATTTACTTGGGAATATAAAATTTATTTGACTGAAATTCACAAAAAGGTCCACGATAAGGACTACAGTTTTTTGTTGACTAAAAGAGAAAAGGCCGGATTTAAATCGGTTAATCCACATTGGCTGTACAGTGGCAGCCGATTTTAAACTCATGGCTGTGAGAAAAATGCGTTTGAAGTCTAAATTTTAAGCTTAGATAACATCAAAATTTCAAAAGAAATCGTGTATGAAGAAAATTAATATCTCCTAGTTTTCTAAATGTGCACCAAATTTGGGCCGAATCGGTTAAAGAGTAGTTGATATACTAACCTTAATATTCTTAAAAACGCTCGCAGAAAAATGATTATACATTTCATTTCGGTCAAAATGCTATAATTTTGTAAATTTTTTAACTTATTTTGTATTTGTTTCCTATTTTTTATACACACTGATTACTTTTGTAGCTAATATAAAGCCATCAATACCTGTCTCATATGACGTGCCTTCGCCTACTTTTGACGTTGGCTTTTCTTTAAAGACTGCGTGCAATTCTTCCATCTTTGAATGTAGTTTTTTTCTTTTTGTTCTGCTGTATTATGTGAAATAAGATTTCTAATAACGATAATGAAATAAAAACGATCCCAAAAAATTTTGTATACAAATTTAATGCATAGAATATTACTTTGTGACTAAAATATATTTTACAAAAAAACATGTGGAAATTTTATTTCTTCGAATTTTTTATTGATATTTTTGGAATATGTTCTATCCAAATAAAATATAAAAAAATTTCGAAAACAAAATTTTTCATAGAGTCGATACCCCCCTTAAGTAAGTTTGTACTTTTAGTAATTTCATATAATTTGTTTTCTAAAAAAAATAAGACGTTCGATATTTTCCTATATTAAAAAAGGCCATTAATTTTAATTAAATATTAAAAAAAAATGTAAACTTTGTATCTTTCTTCAACATTATCAGGAACTATACCCAATAGAGCGTATTTTATTTCCAAAATTTTTAAATTCAAATGACCTGGCACAAGCAATATATTTTTTATATTTGGTATAAGAATTGAACAAGAAGTGGGCGCATAAGTGATTTCTCACTCAGGCTAACGCACGCTCACGATGAAAAATAATTAATCACGCACGACTCACGCACGAGCATTTTTTTCTAACTTACATTTTCGCACTCTCACGTGAGTATATTAAAAAATCAGTCACGATCACTGAAAATATATGATATATCACGCACGAATCACGCACACGTTACTTTTATTTCTCACGCACGAATCACGTGAGTATAATAGTAATTGCTCACGATCACGCGGGAATCACATTACCCACGAACATTTCGTGTCACGTGCTCATTCTTAATTTTAATAATAGACTTGAAAGTCCAAATTTGATCAAAACTGATGACAGCACTTTTAGGAGACCTTCCTTGTAAGTCGTTTTTTCCAGTTACGCTTTTTGTAACTGTTATTTATTGGAAATGATAACACTAACACACATCAAAGATTCTATTTAATATATTTTAATTTATTTCTATTTATTTCCTCTAATCCAATCTTGACACTTTATTATGCAATAAATGTTACTTTGTACACTAATACAAACGAATCTGTAAAAATAGCAAAAAAAAAAATCTACTATAAATTAGTTGAAACTGACCTAGCAGAAAAAACTACTGAAATTAGCTGATGTTTTTGCTAAAAACTAGTAAAATATGAAGACCAAAAGTAAACTGTTTACTGAATTTTAGCTATAATTGAGTTAACTTTTCGTTAAGTGATAATTAAAAATTATACTGCAAAATCTTCAGAAAAATTAATTGTTGGGTGTATCGATTTAGCAATCGATATTGTGCCATCGATTTTTCGATAGCCTTTGGCATGAGAAAAAAAATTTAACTACGACATATCAAAAAAATCATTTTCGAGGCGCCCAAATTTAAATTTTTTTGCTTTTTCTCAACTTTTATTTTTAAGATAAAGGTAATAAAAAAAATCGGCTGATTTAATTTTTTTTAAATATTACCTTTCCAAGGTGAAATTGTAAGCTAAAAACGATGGCGATAGCAATTTTTCCAAAAAATGTTTTTGTTTTTTTATTATTATTATTATTATTCTTTATTTCAGTCTATGGATACAATATTATCCTTACAGACTAGCAATTTATATCTAAAACTAATTATTTATAACAATTTATTTAAAAGAGTTTTAAACTTAAAATTAGAAATACTTAAATCTAAATTTTCACAAAGATTATTGAATAACCTCATTGACTTAGTAATTGGTTCATTCAGAGCATAATCAGTTCTATGAATATCTACATGGAAAAAATTATTTCGCCTAAGAGTTCTCTGCGGAACTATAATTTTAATTAAATGCAATATATCAGGACAATCAATTACACCACAGAAAATGCCGTGCAAAAATAATAAAGCCGTAATTTTCCTACGAGATTCAAGAGATTTCAAGGAAATCCAAGAACATCTATGCTCATAAGATGTAAGGGGAGTTGAAAAATTCAAAAAAGAAAAGGTAAACTTTAGGAATTTTTTTTGAATTCTTTCCACACGGTTTATGTGGGTTTTAGCATTAGGACTCCAAATGAATGAAGCATATTCCAATCTAGAACGGACAAATGATGAATATAAAATTTTTTTAGTATGATAATCAAACAGATTACCAGTGTTACGGCGAATAAAACTTAGGAGAGAATAAGCCTTTGGTACTATGTAGTTCAAATGACTACAAAACGTAAGCTTAGAATCAAATACTACTCCTAAATCTAAAATTTCAATAACAGATGACAAAACTTGACCACCCATGGAATATTGAGCTAACAAGACGTGATGGCATCTATGAAATGTCATGTAATGGCATTTAGCTGTGTTAAAAAAAAGGCCATTAAGTTCAGACCACAACACCACTCGATCTAAGTCATCCTGCAACTCAACTATATTAATGCTATTAAATATAGGCTTAAAAATCTTAAGGTCATCAGCATATAAAAGGTAATTACAATTCCTAAAACAATGGCAAATGTCATTAATAAAAATATTGAAAAGAAGTGGACCTAGGATACTACCTTGCGGTATGCCAGAGGTTGGAATGAAAAAATCGGAACACACACCATCAATGGAAACTGTGCAATATCTACCAGTTAAGTAATAACGGAACCAACTTAACATTTCCGAATGGAAACCAATTTTACCAAGTTTTAATAAAAGCAATTCATGCGGTACACGGTCAAATGCCTTAGCAAAATCTGTGTAAATAGAATCAACTTGAACACCTTTTTCGAAATGGGACACACAAAACTGGGTGAAAACCGCTAAATTTGTAGTCGTTGACCTTCCGGCCATAAAACCATGTTGAGAAGGAGAAATGTAATTTTTTAAACGAAAAAAGAGCTTATCATAGACGATATGCTCAAAAACCTTCGCAATATTCGTCAATTTAGAAATTGGCCTATAATTAGATACATCATTCTTATTGCCAGTCTTGTGATTAGGAAAAATAGTTGTATATTTCCATCTCTGAATAAAAAAGCCAGTTGCTAAAGAGCGATTAAAAATCAATTTAAGTGGTAAGGTTATAGAAGAAGAACAACTTTTCAAAATAAAAGCTGAAATGCCATCAACATCGCATTTAAAAGAATTGGAAAGTTTAGAAATTCCCGTAGCAACATCTTCCTCTGAAATTTGTAGCGACCCAAAATCAAAAAATGAATTTATAAAATTTAGGTCAAACCCATTATGAAAAACATCATCATTAAAATTACTCTGAAAATACTTAGCAAAAAGGTTAAGTGAACCTTTCAATGTGTTTGAAGTTAAACCATTGTAAGACATTGAAGCTGGAATTGTGGAATTTTTCCTCTTTGAATTTATGAAAGTCCAAAATTGCTTAGGATTCTCCTTAATTGAATTATTTAGGCTCATTATATACTGGTTATATAAAAACTTGTTTAAAAAATTAAATTCTCTCTCGTAATGAAGAAAGAGTTTTTTGTCGGAGGCATTATTTGTGGACTTAAATTTCTTGTGAAATTTATTTCTAAGATTTTTCAACTTCTTTAAACCTTTAGTGTACCACGGGAGTTTATATACTTTCGGGTTAACCCGAGGAATATTTGCACGAAAAATGTTAACTATATTAAACAAAAATTGTTCATAACAAATTGAAACAATTTCACTATTTAGCAAATTGTACCAATTTAAATCATTAATAAGAGAATTTAAATTATTAAAATCGCAATCATAATAATTATAACGAACATCATCGATTTTGTTATTATATGCATATTCATAGAACTCTATTTCAACTTCCAAGGCACTATGATGAGTCGTGGAAGGAGAAATAGGAAAAGCAGATTCACATAATGAGTATTTCAAGTCCGAGCTAACAAATACCAAATCAAGTAGTTTATTCAATCTATTAAAAACTGTATTAATCTGATGCAAATCTATACTAAAAGATGAATCAATAAAATTTATTTCAAAAGATTTATTGAGATTACTAGGCAAAAATAGATCTGAGTTTGGAATTTCAGACCAAATGACATCCGTTAAATTAAAATCACCAAATAAGCACAATTTGTCACCATAATTAAAACTCTCGGCTAGGTGAACAATATTTGAAGAGTGAGCAGCATACAAATCATCAGAACTTTTCGGTGGAATGTAAGAAGCACAGATATAGAGATCACCAGTTACCGCCTTAATAGAAACGCATATTTGATCGATCAATGTGTCATGATTGATTAGTGGAATTGCCTTACAACACAACGATTTCTTGACTGCAATTAAGACACCACCTCCTTTACTACAGCCGGTTTTCACTTTATCTCTATCTTTACGATAGACAACATATTTGAATGGGTTGAAGAATTCTTCATCATAGAAGTCAGTATTAAGCCACGTTTCAGTGATAATGAAAACATCAAAGTCACATTGAGAAGTGAAGATATTAAATAACGTTGATTTAGTCCGCATTCCAGAGACATTTTGATAATACATTTTTAATGTATTACAATCATTATTGGTTGCTGTTAGATGATCCGCTCCGGCGCCACCTGTTTTGGAAAAAACTTAAACGGCCGAACCTTTATATCAGACGTCCAAAGTTCAGGTTTAAACAATTCTTGGTAATATCCAGGAGAAATGCCAAGTTTGAAATTTATGAATTTAAAGTCATTTAAAGAAGCATCCTTCTTCACCAGTTTGTGACATAATAAATGTGTTTTATCTATGTCAAGATGCTTAGCAACATAATCAATTATATTCTCCTCAGTAACCGTTGGTTTAAAAGAGGATAAATGTACCCATTTCATTTTAACCACAACATCTAATTCACAATTATTGTTATGCCCAACAATGACTTTACGGGATTTATTAGACTTCTTTCTCTTAGTCACAACTTTAAAATTAGCATTATCAACATTATCCACATTTATAACCGAAACAGTAGCATTACCATTGTCATTGACAGGAGCAACACTCTGAATATTATCAGTTGGAAAAACAACGTTTTCAGCATTTAAAACTGCTGCATTAGCAGCACCACTAGGCTTATTAAGAGTAGCCACAACTACATTATCATGTTTATTAATGATCTCTACATTTTTAGTAGTAACATCATTATTATTATTACGAACAATAGATTGAGAGACTACATTATTTGCATCAACATTAAAGGAATTTGTCTGTGAGGAATTAGCAAAAATCAAATTAGAAGCCAAACCGGTTTTTGGTAAAGGCAAACTACGATGAGACAGAGGTTTAACGTTGTTATTGTTGGTATTATTGTTATTTTTGTTATTATCATTATTATTAACAAATTGAGCGAATAATGTTTTTAATTGTTCCACTTCATATGTTAATAAACTGATTTTCCTTATTAGGTCACTGGATGTTTGTAAACAATTGTCACAATTATAAACAATATTAACAAAGGTGCAAAGGGCGTTTACAGCACCCTCACTATCTACTTTAGCACAGAATGTATGAAATTTACATAGGCAAATTTCACATGTAATAGCACAGTCTTTACCAATGTTTTTGTAACATTTAGAACAAATTTTTTCCGATGACATTTTTAAACAAGTAGCCCGATTGAACTCAGAAAGCAGACTGAGGTTTTGGACGAGTTTTGGTCGAAAAATCGATTTTTTTTACGCGTTAATTTAAAAAAAAAAAAATCGCCGATTTAAAATTTTTTAAATATATCCTATCCAAGGAAAAATTGTACGCTTAAAACGATGGCGATATCATTTTTTCGAAAAAAAAGTTTTTAGATGAGTTTTTGTTGAAATTTGGGCTCCTCGAAAATGATTTTTTTGATATGTTGTAGTGGAACTTTTTTTTCCTCATGCCATCGAAAAAGCGATGGCACACTATCGACAAATTTTTGTCCTTACAAATCGGACACCCTAGTGTATAGCTTAAAAATGCGGGATTTTTGGCAAATTTCGGGCGGTTATTGTGTAACATTGGTACAATATAAATTTATTCAAAGTATTGTCCATCGTTGGCTATAAACTTTTCCGAATTTACTGGCCACATATGGATTCCGCGCCAAAAGAACTGCTAATTTTTTGAGGCCAAGAACGAATCAAGCCAAATTCAGATACACTGTTCTGAACTGAGGGGTATTCCAGTGAAAGCGTTCTGCATTGAGCGAAACAAATGGTATTCGGACGGGGCAAGGTATGGACTATAAGGCGGGTGAGGCATAACTTCCCAACCACTATTTTCTAAATAGTTTTTAACCGGTCTTGCAACATGTGGCCGAGCATTGTTATGATGGAATATTGCGACTTCATGTCTGGTCGAATATTCCGGCATTTTTTGGCCAATTCTCGCTTCAAACGAATCAATTGTATTCGGTACAGCTCCCCTGTGATCGTCTGGTTCGCTTTCAGCAGCGACCCAGACCCTTTTGGTCCCACCAAATACAGAGCATTACCTTGGCGCCATGGATATTCGGCTTGGGCGTTGATTTTGCTGGTTGGCCGGGCTTCACATACGTTTTTTTGCGCTTCGGGTTGCCGTAGTGCAACCATTTTTAATCGCCAGTAATGATTCGATTCAAAAATTGATTCCTTTTATGGCGTTTAAGCAGCAGTTCGGACATGCAAAATCGTTTATCAACGTCTCTCGGCTTCAACTCGTGTCATACCCAATTTCCTTGCTTTTGGATGAACACTGCAGCTGGAAAACGTTTTCAAATTGCTGATTGAGTGAGTCCTAATGATTCTGCAAGTTTTTCTTGAGTTTGACAACAATATTCACCGAGTAATTCCTCCAATTCATCATCTTCGAACTTTTTTGCCAGACCTGGGTGATCTTTGTCTTCCTTGTCATAATCACCATTTCTGAACAGCACAAACCATCTCTCGTACATTAAAATAGATGGAACATATTCAGTATAAGTCGATCAAGTCGATGTGCTTCAACTGCACCTTTTTTTTAAATTGAAAAAGTAAAGCTAAACTTCCTGAAAATGATGCTTTGTTGGCACAAAGTTAGACATTTTCGAAGCAAAGAAAAAAAAAACTTTATTGTTTACACTATTTCGTGCAATTACTAAGTGAGCATAAATGGCAAACATTTACTCTCCAAAATGCCATATAAGTTATTACAGACACAAACCATGTGTAAAAGATACGCCATCTGTTGTGAATCCCGCATTTATAAATCACACACCCAGTATGTAAAGACCGCTGAAAATTTATTTAAAAACAAATGAAATATTACTTGAAAACAGGACCACTAACATTTAATTAAATTCAATTTACATTTTATTTTGTTTTTAAAAGTTAATAAAATAACCACAAATTAGTCAAAACAACTAACAAAAATATCTTGCATACAGTTTTTTTTAGTTTATTAAAAAAAAGACAAAATGTCTGAATAAAGTGAAAAGAATTCTCAGTATTTTATGTTGTTTTTTATATGATTTACGATTGTAGTTAAAATTTTCATATCTTCTACCAAATGTTGTTTTTAATTGAAACAACACCACTGAAATATTACTTAGACAACTAACAATTTCTAACTGTGGTGGACTATACTAAGTTCACTTAAAGAATTATTTTAACAGAATTAACTACATTTGCAATTAAAAAAAGTGAACACTGCAATTGCATTTGAATTAGCAACAATTGCAGTTATTTTAAATTGCAATTGTAGTTAAATTGCAATATCAGTTAATTTTAAATGCATTTCCAGTGTATACCTTTTTAACTTGGTGCAAAATAAAAAACTTGTAAACAAGTGTTGTTACTCCATTAATATTAAATATAAACTTCTTGTTACATTTCATAATTATAATTGTAAAATACAATAATTACAAGTATAAAAGTCGTTCATATGTGGACTTGAATATGTAATCGATAGTTTCAATTCAAATCGTAAATACATAAAATAAATACGGATAAAATGTTGAAATTATTAACATTTGTACTACTTACATTTCTTTCAATATCATCCGTATGCTCGAAATTGCGTAAGTGATAACAAAATTTTTAATAATACAGCGTTTTAAAATTTTCAAGCGATAGCTGAAAATAAAAAAACAAATTTTATAAATTTTAAATAGAAAACTAAAGTCAAGAGATTTCAGCTAAAATCGAGATTTGAAAGAATGTGTCGTGTAAAATCCCAAGATTCCGCATACAAATAATATTCAGAAAATTCGCAAGATTTATAAGAAATCTTCCAAATGTGGATACTTTTATATAACACAATACTGCGTTTTTTTTTTTATTTGTAAACTTCTTCGTCTGGCAACGCTGTTTAACAGTTGATTAAAAAATATATCAAAATATATTTTAATAAAATATTTATTAAAAACAAAATAAAAATAATTTTAACCAAACAAAAATGCACTAATATTTAAAAAAATATGTTGCATGGTGAAGAACAAATCCGAAGAAAGCTTTAAAATTGCCTGTCTTGTTTGCACCAAGATAATGAAAATTCTTGCTTCTAGCTTCCCATGAAAATTTTTTACAATCGGTAGCCAACCACACCCATTCTACAACTGGATCTAACCAGGAACCAGTTTCTGGGATCCTATATGGAAGGTGTGGGTGACGTAGAATCAGTTCCAGAACTAGTTCCAGAAATGATTCTAGAGCAACCGGTTCCACTTTGGAGCTATAGAAGGGGTTGCTTTTAGGACAATTTCAAACAAAAAGAATCGGTGTTAGAATCGAATGAAAAGTAGCTATTCTACAACCGATTCTTTGGAACAGAAAATTTTCCTGGGTTTTCTTCATACAAAAGGTTGATTACCGTTATCGTTAAATACCGTTATCGCTAAAATACCGTTTCAAATTGAATACCGTTACCGTTACCAATACCTCTAAAAAAGTTTCCAAATACCGTTATCGTTACCGATACCGTTATTTTTATGGTTAGTTACCGGTATTTTACCGGTATTTATTAATTTATATAAAAATGCAAAATTTTGAAGTTTTTTATAATAATCTTGAGTTTTTTTCATCAAAAAAATTTATAGATAATAATATCAATTATTGAAACTACCAGCATTGAATTTAAGCTTATAATCTGGGATTTTAACGCTTAAAATAAAAAATATGCTAAGTTTTTAATTGTTTTTATATGATTTTAACGCAATTTATAATACCGGTACGTACCGGTATTGCTGTTTCGATAACGGTATACCGTTACCGAAACAGTCTTAAATACCGTTACCTTTACCGTTACCGTAATAATCAAAATTCGATACCTTTACCGTTATCCTTACCGTTATTCGTTTCGGTAACCAACCTTGTACAAAACAAATTTGCTGACATCATTAGCTTTAAGCCCAAATTAGTTTATCGTAAAAAAAGTAACGTATCATTCACATAATGAATAAAAAGAGTATAAAAAATAAAAATATTGTATTTTTTATCTTTTTCTTGTGCATAGAATTAAATGTCAAGTAATAAAATAGAAAATTTCTAATTTCAACAGAACTTTTTTACGATTTTACTTGACAACAGTTTCAATGCAAAGAAAAAAGATAAAAATATATTTCTATATTATTTTAACACATTGAATTGATTACAGATACGTTTTTTTACTTTACGATTAGACTAATGAAGCCTTTACATCTTTCCATAAAATACTAAGTGCGTTCCTTTACTTTTTGGGTAAAGTTCGGTAAAATGAGTGTAAGCAAAAAATCCTCTCCCAAAATGACAAAATTACCCAAAAGTAAAGGAACGCACAAAACCACTTTTCGAGCCCAAAAATGCATTTCAAAGAAAAATGTGAAAATGCGTATAATTTTAGTTTGAAAAATTGAATAAACACACATATTTATTTGCATTTAATAGTTCTTATTGATTTTGTTCAATTAATTATTATAAATAACACATTTTTTTGCGTATTGGTTTGTTTAATTTAATTTTTCAATTTATTTTTACAATTGTTGTTTTTGGTTATCTTTGCATCAGCTTTTAGTTTTACAATTTACCAAAGTTACCCGAAGAAAAAGTTTGGGTAACTTTGGTAAAAAGAGAAACACAAAAGCACTCTCTTGAATGCTCTCATTAACCAATTTTCGAGTACGGGAACGCTTTTTTGGTAAGTTTGGGATCCCGCGGGTTCCTGCGGTAACGTAAAGGAACGGACCTAATTTTTCAGCAAAAATTTCCGCTAATTTCAGCAAAATAGAATATTATATGCATTTAACTAAATTTAACTTAAATATAATAAAAAAAATTATAGAAGTAATAGTTGTTCCTTTCTGTGTTTTTTCTACTAATATTCAGATAATTTTTTCTGATATGAGAAGGTTAAGTTGTCATTTAAAACGGACCAAAATATCATCCAAATACAGCTGAAATTTTTTAGATTTAACAGTTTTATTTTTTCTGTTTTTATCTAACTAAAATTTACTTAACATATTCTGCTGCAGTCGGCAGTTTTTTCTGCAGGGCCATTTTTAACAAATTTTTAGCAGCTTTTTCTGCTAGTTGTACAGATTTATTTCTATCAGTATATTTGTATTGCTGGTGTAAGTCATAAAACAAAGTGCAATTCAAACAAAATGTAAGCCTTAACTTTGATTTCACTTAAATTTTTGTAGTGATTATTGGGTAAAGCTGAAAGCGTAACTGTCCGAATAGCTATCTGGCGATCGTACAGATGATCGTAAACGAAAGAGAGGAACCAAACCTATAAAACTTTAGATACATTTTTTGATAAATTACAAAAAATAAAAACAAATTTTTTATAAGACGGGGCTATAGCCCCCCCTAGAAAAATGGTCTAGCTACGCCGGTGAGAGTCAGATTGTAAACTTTTGCAGCTATATTCATATTGAAAATTTAGCATGGCATCTATTCATGATACTGTTGTTAAACTGTTTCTAGTATTGTCCTAAATTATTTCTAAAGTTCTGCCAAAAAAGTCAAAAATACAAAAAAAAAATTATAAACAATAATAAAAAAGGCTTTTGATTTTCAAACACAGGGTTGCTCTTAACCCTCTGACGCTTTTGCAAAGATATTTATACAATGTGTTCGTCAGAAAAAATAAGCTTAAATTTCTTCCACAAAATTTTGTTTCGTTGCCTGCCTATAGGCAGAGAAAAGATATTGTTGCAATACTGCCATACATGTTGGTTGCAATCAAATTATTAATGTATTGATCATACTATACAAATGATATGGTCGTCTATAACCATTTTGTAATTAAAATCTCTTTGTTTTTGTTTATCCTATGATAACTCATTAATATATATATTAAAAAAGAATTAGGGTTGAGGGGGAATCCTCCGCCATTGGGGCACATACACTAATGACATTTTTCTTCGATGTTAAGGGAGATAAAAGAATTGGAAAAAATATATTTTGTCCATTTTTCATTTACCTTCCATTGACACTCACTTTGACGAATTTAACTCACATGTATTCGCAAACAGACGTGTTTTTCTGTTTTTTGGGGTGCCAAAACAATAATAGGAAGCAACTACATTTTGCAATAATTTCCTCAAACCGAGCTATACAAAAATAATTTTTAATTATGTTATAACTACAACCCTAAGCTTCCGAATGATAATAATTTTAGTTAAAAAACGAGTAAAAAGGTTAAAGTCGGGCATGCCGACTATACAATACCCTACACCAGTCTGGTTAAAAGCCAACTAATGTTTGGATCCGAAATTCGAATGGGTTAAAATGGGACTTGTGTCAAAATTTTCTATAATGTGAGTCAGCGAACAAAATTTCATTAAAATATCTTAATATTTGCGACCTGCAGTTTGTAACCAAGCCAATTTTGGGGAGACCCTTATATGGGCATTAGGTCTAAACATGGACCGGTATTAACCAAAATCAATAGGCTTCGTACTTGGGCTGATATAGGTCGGTGTACCAAATTTCATCAAAATATCTTAATATTTGCGACCTGCAGCGTATAAAAGATATAATTTTTGGGGGACCCTTATATGGGAACATTTTTTACAATTGGTAGCCAACCACACCTATTCTACAACTGGTTCCACTGCAACCGATTCCATGGAACTGGTGCCGGAACCAGTTCCTGGGATCCTATATGGAAGGTGTGACTGACGTAGAATCAGTTCTAGAACTAGTTCCAAAACTGATTCTAGGGCAACCGGTTCTACTTTGGAGCTATAGAAGTGGTTGCTTTTGGGACAATTTCAAACAAAAATAATCGATGTTAGAATAGACAGTAGAAGGGGTTGTGAATGAACAGCAGCTATTCTACAACCGATTCTTTGGAACAGAAAATTTTCCCGGGTTTTGTTCAACAAAATATAAAAAAAGTGGTCAACGCATAGAGTTTTTTTAAATACACATCAGAGAATATTTCTACTGTAAATAACACATATCCCTCTTTTAACTTAGCAGTGACGATGTTTTAAATTTAAAACATAATGTTGTCCAAATAACTCTGTTAACACAAAATTTTATTTATAGTAATACAAAATTAGAAATTAACCCTTATAGGTACATAGGGTCAAAATGATCCCAAATTTTTAAAATGTAAAAAGGTGCCATTTGACATGAAAATCGACATCAAAACCTTTAATTAAGCATTTTTTATAAAAAAAAAATTAAAATTAACCTGTTTGAGAACATGGTGTCAAACTGACCCATTTTTTATATTAAATAACACTGCTGGGCTGAAAAATTTATGTAGAAACCCTAAAAAAAGTTGAAATTAACCCCTTACTTCACATTTTTTAAACAACAATTTATGATTTCTACATAAATTTTTTAGCCAACCAGCGTTAGTTAACATAAAAATGGGTCAATTTGACAACATGCTCTCAAACAGTTTAATTTTGATTTTTTTCTAAAAAAATAAACATAAATTAATTTTGTAAACGCCAATTTGAACAAAAAATAATAATCTATACGATAAAAATTATTTGTTAATAAATTTGCAAGTGGAAATGTCATTCAAAAAAGATTTTATTCTAGCCAAAAAAGTATCTGGAAAAAACTTTTTGACAAAACCACTTAAGTCGATTTAAGTGAAAATATTTGCAGGAATAACTAATTGTATATATTCGTACTCCTCTTTACAGCTACTGACATTAAAAAATGTACTCCAAACGACAAAGATTGTATTTTAAATAATATCAATCATATATTTCAAAGAAAATTAAATGGTGATGCCGAATTTGGTCTTGTTAATCTACAACCACTGGAAGTGGGTGAAATGGAGATAAAGCAGGCAAAAGACAATCCCATTGGCATTAATGTTACATACAAAAACTTGAAATTGTATGGTGTAGAAAATGCCAAAGCCGTCAAAATAAAGTAAGTAGAAATTGGCATTTAAAATTTTAAGCTACGAGTATATTTCTGACTTTCCCAACAGAGGATTTGGTCCTAGTCCCGATGGTATACATGAGATTTTAGTAAAATCACCAGTGTTGTCTTTGGTGGGCAACTATAAAATAAATGGCAAAATTTTAATATTACCAGTAGTGGGTGAAGGAATACACAATGTTACTTTTAGTAAGTATAGTAAAAAGCCACTTGGGTGTTTTGCCAGTTCAGTATTTTCGGGCCAGATATGATTATCGGTAAAAAAAAAAATTTAATTCGCTTGTAAAATGGTTTTTTTTAATAAATTATTTTTAAAAAAATTAAGAGATTCATCCTATATTCGCATAAACAGTCGGCGCCGCGTTCTGCGTTTCACTTTTGAGTAGTGAGTGTGAAAACTTCATAAAATTGTTTTCTAAATTTTATTTGGTAGCAATCAAAATTTAAGTGAATTAAATACAGAGATAAAAATGGTTTGTAAATACAATTAAACTTTTAATAGAAATTGAGCTTACAGTTGATTTTGTAAATACCAACAACATGGTTTGTTATAAGATTGTTGAATTTACTTCAATTAAATAGCCAACAAACACATTTAAAGCGAATTTGAAGCAAATTTTAACAAACGATGTTGTTTATTGTTTAATTTTTTTTTTACAATTAAATAGTTTTTAATATGAGCTGTATTTTGTCTCATGCCTATCACCGGTAAGTATTTAAAGCAAATATATGTACGTTAAACCGATTATAGTATAAAAAAAAGTTTAAACAGGTTATGTTTATAATTGATCCGTTATAATTGAACGTACGCCAGCAAAAGTTTTTAGGAAGTAACGCGAATAACACTGTGACACAAATGGTAGGCAAAAAATATTTTTTTTCTTCATACATTTATTTTTACCGGCAAAACTGTTGAGTATATAGAAAAACGTTATATGAACAGATTAAAGGAATTGTAATTTTTAATTTTTTTAAAATTGTTTGAGCAAAATCGGAAATAGTGGTTCTCGAGTTACATATGTCAAAGGTGACAATTTCCCCTATATGATAGTTACTAACTTCAAATCAATATATCTCGATTCCTAGGCGTGACCCAGCGAAACGCCGAGACACGTATAACTTGTTTTTGACCGATATAACATTTCCCGTTGGTTTCATCCCATCCCGATTTTGACTGACGCATAGTGTAAGTTACGTTAGATGTGAAAATGTATAAACGTTGAGTTTTCAACGTTGATAATTATCCGTGTTGAAAGTTAACGTGCATACGAAAAGTAATGTGTTAGTTTTCGTCTTAAACGCGTTTTTATGTACTTTAGAGTTTTTTTATGAGTTAACGAATATAGTTAAGTCGAAAACACAGCTATCAACAAACGAGTTTGTTGAAATTTTTAGGAAGTAACGCGAATAAGTTACGTTAGATGTGAAAATGTATAAAGGTTGAGTTTTCAACGTTGATAATTATCCGTGTTGAAAGTTAACGTGCATACGAGAAGTAATGTGTTAGTTTTCGTCTTAAACGCGTTTTTATGCACTTTAGAGTTTTTTTATGAGTTAACGAATATAGTTAAGTCGAAAACACAGCTATCAACAAACGAGTTTGTTGAAATTTGAAGCTAAATTTGACAACCGAATTTGTTGATTTTTATTTATTTTTTAATTAAAAAAACACCCCATAATTAAAAACGTGCACATTTTTTCAAAGATTTTTTTTCAATAATTTTAATGTCAATCATAAAAAATACAATTTAAATAAAATCATATAAATTTAAGTAATATATTTATCTAACAAAACAAATGATTCCCTTGTGTCTGTTAAATTTTTCAATAAAAATGTTTTCTTCTTCTTCTTCCTATAAATCAGCTCTAGACAAAACACTTTTTATTTGATATTTTCTTAATTTTTAATTAGTTTCGGCATTTTTACTATTTTTTGCAAGCGTGTCTGTAATGGTTTTGTCGTTCATGATTGACATAGTTCAATTGCATGATTCACTCTTTTAAATGATATGAACTCGTTCATCATTATTCGGTCATTTCGTTCAATAGTTCTTTCATTAATTCTAGGGATCAATTGTTTGTACTCCTTTTCTTTTTTGAAATTGTAATATTTTTTTTTTTTAATTTAGAAAAAACAGTGAAATAACATAAAAAGAACAAAAAATTTAATTCGGTTTAACGTAGATTTGTAATAAATACTTAACGTTGATATATAAAAGCGAAAGTACGGCCAGTAATATTAATTGACTTTAATCTTATGCAAGTTATTTACATTTAAAAATTCATTATATTATATTTTCTTCTATCTTTTCCCTCATGCAGTTGATTATGTTGGAAAAATTAAATTTGGAGGTAAATCTTTAATCAAGAATGGTAAGAGTATCTTGATTTGGTATCATTCGACTATGGAACCACCATTTCACGTTTTTATTCTCACATGGACAATTTGTTTAATGGCGATAAAGCTTTGGGTGATCAATTCAATGAATTTACTAATCAAGAATGGGAAGTGCTGGAAAAAGAATTTCATAAACCTATAGATACTACAGTAGGCGAACGTATAAAAGAGGCAATCAAGAGTGTATTTAGTTCAACACCGTATAATGAAATTTTTAACATTCCGAAATGAATTTAAAGTGTAAATACAAGCTGATTTTTTTACGGAAAGGGGGTTTAATTAAATACATTAAAATAGATCAAATAAAAATGTAATTTAAAAGCAAATGTGAACTTAAAATTGTTTTATTACTGCCACATAAACTCTTTTTTTTGTGAATAACAGCACAGTTTACATGACAAACGAACAATAAACTCAAAAAAGTTTATTAAATATTAAAATTATTAACTGAATTTTTAAAACTTTTGTAATGATTTGTCTCCAAGGAAATTTTAACTTAAAAACAAGTACGAACAATCTGACTAAGTTATGTAAATTTTAATTAAAATTTAGCAAATTTTGTGTTAAATTTTTTTGAAACTGTACTAAAATTTTGTGGATAGTTTAACTTAAATTTAGTAGGAATTTATTCCTGACTTTAGTAAAAATATCTTAGAAGTAAGGTAAATTTTTCTTATATTTTAAGTAGCCTAAACCTTGTTATAATCTACCATAAGTGAAATTTTAATATATACATTTAAACTTTGTGCATTATTTATTTAATATTGTAATATATTTTTTATCTTTTTATAAAATAGTAATCACTGAAGGGTACACTAATACAAAAAAATCCCGTACAAATAGGTCAAAATTGTGCTGGCGCAAATACATGTAATTTCCTGTTATTTTAGCAGAATTTTGTACGGGCTTTTTTAGAGAAGATAACAGAAAAATTAGATCAACTTAATCAGAACGCGTTTAACAGACTTTTGTACTAACTTTTTTCTACACGTGTAAGTTTGTACAACACATGATATTACAGTTATAAACCTCATTATACCCTACATCATTAAAGGTAGAATTATGATGCCGTTTCTAGTAAAACACCAAATTTGGAACGAAATTTTATTAGACGCACCTCTAAACTTCTAATTACTTTGTTTAAGGATTTTAAGTAAAGAGAAAAAGAAATTTTCATTGAGTTTTTAATTTAACATAATAAATATTTATAGAAATTCTAAAACGTCGTCCCCTGACGATTTCCTTGGGCAAGAATGAAATCCGAATAGGGACATGCCTTCAATAGATTCTTTTTCACAATTTGTTAAATAAGTTTTGAGATTTTAGTACATTTAATTCCTTTAATGCAATTATTGTTTATCCCGATAAAAATAAATTTGCAGTAAAATTAAAATGTTTGTAATTTTTTAAGTACTCTGGGAAATAAGAATAACAAATTTTTTTCGTAATCTAGCCATAAATGTGAAATTAGAAAGCATAAATCAAGTTTTTTATCATATACATATGTCCCAAGATAAAAAAAGAAATAATTACAAAAGATGTGTTTGACTGAGAATCTTATACAAAATAAATATTTTCGACTCTTTAGTACACAGATATGAACAAAAATTTTGTATAAAAATACTTTTGCCGAAGTAAAATTTTAGCTTTATATCATTATGGCCATATCGAAGACAAGCGAACCAAAAAGAAATTAGTTGTTCAGAATAATTTGTTTTTAATTGGTGTACTGGCTAAAAATACAATGATTTAGAAAACTTAATTTACCCATGTTGTTAGTTATCGTAAAAGTTCAGCGAAATAACAAAATTTTTTCAGATAGTCGATTAAAAATGAAGTAAAACTACTTGCAAAATCAATAAAACTGTTTACTAAATATTAGTAGACTGAAAAGACTTAAAAAAATTTGTAGAGAAATACTATAGTTAATTTATTTGCTTAAAATTTAAATCTAGAAATTGTGCAGAGTTGTTTATTTTTTAATTGTCGTTTCTTTTGTCTGTACTAAATCTAGACAAGCTGCGACATCTACATCTTATCTGTCTGGTTGTTGCCCACGCTATAAATACGTTTATCAGCACAATTTTGGTAGCAAAATAAATTAGTAAATCAGTAAAATTTGCTGAAAACTGAATTTCAGCGAAAAAATTACTGAAAATCAGTATATGGTACTTCATATTCAACACGTTGTACTAATTTTTTAACTAACTTCGTTTTTTGAGTGCACTCAAAAAAAGTCAGTAAAGCGAGGAAGGTGCTAGCAGAAAAATTGCTAAAGTCAGCAAAATCGCTTTACTGAATATCGGCGAGTTGATTTTTTCAAAAAAATTAGTAAATTCAGAAAAAGGTGTGCCAACACCAAGTTGATTGCAAATGAAAAAAAAAATCTTAAATCCAGAAATTGTATATTTGTGATTCTTTTGAAATTGTTTGGAAAACTTTGTAAAATATTAAAATATCAAGACTTCCCCATTGTCGACATGACTTAATTAAAAATTATATAAAAATAATTATAAACAAAATATAAACGAAATTATATCCCAATTATGTAGTATGTACTTATTGTTGGTATTCCGTAGATAAGGATATACCAAAACACCGCTTTTATATCACTAAAACCCTTTTTCTTTAAAAATCTTAAAGCGTAATTTACCCCCCATTAATACAATGTCCTGTTAGCTGACTGGGACTTTAACTGACATATTTGTTGTTGTTTACCACATAAATTTTAAATTTAACTTTAGGTTAGATTTTAACTGGACATTGTGTTATCCGGCCTAATTGTGCCAAAATCTCAAAGTTGGCATCACTAGTAGATGGAATAATATCCATAGTGTTATAAAACTAGTGGTAGCACTGTTTACATTAAATATTGTTGAATGTTGTTAACATTAGCTGTGTTTGTGCGTTGGCTTATGTCATTCACATACAAATTTGACATTAGTAACGTTAAGAGTTAACATTAAACGTTGGCTAATGTGAAATTTATATGGGAATCACTGACATAAGCCAACGTTGATAGCTTGCCGCACAAACACAGCTATTATTGTTTACCAATGTTGCCAGATAAGAGAATTTTGCCCCAAATTGGATATTTCATTTAGGATTTAGGGAATCATGAAAATTCGGCGGTTTTTCTAATATCCCAGCATTTTAGGGCATATATTGTTAACTAATTTTTAAAATAATATTACAAAATTCAATAGTATCCCGGATTAATGAACAGAAAATTTAGTACACTAAACTTGATAATCGAAGCACTAACAAACTTTGTTAGTGACTACATGACAGTTCTTTATTGTTTTTAACGACATTTGTAATTTTTAACTGTAAATATAGTTGTTTATATCAAACTTGAGATTAAACCATTGATTCATTGCTTTCGCATTATAATTTATACGAAGAAAAAACAACGAATCAATGTTTTAGTTTCAAGTATGGTTTATATATGGGAAAACACAAAACTATTATAACAGTTGTTTAAAAAAAATTTAAAAAAGTACTGTATTGCGTAACAGTTGCTTGAAGCAGTTATTTTCAATATTATAATAGACAACTACCAAAACAGTATTTTTGGAGTAAACAGTTAATTTTGTTAGTTATTTAAACATTTTAATTTTAAGTAGGATGCAGTAATAACACCTTTTTCTGATCGAAAGAAAAAAAATTGTTTCTTTTTTATATTTTTTATTAAAATATATTATAGTAATATCGTGAAAATGAACTATTAAAACAAAAACTGTAGTTTTTACTAATTTTGTCTGTTGTTTTGGATTTTTTTAACAAAAATTTGTTAATTATTTTTGCGACATTATTAGCTTTTTTATATATTTTAAAGTTAAATACCTTGATCGCATTTTTAACTACATATACTTTTGTTTTAATTGTCATTTTCAGTAGATTCTACATAAAAACTTTTATGAGTGCAGTTAATTCGATTTAAAAAGAAAACGCTTTCGAACAGAATTTTCATGTTGTAAATAAAGTAACCAAAATTGTATTTTATGGGTATAAATGTTGAATACTTGTTGGACTTTCAGGAACGAATATCTTTTTACAGAGTTTACAAATTCGAACAATATTTTTCGAATTAACTTAAATAAGAACAAGTCGATTAAACCCTATTTTAATCTGATTAACAGATAATCCAACTTTTAATAAGGTTACTATTTCTAAACAACTGTGTATTCATGCTACTAATTGTATGCAACGCTGTCTTTTGTTATAGTGATGGTTGGCAGCAGTGAAAAACATACACAATAAAGTCAAATAAAAACTAACGTTAAGACGCTGGCGTAAAATTATTTTGGCGTTGTGGAAAAATATGTTGCCACTATTTTCCATGTTCATCATGTGCTGGATCAATATCGGCGCCAACTTGGTATTTTAACCTGACAGAGTTAAACTTTTCACTGTCAAGTTAATCTTTTAACTGGCAAAAAATGCATGTGTAAACGATGAAGATTAAAAAGTTTAATTAACTTTAATCAAGTATATTAATTTCTCTATATAAACACACTATTAAAATGTATTTGGGGATTTCAACTAGCAAAATGGGGATATGAGCTCTAAATATTCTGACAACACTATTCTTTACACTCAAAATCACGTTTGCGTTAGAGCGAATGATTATGAAAAAAATATACGTTGAACAATATTACAAGTTCAGGTTCAATATGCGTTTATTTTGATTAATGTAATCAAAGTTTAATGACATCTTGTACAAATAAATATTAAGTTTGTATTTTCATACAAATCTTCATATGTAAATGCTTAATGTAATACTACAGAGAATTTTCGAATATAAATTACCCGAATAAAAAAAATTAATGAGTTAAAATAAATAATCATATATATACAATATATTTTTTTAACTAGTCGAAAAAGCATTTTGATCTGATCCGGTGGATCGCATTGTATTAATTTAGATCCTCTTGGATCCAATATTATGAAATACGAGTCGAAACATGGGTTTATCTAATAATATGAAAATGGCTAAGTTTATAATATGAAAGTCAATTAATGTTTGCATCCCAAATCTGAATTTGTGAAATGGACTTGTGTGAAAATTTGTCTGCAAGATGGTAAAAAAAAATCGAAAATTAATAGGAAATTTTGATTGTACCTAATAGTAAGTGTACATTCAAAAAAGTTTAACAGTTACAACATTACAGTTTTTTCGGTAGTAAACTGTAGTTGTTGTTGTTTTTAACTGTAATTTCAGTTGTTTTTCTATGGAAAAATACACAACAACTATTATGAGAGATATTTAAAAAACTGCTAACGAAAAGTACTGTATTTCGTAATAGTTGTTTAGTTCTGTTATTTTTAATTCTATAATAAACAACTACCAAAACAGTATTTTTACAGTTAACAGTTGTTTTTGTTATTTAAAAAATTAAAAATTTCGTTGAATATTTAAAAAAGTATTGTGTAGTACAGGGTGCGGCTAAATTAACTAAATGATGTAAAAAAATTGTAACTTCTTTGCTTGTGAATATTTCATATTTTTTTTCTATTTCAGGAATTAAACTTGGAAGAATATAAAAATAGAAAAATGGAATGGAACATAAAATAAACTTTATTTTTATCATTAAATTTTTTGTTTTTTTCATTCCATGCAATATATGTTCAAAGAAGAAATCATATAGTTACTTTAGCCGCACCCTATACATTTTTGCTATTTTTGATATATTCTCAGTATCCAACTAAAAATCAGAAAATTGTATTGCATCTCCAATGCTTGGAAACGTAATAACGGGACAACCGTTTGGAAATTTGACTTCAAATTTCAAGTAGGCTAAAGTAATTATACATTTTTTAAAAATAAAAGAAAAAATTTTTTAAATAAAATATACTTTTATAATATAAAAAAATTAACTGTACGAATTTTGACAGTTGTTTTAAAATTTTTGTAGTAAAAATTTTTCAGTTAATATTTTTACTAAATTTATAGTCATTTTTAGAAATGTTATTAATAACAATAGAGAAAATTGTATTTTATAAAATATATTTTTTTACTCGTGTTATATTAATTATGATTTTAGCTTTTTACATAAGTAGTATGTTTGTTTTTTTTTTTAACTTTAATTGCTAGAGTTTATTAAGATTTTTTTTAACGAACTACTGAAAAAATCATGAAATGTTTATTATTTATTGTGGCAAATGCTTTGTTATTGTATTTTAATTGCGTATTGAAGTAAAAACATTTAATCATCATTATATGAAAGTGAGAATTAGTAGAAATTAAGATTATCATAACAGGTATAATTGCTACTCGTAATAACTAAGACTTTGCACAGTAGCAGATATTGCAAAAATAATATTACCCTTTAGAAATATGTGTAAGTCCACACAATGTAATCGATTTCGTGAACTCCACATTGGGTCTACTTACGATATGGGATACTTGTGTATAAAAATTGTATATGAAACTCAAAACGAATTAATGTTTTTTAGTTTGATTTTAGATCATAAATTAATATTACTTTCTGTTAAATTACAAATAACAAAACATTTTGAAGAATTCGATAAGGCCAGCAAGACAGAATACGTATTTTCGGCTTTCGCTACAAAGCCATCATCAGTGTCATTTGCCTTGACGGGTTAAACTTTGATAATCGTCTACTTATGTGAAAGTTGAAAGCAAATCGAATATGTTAACAACTCAACTTAGACGAACATCAACGAAATCTAACAATGCTATTACTTTTGTTATTATTACTCTTTTTTGCTTTGAACCTTAATTCTTAAAGTATCTCGGCTGGTTCTATTCAACTCTGTGTATAAAAAAATTACAACGAACCGTTAAATTATATTTAAATTTTTAAAATTATATTTTGCACCGTATCATGTGTTTTTAAGATGAATGAGGGGTATGTATAGTTGATCTTTTATTTGGTAAATGAATGTTCTTTAGTTTGATTTTAGATTATAAATTAATATGACTTTCTGTTTAAATTATTATTCAAATTAAAAAAATGGCTAACATTAGCTTTAAAATATAACTAACAAAATTACTTTAAATACCATTAACCTTTAAATAACCCAAGGAAATTGACTAAAATACCGTTAGCCTTAAAATACTAATACGAAATAATCAAAATATCCTAAAGAAATAACTACTTTCTTTCAAAAACATTATAAATAAATATTTGTCCAGTAGAGCAGCATTTAAAAAAAAATAACTTTAAAAGATTTTTATCAATTATTCTTTGAATTATTGTAGCACTAGGTGTAAACCTCGTGTGGTGTGAATTTAGGAAAAATCGGATAGCTTAATCCTTGCAGACCTGCGAACACAGTTTCCGATTTTCTTGTAAAAAATGCCTCATTATGTTCTTTATTAATTAGAAAAAAGTAGTTTTTGTTATTTCTTATTAATTGTTAATAGTTTTTTTTTCAATTTAGCAGAATTTAATTCAAATGTAGCTAACATTTTTTATGTTTAATATATATATTTTTTATTTATCTTTCTAATATTTATTTATCTGCTAAATTCGGCAGTTTTTTCTGCAAGGTAATTTTTAACTAACTTTTTGTAGCTTTTTCTGATACCTTTACAGGGTTATTTCTATGAGTGTAAAATAAAGTTTTAATGTCTCTAAATGTTTTATCAAATTTAAGTGCTTCAAGGAAAATTCCAAAAAAGTATATTTTAGAGATCCTTATGTGGTATATTTCCCGACATGAATATATTTCATCAAAATATTTTAATATTTGCGACCTGCAGCGTGTAACCAAGCCAATTTTTTGAGGGGGACCATTATATGGGCACTAGGTCTAAACATGGACCGATTGTAACCAAAATGAATAGGCTTCGTCCATGGGCTGACATAGGTCGGTGTACCAAATTTCATCAAAATATCTTAATATTTGCGACCTGTAGAGTGCGCACAAGAATGCATGAACAGACGGACATCGTTAAATCGAAATAAAACGTAATTCTGAGTCGATCGGTATACTATAAGGTGGGTCTAGGTCCAATATTTTTTGGTGTTACAAACATCAGCACAAACTTATTATACCCTGACCACGTAGTGTTGCAGGGTATAATTAGTAAAACGTCTTGTATATCAAGTATACAAGTTTTCAACAAATTTTTTGCTGAAATTTTATTTTCAGCAAAAGTTTTAGTAACATTAAACTAATGTTTTACTTATTTATTTTGCTACCAAAATTGTGCTCATAAACACATTTATAGTGCGGACAACAACCAGACAGACAAGATGTACATTAGACCGTACCGCGAAAAAAAGTTCACCGTACACCCTCCAATATGAAGTATTTTTGCAAGGCAATTTAAAAAAAAAAATTTTTTTTGCCGAACGTAGGGGTAGCCTTTTTCAATTTTTCGTTATAGCTTCGGCATTTAAAGTCGGATTTTAAAGTGTGATATATCGATTTTTTGCCTCGAGGAGGTATTTTGCTATAAAGTAAAAATCCATTGAAAAAAAATTAAAAAGGCGATCCCCTACGTTCGGCAACATATATATAAAAAAAAAAATTTCTACTGGGTTTATCGAAAAACTTCCTGAGCAAAAGTTTAATGATTTTTTGCGAGCTTTAATTTTTTGGCATTAGGCTTGTACATTTGGGTTGTAGCAACTTAGATCTGGTGGGTAACTACTAGAACGCGATACTTGAGGTCAATGGACCTTAGAACAAAACACTGGTCTCCTCGAGAGAAAAACATCGATGTATCATACTTTAAGATCCGACTGTAAATGCCAAATATATAACGAAAAATGTAAAATGGAGAACCCTACGTTCGGCAAAAAAATTTTTTGCAACCTCCTTTCAAAAATACTTTATATTGGAGGGTGTACGGCGCAATTTCTCTTACCTGTAATATGGTACGCTCTAATGTAGGTACATGTCGCATGATACTAAAAACACAACTCTTTTAAGACATATAGAAAATACAACCCTGAAAGATTTTTGTTTCTGTACTTCATATATAAAACAAAAGGACGCCAAAAGATGCGTTTCTATACATTAAAATATAAAATAATATGAGTATAAGATATAATTTAAATTATAGAACAAATTAAAGTATTTAAATTTAATGAAGCCGTCATTAATTATCGGAAAATAAAAATGTAAAGTGATTCTTAATCCCAGATAAATTCTCTATTCCTTATCGTGGCCCGATTTTTATTAAAAAAAATGTTTTAACAAAGTTGCTACACAAACTTAAAAATTTCAAAAAAGGCAAGAAAAACACATTTGCTCGGGGATATAAAATTTATTTGACCAAAATTCAAAAAAAGGGCCACGATAAGGACTACAGTTTTTTGTTGCCTACGAAAGAAAAAAAACCCTGATCGAAATGGGTTAACCCGCCTTGGCTGTACAGTGGCAGCCGATTTTTAACTCAGGGTCGTTTAAAGTTTAAAATTAATTTTACGCTAAGAAAACAGCAAACAAAATTTATATCACGCAGTTTTCTGCATGTGCACCAAATTTGGGAATAATCGGGTAAAAAGTATTTCATATATTAACCCAAATATTCTTAAAAACGATGGTAGATAATTTATTAGACATTTCATTTCAGTCAAAGTCTTTTATTTCGTACATTTTTTAATTTGTTTTGTATTTGTTTTTTATTTTTTATATACCCAGGTGAAAATGTTCATATATGTTCATATATTGTCATATATGGTTTCATGTATGAGCATATATGGTTTAATGTATGATCATATATGAACGTATATGTTATGTATGGAAGCATATATGGGTAAATACATTCAAATGTATGAATCCATATATGATAATATACTGCATTTATTGGTCCATATATTCCATATATCTTCATATATGAATTCATATATATAGCGGATTCAAAAAATATTGAAATACAATACATTTGATAATTTCTTAAATACAATTGGCAATTTCCAAAATACAGTTGCCAGTTTCTGAAATACAATTGATTATTTGTAAAATACATTTGATCATTTCTGAAATGCAATTGCGAATTTCTGAAATACAATTAATAAATTTCTGAAATACAATTTTCAGTTTCTGAAATACAATTTATAATTTCTGAAATACAATTGGTAGTTTCTGATATACAATTGATAAATATGAAAATCAATTGATAATTTCTGAAAAGCAATTATAAAACTGGAAATAAATGATTATTTCTGAAATAAAATTGGTAAATTTGAAAAACAATTCATAACTTCTACAATACAATTGATGAAACTGAAATTCAATTGATTATTTCTGAAATACAATTGATAAATCTGAAAAACAATAGCAGTTTATAAAATCAACAGAAATATTTGCTAAAAATATTAAACTCTTGATTTCAGAAGGCTAGATTTGTATTTCTATTAAAAACGAAAAAGGAACTTTGAGAATTTTAAATTTTATGTGATGTTTTTTGTCTACTACTACAATTTAATTTTATTTTCTAATCACTGAAATTAAGCTCAATTATAACTCAATATTTATATTTAGTAAAACTACTCTGATAATTCAGCAGTTTTTTATTTTGAACTAATTTTTAGTAGCTTTAACTAAAATGTTTACACACTTTTTACTATTAGTGTATAAACAATCATTAAATAATCAGAAAACAGTCATAAAATATTTTCTAAACTTGAAGTAAAATGTTTATGTCCATTAAAAATTTCATAATTTCTCAATTTCATTCAAATGTACAAATTCATCAGTAACGTATGAATAGAATTATAATATTTACATTTAATTTGAATAAAAAAAGCAATATTTTTATTTAAAAAAAAAAAAAAATTATATGAACATTCATATATCTCCATATATGGCCATATACCCTCAAATTTCGGATCCGAACCCATATATGAACCCATATATGTTGCCATATATGGCCATATATGAACATTTTCACCTGGGTACACCCATGTGAAAATCGAAAAATATATGAACATACATGATCATACATTGATCATCATCATGATCATCATATACATCATCTCATATATTTTCATATATCTTCGGATCCAAAATTTGAGGGTATATGACCGTACATGTCCATATATGCCCATATATGCTCACATGTAATTCATGTATGCTCATATGAATCATATATGGCCATATACCTCCATATACCCTCAAAGTTCGGATACGAAGATATATGGAAATATATGAGATGATGTATGGTCATACATTGAACTATGTATGTACGTACGTTCATGTATGCCCATGCATGATCATATACAAGTCAATGTATGATCATGTATGTTCATATATATTTCGATTTTCACATGGGCACTGATTACTTTTATGACTTATAAAAAACCATCAGTACCTGCCTCATATAAAGTGCCTTCGCCCAGCATCGAGAAATCGTCATTGGCTTTTCTTTAAAGAAT
Organism: Leucophora obtusa; assembly: GCA_949987735.1. Classification (NCBI taxonomy): domain Eukaryota; kingdom Metazoa; phylum Arthropoda; class Insecta; order Diptera; family Anthomyiidae; genus Leucophora; species Leucophora obtusa. The sequence goes on along the minus strand of OX465295.1, from coordinate 330,929,521 downwards.
GCGTGCAATTCTTGCATCTTTTGATGTAGTTTTTTTCTTTTTGTTCTGCTGTATTATGCGAAATAAGATTTATAATAATGACAATTATAAAAAACGCTCCCAAAAAATTTTGTGTACAAATTTAATTTATAGAATATTACTTTGCGACTCAAATATATTTTACAAAAAAAATGTGGAAATTTTATTTCTTCCAATTATTTATTTATTGATATTTTCTGAGCATATACTGAAGAGTATGCTCTATCCAAATAAAATATAAATTCTTGTCGTTTATTTAGCCTTCTTTTTCTATTTTAACTGCACAATTTTCTTGAGCTTAAGGTTTGTTTTTTATATATAAAAAGTTTTTTATTTTCAATATTTCGCTACTCCAATGTGTTAATTTCATTGTTATTTCCTGAAGATGCTACACATTGGAGTAGCGAAATACTGAAAATAAAAAACTTTTTATATATAAAAAACAAAGCTTAAGCTCAAGAAAATTGTGCAGTTAAAATAAAATATAAGAAGATTCGAAAACAAAATTTTCGCTAGAGTCGATACCCCCCTTAAGTATGAATTATAGATTTTTAAAAATTTCAATTTAGACACTTTCTCGCTTCCAAAATTTTTTAGCAAAATATTTAGGGAATTTGTTTCCTATCGGAATTGCTTCGGTTATGATTATAAAATATACATTTGGCGCATTTATGCTCTGAGGCACCCTTAACCATTAGATGGTTATGTATGCATGTAAAATACTCAATAACACTATGCGACAGTCAAAATCGGGATGGGATGAAACCAACGGGAAATGTTATATCGCTCAAAAACAAGTTATACGTGTCCCGGCGTTTCGCTGGGTCATCCCTAGGAATCGAGATATATCTTTTTTTTTGACATAACTCGAGAACCACTAGTCCGATTTTGCTCAAACAATTTTAAAAAAATTAAAAATTACAATTCCTTTAATCTGTTCATATAACGTTTTTCTATATACTCAACAGTTTTGCCGGTAAAAATAAATGTTTGTTACCGCTAACATAAAAATCAATAACCTTTTGTTTATTACTTTTTTTTAATATTTTAGGCAAAAAATATTTTTTTCTTCATACATTTATTTTTACCGGCAAAACTGTTGAGTATATAGAAAAACGTTATATGAACAGATTAAAGGAATTGTAATTTTTAATTTTTTTAAAATTGTTTGAGCAAAATCGGACTAGTGGTTCTCGAGTTATGTCAAAAAAAAGATCACCAAAGGTCAAATCGATATATCTCGATTCCTAGGGGTGACCCAGCGAAACGCCGGGACACGTATAACTTCTTCTTTACCGATATAACTTTCCCCGGTAGTTTGAACCCTTCCCGATCACTGACCCCTACCATTTGTCTCACAGTGTAATCAATCTCACAGTAACGATATTTTAAGGATAACGATATTTTATTTATTTCGTTAACGGTGTGTTAAGGGTGTGGTATTTCACATATTTCGGTATTGGCATTTTAAGAATAACGGTATTTCAGTTATTTCGGTAACGGTGTTTTGACGATAATAGTACAAATGTATTCTAAAAGTAATGGTAATGGAATTTTAAGAATAACAGTAGTTAGTTGAAAGGATTTTAAATCGATAACGGTACTTTAACGGTATTCCAATTTCCAATTTATTTATTGCTAAATTTCTAACCCAATGTTAAATATGTAACATAATTTTCATAGAAATGAGGAATCCCATTTTTCCTTATAACTCTTTCAAGCGGATACGCTACGCCTTCGCAATATGAGATCATCCCAATTTGTTAAACAATGTGCTTTTATACACAAATTACTGTAAATTTTCTAGTGGGAGCTACGGTCAGAATTCGTTGACAAAACGAACTGAACCGTTCTTTATGCTTGACCAATTACCATTGTATGCTTGTTAGAATCATTTAAATTTATATGAGAACATTTGTTTTAAATCTTCAAACTTCTAGTCAAGCTAGTTTTTTTTTTTTTTGTTAATTTTTTTAAGCAGAAAATCTTTTAATTCTTAAATTTTCGTCTATATAATGTCTAGCATAATTCTTAACAATTGTTAGTTTAGTTGTTAACGTTCAATAACATAAAACTATTAAAATCTTTTGCAAATAATTAAAAAAATCTTACTATTAACATGTCACGTTTTTATGTGATTTTAGTTTTAACATTTTGTTTAAGTTTAACTGTGTTAGCCAAATTTCGTAAGTTCAAAAAAAAGGGAAAGTGAAACCAAAGGATATTTTTCTCTGAGTTTATATTAATAAATTCCAGCTAACAATTAAGTAAATTTAGTAAAGTTTGTAAAAAACAAAAAACACACAGATGGAGATTCACTGGAAGTCGTCAATTAAAAATTTTCATTGAATTAATGAAATCTTTCATAAAATATTTTGAAAAATTTAATTTTATTTATTAGTAGTGTATGAAAAAGTGGCATTAAAACTAAATTCTTCTTTGGGGAAACCTTTATATAGACACTAGTTCTAACCATTGACCGATTTTAATCAAAATCAATAGGATCCATCCTTAGGCCGAACAAAGTTAAAATATCTTAATATTTTCTACCTGTAGCGTGCTCACAAGAAATCGTTAAATTGAAACAAAAAGTGATTCTGAATCAATCGTTATACTAAAAGTCCAATATTTTTTGGTGTTACAAACATCAGCACAAACTTATTCTATCCTGTCCAGGTAGTGGTGTAGGCTATAAATAGCCTTTAGTGTGTCCCTTGAAACTTAGCAGTCCTTTAAAAAGGACAAAATATCAGAAAATTAAAAACTGGGTACGCAGTTTTACTAGTCCCAAGTCTAGTAGTCCAAGAAATTGACATTGGTTTTTGTCTCAAGGTGTCGTTGATAATAAAATTAAGAAGTTCATTCTAACTAATGACACACTTAAAATAAATTGTTACGCTGGATTTAACACTAGTTAGCTGGAATCAATAATAAAGTTTGTAAATTAAATCCAAAATCTATAATATTTTTATAATTTCTTCACCTTCCAGCGATTGATCCACAACCTTGTAGATATGGCGATAGTGATTGTTTAATCAAAGTAATTGATTATTTTATTCAAGAAAAAAATCAAGGTGATAGTTCGATAAATTTGATTAAATTTGATCCTTTAGAAGTAAAAAAGATACACATTAAACAAGGTGCTGAAAGTCCTGTTAATATTGATTTATTATTTACGAACAACAATATTTATGGTCTAAAAGACATGAAGGTGGTAAAAGTCAAGTAAGTATAGAATATTTATCAAAATAATTAATCAAAATTTAGCACATGTGTCTCCAAGAGTCGGTGGATTCGAGCAAAATGGGTCAATAAACTGACGGGATACACTGATAGATAAATTTTAACAAATCTCTGTTTCGTGAAATCTCGAAATTCGGTCAAATCTAGCCTATTCTTTTTCGAATTCAATGAAATTTTGTAAATATATTTATTACCCGCACCAAGTTTTTAACTACTGGCCCTTTCCTAAATCAATAAAAATGTACTATTAGTAAATCACCACAGTTTATTTATGGTGTGGAATGGACAAATTATGTCGGTCTTTCGGACTATGTCATTCATATCGACGCTTCGCTAGGAAGACTTGTCATGTTATTAAAGAGATTTTTAAACAATAACATTATTTTACCTTTTCGCGCTCAACATTATTTTTGCTAACATTTTAACAAAATAGTACTTTTTTCATTTGTAAAAAAATAACTTTAAAATCTCATCGCAAAATAGTAAAATTTTTTTTTCTTAAATTAAACCAAAATATTAAATTTTTCTTGGGGTAATGTTAGTTTTATACGGGGAAATATTTGCTCCTAATTCAATTTCGTTCATTTATAATACTAAACGGACTAAGGGAATAAGACAGAAACAGATTTCTTGATCTATTCGTTTCGGTTTTATCGGAATTTAAATACAAATTCTGTGTCTATTGAAATCAAGCTCACCCATAGTTTAGGAGATTAGTAAAAAATGTTCCATTCCGTTTCTAACACATCTAGTCTGGGACCTCTTAAAATAGCCAGCAAAAACAATTTTGGAAGTCATGCTTAACAAACTACTTCTTTCATTGCTTCGAAAGTATCCGCTAGTGTGTTTTACTGCTTTTTAGAAGTAGTTCTGAACAACTTCAAAAATATCACTTCTTTTCTTGCTTCCAAAATATCCGTTAGTATATTTTTACAGCTTTTTTCGAAGTAATTCTGAACAAAATCCAAAAAATCACTTAAGTATTGCTTCTAAAGCATTATTACTGTAAAAGTGATCCTACAAAGTGATTTAAAGTTTATTTCCAAACAGATGATCACGGGTTCGATGCCAGGCGAAATCAATATTTTTTTATTTCTTTTTTTAATATTTCATATTTTTTGACATTCATAATTAATTTGTTTAAATTCAATATTTTCTTTAATTTTTAAATTTTTAAAAATATATAAAATAAAAATGATGAAAAATTGCTTTCTATTCATTTGTGAAAATAGTACTGAAAAAAATACTGAATTGCAGTGCACATTTTGAACTTGTTTAATAAGTACTTTTATTAGAGAGAATAACACACAATATCTCACAATGACACAGTGGTGTTTTTATGCTAGTCAACTTTCATATCAAAGAATACCCCAGCGGTAAAGAGCTATACTAACAATCTTGAGATCGAAAGTTCAATACCCGGTGGCGGCAATAAAAAAAAATATAATTTTTTTTTTCGAAAATTATTGTTTAAACTTTCAATTGATGGAAAAGAGCAAATATTAAGCGTATTTTTTAATCACCTGGATTCAGCATTTTTCATACAAAAATTGAATTTAGTAAATCCAAAAAAAATTGGATTTATTTATCCGGGTTTACACATAGCAATGAAAATACAAATAAAATGAAACAGCCTATTAATTTAAAGTCAGAAAAAAATACGAATAAAAGTTAAAGAGAAACAAAAAAATTGGAAAACTAGCAAATAAAAGGTTTTTCCAAAAAAAAATTTTTTTTGCAGAAAATATGTTTAGAAATAAAACTACACTTCACCAAATACCTATTTTTTAACCTAGACATGGAGAAATAGATGAAATAGAAATGGCAATTTTTGACTCTACTGCAAGTATTTTAATTGAATCCAATTGGTGAATATTAAATATTGCAGTAGAATATTTCAATTGTGTAAAAATATAAATTTAAATATAACTTCACAATTTCTTTGAGCTTAAGGTTGGTTTTTTGTATATAAAAAATTTATTATTTTCAATATTTCGCTACTCCATTATGTAGCATCTTCAGGAAATAACAACTAAATTAACAAATTTACAAATTATAAACAACTATTTGAAAATGTTCAAATTGTTTATAATTTGTTAATTTAATTGTTATTTTCTGAAGATGCTACACAATGGAGTGACGAAATATTGAAAATAAAAAAAAAAAAATTATATAAAAAACAAACCTTAAGCTCTAAGTAAAATCCTGCATCGTTGAATTAGGTATTAAAAATTAGGTTGAAAGAAGTATCAGATAAAAAAAATCTTGCCAAAATAGGTACAAGTTAGCGCCCATCGGTTCCGCACTTGCTTAACTACTTTTTGGATTTATAAAATCAAAGTGATTAAGAAATGCGGTTATTGTCATACCAATATTGAAATTCAAAGCAAAATTTCACAATTGAATTTGTTCATTTTTATTAATTTTTTTAATCAAAAAAAAAACAAAAACACCCATTAAATAGAATCTATCCAGCCAGCAAAACCTGGATAGATTTTCGGTGGTTTCGCTTCTAAGAGTCGAAAATTACTCAAATAAAACACATAGATATGTATTTTTGAAATTCTTAGCTCAACTGAGATCTTAACATTAAGAAAAATTATTTACTGTGATATTTTTTTCATTAATTTTTACAATTATTTTTGTTGATACATACTTGTTTTGTGTTGTTCATTTCACCTGTACTATTTATATTTTTTAAAAATAATGTAAAATTGTCAAAAAAGATTATATACTACCAATTGAATTATTCATCCCTGAAGATTTTGAAAAAAAACGCCAACGAAACGTCGGAGTGAAATTTAAATGAAATAGTCTTTTATTTTATATAATTAATGCACCTTAAAAGTATGTTTTAGAGAAATATAAAAAAATTATTCAAAAATGAAATTCAGAAAATTGCAATTGATATTTTCTAAATTTTAAATGGCGGTTTCTGAATTTCAATTGATATTTTCTGTATTTCAAATGACTATTTCTGAATTTTAATTGATATTTTCTGAATTTCAATTGATATTTTCTGAATTTCAAATGACGGTTTCTGAATTTCAATTGATATTTTCTGAATTTCAATTGATATATTCTGAATTTTAAATGATATTTTATAAATTTCAATTGATATTTTCTGAATTTCAAATAATATTTTCTAAATTTCAATTGATATTTTCTGAATTTCAAATGGAAAATCTGAATTTCAATTGATGTTTTCTGAATTTCAAATGATATTTTCTAAATTTCAGTTGATATTTTCTGAATTTCAAATGGAAAATCTGATTTTTAATTGATGTTTTCCGAATTTCAAATGGAAATTCTGAATTTCAATTGATATTTTCTGAATTTCAATTGATATTTTCTGAATTACAATTGCAAAAGGTGTAGATCATCAATATTCGGCCTTGGAATAATTATTTGTAACTCTTTTCAATTAATTTGTTTTCAATTGAGACGGTTTTTTAGGAAATAGTAATTTTTTTTATTCGAAATTAAGAAAAAATAAAAAATTTTTTCACCAAAACCACTTTTATTTTTTTTTTTTTAATAAAATTGCAGATTTTCTGATGAAAAGAAAATGTAAATACATTGAAAAAAAATGTAAAAGGAATAGAGCGTAAAAAATCATTTGAAGACACGCAGTTCAGTCATAGTTCAACACAAAAAAGAATAATTTGAACGAACTAGTTCACTGATTCTAATTGACGATAACACTGTGCTCGAATTTGATACTTTTTTTTTAACAAGCTGGGCACCCAGCTTGAATTTAATGGTGCTAGTCGTTTGTTGAAGTTAGCGCTCGCATTCGCGATTTAAAATTTCAATACTAAAGTACCAAAAAATGAAATTTTTATACTTTTGGGGTCATATTTTAATTTAAATCAATCCAACTCTATTAAATACAATTTTTCGGGTTCGTTTTTGGGGTCATTTTTTAATTTAAATCAATCCAACTCTATTAAATACAATTTTTCGGTATTTTTTTCGCGTAAAATTTTTTTCGCGATTTTTTTTTTCGAATGAAATTTTTTTATTAACTCTATTGAATATTTTTCTAAACCCAAGATAACTTAACCTAGCGTCAAAATTTTTAATCGCCAATACGAGCGCTAACTTTGAAAAGCGGAACTTTAATTGCCGAATGTTTTTTTGTGGGGGTTTGAATTGAAATAACTTTCGAAAATACTGTCGTAACCAGACAGAATAATAATTCCTCAAAATTTCATTGAACTTGCAGATTAAAAAAAAAAATTTTTTTAGCTGATTCGAACTAGCTTTGACCGAATTTTTAAATATCTCAAAAAGGGGATATGCTACGATTTCCCTGAAAACGGTTTAGAAAACTATTGACATAAGTGTCATCTAACATTAATATCCAATACAGTTTTTAATCCATTAAGTGTCATCTAACATTAATATCCAATCAATTACTGAATCCATTTTAGAATATCCTTCAGACTATCAAGGTAATCTGTGTATTTCTTTAAATCGCTTTTATTTGTTTTTTTTTTTCAGAGGTTTTGGCAAAGACATGACACAAAAACATGAATTGATTTTAAGAACTACTTCGCTACATCTTGTGGGTGAATATACAATTAATGGCAAAATATTGGTGTTACCTATTGTTGGTAGTGGCACCAATAATATCACATTGAGTAAGTCGATTTTTTTTTTAATAATTTTAAGTTTAACAGAAAGATCCGTCCAGAATCTAAAGAATTTGCTAGGCGTAAAATGTTTCTTAACTGCGCTCTTATAACAATTCAGTTGTGACAACCGATTTTTTCCAACCGAATTGATTTGGTTAAAACAAAAATTCCAACCGATTGCGGTTGACACAATCCCCAACCGAATTACACACGCTTATTTTTTTTTTAAATTTCATCAATTTAAAATTATTTTCTTTTTCAATTTCAGTAAACACTGACCTTGTTTTGAAATTCACCGGAATTCCCTTTGAAAAAGATGGTGCCACCTATATGAAAATTGATAAATTCCGTTTAGATGCAGAACCCAAGGGTGTGATTTTCAAAATCGACAACTTGTTTAATGGTGACAAAGTATTGGGTGAAAATATGAATTTGTTTTTAAATGAAAATTGGAAAGATATTTATCCTGAAATAAGAGGATCAATCACTTCAGCGTTTGGTAAAATATTCGAAAGTGTTATCGGTCATGTTTTTACAAAATATCCATATGATAAATTTTTCACTGAATAAATTATATTTTAATTTATAAGTATTTAATCAAGATAGGCAGCCGATACCTTTTTAATACCGTTATCCGTTTCAAAAACCTTTTAAATTGATAACTGTTACCGATACAAATATATAAACTATTGATTTCAAAAATACCGGTACCTATTATACATAAAACTATTGCTAATTACAAGTATTTTCTGTTGGAAGCCAATTTTGTTTAAATACTTAATTTGAATAAAGTTAGAATTATTATTTTTTAAGATTAATTCAAATTGTTAATATTTTGTTTTTATTCATTGTTTATATTGTATGTAAGTAGCTTGTTTACTATAAGAAAATAAGAAATTAACTAAAAGTCTGTGACTCTTACACTCCAAAAAAAAGTAAAATTTCGTTGTGTCAGCAAATTTTTAGCTACGAGCGTGCTTGCATAAAAGTTGTTCATTTCAACAAAAGAGGTTTGTTGAAAATCAGCAAGCCGATCTCTACCAAAAAAAAAATATGGTAATCTCAGCAAAAGTTTTGCTAACACTTAGTCGATTGCAAATGAAAAAAATCTTTGCCAAAATCAATAAAACTTTTTGCTGAATATAACTTTTTGCTGACTATTTGTAGAAAAATTATACTTTAGTTAATTTATTTGCTGAGAATTGAAATCTAAAAAGAGTGTTTAGTGGTTATTTTGAAAATTTAGGAAACTTTGTAAAATATAAAATAATGTCCAGACTTTCACATTAGTAGACATGATTGAATTAAAAATATAAAAATATAAATAAAATATATACAGGAGTTGTTTTTTTTAATATAATTTATATTGTCTGTACTACAGTGTTTATTAGCACAATTTTGGTAGCAAAATAAATTAGTGAAACATTAGTTCAAAATTAGTTTAGTGCTGGAAAAATATAACTAAAACATTTGCTGAAAACACAATTTCAGCAAAAACGAGTAAAAAAGTTAAAGTCGGGTTAAAAGCCAACTAATGTTGGGATCCGAAATTCGAATGAGTTAAAACGGTCTTCTGTCAAAATTTTATATAAAATTATAAAAAACCGAAAAATGGAAATATAACCCATATCGGCGATAGGTCCAAAAATGGACCGATCCTATCTAGAATCAATAGGCTTTGTCATTAGGACCATGTGAGTAAGCGAACCTAATTTCATTGAAATATCTTTGTATTTGCGACCTGCAGCGTGTAAACAATCGAATTTTGGGGGGACCTTTATATGGGCACAAGGTCTAAACATGGACCGATTTTAACCAAAATCAATAGGCTTCGTCCTTGGACCTTGGCTTGGATAGGCTTCTTGTTAAGAGTCATCAAATTAGAAAAAAATACGTAACATATTTTGCCTTCTCCCCCTCCTACCCACAAACGACGCTCAAAAATCGATTTTTTTAAATTTCTGAGCCCCGTTTTACCCCTTAAACAGTGGAGTAGCCAAAAATCCTTTGGTTGGGTTTCTTCTTGTCATAAAACGAAGCTATATGCCAAATTTCAATTATCTATATTCATTAGTTTAGGAGAAACACCAATACGCACTTTTCACGTAGATTATGATATAAAATTAGACTTCGTTAACGAATATTGCGACCACATTACCATGTTGAACTGCTTATACATATAATGATTTTTATTTGAAGTCCAAGATCCTAATAAACTTATTTGCAAAAAGTATAAAGTTTTTTTGCACTATTAAATTTTATATATTCTTTTAAAGATGTGTACACTGTAGTGTACAAGGGTAGTGAAAGAGTTAATATTTGCGACCTGTAGAGTGCGCACAAGAATGCATGGACAGACAGACAGACGGACATCGTTAAATCGAAACAAAAAGTCATTAAATTTGCGTGAAAACAAATTCAACACAATTTCACGTAAAACACATTACCGTGAAAAATTATTATTTTGTTTTATGGACTACAACAGTTTCTTCACGTGAAACTTAATCAACTTACAATGTTTTAAAAAAAAAAAGTTAAAACAAAAAGTTTAATTTAGTAGGTTTGAGGTTAAGAAGAATAAACATTTTTTTTAAAGTTATAAACACATTATTACTTTGCAAATCAGACTAGATCTAGTTTCTGCCTTTTTTTATGGACAGGCTTCATCAGTGATTTTCCATTAAATTGTATTATTGTTTATATTTTATTGTAAGATTGTCTCTATATGGTAATTTTTTTCAACAACCTGTCGGTTCTAGGAATTGAACCCATGCACTCCTACATTACAAACGTAACTATACTAGAGTTCCACAGCTTAGCCATCTAACCCACGGTAAGGCCTTGCTTATAGTGTGGCTAATTCAAAGTTTTCTTTCCTATTCAGCTTTCTGTTATTGTTGTTCCTCTCAAAAGTGATCAAACGGACACATACAAACATTCTACTTTAGATTTTTTTCAACAATTATCTTAATTTTTGCATTAAAAATACAAAAATTGTTTTTTCGGATTTTCTATATTTTCATATATTTAGTTAGAATATTCTTCTACCTCAAGTCCAAATTCTAATATGATATTGTCATATTAGATTTTATTTGTTGTTTCAAAAAGGGTTGATCATTTTCATGATAGACAATATAATTGTTTCGTAGACATCACTCTACTCTTCAGTTGTCCGCAATAAGAAAATGATAACTTTCCTACTCAAACCGAGACATTACATAAGGTACAAAAAATCAACGGGACGAGAATTTTGTACTTTCGTATATGAACTGTGTGATTTGGTAAATGGTTTTTACGTTCAAGTGCAGGCAATTTGTGTATATTGAGACGGACTGCCAACAGGGCATTTTTATTTTTTAGTAAAGTGTTGTTTTTCCAAACGCGTCGTATAGACCAAATACAATTAACATTGTAATTAATATGTATTTTTATTAATTCTAACTTAGTAGGTTTCAGGTTAAGAAGAAGAATAAACATTTTTTCAAAAGTTATGAACACATTATTAATTTGCAAATCAAACTAGATCTAGTTTCTGCCTTCTTTTTTGTTGTTGTTTAGTTTAATTGTTTAATTTCCAGCGAAACTTTATGTAAAATTTCATGAATAGCGTTAAGATAATTTGTCCAGTGTATATTCACAAATAGGCAATTAAAGAAAATGTTGATCACCTAGCCCTTTGCTTTCTTTAGAAGCAAACGTTCTACATTTGTCAAATCTGACAGTTTTGCACTTTGTTACAACATATTAAATTGCAAACTAATTGCATTTGACGTAGAGATACTAGTAATAAAATGTAAACAAAGCCAATGATTAATTAAATTTTTAATATGTTAAGTGATGCTATCTTTTTCGCGTTTTACATGTTATGTATTTCAAAATGGCTATTTTACTGTGTTCTAGAAATGATACTACAAGCATTAGACTGTTACACGTAAGGGTGTGGGTTCGACCCACAGCAACAGCAATTTAGAAAAATAATATGTATGGATTTTTTATCCTTCATACATATAGCAGCGCCCTTCTTCGGTGTTCCCATGGCACTTAACCCCACCAAAGTAAAATAACAGGGCTATGAACTAAAAAGCTTCAACAAAGTTAATCATCAACTCTCCATCAGATTACGAGCAACAGCTGTTCTCGCACAATTGCAGTGTTGCCATATTTGAAGCCCTTATGTTGCCTAAATGAAATGCCGTAATATCCACAACATTTTTTTGGGCTGTATGACATTTTCTTAAATGAGGCAATTCTTTAAAACACAAGACAGTAAAACCTTTCAGACTTTACTATTAATTCTTAATCAGATAGAGATAGAGACTGTTATGCCATATTCTTTTTTTAATTTCGTGAAAACTATTCAATATTAGCCGTTTTTTCTAATCACTTGGATTTAATAAATCCAAAAAGTATTTCTAAAAGTGCTCAACAGATGGGGTTAGATTCTCTCTATTTTAAAAAGAATTTTCTGTCCGACACTTCTTTCACCCTAATTTTTAATACCGAATTCGATGATGAAGGATTTTACTTTAACTTTTAATTTTTAATTATATTTTATATAAAACAGCGATATAAAGTTTGCGTTTTCAGTTTTATCACTTCAATTTATATTTTTACACAATTGAAAAATTCCATTGCAATATTTAATATTCACTAATTGGATTTAATTAAATTACTTACTTTAGAGTGAAAAATTGCCATTTCTATTTCAGGTATTTTTCCATGTCCAAGAATAAAAATATGTATTTGGGGAGGTGTAGTTTTTTTTTCTAAACATATTTCATAAAAAAAATTTAATAAAACCTTTTATTTGTTAGTTTTTCAATTTTTTTGTTTCTCTTTTAATTTTTATACTAATTTTTTCTGACATTAAATTAATAGGCTGTTTCATATATTTGTGCTTTTATTATGGATTTATTAAATCCAGCTTTTTTTGGGATTTAATAAATCCACTTTTTGTATGAAAAATTCTAAATCCAGGTGATTAAAAAAAACGCTAATTATTTAGAATTTGTTTTTGAATTTTGTTTGCAAACAGCACTTGTTTGTCTAGAAATTTTTATAATTACTCGACAGCGAAAAATCAAGAAAATAACAAAACCTAATTTATCGACAAACTGTCGCACTGCGGTAAAATACTGCCGACAGTGCGATTTACTTTAGTTTATATCCACATAATTAAAGTTGTTTAAAAAGTATAGTGTATTTTTTAATATAGAGCAGTCGTGAATATTGAGAAATGGAGACGGGAAATTTTTAATACGTTATGGGTAAAAAGGTATCAAAGAAAAAAATATACGTGTATCGGAGTTTTAAAAGTTTACGTCTGGCCTTAAGTTTTCTGGGAGGTTAAAGTTTCCCTCCTTTGCAAATGTTTATTGTAAATCGGGATATGAAACAATAAGCGTTTTATTTTAATCACCTGAATTTATAATTTTTCATACAAAAAGTGGATTTATTAAATCCAAAAAAAAGCTGGATTTATTTCTCTGGGTTTACATATAACAATAAAAGCACAAGTATATCAATAAAAGCACAAATATGTGAAACACTCTGTTAATTTAATGTCAGAAAAAATACGAATTAAAATTAAAAGAGAAACAAAAAAATAGCAAAACTAACAAATATAAGATTTTTCTTAAATTTTTTTCTATGAAATATGTTTAGAAAAAAAACTACACCTCAGCAAATACATATTTTTCATCTTGGACATGGAGAAATAGCTGAAATAGAAATGGCAATTTTTCACTCTAGTAGTAATTTAATTTAAATTTAATTAATTAGTGAATATTTAATATTGCTGTGGAATATTTCAATTGTGTAAAAATATAAATTGAATTGATAAAACTGAAAAGGATGTTTTGTATAAAATATAATTAAAAATTAAAAGTTAAAGTAAAATCCTTCATCATCGAATTCGGTATTAAAAATTAGGGTGAAAGAAGTGTCGGACAGAAAATTCTTTTTAAAATAGGGAGAATCTAACACCATCTGATGAGCACTTTTTGAACTATTTTTGGGATTTATTAAATCCAAGTGTTTCTAATCACTAATGTGAATTTTCTATTTTAGGTATAGGATGTGTTCAGCTAACTTATATAAAATACTAAACTCATAGAAATAAATCTATAAAAATAGTAGAAAAAGTTACTAAAAATTAGTTAAAAATCATGCTGCAGAAAAAACTGCTAAAATTAGCAGATTATTTTTGCTATATATTAGTAATATAGGAACCAACAAAATAAAACTGTCAAATATACAGAATTTTAGTTATATTAGAGCAAAATTTTTGTTAATGTAAAATAGCAAATTAACCTTCTAAAATCAGCAAAACATTTTGCTAAATAATTAGTAGCCTAAAAAATCACCAAACAATTTAAAATTTTCGAAGTTTTTTTTTTGATTTTTTTTTTTAATGCAAATTAAAATCGAGCCTTTTAAAAACAGCAGTTTACAATTTTTTAGCAATTATTTCTGCTGATTTTAGCAGAATAGACTGCTATTTGCATTTAACTAAGTTTAGCTTAAAAATAGCAAAAATTTTGTAGGTATAACAGTTTATTTTTACTATTTTTAGTCTACTAATATTTAGCAAAATTTTCTGCAGATTTTACGGTATAATTTGCTATTTTCAATTAACTAAAAGTTAACTTAAATATAACTAAAATTCTGTAAATTTAACAGTTTTAATTTTACTGTTCTTATTTTACTACACCTTTTGCAACTGTAATTCAGAAAATATCAATTGAAATTCAGAATTTCCATTTGAAATTCAGAAAATATCAATTGAAATTCAGAATTTCCATTTGAAATTCAGAAAACATCAATTGAAATTCAGAATTTCCATTTGAAATTCAGAAAACATCAATTGAAATTCAGATTTTCCATTTGAAATTCAGAAAATATCAATTGAAATTCAGAAAATATCATTTGAAATTCAGAAAATATCAATTGAAATTCAGAAAATACGACGATTTCTGAATTTCAATTGATATTTTCTGAATTTCAATTGATATTTTCTGAATTTCAATTGATGTTTTCTGAATAATAATTGATATTTTCTGAATGTCAAATGATATTTTCTGAATTTCAAATGATATTTTCTGAATTTCAATTGATATTTTCTGAATTTCAAATGATATTTTCTGAATTTCAATTGATATTTTCTGAATTTCAAATGGAAAATCTGAATTTCAATTGATGTTTTCTGAATTTCAAATGGAAATTCTGAATTTCAATTGATGTTTTCTGAATTTCAAATGGAAATTCTGAATTTCAATTGATATTTTCTGAATTTCAATTGATATTTTCTGAATTACAATTGCAAAAGGTGTAGTATTTAGCAAAAAAATCTGCTATTTTAAGCAGTTTTTTCTGCAGCATCATTTTTAACAAAATTTTAGTAACATTTTGTGCTATTTTTACAGGTTTTTGTAGAACATTTTAATAATTTTTTGAAAAGCAACAAAAAAGACCCGTAAATTGAAGAGTTAAAGGGTTAAAATGTTGCGATAAGAATCATCAGTAGATGTTAGTGGATTCCTAAGCGAGAATATCAAGATCATATGTTGCAAAATTTATAGTGGCGAAGTGTTGTTTTTAATAATCTGTATAACGATTAAAAAAGCTAAGTCTGGTTAAAAGCCAACTAATGTTTGGATCCGAAATTCGAATGGTTTAAAATGGGACTTGTGTCAAAATTTTCATAAAATAATAAAAGAAGAAAAAATCGGAAATATAGCTCATATGGGCGATAGCTCCAAATATGCACCGATCCTATCTAGAATCAATAGGCTTTGTCTTTGACCATGTGAGTCAGCAACCCAAATTTCATTGAAAGATAATCGTATTTGCGACCTGCAGGGTGTAACCAAGACAATTTTGGTCGAGGGGACCTTATATGGGCACTAGGTCTATACATGGACCGATTTTTACCAAAATCAATAGGCTTCGTCCTTGGGACGACATAGGTCGGTGTAAAAAATTTCATCAAAATATCTTAATATTTGCGACTTGCAGCGTGTAACCAAGCCAATTTTGGGGGTACCCTTATATGGCCACTAGGTCTAAACATGGATAGATTTTAACCAAAAGTAACAGACAGATGGACGGACTTCGATAAATCGGAATAAAAAGTGATTCTGAGTCGATCGGTATACTAAAAAGTGGTTTAGGTCCAATATTTTTTGGTGTTACAAATATCAGCACAAACTTATACCCTCTCCACGTAGTGGTGTAGGGTATAAAAAGATTAAAATTGAGTTTAGGGTCAAAGCTCCGATTTTTACTACAGATAAAACTTTTTATTGTGCTTCCAAAAAACTTTGCTTTTTTGTCGGTCGGACCTGTCTCGGGAGTTATTTTGGTTTAAAGTTCGAAGTTGAACTTGGGTTTATTTCAGAAGGTAGTGACAATAGACAACCCTACTAAAAAAAATTATATGACTTTTGATATTATATATAATTATATCCGAAAAATGAGACCATCTAATTGCATCAAATTAGATCGTATTATGATCATATTAGATCTAATTTGACATAGTTAGATCTAATTTGATGGAATAAGATATGGTTTGATACAATTTTATTCGGATTTTGTGCTCATCCAAATGTATCAAATATAATATAATCATATCCAACTAGATATACGGTATATAATTCGATACAATTATACATAATTATATGAGGCATATGTTACATGTATATATTGTATTGTAATATGTTGCACTATATATTGTTCAATATATAACAAGATATAGGTATATATTTAGGATATAATTTCGTAAAATTTTATATAATTATATCTTGGTATATATGTTCCAATATATAATTATACAAAATTGTATATGATAATATATGACTACCCTACGGGAAATTTTAACAAACTGTCACCGAACTGGCCCCTTTATATGAAATAGAGTGGTCACTTTTACATGACGTTGTCATAGGAGAGGGAAATTGACCCCTTGTGACATGTCACAAGACAAATCCTAGGACAGGTTACTGAACTCTCATAAAAAACAAAGTTCAGGGACCTGTCCTGGGATTTGTCTTGTGACATGTCACAAGGGGTCAATTTCCACCTATGACAACGCCATGTAAAAGTGACCACTCTATTTCATATAAAGGGGCCAGTTCGGTGACAGTTTGTTAGAATTTCCCAGAGGGTATACCAAAACTTTTTTACTTGGGAATATAATTTGTACTTATTAATTTATTGTCGAGACTTACACCTACATTCAAGACATGAAGGTTATTTCAATTACCTTTTCAATGGTACCCACAATGTTCAAATCCAATTATATATAGCGGAGATATAGACAAGTCTATGTTTCAACTTTGAACCGAAATTACTCCGAAAAAGGGTATCCGACAGAAATTGTTTATATATAAATTTTTACTTGCAAGGAAAACCCGGTGAGGGGTTTCGTCCTAATGCGATGAAATTCGGATATTTGCTAAAGAAGAAAATAATAAGAGATTCATATTTTTTAGCGGCCCAATCTTACTTTTAAGGATTAAAAAATGCAGTCAAAAATTACCCCATTTATGTTGAAATTTACGAAATTCAAATTTAAAGAGTGCGCTATTAAAAAATGTAACACAGAGAAGTTTTGCTCATTTTTTGGCATCAACATTCTTCTTAGCATTTCTATCCGGAATTTTCTGAACTTGAATGTCCAAAAAATAAAAAATTTTATCAAAAAGTGGAAACACACCTCCAATAACATTAAAGTTATATCAGAAATCTTATACGGGACTTAAGAAAAAAGTTGGAAAGGAATGAACCAAAAAATTATTAAGCCATTTCCTGAATGTGAAACTCTTTTAACATTATAGATTGTAATATTAAATAAAAAATTTCATGCTTGCTAGATTAGTTTTTTTTTCAAAAAGAATTTTTCAAAAATTACTCGATACAGTCTTGAAAAAAAAATACATTAAGGTTGTTCACAAGGGGTGTGCTATTTGTTGTATCGTCGTATCGTCCTAACAAAGAACAGAGTTGTTAGAATTTAAATTGAAAAAATACAACATTTAAGAATAGCACGATACAACATTTTTACGTATGTTTCGTGTCCTATGTTTGAGTATGCTACATATAGAAAATCCAAAAGAAAATCGTTGTTAAAGCCAAATAAAAACTTTAACAACTGTTTTTTGTTAGGACGATACAACAGATAGCACACACCTTGTGAATAACCTAATTATTATTTTAGGGAAAAAAACAAAACATATTTTCTTACATTTCTCGTAAAAAATCGTTTTTCTCATTTTTCTTTATTAATATGTGTTATTGTGCAACAAAAAAAAATAACAATTTAAACAAAAAAAAATGTGGGCAAAAAAAGTTTTTATCGTAAATTTTTTTTTTAAATAAAATAAACAATTTTTGAGTAAGTAATTTTTCGATAAATTGAGTAATCTCTTCTGGAGTAAAAATCCATTTGCAAATAATAATTTCGATTATTGAATTCACTAAATAATTTAGCCCAAGGTCATTTAGTTTTTAATATCAAATATATTTTATTATTTAAACATATCACCGATATTTCGTTCATTCGTTGAATGACATTCTCAGGGTATGTGCAAACAACAACAAATAATTAAAAATATTGTTGCTGCACACCACGCATGTGCAGCAACATTTTAAACCCTAAATTCATAAACACCTTGTAAAATTGTAGGAGGTTTATTGAACAAATTTTGTATGGAAATTTCGTTTTGTAAACCTCCTAAACTTTACAAAGCGTTTATGAATTTACCACAAAATATAATATATATTTA
The DNA here is from genome assembly GCA_949987735.1 of Leucophora obtusa. Classification (NCBI taxonomy): domain Eukaryota; kingdom Metazoa; phylum Arthropoda; class Insecta; order Diptera; family Anthomyiidae; genus Leucophora; species Leucophora obtusa. Next base: position 330,910,836 of record OX465295.1, on the reverse strand, counting down.
ACATTTTAAATACTTAAATTTTTCAAATCATTTCGGGGGGAGGGCTCTACTCCATTGGCTACGTACCTGCATGTATTTTACAATTGAATTCCAGTTCTGCTTTCTTGGGAATTTGCAATCAATTAATTTATTATAAAAATATTAACCGAAAGTTTCAATGTATGTACAAAATCATTTGCATAAAATTTGTTACACTTAATTCAACATTTAGCATATTTGACAGCTGACAAATATATAACTGGAAATTGTTATAAAAGCTAAACTTTTTTCTAATAATTAAATAGTTTGAAAACAAATACTGTTAAATTGTAGTGAAAATAAAATGAATAGTTCGCAGCTGAAAATACTTGCAATATTGCTCGGTTTATTAAATATTAAGGCAGAATTTCGTAAGTTTCGGAAATAATTACGAAACAATTTAAAAATTGGATCAGATATTGCATTGTTTCAGTAGATTAAGAACTTTAAGTTAATATCGATAAATTATGAAAAAATTAACATTTTTCCGAGGAAATTCAAACATTGAATTACTTTAACCTTAACAATAAGTGATGTAAAATCTTAAAGACTACAAAATGTTTAGTACAAGTGTACTTTTAATAATATAAAGTTTAAAGTCAAATTATACTTATTAAATGCAATTATATATATAAAAATGCTGTAAACTAATATTCATTGATTTACTATTTTATTTATTGTAGCTGATGAGCCTAAACCTTGTAAATATGGCGATACAAAATGTATTAAAATGTTAATAAATTATTTTATAAAAGAAAAGGCTATAGGTGAGTTATAATAAAATATAACAACCCGATTAAAAATGGTTTTAATATAATAGTGCGCCATTAAAAAATTTAACACGGAGAAGTTTTGCTGGTTTTTTCGTATCAGCGCTCTCCTTAGTATTTCTGTTCGGAACTATCTGAACTTTAAATGTTTTAAGCCCAACGTTAGCTTTAACTTTGCGCAAAAGAGTTTCCGAATATTGCGCGCGCCGGGCCATTTCGCGATCAGAAAATTTAACTAACCGATGCATTTCAAAATCCGAATTATATCTCAAGGATATTTTGATCAAGAAAAATTATTTTATTTAAACATGGAAAAGTTATAAGAAAATTGTGCTTAACATTTTTTTAAAACGGTGCACTTCTTTGGGTATGGTTTTATATAATTATATCTTATTAGGTGTGGCTAATAAGATCTCACATAAAATCGATGTGGGCGAGTAAAAAAGTTTATATATAATCCCATGTGGCGTCATCTAATAGTATATTCTTACATGTAATTATATGTATGTGTCAACATGCATTACCATATATAATTATATATTACATTATTTTTCTTGTATAAAGCCATATATAACCACATCTAGTTAGTAAAATTAAAAATGCGGGATTCACAACAGATGGCTTATCTTTAACACATGGTTTGTGTCTTTAATAAGTTATATGGCATTTTGGAGGGTCACACAAACATCTGTCATTTATTCTCACTTAGTCATTGAACGAAATAGTGTAAACAACAAGGTTTTGTCAATTTTCTGTCAATAAAGCGGGAAGTTTTGCTTTAATTCTTCAATTTGAAAAAAAGTGCAGCTGAAGCACATCGATTGCCCACCGAAGCTTGTCCTGAATATGTTCCATCGATTTCAACGTGCAAAAGACGGTTTGTGCGGTTGAGAAGTGGTGATTTTGACACGGAAGACCGAAACCACCCAAGTCAGACACTGGCGGGACCATAAGGGTCCATCTATTATGAGCTGCTGAAATCGGGCCAGACGATCACAGGAACCTGTACGGAACACAATCGATTCGTACCAAACATGAAGCCGTAATATTCCATCATGACAACGCAAGACCGGGTAAAAACTATTTAGAAAATAGTGGTTTGGAAGTTTTGCCCACCTGCCTAATAGTTCAGACCTTGTCCCGATGCAGAACGCTCTCACTGGAATACGCTTAGCTTCAAAAGAACTGCCGAAAAGAATTGAAATGAGCAGTTCTTTGGGCGCGGAATCCATATGTTGCCAAAAAAAACTTCACTTATAACAGCAAAAATGTCAGTAGCCATTACAGATTATTTTTGATGAGTGTAGTAGTATACACAATACATGAGATCTTATGTGAATCCCCTATTGTTTTTCAGTAGAATATTTAATAAAGGGTGAACACACCAAAACTGCGACACTTAGAAACTAATACCAGAAAAAAATTAAATTTTTTTTTATTCGAATACTTTAAAGTTTAGAGTTAATAAAAATATATTTGTTCCATCGGATTTTTCGTCACACACGCGCTATCATCTTTTGCACGAGTGCATCATCGACTTTACGCGACGCCGACAACAACTTGGTTTTGAATTCTGCAATTTGTTTTACCAGTTCACCTGTCTTCTTCAATATTCACTTCACTATTGACCAATATTGCTCAATAGGGCGTATCTCTGGGCTATTGCGTCGATTGCAGTCGCGAGGTACAAAATCGATTTTATTTGCATCGTACCACTGCAATGTGTCCTTGGCATAGTGGCAGCTTGCCAGGTCCGGCCAGAGGGGCAATTCTGCAACTTTTTGACGACAAAATTCGGTAGTTATATTGACAAGTTTTCATAGTAAACTGACAAATTAAATACCGAATTTTGGCGTTAAAAAGTTAGAGAATCCCACTACAGAACAGTGGTTTGGTGACGTGACTCTTAATAAATGACAGAAGACTAGGGTTTATGTCCCGGGAATTCCCGCCCTTTTTTGAATCCCGCAATCCCGGGAATTTTATGCGTGATTTCCCGAGATTTTTTTTTTAGTCTTTTACAGTAGTTTTAGCTAATTTTATTGCAATTTTAGAAGCTTTATTTAAATTTAAAGCATTGATTTTTTTAAATTAATTAAATAAAGAATATTTAAAATTAAAAAATACGGTTTAAAATTTAATAAACTGAATTAAGCAAAATTGTTTTGGATGCCTATTGAATTTGGTTTAGTTAAACCGAAAAATATTATATTAGCAATTACCAAATTTACAAACTAAAATACTTGTCCTTCGGGAATTTTTTTCTTCTTTAAGATGATGATATTTGTTCAAATAAAGCAATATTTATATAGGCTGTTTTAAACTACAAGATTCTCGGAAAGATTTTGCAACCTTGCCTATATGTTTTGTACATGTACTGTAGTAAAATCGTACCGAAAATCTTATAGTGCAAACCAGCCTTATACAACATTTCAACATCATTATTTCAGTTCCAAATACCTCCAAAAAACTAGGGATTAAAGTTAAAAAATAGTAATTTTTTCGTATTTTCAATTCACATAAGTATTTTGAGTTTCTTTTACTTCAAATAATTTCATTTAAAGTTCAATTGCTATTCCTTTATTTTAAATATATTTTTTAAATATTATTAATTTTTAAAATAATAAATACATCAGATGCTTTTTCAAATTATTTTGAATTTTTTATATGCTAATTTAAAATGCAACTAAATATGAAAATTAAATAATTTCTTTTTAAGGAGTTGTGGAATAAAAAATTTCTATTCAAGAAAACTAATTAAAGTTATGAAACTATTTAATATTTTAGTGTCTACTTTTATAAAACAATTTAGGCGAATTTTCCTAAAAATTTCTGTTAAAAATGCTCACTTTTAAACTTTTTTATAAAACTAATTCTAGACGTATACTTCTGAAAATCTGCATAGAAAAAAACAAAACATCTAGAAATAGAAATTTTTGGATTTCATGTATAAGAAATTTTTAAGCAAAAAATTGATTTTAGTTCTGACTATAATACTGGTCCGACACAAGTTTGCACCCATTAACAATTCCAATATATCCTGAAAAAAGCGATCAAAATCATATAACCGTGTCTTTCACTTTTCTATATCAATTCGTTTATATAGAAAAGCTTAAACCGCGAAATTAATATTTAGTTAATATATAACTAAGAGTTTTTTTTAATTAGGACGGCCTTCCATATAAATATATTATATAAATAATAATTCACGATTTAAATTGCTAAAAGAATTGACCTGGAAAAAGTGGAAGACATGGATATTTAGCCCTCCTTTCAGAACATTTTCTCATGGATACAACCAAAAGAGAAATTTTGTCGAACGGTGTTTAACCAAAAAGTAGTTTTTCAAGTAAAATATATGTCGAATTTATATATTTTCTAACGAGCGGGAATTCCCGGGATCCCGGGAAATTCCGAAAAAAATCCCGCTGTCCCGGGAAATGAAAAAGTCCTGGAAAAGAAAAACCCTACAGAAGACGCTTTTTCAGGCACTCATCCCGATAAATTTGAGCGTTCATTGTTCCAGATGTGATGAAAGGGCCGCTTTAACGACGACAGGAGCAAATGGCTTGCCAAACCATGTATTTTTTTTGGAAACTTGGACTTCATTTTCAATTTCAGACCTTCTCTGTAACGATTTAAAACCCTGGAAACTGTCGATTGGTGCACTTTTACATTTTTCGCAATTTTACGCGCACTGAGAACCGGATTTTTTATATATTCGTGCAAAATAATTTGCCTCGTTTCTAAAGCGGTGGTCATTTTTAATGAAACTAAAAGTCAAATTCGAATGAAATTTCTCATACATGGAATTGAGGTCATTGCCTACTCAGGGTATTTGAATTTCAATATATATAAATTTGTTTGAGTAAGTTATAAGTTTTCCAAAGTGTCGCAATTTTGGTGTGTTCACCCTTTAAAAGTGCAAATTCGACCATTTTGACCTAATTGGAACTAATTGCATCAATTTTAAATATTAAGATAAGTGTTTTTTAATCACCTGGATTTAGAATTTTTCATACAAAAAATGGATTTATTAAATCCAAAAAAAAGCTGGATTTAATAAATCCACAATAAAAGCACAAATATATGAAACAGCCTATTAATTTAATGTCAGAAAAAAATACGAATGAAAATTAAAAGAGAAACAAAAAAATTGAAAAACTAACAAATAAAAGGTTTTTCTTAAATTTTTTTATGAAATATGTTTAGAAAAAAAAACTACACCTCACCAAATAGAGAAATAGCTCAAATAGAAATGGCAATTTTTCACTCTACAGTAAGTAATTTAATTAAATCCAATTAGTGAATATTAAATATTGCAATGGAATTTTTCAATTGTGTAAAAATATAAATTGAAGTGATAAAACTGAAAAGGCAGACTGTTTATCGCTGTTTTATGTAAAATATAATTATAAATTAAAAGTTAAAGTAGAATCCTTCATCATCGAATTCGGTATTAAAAATTAGGGTGAAAGAAGTGTCGGACAGAAAATTTTTTTTAAATAGGAAAAATCTAACCCCATCTGTTGAGCACTTTTAGAAATACTTTTTGAATTTATTAAATCCAAGTGGGTAAAAAAAAAACGGCTATTTATTAATACAACCCAGTAAACTATTAAAAATTAAAAATTCAAGTGCTTTAAATTAAAAATGGCCGCGTGACACGAAATTTGCGTGATTCACGTGAATTACACGTGATTCACGCGTGATTGTGAGTTAAAATGACAGCACTCACGTGAATCGTAAGTGAGCGTGAATCAAGAAAAATGTTCTTGAGTGAGTCGTGCGTGAGTAAATTTTTGTGCGTGATTATATTAAACTAGATTGCGATATTTTAGAATTTTCAAAAAATGTCAGAGATCTTCCTCTCCTACACAAATAATGTGTATTCCTGTCAGTTCAGCTACTAGCGAACGGGTTCCAGCAAAAAATGGACACGATTTTAGCAGCAATGCAGAAAAAGAAGCGCATTTTTTACGCTACTTTCATCCAAAAATGCACCAAAAGAAGGCAGAGTTTTTGATGTTGTATTTTTGTTGTAATTTACTGCTTCAAAGTTGGACATCGCGAAAAAAAATCATGCCATATACCCGCAATAAGCGAAGTGCTACTTTTTACTACATTTTTGGAAGCAGCTTCTTTTATAGGTAAATGGCATGATTTTTATTCGCAATGTTCCACTTGGAAGCAATACATTTTTTTTTATATAATCATATTTTTAAAAATTTTTAAATTAAAAAATATTGAATTTAAACAAATTAAAAAAAATTAATAGAATAAAAAAAAATTTAAAAAAAAATAAAAAGATATTGGTTCCGCTGGGAATCGAACCCAGGACCCTCTGCCAAAATCACTTTTTACGATCACTTTTAGAGCAATTACTCTTTAGAAGCAAATCTTAAGTGGTTTTTTTGAAGTTGTTCAGAATAACTTCTATAAAAGCTGTAAAAATATATATACGGTAATCAATGAAAGAAGTGATTTCAGTTGTTCAGAATAACTTAAAAAAAAGCAATAAAAATACACTAACGGATACTTGTGAAGTATTGAAAGAAGCAGTTTGTAAAGCATAACTTGCATTTTTTTTTTGCTGGGTAATTTTAGCAAACTTTTCGTTCAAGTACATAAAACCTGAACCGTTACGATCCATGGCTTTGACAAAATATTTCATCAAACCTAATTTTGTATGTAGTGGTGGTAAAAATATTCTGGTAGGCTCGACAAGAGGGGGTTGTAAAACATTTTTCCCCAAGAGTGAGGCACTCGCGCTTTGGCCAGTATTTTTTTCAATCTCTGCTCTCCCACTCACATAAAAGCAACAATACTTTGTAAAACCCAGCCTCAATCCGAAAAGTAAAGCAATGACTTTTAAGTCAGCACATAGATTAAATTAAAATATATTACACTGGATTTTTGTCTATAAATCAATGGCCTCATTTGCGGCGTCTTTTGTCTGATTTGGCACTGCAGGTATAGGTAAATCAGCACTATGACGAAGTGGTCGTCGCTGACTTTTGAAATTTAGTTTACCAAATACGTAGAAAAAACTGTTAGGATGATCGATACACTTCCTTTGCATGTTGAGAAACTAAAAACGATTAGCTTATGTATGCTAAAGTCACAATTTAACACTATTTTAATTGAAAATTTGATGCAATTCGACCATAACATTTGAGAAGTCCCCGGCCTAACACATGCATGGCGCTGCTAGAATTAAATCGATATGATTTTTAGTTAGCCCTAATCTTCAATAGACGCGTGTATAAATTTGACAGCTGTCGGATCATTAGTTTGTGAATTATAGCATTTTGAGTGAAGCAACTTTTGTTATTGTGAAAAAAATGGATAAAAAGGAACGCGAAATTCTAAAAAATATTGCTTTTTGAAGGGAAAAAATACAGTTGAAGCAAAAACTTGGCGTAATGGCGAGTTTCCGGACAGTGCCCCAGGAAAATCAACCATCAAGGATTGGTATGCTAAGTTTAGACGTGGTGAAATGAGCACCGAAGACGGTGAACGCAGTGGACGCCCAAAAGAGGTTGTGGACGAAAACATCAAAAAAATCCACAAAATGATTTCGAATGACCGTAAATTGAAATTGAATGAAATAGCAGGTACTCTAAAGATATCAACTGAACGTGTACATCAATCATATCATTCACGAATATTTGGGTATGAGAAAGCTCTGTGCAAAGTGGGTGCCGCGCGAGCTCACTTTTGACCAAAAACAACGACGAGTTGATGATTCGGAGCAGTGTTTGGAGATGTTCAAGTGTAATAAACCCGAGTTTTTGCGTCGATATGTGACAATGGATGAAACATGGCTCCATCATTTCACTCCGAAGTCCAATCGCCAGTCATCCAAGTGGACTGCACACGATGAACCCGCTCCAAAGCCTGGAAAAACGCAACAGTCGGCTGGCAAGGTTATGGCGTCTGTATTTTGGGATGCTCATGGAATAATTTTCATTGACTACCTTGAAAAAGGAAGGACCATCAACAGCGACTATTACATAGCGTTATTGGACCGTTTGAAGGACGAAATCGCCGGAAAATGGCCGCATTTGAAGAAAAAGAAAGTGCTGTTTCACCAAGACAATGCACCGTGTCACAAGTCAGTGAAAACGATGGCGAAAATCCATGAATTGGGCTTCGAATTGCTTCCGCATCTACCGTATTCTCCAGATCTGGCCCCCAGCGACTATTTCCTGTTTTCAGATCTCAAAAGAATGCTCGCTGGGAAGAAATTTTCGTCGAAGGAAGGGGTGATCGCCGAAACTGAGGCCTATTTTGAAGCAAAGGACAAATCGTACTACAAAAATGGTATCGAAAAGTTGGAGGGTCGCTATAATCAGTGTATCACCCTTGAAGGGAACTATGTTGAATAAAAAAAAACGAATTAGGCCGGGGACTTTTCAATTGACCTGTTACGTCCACAAGTATTATCGCAAAATACGGTAAAGCCATAAGTGGCTGTCACAACAAAACAAATCTATGGGTGACAGAAACAAAATAATTTGGGTTTTGCAATGAGGGTATCTAGCAAAGTAATAATTACCATACAGAATCCGTGTGGCAAAAACCTTGTCGATCAGTGTAACAGAACCGTGTTTTTATGATTTCATTTAAGCTTGAAGTTAGTGCTATTACTCTGTTGTTTGAACTTGAATTCAACTATGATTCAAGGCTTGGATTAAAGTATATTTACACTGTTATGTTCGACTGGAATTTCAGTGTCCTTTTTGCTGGAGAATGCCACTAAATTACGGTGTAAATCAAGTATATATCAAAGCTTGAAATTAGAAAATGCAACTTGAATTACACTTGATTTCAACTAGAATTTCAGCAAAATTCTTTATTGGGAATAATGTCCGGTCAAATTTCGGATTAGATTGTATATAATTTAAAGTAATTACATACAAGTTGAGCCACATAGATACAATTCTATTCACCATTTTTGGAATTAAACTTTATCTAATTAGTTATTGTATTCTATCAAATTACAAATGTCACCATATCATCTTTTTTAATCGGGTATAGAAGTTTAAATATTTCTTACAAGTTTGCACTGTATTCTAACCGATAGTTTATTTAATAACCCTACTTTCTAATTATTAGTATTATTTATTTTTCTCAAAAGGTGATAGTTCTATAAATTTAAGAAAAATTCAACCATTATCAATGCAAACGGTGCATTTACAACAAGGTGCAGAAAGTTCGGTTAATATAGATATGGTATTAACCCATAACAATATGTATGGTCTGGAAACTGGTAAAGCAGTTAAAGTTAAGTAAGTAGTATTGGATTTGTATTTAAATAATCTTTCTTTTAAAAAACTGCGATGTAAATTGTAATTCTTTACAGAGGCTTTGGCAAAGATTTAACTAAAAAACATTTAGTGATCATAAATTGTGATTTCCTAAGTATTGTGGGTGACTATAATATAAATGGTAAAATTTTAATATTGCCCATAAAAGGAAGTGGCAAATCTAATATAACAATGGGTAATTTTTAAATTGAATTCAGAAGACATTTTAACGTCATCTTAAACTAATTATAATTTATTTTTTATTACTAGTTAATGTCGATTTAATCATGTCATGGGTGGGCACCGCTATCGAAAAAGATGGTTCAACTTATATGAAAATCGACAAATTGCATTTTGATGCCGATCCTAAGGGTATGATTTATAAAATCGATAATCTCTTTAATGGCGACCAGACTTTGGGTGATAATATGAACTTATTTTTAAATGAAAACTGGTCAGATATTTATGCAGATGTTCGCCCATCAATAGGAATATCTTTTAGTGATATTTATAGAGAAGTTATAAACGAAGTTTTTACTAAATATCCATATGATAAATTTTTTTATTGAATAAAGAAAATAAATATTTAAAAATAAAATATAAAATTCCTGTCGTTTATTTAACCTTCTTTTTCTAAAGTTTTTTAAGAAAAACTTTCAAATTGTTCATAATTTGTTAATTTAATTGTTATTTCCTGACGATGGTGCACATTGGTTTAGCGAAATATTGAAAATGAAAATAAAAAACTTTTTATATATAAAAAACAAACCTTAAGCTCAAGAAAATTGTGCAGTTAAAAATAAAATATAAAACTTAATTTTTATTTTTAACTACATGAACTTGAACTTGTTAGATTTCGTTGATGTTAGTCTAAGTTGAGTTGTTATCACATTCGATTAGCTTTCAACTTTCACATAAGTAGACGATTATCAATGTTTAACCCATCAAGGCAAAGAACACTGATGATGGCTTTATAGCGAAAGCCGAAAATATGTATTCTGTCTTGTTGGCCTTATCGAATTCCTTTAAATTGTTTATTCTTTGTAATTTACTTGTGAAAATTGTATCATCTTTCTTTAATTTTAAAAATAATTTAAACAGAAAGTGATATTAATTTATGATTAAATTTTTTTCGTTTAATTCCCTGAATTAAGTTTTCAATTCCTAGGGAAATTAACAAAAAAAATTTAATTCCTAGGGAATTAAACGAAAAAAATTTAATTCCTTAGGGAATTAAACGAAATAAATTTAATTCCTTGACTAAAAGTTGAATTAACTAGAATTGAATGAATTCCTTGACCAAAAGTTGAATTAACTAGAATTGAATGAATTCCTTGACCAAAAGTTGAATTAACTAGAATTGTATGAATTCCTTACCAAAAGTTGAATTAAATTCACAGTTGAATGAATTCCTTAGCCAAAAGTTGAATTAACTAGAATTGAATGAATTCCTTGACTTCAAATTGAATTAAATAGTGTTGAATGAATTCTTTAGTGAATGAGTTATTTAATTTTAATTCTTTACGCTTTGGTCAGGGAATTCATTCTATAAATTTGAATTCTTTGAATTCATTCACAGGAATTAATTCCTGCTTATGTCTTATTGATGAATTCATTCCTTGAATTAAAGAATTGAATTAAATTTTTGGGAATTCATTCCAAAAAGGAATTAATTCTTTAAAGCTCTGACATAGTTAAAGTACTGGCCAATATTATAATAGTTCATTTTCTATGCAGAATTATTGTCTTGAATATTTTTCAAAAACAGCTACTGAAATGTATTTTTTTTTTTATCATTTTCTTGTGAGCATTAAAATGCAATTACATGTAAGATGTTTTTCGTTCGGTTCATGATCACGAAAAATTTTTATTTTCAAATGAATAGAAAAATTATGGAGATAATATGGAGAATGCACAGGAAAAGTTATTAGACATTAGCCAAATGGAATGCATTTTCTGAATGGATATGATCTTTATCAGCATTATTCATGTCTTATAGTGTTAATTGTAAATTTCTCTTTTTTAAGCCACAACTTGAAGGTAAAATCGATATAAGAAATAAATCTACGTTAATTTTCAAATTACTAGCGAACCCTTTTAAATATCCTTCAAATATGGCAGCACTGTAATTGCGGGAGATTTTAAATTTTACAACATTTATTGGGCGCCATCAAAGTTTGCAAACTTATTGAAACTTTATAGATCATAGCCATGTTATGTTATTTTACTTAGGTGGAGTTAAGTATTATGAGAACACCGAAGAAGAGCGCTGCGATATGTGTGAGGGATACAAAACTCATGCATATTAATTTTTTAAAATTGATGTTGATGTCGGTGGGGAACGAATCCGCAACCTTATGTGTAACAGCTCGACGCGCTAACCATAACACCACAACGCCCTGAAAATAATACTAAAAAAACGGATCAAAATCGTTTACCCGTGTTGGCTGCAAAATGTCAGCCCATTTTGAACTTATGGTTGTGAGTAAAACGCGTTTAAAGTTTATATTTTGTTCTACAGTGGTTTTAACACATTTAATAACAGAAATACAACTTCTTTATTTTTACGAATTTATTATTGAATTTTTGTAATATATAAAAATGGCGAAAAAATATATTTATCTCTAGAAGATAATCTTCTTAAACATACCAATTTAACTTAAAACTATCAAAGGTTGGCAACCGCAACGAATAGCGGTATTTGTATCGGTATTGATATCGACTTTTTGTTTATTTCGTTATTGTCATCGGTAGCAGTATTTCATTCGTATCGGTATTATCCAGGAAAATTTTTTACAATCGGTAGCCAACCACACCCAATCTACAACTGGTTCCACTGTAACCCATTCCATGGAACTGGTTCCGGAACCAGTTCCTGGGATCCCATATGGAAGGTGTGGGTGACGTAGAATCAATTGCAGTACTAGTTCCAGAACGGATTCTAGAGCAACCGGTTCCAGTTTGGAGCTATAGAAGGGGTTGCTTTTGGGACAATCTCAAACAGAAAGAATCGGTGTTAGAATGGACAGTAGAAGGGGTTGTGAATGAAAAGTAGATATTCTACAACCGATTCTTTGGAACAAAAAATTTTCCTGGGTACCGTTATGGAAACAATACGTACGTACGGTACGTAACGGTATTATTAAACATTTTATTTTCACAATAAATTATGTGTTTTTGTAAAAGAAATGCAATGTTGCCAACCTAAATTTTAAACAGATAACCGTACGTACGTCAAGTTATCAATACGATTTGTTAATATGTTAGCAAAAAACGATCAAATTAAATTAATTTACAATTTTGCATATTTTGTATTTAAAAAATTGAAATTTTTTGATAAAAACGTATGCAAAATTTCATTAATATTCCTAAGATAATTTGTCCAGTGTATCTCTAACAAATAGACAAATAAAGAAAATATTGATCAACTAGCACTTTAGTAACTAAGGCATTTTACACTTTGTTGCAATACTTATATTAATTTGTAAACTAATTGCATTTGATATAGAGATATTAGTAATAAAATGTTAACAAATGTAATATAAATTATCATATTTATCAATACTTCTAAGCGTACGACTTAAATCAGTACGTCGACGTTAGCCGTGTGTCAGATTAGACAAAAATAATATACGAAACAACAAAAATTTACTACGTTGATTTACGATTTTCTTTAATTTTGAGAGTGGGTTAATATGTAAAGTGAATCTATTGTCCATGTTTGGTATTTAGAAATTGCTATTTTACTATGTTGTAAAAATGGTAAATGCTAGAATTAAAAAACAAATGGCGATTGTTTTAAGTTATTTATACACGAGGTGTCCCACTTTAAGGGCTCATTGGGGGTGTTCCCAGGAGGGCAATGGGGTCACGAGCTAAAACTCAGCTCCAAATTTCTTTACAATCGGCCTAGTAAATAAGAAATGACAGATTTATTTTCAAACTTTTTTTAAAATCTCCCACCGTGCAGTGGTTTGAACACATTTTGTAACAAAAATGCAACTTTTTTATTTTTACTAATTTTTTATTGAAATTTTTTAAATACAGGGTGGCGCAAAAGTAATCCTCCTATCAGAAAATGCTATAAATTTTGCGATTGGCCCCTAATGTCAGTTCTGTTTTGACATTTGTGTAGTAAACACATGCGAAATACACGTTAATAAACAATGTTACGCTACACTGCTCCAGAACGCGGAATATTGGTGACTATTTATTTGACCAATAATCGATCGGTGACTTTGGCACAACGTGAATTTCGTCGCAGATTTCCTAGCCGTCCAACGCCTACTGATGAAACACTGCGACGTTTATCCGCTCGCCTCAAAGAGACTGGCAGAACACGAGATGCTGCAAGGCGTGGCAGACCCAAGAGTAGCCGTTCTGCAGAGAATATTGCTGCTGTAGCCGAGGATGTCATGGAAGCGCCGTCGACATCGACCAGACGACGTGCCACGCAAATGGGTATCAGTCGACGGTCTTTACAGCGAATTTTGGTACAAGATTTGAAGATGTTTCCGTACAAAATCCAGACGGTGCATCAGCTGTTAGCTGCTGACCGCCAATCGCGTCTAACATACGCTCAAGCCATCCTTAATCACCACCAACAGGAGGATGATTTTTCATCAAAAATAATCATGAGTGATGAGGCCCATTTCCAACTTAGCGGGTACGTAAATAAGCAAAATTTACGCTTCTGTGGCACTGAAAATCCGCGTGTAACCCACGAAGAGCCATTACACCCGCTCAAAGTCACTGTATGGTGTGCTGTTTTCGCTGGAGGAGTCATCGGACCTTTTTTCTTCGAAGACGTCGCGGGCCAAACGGTTACTGTGAATGGTGAGCGCTACAGAGCAATGATCAACGAGTTCTTTTTGCCGCAACTTGATGAATTGGGATTGGAAAACATGTGGTTCCAACAGGACGGTGCAACGGCACACACTGCACGTGCCACAACCGATATGCTGAAGGATGCATTTCCCGGGCGCCTAATCTCCCGTTTTGGCGATTTGCACTGGCCAGCAAGATCGCCTGATTTGACCGCTCCAGACTTCTTTTTGTGGGGCTTTTTGAAGTCGCGGGTTTATGTCAACAAGCCTCAGACTCTTGCAGCTCTTAAAGACAATATCCGTCAAGAATGTGAGGACCTATCGCCGGAAGTTTTGGCCAAAGTGATGGAAAATGCCATAAAAAGGGCTCAAATGACAATCAACTGTGGCGGCGGCCATTTACATGACATCAATTTCTCGACTTGATGTAAAAAAAATTAAAAGACCAAATAAAAATAATCCACAAGAAGAATCAAAGTTTTTCATTTTTTTTTAAATTACAGCCAAAAAAAACATCGGAAGGTTATTTTTGCGCCACCTTGTATATAAAAATGGGAAACAAATATTTGTTTCTAGAGGATACTCTTCTTAAACATATCAATTCAACTTAAAAATATCAAGATTGTCAACCGAAATGAAGAACGATATTGGTATCGACATTGGTATCGATTTTTTGTTTATTTCGGTATTGCTATCGGTAGCGGCATTTCATTCATATCGGTATTACCGTTATCGAAACATCAATACCAGTACGTAACAGTATTATTAAAATAAAACAAAAAATTGAGGGGAATGTTTATTTGATCTCTTATTTTGGTAAATGAATGTTATTTAGTTTGACTCTAGATCATAAATTAATATCACTTTCTGTTTAAATTATTTTCAAATTAAAGAAAGATTATACAATTTTTACAGTGATATTAATTTATGATCTAGAGTCAAACTAAATAACATTCATTTACCAAATTAAAAAATTTTCGCAATAAAGTATGTGTTTTTGTAAAAAAAACACTGTTGCCAACCGAAATTATAAATTGATAACCATACGTCAAGTTATCAATACGATTTATTAGTAGCAAAAAACGATTAAATTAAACTAATTTACAATTTTGCATGTTTTGTATTTAAAATATTAATATATTTATGTATTTAAAATATTAAAATAACGCATAGAGGCTATTTAATAAACTTCTGTGCGTTGATCACTTTTTTTTTTATATTTTGTTGAACAAAATTTTAAAAAACTCAAAACTCAACTCAGATAAAAAAGTTAGTAAAAAAATTTGTAAACAGTTTCCAATCGCACTTTAATATTTTTATACTGATTTTTAGTACAATTTTCTTTTTGTAATCATTTTTGCTATTCTGTTATTACAAATTACGGATTTTTTTACTAATTCTCGCTGCTGATTTTAGCAAAACATTTTACTAATTTTTCAAAACCGAGTGCTAAATTTAGCAGAAAAATATACTAATTAAATTTTTTATTTTTTACAATTCTTGTTTAGTTTATATTTGTTACTATTGAAATATTCTTAGTTTGGAAATAACACTCAGAAAATTTTATTGTATCTCCAATGCATAAAAAGGTCATAACTGGAGAACCGTTTGCAATTTTGACTCCAAATTTCAAGTACGATGAAGTAATTATACGCTTGTTACATTCGAAAGAAATTTTTTTTATTTTTTTTAGATTTTACAGTTTTTGTTTTTTTTAGTACAATTTTTTGCTAATTTCAGCATATTGATTTTAAATTACAGTTTACAACAATTTACTGAAATTTAGTAGCTGCAACTAATTATTTATACTAATTTCATTGTACTAAAATTATGATATTTAGTAAGTTTTTTAACTGATTTTAGCAAATCGATTTTGAATTGTAGTTTACATAAATTTTACTAAAATTTAGTAGCGGCTACTAATTTTTTCTACTAATTTTATTGTACTACAGATCAGCAGACATGTGTTGCTAAAATTAGCAAAAAAAATACCGCTGTCCTCAAAACAGTTAAATTTTCCGTAATAACAGCAAAATTTTCAGTATACATTACAGACTTTTTTGGTTGAGTGTAGAGTTTTGCAAATTTATAAAAAAAATATCTCATTTTTGGCCATACCTGGGACTAGGTTATCATATCGCAAAAGAGACACAAATTTATATCTGAATATTTGTGGATCTTAGAAATGAAACTAGAGTACAACATTGTAAGTTTGTGAAAAAAAAATATTTTATTTTTACGATTTTCATAATTTATCTCATTCTAACCCTACAATGGTCTGAGGAAATTGCAATTACTTAAATATTTTCCAGCCGATTTTAGATTTTTATACATTACCAGAAAGGTAATTCAGTCTAGATTATGATTCTTTAGATGTTTTCCAAAATTATAGTAATTTGAGAGCCAGTATTTTCAAAAAAAGCCAAAAAAAAGTGATTTTTACACCTTGTAAATCGTATTTCAAACTTCAGGGCCGATATGGCACGTGTTCCCGTTATACGATCACCTTAATTGTTGCATGGTGTAGTTTTATACCCAAAGGCACATTTCTAGGCCTTAAATCGCAAGTTGAAAAATAAGGTCCAGCCTAATATAACATATGCAAATTTGCAATGCAATCGGGGTGATCCTTCAATAGTGCTTCTTGGTCAGAAAATATCATACATGAGACTAAACCAGTGAGACTAAAATGACAAATCATTACCATTGATATGAAAAAAAAACAATGAATCAATGGTATAGTCTAGGGATGCCAATCGGGATTTTCGGGACTACGGAATTTTTCGGGATCCCGGGATTTCACGGGATTTCGGGATTTTTCGGGATTGCGGGATTTAAATGTTCATTTATTTATAAAAATATTTATGTTACAGAATAAAGCGTTTTATAATTATGTAATAGTTGTTAATTAATAATGTGGTAGATTTTATGAATATTGAAACATCCTAAATATTCAGAAATTGCCAGTGGTATAAAAAATCAAGTACCTGCATACAGAGCTTTGAAGAATTAATTCCTTTTTGAATGAATTCACTACCAATCGAATTCAATTTTCTCTAGAATTGAATGAATTCCTTATCTTAAGTAATTCACTGAATTCATTCAACTGAATGCGTTCATCAAACAACAAATTCAAAGAATTAATTCAATTGCAATAGTTCTTTTTATTAAATCAAATGAATTAATTCACCGGTGAACGCGTTCAATTTTATAAATAGAACGGAAAAAAAGTGAATTAATTCCTTACTAAATTAATTCACCACTGAATTCATTCAATTTCATTTTCATTCAGTGAATTAAAAAAAAAATAAAATTACATTCAGTGAATTAAAAAAAAATAATAAGTTCACTGAATTGAAAAAAATAAAATAAGTTCACTGAATTAAAAAAAAATAAAATAAGTTCACTGAATTCAAAGCCTGTTTTCTGCCGTTCAGTAGAAGAAAACAATAATGTACAAATAAAATTTTTAAATAAGCAATTTTACAGCGTGTGCTAGTAACAAATTAGAAACCGGATGCTGTTTATCAACCTACATGATTCATAAATAAAGCCTTTTACTATTAAAAATAAAAACTTTACAGATATAGATAAATTTGGAAAAAAATATAACTATGTATATAACTAGTTTGAAAAATTAATACCACTGGGTAACCGCGGTGTTAAAAATAAATGACTGGCAGAGCACACATATGGGACGCTTTGGCAACGTTTGCAAAAAATGTTTTGCCAGTATTTGTTTTACAAAAATTTCGGTGGTTTATAAAAAAAACACTGGCAAAGAATGGGCTTAGAGTGATATGCCAACGTTAGCAACCAGTGGTTATCCAGTGCTACTACCTAGTCAAAAATAGCAGCGGTAGAGCACTTATTTTATAAAAAATTATGACGCTTCGTTAAAAAAAAGTTTGTAGTGAGAAGGTTCCGAGTTCAAATCCGGTAAGAAACAAAATGTTTTTTTTTAACTTTATTTATATTTTATTTATTGGTTTTGCCAGCGTTTTGCCAACGTTAAAAATTTTGTTTCTCCATTACTTTTCCGGCGCTTTTTGAACAGCTGGTCCTTGTGTCTAATGATGTGAAAAGAAATTTTTGCCAGTACTTGTACCACCTGTTAAAGTACCTTGCCATCGCTTTCCCGGTTGTATTTTTCTGACTGGGATAATATATGAAGGCCTGCACTTAAGTACCCTTGCGCCCAGTATTTTGTAAGCAGATTTTAAAACAGATTGCGTTGCGACAACCTTGCCCACTGTATCGTGTAATTACAGCAACAAAGTTATTTGGTTATCGTTATCAAATGTTTTCATGGAAGAATTCAAACTTACAGTCCCAGCCACAATTAGGTTTCAGTAGTCAAATTTCGTTTGGAAGAATAAAACGGTAAAATAACAAACAAACTTGATTTTTCGCATGAATTACTCAAAAACTTAATAATGTTTACCAAATTTTGAAATTTTTCTGCAAAGTCTTTACATAGTTTACTCGAATAATCTACTTAATTTCTAATTTTACCAATATCTTGGCATCAATTTCTTGTAAACATGAAAAAATGCAAGAAAAAACGTCGGTAATCTAAAAATGCTCACTTTGTTTATTTGAGTTCATATTAATATTAATAAATAAGAAAATCCCGGGATTTTTGAGAAATATTCCCGGGATTCGGGATTTCCCGTTTGGCATCCCTAGTATAGTCTGAATTATGTAAAATATAATATCCCAGTGTAGAAACGGTAGTGACATATCATTATTTTTTGGGACTACCAGTAAGGACAACGACTTACTTTCTGCATTATTTTAAAATATATAATAATGAGTTACTAATAAATAATTACTTTTTTCATTATTTCAAAATAAAAAATAATGTATTACCAATAATGACTTATTTTTATCATTATTTCAAAAATAAAGTAATGTTCTAGATTTTTTTTTAATTGTTTTGAAATCTATTTTTAGACTCAATATTTTTTCAACACTGGTAATGATATATGTAACCACATATTTTTTGATTTTTTGTATGTTGGCGATGGCGAGTAAGCTGACTTGTGCGCAGCAAGTCAATTACGTCTTTATCTATCAAGTATTACATGTCGAGATAGCTCAGATGGTACAGCTATAGACTGGCAGTCTTTATTAAAAAAAGTTGTTACACTAAAAAATATTTTTTATAACTTATTTTTTCGAAAATCTATTTTTAGAATCATTATTTTAATCAATACTGGTATGCACATAGGTAACGACATATTTTTTTTTATTTTTTGTATGTCGTTGGGTAACTCATTATTTTTCGCGACATCGCGCTGTGGTGTAATGGTTAGCGCGTTCGACTGTTACATGTGAGGTTGCGGGTTCGAGCCCCAACCAAGGCAATATCAATTTATGAAAAATAGTAATATGTATGAGTGTTTTCTATCCCTCATACATATCGGATCGTCCTCTTTCGGTGTTCCCAGAGCACATAACCCCACCGAAGTAAAATAATATCACAGGGCTATGAACTAAAAAGCTTCATCAAAGTTTGCCAACTCACCATCAGATGGCGCGCAACAACTGTTCTAAAATTCAACATCTCGCGCTATTTCAGTGTTGCCATATTTGAAGCCCTTCATCTTTCACTACCTTTTACTTCTTCTCTATCCCCTTTCCCAAAAAAAGCAACACGTTGAGTAATAGGAAGAATTTCCTGAGTATTGCTTCTCTTAACAAAAAAAAACAAGTAACTACCCAAGAAAATTTTCTGTTCCAAAGAATTGGTTGTAGAATAGCTAATTTTCATTTACAAGCCCTTCTACTGTCGATTCTAACACTGATTCTTTTCGTTTGAAATTGTTCCAAAAACAACCCATTCTATAGCTCCAAAGTGGAACCGGTTGCTCTGGTTCTAGAACTGATTGTACGTCAATCACAATTTCCTGGGTAGTTACCATTACCAGGTATGTAGTTACATAACCACATATCTGGTAATGATTTTCTACACTGGGATATTTATAAAACAGTTTCGTTGAACGAATATTAACAATTTGTTATATTTATGAAATTTTAATAAATTAAAATTCAACTGATTAACAATTATATTCTAGTTGTGATTCTGAAAAACAATGTGATTACTTTGTTATAAAAATACAGTACAAACTAAAAGTTTTAAAGTCTGTACACAGAGAAAATTTTGATAGACGAAAAATAATGAAAATTTTCAGTAAACTAATGAAATACTTCTGTAAAAAGTAAGCGAAAAAATTCATTATAAATATTAATAAAAAAAACTTCAAAACTTCAAATTAGATTTTGAATGCAACTTATTCATTTAGTGTATGAAACTTTTAATTATCAAAATATTGCAGCGTAGAAAATCATTACCGGATATGTGGTTATGTAACTACATACCTGGAAGTGGTAGGTAGTTATTTTTCTTATTACTTTTGTAGGGTCATGTCGCCTAAAATAATAAGTTACAAAAAATCGAAGAGATGTCTTTACTTATATGCTTACAATGAGTCTTAAAAGAGAAGTTCAAAAAAATAAGTTTTATAAAAATATAATGATATGTCATTGCCGTTTCTACACTGGGATTATTATAAAATTTTGTGAAAATTTGCATTACTTTCATGAAAAGTTTCAATGGACCAGTTGCAGTTCAATTTCATTTGTTCTCTGAGTGTACAAAATAATTTGCAACAAACTTGCACCACTTCAATCAACATTAAGCATATTTGACAGTTAATTATATTTAACTGGAAACTGTTATAAAAGCTAAACTTTTTTCTTATTCTTAAATAGTTTGAAAACAAACGGGAGTGTGGTTAAATTGTAGTGGAAATAAAATGAACAGGTCGTATTTGAAAATACTTGCAATATTGCTATTTTTATTCTGCTTAAATACTAAGGGAGACTTTCGTAAGTTTCGAAAATAATTTTGAAACAATTTAAAAATCTGATCAGATATTGCATTGCTTAAATGCCTTAAGAACTTTAAGTTTATACGTATCAAATATATTAAGATCGAAAAAATATGAAAAAATTAAAATTTTTCCGGGAAATTTAAACATTGGATTACTTCAACCTTAAAGGACAACAAGTGATGTGAAATATTTAAAGCTACAAAAGGTTTAATACGACTGTACCTACTTTTAATTGTGTAAAGTTAAACTAAAATTTGAAAGATTCTAGGATATTACCGTGAAATCATATAAAACACAACTCTATATTTAAAAATGCTATAAGTAAACTAATATTTCATTAATTTATTTTTATTTAGCTGAAGATCCTAAACCTTGTAAATTTGGGGAAACAAAATGTATTAAAATGCTAATTAATTATTTCTTGAAAGAAAAATCTCTAGGTGAGTTTAGAAAAATATAACAATTCTCGATTAAAAATGGTTTTAATATAATAGCCAAGCAAAAAATTGATTTGGCGTAATATATACACAAAAAATTATAAAGGTAAAATTAACTAAAATACAATTTAAAACGAATAAAATTTCAATTAAAAACCGGTCTACTCACATTTTCATTTAATTTAACAATTTCTTTATTTGTTTTTGACTATCAATATTTGACTATAAAAAACCGTAAAATCAACTTAAAGTTTATTTATTTTTACTATAAAAATAACAAACAAAACGGTGCGAAAAACTAAATTTATATTTGATTTTACTAAAAAATTTAAAATAAAAACAATTCAAATAATTGTATTGGTGTTTTTTTATTTCAAACAACTTTTACTACAAAATACCTTTTTTTGGTTCATTTTTTTAGTTTTACTTTAAAACAATAAAAATTGATTAGAAAATTTGACTGTTACGAAATATCTGTATTTTCATTTAGTTAAATTTTTAAATAACTTGTGAAAAAAGTTAAAAATTATTTTTCTTCTACGAACAACTGTTATTACTTTAAAAATAACTCAACGGAAAAACTTCAGAAATAACTAAAAAAAGTGACTGTGTTTATTTTATGAGTGTAAAATCATATCTAATTTGATATCTGATCCAATTATATATCAAAATTGGGTGAATCCAATACTATCGTATTCGAACCCATTGTATCCATTGAAATTTAGTAAGATCTAACTTTATCCAATAAATGGCAGTTCGAATTCGCTCCAGCAATATTTTTGGGGATTTAGTAAGATTTAAATTGATCCGAAAAATGGTAGATCACATTAGATCCAGCAATATATTTGGGATTAAGTTAGATCCAAAATTCCAGGATAAATTGCAAATCTATCCAGCATTATACTGCGGCATTAACTTGGAATTAAATTTATCCGAAAAATGCTAGATCCAGTAAAAGCCATAGGGAAAAAGGGAAATTTAAATGTTAAAACATCTTTCTCATACAGTTTTTGTAAATACAAAGAAAAAATTTAAAAAAGCATCAATGGAATTTGTAAATCCAAAAAAAAAATTTTTTTTTTTTCAACTTAAAATTTTTATTTTCAAACAATTTTTGTATGAAAAATAACAATTTTCAAACATTTCAAACAACAAAATTGTTGGAAATAAAATTTCAATAAAAAAAAATAAATTTGCTTTTACAAATTCCGTTGTTGGTGCCTACTTTTTTTCTCTGTAGTCGGAAGATCTCACTTTCAAATTAAATTTGAAAAATTTTATATAGAAAATTATAATTTTTTATTTTCGCAAAGTAAAAAATTTTGCAAAATAAAAAATTACGATTTCAATTGAAAATTTTTTAAATAATATTTTTTAGAATTTTCCTCAGTAAAAGTGACAGATCTGTGCAATTTTCGAATTATAATTATGTAGATGTAATTTCAAATTTTCAATTATTTGTACACTTAAAATAATATGTCAGTAGAAAAATCTGTCAAACGGGTTTCAAATCGATTTGACTAATTTTTCACAAATTTTTGGTTGAAGCACTGATTTAACTAAAGATTTTAATTATCTTCATTTAACACTATACTAAAAATCCTCAGTACTTTAACTAATTTTGAGTGTTAATTTTCAAAACTATTTATAACTAATTTTTAAGAACCCATTCGTTAAATTTTACACAATTTATTGTTAAAATATAATATTTTCATATTTCTGTTATTGCCCGGTATATGGCGCCACCAATGTCTCCGAAAGTTTTAAAGATGGCGCTAATTCTTTCCCTCTCGATTTTTTTTAAATGTCCCATATTTCGAAAACTAAGGGAGATAGAGCAAAATTGATGAAATATCTCAGCGAAAGGGGTTATCTCTATCCAAAAATGGACCATGGTGGGGCCTTGGTCCCTCGGAAATTTTTAATAAAAATTTTCCACTTCATAAACTGGCTCAAATCTCGAAAACTAAGCGAGATAGAGCAAAACGGACAAAATGTTTGCTCCATTGGAGTGACCTTATATGCCCTTAGATGATATGGACTAGAACCGGGGAGGGTCCCGATACCCTAAATTTGAATAAAATTTACGACTCAGTATAATTACAAATAAAACTGTAGCTTAACTAATTTCTTACTTAAATTTAGACTTGTTAAATTTAACGAAAGAATTTGTTAAAATCACCAAATTTTATTATAAGCCAAAAAATAGGAATAAATTTTGTTATAGTATCAAATTTTTGTGTTCAGCTAAAAGACTTAATATTTTGAGTGTACTTCTAATTGAAAATTTTCAATATCCAAGTATGGATATGATTATATTATATTTGATACATTTGAATGAGGACAAAATCCGAATAAAATTGTATCAATATAAAAAATTTGTCTATAAAATGATAAAAAATTAGAAAAACGATAAAAAATTATAATTTTATCTAATGTTACACTAATAGAACAAAGTCTGTAAAAATTTTAGTTAAAACTATTAGAAATTTAATAAAAATTTCCTTGCTGATAAAACTGCTGAAATTAGCAGATTATTTTTGCTAAATATTAGTACGATAGAAACAGCCAAAGTAAAATTATTAAATATATAGAATTTAAGTTATATTTCAGTTAAATTTTAGTTTATAGAAAATAACAATTTAACCTGCCAAAATTAGCAAAAAAAAATTTTGCTAATTTTTTCGATTTATTTTTGATGCAAATAAAAATCTAGCCTTCTGAAATCAGCAGTTTACTATTTATTTTTAGCAAATATTTCTGCTGATTTTAGCAGGATTGATTGCTATTTGCATTCAACTAAATTTAACTTAAAATAACAAAAATTCTTTAGATATAACAGTTTGTTTTTGTTTATTTTCTTTGCTACTAATAATTAGCAAAATTTTCTGCAGATTTTACAGCACAATTTGTCATTTTCAGTTAACTAATATTAAACTCATATATAACTAAAATTATTTAGACAATCTGACAATAAAATGTAAACAATAATACAATTTAATGGAAATTCACTGATGAAGCCTGTCCATAGAAAAAGTCAGAAACTAGATCTAGTCTGATTTGCAAATTAATGTGTTTATGGCTTTTAGAGAAAAAAGGTTTATTCTTCTTCTTAACCTCAAACCTACTAAATTAAAATTAATAAAAATGCATATTAATTACAATATTAATTGCAGCTGGTCTATACCCAGCAAAAGCATGGTAATGACAGGTCATTATCATACGGATTAACAAGTAATGATAGGTCATTACCTTTTGCATTACTTTAAAATACAAAATAATGACTTACACATAATAAGTTATAGAAGTACTTACATATTCGTGCAAAGTAATCACTTACTGGTAATTGATTAAATAAGTACTGATTATTTTTTTTATATTAATATTTTATATATGTATAAATTTGTTTTGAACTAAATAGGAAATTTTCCAAAGTAAAAAGTTTTTTTTCCAATATGACCAACTATTTTACAATGTAGGGTAACCACTTATTTCCTAACTTCTGAGTAACCACTTATTCTATCTTTGTGAGTAATTACTTATTCTTTCACTATGGGCAACTCGTTATTCGCACTTTCTTTGTAAGCGAGAGGGTAATGACCACCCATTCATTTTTGGACATCGCGAACAGAAGTACCCAGACAGAAATTGCCAACTGTACCAAAAACAAAACACTGGCAGAGCACTGATTTTATAAAAATTACTACGCTTTGTTAAAATAAGGTAAAGTCGGAAGGTCTCGGGTTCGATTACAATCACGAACATACAATTTTTTGTTTCCTTTTTTTTTAATTTTTTATATTTTTTTTTTATAAATTTACCTACCTAATTTCGTAAAACACTTGGGTGAAGTGAAGGGAACTTTCAATGTAAATTGTTTTTGTAACAAAAACAATTTCTATAGAAATAACGCAACACTTCACCGAAGTGTTTTAGAAAATTACCCCCTACATTTCTTTTTATTAAATTTAATTGTTTTTTATAAAATAATTTTTCTTAATTTTTTTTTACCATCTATATTTTGGTTTTCCTGACGTTACGCCAACGTTGGCAAGTGAGGTCCAGCAGACGTTATGCCAATGTTTACATATTAGCCATTGTTATCATTCATTTATAATTTAAGCTATATTGTACTACATGTCTCGTTAGCTTAGTGTGTAGAGCGATTGTCTGACAATCTGGCGGCCCGGGTTCAAGTCACAGCCCGACCATGTTTTATTTAAAATAGTTATAATTAACATTTTTATTCTAAACAATTTTTTTTTTGCAAAAAATGTTTTTTTTTCAAGTTTTTTAGACCATCAATTCTTTGGTTATTCCAACATCATGACAATGTTGGCCGCTTAGTGTAATCCGACCTTTTGTCGACGCTTGTAAGTTAGCTACAACTGCTGTTATCATTGATCTAATTTTTTAGCTATTAGATATTACAAGTCTTGTTAGCTTAGTGTGTAGTGGTCGCGGCTGACAACCTGGCGGCCTGAGTTCAATTATAATTATATTAAATAAAACATGGTCGGACCGTGACTCGAACCCAGGCCGTCATATTGTCAGACAATCGCTCTACACACTAAACATAGATTAAATAATAAATGATTGATAACAATGACTAATATGTAAACATTGGCATAACGTCTGCTAAAACTCACTTGACAACGTTGGCATAACGTCAGAAAAACCAAAATATAGATGGTTAAAAAAATTAAGAAAAATAATTTTGTGAAAAACAATGAAATTTAATAAAAAAAAAACTTAAATTTTATAAAAAAAAATATATATATAAAAAATAAAACAAAAAATTGTATGTTCGTGGCCGGAATCGAGATCGAGACCTTCTGACTTTACACTTTTTAACAAAGCGTAGTAGTTTTTATGAAATCAGTGCTCTGCCAGTGTTTTGTTTTTGGTACAGTTGGCAAATTCTGTCTGGGCTGGTAAGTAGTGAAACCCTTGGTGTGCTACTTAATCGCTTAATTACTCGGTAATGCCTGTTTTTGCTGGGTATGACGCGTTTAAAAAAACACTGTACTAAAATTCTTGAAATTTAACAGTTTTATTTTTGCTGTTCCTATTTTATTAGTATCTTACAGTCTTAGTTCTATGGGTGTAGATGTATTTAAGAGAAAATATAGCATCTGTAGCGTGCGAACAAGTCAATTTTGGGGGGCCCTTTATATAGGCACTAGTTCTAACCATGGACTGATTTTAAACATAATCGATAAGCTTTATTCTCGGGTCGATATAAGTCGGTGTACCAAATTTCATCACAATATCTTAATATTTGCGACCTGTAGTTTGAGAACATGTCCATTTTTGGAAGACTTTTATACGGGCACTAGGTCTAAACATAAACCGACTCAAAACAAAATCCATAGGCTTTGTCCACGGACCCATGTGAATCAGTGTACTAAATTTCTTTAAAATACCTTAATATTTGTGATCGGTAGTGTGTGCACAATATGTTAATGGATAAACAAACAGACGGACGGACGGACGGTCAGTCGGACATCGTTAAATAATCGATACTAAAGGGGGTCTAGGTCCAATATTTTTGATATTACAAACATCAGCACAAACTTATTATACCCTGTCCACGTAGTGGTTTTAGGGTATACAAATCATATAATACTTTTTTTACTAGGGAATACAATATTTTATTAAAACCTTTTTTAATAGCGAAGATTAAGTATTTTTTACAGTTTTGCACCATATTCTGTATGATAGCGTATTTCCTACTTTCTTGTAAAATTAATTTAAATTTTTTCCCAACAGGTGATAGTTCTATAAATTTACGGAAACTTCAACCACTGCCAGTAGAAACAGTGCATTTACAACAAGGTGAAGAAAGTTCGGTTAATATAGATATGGTATTAACCCATAATAATATATATGGTGCGGAAACGGGTAAAGCGGTTAAAGTTAAGTAAGTAGTATTGGATTTGTATTCAAAATAATCTCTTTTTAAACAACTGCGATGTAAATTGTAATTCTTTACAGAGGATTTGGCAAAGATTTAACTAAAAAACATTTAGTGATCATAAATTTTGATTTCCTAAGTATTGTGGGTGACTATAATATAAATGGTAAAATTTTAATATTGCCCATAAAAGGAAGTGGCAAATCTAATATAACAATGGGTAAGTTTTAAATTGAATTCAGAAGACATTTTAACGTCATCTTAAACTAATTATAATTAATTTTTTATTACTAGTTAATGTCGATTTAATCATGTCATGGATGGGCACCGCTATCGAAAAAGATGGTTCAACTTATATGAAAATCAACAAATTGGATTTGGATGTCGATCCTAAGGGTATGATTTTTAAATTCGATAATCTCTTTAATGGCGACCAGGCTTTGGGTGACAATATGAACTTATTTTTAAATGAAAACTGGTCAGACATTTACACCGAAGTTCGTTTATCAATAGGAAACATTTTTGCTGATATTGGTAAAGAAATTATAAACCAAGTTTTTAGTAAATATCCATATGATAAGTTTTTTATTGAATAAATTTTTTTATAATATTTTTTCACTTATTGTAATGTTCAGAAATATTCATATTAGTCTAAATAATATTTTATAAAGGTATAAAAACAATAATAATAATAAATAATACCATAATAAAGAGTAATATCAAAAAAAAAAAGCGACACACATTGTCAATAACTTCCCAGCAAAATTTTTTTGAAATGGTTGCCTTTGAATCTGTTCCAGAATATGTGTTTTTACCACCGGTTCCGTGGAACAGGTTCTGAAACTGATTCCTGGAAGTCAAAATGGAAGGCGTCACTGTAGCAGAACCAGTTCTATAACTGGTTCTAGAACCGGTTCCAAAGCAACCGGTTCCAAAGCAACCTGTTCTAGTTTGGAAGAACAGAACCTGTTGCTTTTGGGACAAACTCAAACAAAAATCACCGATGATAGAATATAAAATGGAACCGGTTGCATGCAAGTACAAGTTGTTCTACAACCAGTTCTTTGCATCCGACAATTTTGCTGGGTGTGTTTATGCATATTAGGGTTGACTTTATTTTTCAACTTGCGTTTTAAGGCCGCCCCCCCCCCCCCTTCCCCCTGGAAATGTGCCTTTGGGTATAAAAATACACCATGCAACAATTTAAGGTGATGGTATAACGGAAACACATGCCGCATCAGTCCTGAAGTTTGAAATACGATTTACAAGGCGAAAAATCACATTTTTTCGCTTTTTTGAAAATACTGGCTCTCAAATAACTGTAGTTTTGGAAAATGTAAATAGAATCATAATCTAGACTGAATTCCCTTTCTGGTAATGTATAAAAATCCAAAATCGGTTGGAAAATGTTTAAATAATTGCAATTTCCTCAGACCATTGCAGGGTTTAAATGAGATAAATTATGAAAATCGTAAAAAATAAAATATTTTTTCAAAAACTTACAATCATTACCAGATATGTGGTTATGTAACTACATACTTGGTAATGGTAACTAGTTACTTTTTTCAAAAAAATCTAGAATATTATTTTTTATTTGGAATAATGATAAAAATAAGTCATTATCAGTAACTCGTTATTATATGTTTTAAAATAATGAAGAAGGTAAGCGGGTATCATTACTGGTAGTCCAAAAAATAATGATATGTCATTACCGTTTCTACACTGGGATGTTATACTCTTGTTTCAGTTCAAAGATCCATAAATAGTCAGATATAAATTTTTGTCTCTCTTGTGTTATAATAACCTAGTCCCATTTATGGCCAAAGATGGGATTTTGTTTTTTTTATAAATTCTCAAAACTCTAGTTTTGAGTTTTTTTTTTAATTTTGTTCAACAAAATATAAAAAAGTGGTCAACGCATAGAGGTTTATTAAATTATAGTGAAAAATATTAAACTTTCTAGTGGAAATATTAGCTAGCGCCTAAAAAGTTTTAAAGTAGCCAAAGCTCACAACATAAATAGTTACCCTCGTAAAATATAATATTTTCATATTTCTGTTATTATCCAGTGGATGGTGGCAGCACTGAATCCGAAATTTTAAAGATAATTCTTGCTCTACCGATTTTTTAAAATGGCCCATATCTCGAAAACTAAGAGAAATAGAGCAAAATGGACGAATATTTCGACAACTCTCCACTGTAATTACAATACCCCCGTAAAAATCTTACCTTTATCCAGAAATGGACCTTGGACACTTAATAAAAGAACTCGATTTCATAAAACATGCCATATTTTAAAAACTAACAGAGATAGAGCAAAACGGACAAAAACTTTACTCCCCCGGAGTACCCTTACATGCTTTAGATGACATGGACCAGCTCGGGGGAGGGTCCCGAAACCCTATAATTTGTACAAATTTTACAACTCATTATAATTACAAATAAAACGAGTAAAAAGGTTAAAGTCGGCCATGCCGACTATACAATACCCTGCACCAGTCTGGTTAAAATGTTTGGATTCGAAATTCGAATGGGTTAAATGGGGGCTTGTGTCAAAATTTTCTATAATATGAGTCAGCGCACCAAATTTCATTAAAATATCTTAATATTTGCGACCTGCAGTTTGTAACCAAGCCAATTTTGGGGGGACCCTTATATGGGCACTAGGTCTAAACATGGACCGATGTTCACCAAAATCAATAGGCTTCGTCCTTGGGCTGACATAGCTTGGTGTACCAAATTTCATCAAAATATATTAATATTTGCGACCTGCAGCGTATAAATAGTATAATTTTGGTAGGACCCTTATATGGGCACTAGGTCTAAACATGGACCGATGTTCACCAAAATCAATAGGCTTCGTTATTGGGCCAATGTAGGTCTGTGTACCAAATTTCATCAAAATATCTTAATATTTGCGACCTGCAGCGTATAAACAGTATAATTTTGGTAGGACCCTTATATGGGCACTAGGTCTAAACATGGACCGATATTCACCAAAATCAATAGGCTGCGTTATTGGGCTAACATAGGTCTGTGTACCAAATTTCATCAAAATATCTTAATATTTACGACCTGCAGCGTATAAACAATATAATTTTGGTAGGACCCTTATATGGGCACTAGGTCTAAACATGGACCGATTTTAACCAAAATCAATAGGCGTCGTCCTTGGGCCGACATAAGTCGGTGTACCAAGTTTCATCAAAATGTCTTAATATTTGCGACCTGTAGAGTGCGCACAAGAATGCATGGACAGACAGGCAGACGGACGGACGGACATCGTTAAATCGAAATAAAAAAAAATTCTGAGCCGATCGGTATACTATAAGATGGGTCTAGGACCAATATTTTTTGGTGTTACAAACATCAGCACAAACTTATAATACCCTGACCACATAGTGGTGTAGGGTATAACTATGAGATTAGTAATTTTTGAATTAAATTAAGTCAAAATTTAACAAAAAATGAGTTAAAACCAACAAATTTTATTTAAAAAAAAAAATAAATAAATAAATTTTGGTAAATTAACAAAATTTTATTGTTTTGCGTTGTTTTTTATGTTTGATCCAACAAAATAAATACGTATTGGGTGTCACATGAAAGGTCTTTAAAAGATTAATCCAATAGTGTTTGAGTAATTCATGACGGAAATTTTCATGTAAGCGATAGTTTGCGGTGACGAAAAATTTTAAAAACAACCTAAAGCAGTTTCGTTTACTTGAAAATGGATTTTGTTTTAGTTTTGTAACGTCACTTTTTATAGTAATGAAATTTTTGAATAAGATAATGGCCGTGATATATCGATTTTCATCAAAATGAGAAAATACAAAGTCTTATCGATTTTCGCATTTCTAGGCGGAAATGTTGATGAAATAATTTTCTTTAAGTGTTGATAACTGATACGGCTTCCCCTACCACATATTTAAAATTCTATGTGATAATATTATATAATATTATAGGATATATCCTAGATATACGAATATATTCTTAATTTATAGTTCTCAAAAAGCACGTACATATTTTTCTTTTTAAAATTTTCTGTAATTTTAAGTTTTACAAGTGTTGATGAACATGTATTAACCTATGACATACATGTATAATGTATGTTTAATTTCATACATACGAGTATTTTAGAAATGAAAAAAATTACAATTTAATTAATTAAACCCCAATTAACAACAGGTGGAATAAAGGTGCTTCGAAATTAAACATGTTAAGTCCCAAAATTGTGTTTAATCATATTTTACGCTTGTCAAGGTGACCATAATAAGTGTTAGTTTAGTTTGTTAGTTTAGTTTATTTATTTATTTCCATTCCAGTACAACAAGAATTAATCTTATAATTATAGTACAGGAATTTTAGATGCTAAAATTTTGATTTTAAAAAGTTATAGTCACATTAATAATAGTAATAAAATAATTAATATAAATAATCAAATAAATAATTAAAAATAAAAAAATAATAATTAATTAAAACAAAAACATATTGCAAAAATTAAAGAAATATTAATTCTAAAAATGAAATTGAATTGAAATTAAAATCGAGCATAGTGTTCAAACAGAAATTTTTTAAAACTCAAAGCGTTGCTGTTTAGCTGTTGAGTTTGAGGGAGCATGTTCCAAAGACTTACGGAATTTATGAAGAATTGCCATTCAGATACGAGGTAGCGATGACTTGGTGGAATTAGCTTATTTCCTCTGTTTGTTCCGATGCCAAAACGGAGTTTCTCATAGAGATAATGGGGCTTTTTTGTGTAAACGATTTTGTGTAAGAATAAGAGCACTCTAATCTTCATAAGACTTTCCAAAGACACCCCAAAAATGCTTTTAGAGTAGAACGACGTTCCCCTGGCTCTTCTTAACCCGAAAACGTATCTTACTACACTGTTAAATACAACTTTTAACTTCCCCATACTTATGGTGTCACAATGAGAAAAAAGTTCACAACCGTACAAAATGCCAGGAATAAGGTAAGCTTTGGCTAAAAGCAATCTTATTTTCAAAGGGGTATAAGATTGAGTTAACCAAAGTGATCTTAGTTTCAAATATGTCTGTCCAACTATGGCGTTGATATGATTTGACCATGTTAACGTGCTATTTAATATTATACCAACAACTTCAATTTTTTGACTATCTATAATAATGTCTTTATCAAAAACTGGGTTTCTCATTCTTTGACGTATTAGAACGCACTTTGATTTTTTAGGATTTATACATAGCCCATTAGCAATAGCCCACAGGTGTATTTTTTGTAAATCATAGTTTATTTTATCAATATTATCATTAATCTATGTTGGTTAGATTTCTAAAAAAAAAATATGGAAACAAATTTATATTGTAGTAATTCCATGAAGGGTATAAGTCTGGGATTCCCAATCCCTATCGGAACGCACATCAGATCGGACATCGGCCGTTGTCACACAGTCGATCGAAAAATGTAAAAAAAAGTGGAACTAAATTGCCAGAAACTAAAACTGGCAATAAAAATTAAAATAAAATTATAAAATTAGAATTAAGAAATAAAATAATAAAAAAAATATATTCAGGGAAATAAATATACTTCCAAGGATTGTTTTATTGTTTTTTATTTTTATTTAAAAGAAAAACAGGAAAACAAACAAGAATAACAATCTATTTAATAATGGGAATTCAACAATATACAATTCACTATTCGTTTGACTGTTACACATAAGGTTGCGGGTTCGATCCCCAACGACTGCAATATCAATTTGGAAAAATAATATGTATGATTTTTCTATTTAATACATATCGCAGCGTCCACCTTCGGTATTCCCATAGCACTTAACCCCACCGAAGTAAAATAATATAATAGGGCTATGAACTAAACAGCTTCAACAAAGTTAGCCAACTCACCATCAGATGGCGCGCAACAACTGTTCTAAAATTCAACATCTCGCGCAATTACAGTGTTGCCATATTTGAAGCCCTCCATCTTTCACCACCTTTGACCTCTTCTCTATCCCCTTTCAAAAGAGAGCAATACGGTAAAAGGAAGAATTTCCTGCGTGTTGATTCTCTTTAAAAAAAAAAAAAACAAATATAACACTTCGGCTGAAAAATCCCTAGGATGATAAATACGTGGCGCCACTAATGAAAAATTTAAGAACAATTCGTTCATTGGTTAACAAGTTACAGCTGTTTTAGTGACGCTACTTTTGGATTTTGGAAAGAATGGATTCAAAGCAATTTCGTGTGTTGATTTATCATTTCTTTATAATGGGAAAAACACCGTTCAAGCCAAAGATTGGCTTGATAAGTATTATTCGGACTCTGCTCCATCGACACAAATGATATAAAAGTGGTTTGCTGACTTTAAACGTGGTCGTACAAACACCGATGATGCCAAAAGCTCTAGTCGCCCAAAAGAGGTGGTGATACCGGAAAACAGCAAAAAAGTTCACAAAATCGTTTTCGCAGACCGTAGAATGAAGCTGTCCATGAGAAGTAAAGTTATGCCATCAGTATTTTGGGATCTGGCTAGAATTTTGTACATTGATTACCTTGAAAAATGCCAGACCATCAACAGAGATCGCTTTATGGCCCAACTGTGCATTTGAAAGAGGAAATCGCAAAAAACGGCCCCATATGAAGAAGAAAAAAGTGCTAAACAATTTTTCATTTTGATGAATTTTAGAAGAGTTACTGAAATTTGTCTTGTTTCGTTTTTTAAAAATAAAATTAAAATGCAAAAAAAATTTTTATATTATATAAAAAGTGTGGCCACGGATTTGTCACCGAGGGCCATCTCAACGACAACAAAAACATGTATAAACGAGTAAAAAAGTTAAAGTCAGGCATGCCGACTATATAATACCCTACACCAGACTGGTTAAAAACCATCTAATGTTTGGATCTGAAATTCGAATAGGTTAAAATGGAATTGTGTCAAAATTTTCTATAAAATGTAAAAGAAAATAAACGGAAATACAGCCTATATGGGCGATAGGTAAAAATATGGACCGATCCTCAAGAGACTTTGTTCTTGGGACCATGTGAATCAGGGAACCAAATTTCATTGAAATATGTTCATATTTGCAACCTGCAGCGTGCAAAAATGCCAATTTTGGGAGGACATTTATATGGGCACTAGGTCTAAACATGGACCGATTTTAACTAAAATCAGCAGGCTTGGTCCTAGCCACCTTGACATAGGTCTGTGTACCAAATTTCATTAAAATAGCTTAATATTTGCGACCTGTAGAGTGCGTACAATAATGCATGGACAGACGGACGGACGGATATCGTTAAATCGAAACAGAAAGTGATTCTGAGTCGATCGGTATACTAAAAGTTGGGTTTAGGTCCCATATTTGTTGATGTTTTGAACATCAGCACAAACTTATTATATCCTTTTGTGCAAGTGAGCCAAAATTCACTTCCTAATCTAATACTATTAATCGAAAATGTTCCTTAGTTCACACAAAAAGAAATTTAGTTAAAAAATTTAATTTTACAAAAAATACAGAGTAGAAATTGTAATTATTACAAATGTCTTTTTACGGACTTATTGTAATTTCATCTTATTTTTTTATTTTTAGAATAAAACTAACGAATTTTATTAAAAATTAAATTGCTAATATCTCAAAAACTACTGAATCGATTCTTCTAGAATTTTCAGTGAATATAGTACTCCTACAAAAGTAGTGTTAATTTTTACCCTAACAATATAGAATTTTGTATTCGTCTTTTATTGGTACGATAATCATTACTTTAATCTTTAAATGGGTTTTACTGGAAACAGCATATTGTGGCACCCCACTATAGTGCTAGTAAAAATATGAGTAGTGGGTATCGAGTATTTGTCTCTTATTGTGTGTACTCGATACTTAAAACTAATACTCGATCTTTTCAGAGTTGCATTTTGGACAGAAAAAATATATAAAAATGTGACTCTGTTAAAAATTTTACCACAAAAATGTGACTCCGCTAAAATATTTATCACAAAACTACAACTCTGCTAAAATAAAAAATCAAAAGTAAAATGTTTAAAAGTATATGTTAAAAAACTATGAAATAAGTTGGTAAAAAGTTTTAAAATATGTTTATACTTAAATATTGAATCAACATTTTAGAAGAATTTTATTAAAAAATTCCAAAAATTTCCAAATTTAAAAACCGTTAAAAGTATCGAGTAGTATTGAGTATCCAAATTAAAAATATCGAGTAGTATCGAGTATTGAAAAGTAACCGAATTTACCAGCACTACCCCACTGTGCAGCTTAAACGGGTGGACCGATTATAATGTGTCTCTATCACAAATAGGATTTTGTTAATAAATCATATCTTCATTTTTTATAGTTGTTTAAATATTGTTGTTTTTATTGATTTCTAAAGAAAGTAAACCCCTTATCATCTGGTCACCCTTACCACAGTATTTTGTTCCAGACTAATAAAGCCTTTCCTACAGCTACGAAACAAAACTTTATATTATTTAATTAGAAATTACGAGATATACTTGTCATCATTTGTGAAAAAACTAGAGATGAAGAAGATGCGATAATACGCAATACAAAAACAAAATTTAATACAGGTTTTAGCGGCAATTCGAAAAAAATCATTAATTATATTCTATATAACAATACAAATATTAACAAGAGCAGTCAGAACCTAAAGAACTCCGACAAGTATAAAAGGAAGTTAAAGGAATTTAATTTAATATTAAAACAATAGTGGAGTGATTTACAAATAATAAGATTTACTAAATCAAATAACGGCAGCAAAAATGAAAATTTTAATCGGTTGCATATTGCTAAGTGTAACAACGGTCTTGGCTGATTTTCGTGAGTTTTATAATTAAGTGTTAAAACATTGCAAGCAATTTACTCTATCTACTTCAAATAAAATTTGGAAAAAAAATCTTAAATTGAAAATTTTGAATTTTTCGCTAAAGAACATTCTAAAGCGAATTTCGAGACAAATGAAAATTTAAAAAATTAAGACTTACTGTGTCTAACATAACTGCTAAAAAAAATCTTTTTTCTATTAATCGAGGAATAGACACAATCGATTTACACGGATTAAATATAAGATATAACAAATCTTATAAATTGAGGCACCAATTACAAATTCATCTTAAAGTGAAATACCTATTTTAAAAATGTGATTAAAAATAAGTTAATTAATTAGTTAGTTGTTCACAAAGGGTATTTTGAGTGTTATGTTCTCCTAACAAGAACCGAGTTGGTAAAATTTTATTTTAAAATATGCCACACTAGATGATAGCACGATGTATCGTTGTTTAGGATAGAACTTAAACAACTCTGGATTTTAGGAGAATACAATACATAGTTAATTTCCCTACGGGGAAAGGGACATCTCCGAGATTATTCGCAAGGCAGTTGGCATGGACCAGTCCTTGATCGGCCTTTTTATTTGAAAGGTACCTGTAACCAGAGCTTCTAAAGACTTCAATCCCTCATTCTATTTTCAATTCTGATTGACTATGGAATTATTTAGCGTGTTTTTTAATCACCTGGATTTAGAATTTTTCATACAAAAAATGGATTTATTAAATCCAAAAAAAAAGCTGGATTTAATAAATCCACAATAAAAGCACAAATATATGAAACAGCCTATTAATTTAATGTCAGAAAAAAATACGAATTAAAATTAAAAGAGAAACAAAAAAATTGAAAAACTAACAAAAGGTTTTTCTTAAATTTTTTTTTATGAAATATGTTTAGAAAAAAAAACTACACCTCACCAAATACATATTTTTCATCTTGGACATGCAGAAATAGCTCAAATAGAAATGGCAATGTTTCACTCTACAGTAAGTAATTTAATTAAATCCAATTAGTGAATATTAAATATTGCAATGCAATTTTTCAATTGTGTAAAAATATACATTGAAGTGATAAAACTGAAAAGGCAGACTGTTTATCGCTGTTTTATGTAAAATATAATTATAAATTAAAAGTTAAAATAGAATCCTTCATCATCGAATTCGGTAATAAAAATTAGGGTGAAAGAAGTGTCGGACAGAAAATTTTTTTAAAATAGGAATAATCTAACGCCATCTGTTGAGCACTTTTAGAAATACTTTTTGGATTTATTAAATCCAAGTGATTAGAAAAAACGGCTATTGTATCTCAAACTAAAACTTTACACATCGAATGAAATCTTAATTTTTCTCATTCGATTTAATTTTAAAGACTGCATTCAGTAATTTTTCATCATTCTGTTTGTTCAATCACTGAATTCTTCGTTAGTAATTGAATCGATTTTTCCTCAATCGATTTAAAGCTTGGTAATTCAATTGATTTCTAGTAGTATTTTATTTTATTTCTAAATAGTATTTTAACAATTTTAACATTTCAGTTTCTATAAAGGGTATAATTTTAGACAATAAATTATTTATTGTTGGCATTCATAGTTTCAACTATTTCAAGCAGAGTAGGAAAATAAACTATAACGAACCGTAATTTAAGGGTTGCGTACCACACATCGCGAACACAGTACACAAGCATATTG
The DNA here is from genome assembly GCA_949987735.1 of Leucophora obtusa. Taxonomy (NCBI): domain Eukaryota; kingdom Metazoa; phylum Arthropoda; class Insecta; order Diptera; family Anthomyiidae; genus Leucophora; species Leucophora obtusa. The sequence goes on along the minus strand of OX465295.1, from coordinate 330,873,161 downwards.
GTTACGTAGAAAACACATACGCTATTCTCTCCAATTAGTGTTTGTGTTTATACACACAACCCGAATTCGGTACGCTACGGCTGTGAATATGTGTTGAAAGTACAGTACATAATCGTAGTGTTTGCGTTCATCAGACAATCGTAGTGTACCGCATTCGGTTTGTGTACAAACATACAAACACACAACCGCTAAAACGATAGATACAGTATGTTTTCCTTAGCCGTACCCTACCCTACATCAGAGAAACAAGCCAGCCGCCGTGAGCCGTTTAAGCCGCCGCCGCCGGTCATTTTTGCCTCAGCCGCCGCCGCCGATTTTTTTCGGCTCATTTCGGCTGGAAGTATCAATTTTCCAAAATAAAAAAATTAAAAACAAATGTCATTTTTAAAACAAATTTTCTACTTCATCATTTCCTGAACCATCAAGAGTATTTTTTTTAGTTCAAAAGAAATAAAAGAACCAGTTTTATAGTCAGAGCTAAGAAGGATTTTTGTCATAAACATTTCTTAAGTTGGAAGTTTTGCTTGAAAACTTCTGACATATTTCGATGAAATTAGGATATGCAATTTTAGCTTAATTCGCACAAAACCGAATTCAGCTTTAGAAATTGAATATATATCATTCCATCAAACCATTCCTTTATAATTAATTCATATGTTTCATTTCCAAAGTTTAATAATAAATAGAATGTATTCTTATGTTGAATACATTCCTTATAGAATTACAATCAATTTAAATAATTAATTTCTTCGAGTTTATTTTGTGACCAATACTTTATAGAAGTTTCTATCCACGGGCTAATTATGGTCAATTAAATGTTAAAATGAAATAAAAATCAAATTATTTCATCCTTTTTACTCGACGTTCCGTTGACGGTATTTCAACTTCTTCTGGAGTGCGAATTTTATTAATTTGATATTACTTATTTACATTGTCAAGTATTTTATTTAAAATTGAATAATTACAACCTAAATAAATCACAGTTTAACCTAACGACTAGTATCACAGAATTTTCCTATTTTTTTTTTCATTAATTCTAATCTTTTACAAAATGGCTTATCAAGTAATTTTATTAAATCCGTAAAAGACTAAGGTATGAATATACCAATGATTCTGTCAACACTTTAGTTTATAATTACAAATTAAATAAAAATGTGGCTTATTTTAGAGATTTAATATTGATATCAAATAATAAAAATAATGAAGGTAATTAACCAAAATTTAAAGACGCAAACATTTGTTTTAATATTTTAAAAACCGAATAAAACGTGAAAGATAATTATAAAAATAATGAATTCATTAAAGAATTCATTCACTCTGCATAAAAATTAAAAGAGTGAATGAATTCATAAGGAATGGTATAAACGAATGATATATTAGTAAATTTTAATTAAAAATCCAAAAGTGAATTAATTCATTCGAATCTATGGTCGTAGGTTTGGTTAAGTAGATCACATCACATTTTTCAGAAATTTCAGTACACCTAAAATTATTATCAAAAGACACATTTTTAAGACATTGCGGACGAAAAAAATGTTAAGTAAGTTATTTCTCGGCCGACTTATAAAATTGGGGAGATATTTACAATAATCGACGCTATTCTGAGTTCCGAATTCACAAAAAAATTCTAAAGTGAAACATTCCGGATTTTTTTGCTGTTCCGTGATCCACATCCGAGTTATTTTTTTCGTTTTATTTTGTGTAGAAAAAGCTTGATGATAGTTAAACGAATATATATTTTTTTAACAACAATTATTATATAATAATTTATTTTAAAATTAGTCTATGAATATTAAAATTTGGTAGGAACAGCAAATTTTCGAAATTTTTAATTCCGTGTGATTTTACAAATCAATTCTAATTAAAAAGTTTCGGGACTCAGAACAGGGGTGAATATCTAAATGTTTTTACTTTTCTTTTAATTTTTTCAACTTTGACATCTTTTCGAGCATAATTTTTTCGAACCATATTTTTTTGTAGTTTATTCTAAAAACACATTTAATTTTGAGTGAAAATAGAGTTTGTTTATTTCTAAGTTCCGAATCCACATAAAAAAATTCTAAAGTGAAACATTCCGAATTTTTTTGCTCTTCTGTGATCCACATCCGAATTATTTTCTTCGTTTTATTTCGTGTTGAAAAAGCTTGGTGAAAGTAAAAGAAATATTTTGTTGCAAAAATTGATATGTTAAAATTTATTTTAAAATTTTTCAGTATGCTAAAATTGGTTCGAAACAGTCAATTTCCGACATTTTGAATTTTGTGTGATTTTACAAAACTACTCTAATTAAAAAGTTTCGGAATTCAGAACAGGGGTTATAGTGTCAAAACTCTGTTTTTGAGCGACTTCAAGCACTTAACAATTTTAAATTCAGCAATTTTTCAACCGATTTTGAATCTTGGAACGTTTTTGGAAAGACAAAAAAATTAGCTTTCCAAATATATGTATATAAAATTATTTATTTGTAACTGAAATATGTTGAAAGTTTTTTTAAAAAATATTGACGGCTTTTTTACAGTATTAAAAAATTCTTTACTATTGTAATTTATTCTGAAAGTGGATTTAGTTTTTAGTAAAATCAGATTCTTTTGTTTAAATTAATTGAAAATTTAAAAAGTTATCGTAATTTTTATAAACATTTAATTTCAGCTATTATAAAACATCTCGATGTTAACTTTTTAAATTTTCTTATAAATGCAGAGATTCCATGTATAACTTTGACAATTTTAAAGCGATTAAAGTAGAACTTCATTTTACTCTGAATTAAGAATAACAAATTTATTAACAAAATATTGTAATTAAAAGCCGTCAAAATTAAACAAAATAAGAAAAAATTAAGAAAATCAGTTTTATTTGAAAATATTTCCACACAATTTTGTTGAATATATAAACATATGTATATATTTGGAAAGCCCTTCTAGGTCCGTTCAAAAACTAAAAATCCTAAATTTGTAATTTTTATCGATGAATTCAACTTTAAATTATTTTTTATTTGATAATTCCAAATTTTTTGTACAATTTTCTACTGCTATTTTTTGGAAAAAACCTTAAACATCTTTAAATTACGTGTATAATGTTCTATCAAGCCGATCAAGCCGCCGCCGCCGCCGATTATTTGGTTGCGCCGCCGCCGCCGATTTTTTCCGGCTCAACCTTAATCGCCGCCGCCGCCGCCGATTTTTTGCTTGCGCCGCCGCCGCCGATTATTTTGATCGGCTTGTTTCTCTGCCCTACATGTTGTGTACAGTTTATTTTCCTACTCTGATTTCAAGTAATCAGCATTTTGCATAACTTAAGAAATTTAAGCTTTTTGCACAACTTTAGGAATCGTTTAAACTTAAAAATCATACTAATTTATAATTTAACTGTGAATTCAATAACACAATACAACACGAAAAAAATAACGGTCTTCTGACAACGGATTCTGGTAGAGGAGACCAAAGAAATATACAGTCATGTGCAATATAATAGGGACATTAAAGTTTTTTTCTAATTTCATTCTCGTTGTCTTTATTTTTAAAGATCAAAATAGTGGATAGATTCGCCCCAAAATCCGAGGAGATAGTTTAGAAAATTGTGTAGAATTTTAATGTGATGTCTGTATTTTTATTTCGTCACTTGTTTTAAGTAGGCGTGGCTTTTAATGAAAAATAACCGATATCGACCTTTTATCAAATTGCATAGTAAAATTTAGCGAGTACTGATCAGTTCTGTAAAAACTGTATATTTCCCTAAGAATTGCATTATTTTTTTCTACAAATGGTAGCCACACTTAAAATGACAGTGCCTTAAACATGACCAAATTTTTCTTTGTTTTTAGCGATTTTAAAATAAAGTTAACAACACTGAAATTTAAATACGGAATGCTTTATACTATAATGTAAAAAAACCTTGACTGATTTGTTATACCGCGCTAAGTATAGAATAAGTATAGAATAAAAAATCACTAAAAACAAAGCAAAATTTGGTCATGTTTAAGGCACTGTCATTTTAAGTGTGGCGACCATTTGTAGAAAAAAATAATGCAATACTTAAGGAAATTTTATAGGAATTCCAAAAATATACAGTTTTTACAGAACTGATCAGTACTCGCTAAATTTTACTACGCAGGACAGGTCCCTGAACTTTGTTTTTTATGAGAGTTCAGTAACCTGTCATAGGTCTTGTGACATGTCCCAAGGGGTCAATTTCCTATGACAACGCCATGTAAAAGTGACCAGTCTATTTCACATAAAAGGGGCCAGTTCGGTGACAGTTTGTTAAAATTTCCCGTAGGGTATATTTGAGGTAAGAAAATCGATTGAAAATAGATTTCTACTTCACGATACCTCATTTCGCCGTACTTTGCTTCCAAACTAATTTCAGCTTAACAAACTTATGTAAAACACTACGAGGAAAATTTTTGTGGGACAATTTTACCCCCTAACTCTTCAATTAAAGGGACTTTTTTCGCCCCTTTTTAAAAAGGGACAAAAAAGACCCGTAATTTGAAGAGTTAGAGGGTTAAAATGTTCTACAAAAATGTTCCTCGTAGTGTTTTACATAAGTTCGCTGAACACATCCTATACCTAAAATGGAAGATTCACATGGCTTCCCCCTAAAATCCAGGTTTGTTTAACATTTGAGCGGAAATTCTGAATAAATACGAGATTAGCCCTCAAACACATTTTAAGTTTTGACTTATTTCTGGCATTGAAGTTAAATTTTCAACTTTGATGTCTTCAGAGACTTATAGTAGAATTTTATGACAAATATTTTTGCGGAACATTTTAACCCTCTTACTCTATGTGCTTACCAGTACTGACAAAAATAATGAGTCTAACAATAGATTTTCAAAAAAATAAATTATATAAAAAAAAATATTTTTTATTGTATTTTTTTTTTTATAAAATGAGCTATATCGACATGTAATATTTAATAGATAAAAACATAATTTACAGTTTCTACGAGAAATCAAAAATGGCAATCGAAAATTTTTTGGGGGTTTTCGGCTTTTTTTTTTGAGGTCTGAAAACTTTCCAAGCAAGATCTCAGTAATGGGTGATCATTACTAATATCTAAATAACAAACAGTAGAATTAGGTTCTACTGCAAATAATTGAGTGTCAAAACTCCTTATTTTTATTTGACAATGTCGTTTTTGTAAGTACACTCAGATAGAAAAGTTAGTAAAAAAACTTGTAAACAGTTATCAATCGCACTTTACTATTTTTGTACTGACTTTTAGTACTATTTTTTTTAGTAATAATTTTTGCTATTCTCTTATTACAAATTACGGATTTTTTACTAATTTTCGTTGCTGATTTCAGCAAAATATTTTACAAATTTTTCAAAACCGAATGCTAAACTTAGCAAAAAAATATGCTAATTTAACAACAAATGGACACTTTAAGGAAATTTTATTTACAAGGATTCGTTGATTTTTTAGAATTCTTGTTTAGTTTAAATTGATTATTATTGATATATTCTTAGTTTGAAAATAAAACTCAGACCATTTTATTGTATCTCCAATGCATAAAAAGGTTATAACTGGAGAACCGTTTGCAATTTTTACTCCAAATTTCAAGTTTGTTGAAGTAATTATACATTTTTTACAATTTAAAGAAACAAAAATATTTTTTTTTATTAAGTTAATTTTAATTTTTTTCTTTTTAGATTTTACAGTTTTTTTTATTTTTTAGTACACTCAAAAAAAAAAGTCCGTAAAGTCAGCAAAAAATGTTGCTCTGTCAGCAAATTTTTAGTCAGGAGCGTGCTAGCAAAAAAGTTGGTAATTTCAGCAAAAGTGTTTGCTGAAAATCAGCGAGCTGATTTTTACCAAAAAAATAGTAATCTCGGCAAAAGTTTTACTAACACTTAGTCGATTGGAAATGAAAAAAATCCTTGCTAAAATAACTAAACTTTTTGCTGAATATTAGTAGATTGAAAAACACTCAAAAAATTTGTAGAGAAATTTTACTTCAGTTAATTTATTTGCTGAAAATTTAAATATAGAAATTGTGTAGGGTTGTTTTTTTTTAATTATCATTTACGCTGTCTGTACTACATCCAGACAAGCTGCGACATCTACATCTTGTCTATTGTCGTAGATGCTATAAATGCGGTTATCAGCACAATTTTTGTAGCAAAATATATTAGTAAAACATTAGTTCAAAATTAGTTTAGTGCTAAAAAAATATAACTGAAACTTTTGCTGAAAACGGAACTTCAGCAAAAAAATTGCTGAAAACTAGTACACTTGATATACAAGACGTTTTACTAATTTTTCTACTAACTTATTTTTTTTGAGTGTATACTTTTTTGCTATTTTTTTGCAGTTTACAAAAATTTACTGAAATTTAGTAGCGTCTACTAATTATTTATACTAATTTCATTGTACTCAAATTGCAATTTACAACAATTTTACTAAAATAAAGTAGCTGCCACTAATTTTTTCTACTAGTTTTGTTGTACTACAGATCAGCAGACATGTGTTGCTAAAATTAGCAAAAAAAACCGCTGTAGCCACTACAGACTTTTTTGATTGAGTGTACTCGTGTAATTCATATTCCCGCTACATTACAAAAATATAAGAAATAAGTGGTTACCAAAATAAGTAGTTATTCGTATGCTGATAAGAAGTTAAAATATAAGTGGCTACAGGTTGTACAAATATAGTTATTAGTAGTAGAAAAATAAGTAGTTACCAATATCACATTATTTTTGTAATTATGTAAGTACCCAGCTGCAAAAAATACTAGTTCAGAACCAGTTATGTACTAGTTTATTTAAACCAGGCAACTAGTACGAGTTCTACCGCCTCTCCATACAAACAACTGTAGAATTTAACATAGAGATGTCATAGGGATGGGGGCAATTGTCGCCAAACTCCCACTTTGGTACTAGTTGTATAACTAGTTTGAAAATTACAATTTAAGGACGAAAAATAGGGAGCGAAACTGGTGCTAATGTGACAATCGCGGAACTAGTTCCGAAGTGACTTTTTGGAAATAGTACTGTACCAGTTGGTTGTATCTGAATTATATAGATAAAAAAACAGAGGTTTTTCCTTGGATAAAACGCAGATTAGACCGATAGTTTCCTCTTACTGAGATAATTATATCCATTTACCAAATGAAATTTCAAATATTTTGTGTTTATGATTTCTAATGACAATAAAACATTTTAGTGTTTATTTGCAAACTCAGAATGTATCACGTATTACAAACAAAGGTAGTATTTCAAAACTCGTATTTAAATTCAATCTTTTGAAATCTCTGCACAGTTTCAATGAAACTATTAGGTATACAAATTCTTAAAGATTATTGTTTTTGGAAGAAAAACAAGAAGCTGTACTGGTTCTTATAAGAAATTTACTAAACTAGTTCTGGATTGACTCTTTGGCACCAGTACTGTACCAGTTGATTAACACCTCAATTCAATTCACAATAAAAAAATTTAAGTGTTTATTTACGAACTCTGATTTTTTAATTAAATATAAATGCAAAAAAAATAATTTCAAATCTCATATTTTAATTCAGGTAATTTTTTTAAACAGTCTCTACATAGATCGTATTTAACTAGTACACAACTGGTTCAAAATGATTATTTTGAGAACTAGTTATGTAATTACTAGACAAGAAACTAGTATATTTTAGAACTAGTTCGACCATTTGCTACTGGGTAGTCACGCGTAAGCTAAACTGCTTATTAAATGGACTTCGTCCAACAAAATAACTAGAACTGACGCCGAATTATACGCAGTAAAAAACTTTAGTTATATTATATTACGACTTATTTAGTAATGAAAGATTTTGCTGGATTTAGTGATCAGCCGCGCAAACTTTGGCTTATCAGTTAGGTCATGATTTTTACATTCCGAATTGGTTCAATTCATTCAACAATTTTATACAAAAGAATGAAAAAACCACGAAAAAGCAGTAACACTTTCGTAATTTTTGAAACCTTTTGGCCTTTAAAACTCTGTCGAAAAATAACTGAGAGGTCTCTGGGCCAATTATTATTAATAGGATTATATAGGTCCCATTCAAGAAATTGTTTAAATTGGCTTTGGTTTGATAATATATTGAATATATTGAAGCTCAGATAATATATTGAATGGCTAGTGGTCCAAAAATGGATCGATTTCAACCATTTTTAATACGGTTCGTTGAATTTCCTCCAATTACCTTAAGAATTGCTACCTGTAATTTGATTACAAGGGTCGTTGCCTTTACATGGCAGACGGACTCAGTAAGTGATTCTGAGTCGATCGGTGTCACTCTGCGCACATTACTTTTGATAGTTACAAACATCAGCACAAATGCAATACACCCTGTACCACAGATTATACAGGGTTTATTGGTAATGTAAAACAATTCAAAATATACCAAAAACCAGTACACTCATAGAAATAAATCTATATAAATAGCAGAAAAAGCAACTAAAAATTAGTTAAAAATAATGCTGCAGTAAAAACTGTTAAATTAACAGATTTTATTTTTTGCTAGTAAAATAAGTATAGAAAAAATAAAACTGTGAAATTTACGGAATTTCAGTTATATTTAAGTTTACTTTTAGTTAATTGAAAATTACAAATTGTAGTGTAAAATCTGCAGAAAATTTTGCTAAATATTAGTAGGCTAAAAATACCAAAAACAAACTGTTATATCTACAAAATTTTCGTTATTTTTAAACTGAATTTAGTTGAATCCAAGTAGCAGATGATAGACTGCTATTGCAGTAGTTTTATATATAACAGAAATATTTGCTAAAAAAAGTTGTAAACTGCTGTTTTCAAAAGTCTCGATTTTTATTTGTGTTTAAAAAAAAATAGAAAAAAATCTTAGAAAAATTCAAATTTTTTTTTACAAATTATTCAGCAAAATTTTTTGCTCATTTTAGCAGGTTAAGTTGTTACTTTCATTTAACTAAAATTTAACACAAATATAACTAAAATGTTGTATATTTAACAGTTTTAGTTTTGCTGTTCCTATCTTACTAATATTTAGCTAATTTTAGATTTTTCTGCAAGATCATTAACTAATTTTTAGTAGTTTTAACTAAAAGGTTTAGAGATTAAATAACTAAGTTTTACAATAATTGCTGTAAATATTGGTGTAACATACTACTTCACTAATAGAAAAAAGTCTGTAAAAAATTTAGTTAAGACTACTAAAAATTAGTTAAAAATGATGTTGCAGAAAAAACTACTAAAATTAGCAGATTATATTTGGTATATATTAGTAAGATAGGAACAGCAAAAATGAAACAGATAAATATACAGAATTTTAGTTATAATTGAGTTAAATTTTTGTTAAGAGAAAATATAAAATAAAATCGAGCCTTCTGAAAACAGCAGTTTACAATTTTTTTAGCAAATATGTCTTGATTTTAGCAGGATAGAATACTATTTGCATGCAACTAAATTTCGCTTAAAAATAAAAAAATTTTTGTAGATATAACAGTCTGTTTTTGCTATATTTTTTAGTCTACTAATATTTAGCAAAATTTTTAGAATATTTTACAGTTTAATTTGCCATCTTCAATAAACTAAAAGTTAACTTAAATATAACTAAAATTCTGTAAATTTAACAGTTGCATTTTTGCTGTTCTTATTTTACCAGTATTTAGCAACAAAATCTGCTAATTTCAGCAGTTTTTTCTGCAACATCATTTTTAATTAATTTTTAGTTGCTTTTTCTGCTATGTTTACACATTTATTTCTATGAGTGTTGTAAACAAATTTCATATTTTATTTAATTCATTTTATTTTACTTTATTTATTTTTATTTTACTTTAGTTTTTTATTTCATTTTATTTTATTGTATTTTATTTTATAAACAGCTACAAGTGTTGCCAGATGTCATGCAGGCGATAAAGATTGTTTTGGTAAATCTGCCCAAGCTGTACTTAAAGCTCATTCGAGCGGTTTAAGGGAGTTGAATTTACTACCCTTTGATCCGCTACACATCAATAGTTTGATTTTGGAAAGAAATCCTTCAAGTCCTGTTAATATTGAATTAAAATTTAAAGATCTAGATGTATATGGCTTGAAAAATGCTAAAGTTTTGGGTTTTAAGTAAATAACTACAAAAATATCTTTAAATTTCTTTATAAAAAATATTTTTTTTTTTTTAATTTTCAGAGGTTTAGATTTTAAAAAACGCTCTGTTGTAGATATAATTGTGCCCCAATTGAGTTTAAAAGGAAATTACTTTGCAGATGGCCGTGTTTTGATTTTACCTATTGTGGGAAATGGAAATTCCGAAATTATATGTAGTAAGTTGAATATTTAAAAAAAAAGAAAACTGGTACACTAATAGAAAAAGTCTGCAAAAATTTTAGTTCAAACTTGCAGAAAAAACTGCTGAAATTAGTAGATCATTTTTGCTAAATATTAGTAAGATAGGAACAGCAAAAATAAAACTGTTAAATATACAGAATTTTAGTTATATTTGAGTTAAATTTTAGTTAATAGAAAAAACAATTTAACCTGCTGAAATCAGCGAAAAATATTGGTAAATAATTAGTACACTAAAAAATAATAAAAAAAATTAAAATGTTCAAAGTTTTCTTTACGATTTTTTTTTAATGCAAATAAAAATCTAACCCTCTACAATCAGAAAATATTTCTACTGATTTCAGCAGGATAGACTAAATTTAACTTAAAAACGAGTAAAAAAGTTAGTCGGGCATGCCGACTATACAATACCCTACACCAGTCTGGTTAAAAACCTTAAAATGGGACTTGTGTCAAACTTTTCTATAAAATGATAAAAGAGGAGAAAATCGTAAATATAGCCCATATGGGCGATAGGTCTAAATATGGACCGATCCTATCTAGAATCTATAAGCTTTGTCCTTGAGAACATGTGAGTCAGCGAACCAAATTTCCTTGATATAAATTCGTATTTGCGACCTGCAGCGTGTAAAAAAGACAATTTTGGGAGGGGGACGCTTATATGGGCACTAGGTCTAAACATGGACCGGTTTTAACCAAAATCAATAGGCTTCGTCCTTGGGCTGACATAAGTCGGTGCACCAAATTTCATCAAAAATATCTTAATATTTGCGACCTGCAGCGTGTAACCAAGCCAATTTTGGAGGGGACCCTCATATGGGCACTAGGTCTAAACATGGACCGATTTTACCCAAAATCAATAGGCTTCGTCCTTGGGCCGACATAGGTCGGTGTATCAAATTTCATCAAAATATCTTTTTATTTGCGACCTGCAGCGTGTAACCAAGCCAATTTTGGAGGGGACCCTTATATGGGCACTAGGTCTAAACATGGACCGATTTTAACCAAAATCAATAGGCTTCGTCCTTGGGCCGACATCGGTCATCAAAATATCTTAATATTTGCGACCTGTAGAGTGCGCACAAAGGCATGGACAGACAGACAGACAGACAGACAGACAGACAGACGGACGGACATCGTTAAATCGAAATAAAACGTGATTCTGAGTCGATCGTTATACTATAAGCTGGGTCTAGGTCTAATATTTTTTGGTGTGTTTTTGTAGATATAACAGTTTTTTCTTTAGTCCACTAATATTTAGCAAAATGTTTCTTCATTTTCTATTAACTAAAAGTTAACTCAAATATAACTCAAATTCTTTACGTTTAACAATTTTATTTTTTTATATTCTTATTTTATTAGTATTTGACAAAATAAATCTGCTAATTTCAGCAGTTTTTTTCGGCAAGTTAATTTTTAACTAATCTCTAGTAGCTTTTTCTGTTATTTTTAAAGATTTATTTCAATGAGTGTAGTTTTGGGTTCAGTGGGAATGGGGTATTTTCAATGCATAACAAAGATATTTCATTTTCAGTACAGCAAATATTTAATTATTAACAATAATCTTAAGTTGCATTAAATTATTTATAGCTCCTCTACCTTTATTATTCTATATGTTAATTTTAAAAAAATTTTCCATTACTTTCTATCTTTATAGAAAATCTTAAATTGCGATATTCCTTCGATTTGAAACCAGTTCAGAAAAACGGCCAATTATTCGCCGAATTGGATCATGTTAAATTGGATATTAAACCCGAACATGTTCATTTTCAACTTGATAATCTTTTCAATGGCGACAAGGCGTTGGGTGATAATATGAATACGTTTATAAATGAAAATTGGCGCGACATTTATCAAGAATTGGAGCCAGGTTTTGCTCAAGGCTTAAGTTTGGTGGCGAAACAAATGTTTAATAATGTGTTTGCAAAATATCCACTTGAAGAGTTTTTTGTGTAAAAAAAACAATACCTCTGAGAAGCACGAAAAATTCAATAATTTAAAATAATTTTTTTATTAAATAAAAAAATATCTAAATAAAGCAAGTTTTAAAAATTTCTTATTATTGCGCAAGTAATGTGTTAGTTATTTAATAATTTTAATCCATGATGTGAAAAAGGGAATAATCATACTTTTTTTCATTGCAATAATTCGAAATACAATTACGTGAATAATTTATTTTTCATGATGAATATATTAACAAATAAGAATACTTAATGTATTTTTATCAACGTTGAAACCCCATGTGGTGTTGGTAAAATTTATATTAAAATATTTTATACAAACAAAAATTAAATTTTTTTTATTTAGGACCTGAAAACAGAATAATTACAACAATTTTGAAAATAAAGAAAAATTAATTAAATATACAAATGGAACACAGTACCAATTATTATTGGGTACCTACTAGAGGCCAGTATGAATGTTTTGCAAGTCACAAAACATTTTCTTATACAACACCAAAATATTTTTTTTTGTTTTCTGTTTTATTTATTTTTTTTTTTGTAATGATCTGAATTTTAACATCTTGTAAATAACTACAAATAAGTAAAATGGTAAATTTTTGTTATATTTAGTATTAAAAATCGTCAAATTTCTCATCAGCGCATTCAAGAGAATGTCTTGTAAGACATTCATTCAGCCCTCTAGTACCTACAATGTTTGAAATTTATATTTACTTCTACACAGCATTAAAGTAGTCGAAAAGTGGATTGCCATTTTAAATATTGGAAAAAAAATCATTTATTATGTGTAAATTTGAACTGAAAGGAACAACAATTTCCGGTGGATGCGTCTCTAAAATAGCTTTCATTTGATACCTAATTTGACTATTTTGCTTTAAAATTATACAAACTTAATTGTCGTCCACGCTATAAATGCGGTTATCAGCACAATTTTTGCAGCAAAATGAACATTAGTTCAAAATTAGTTTAGTGCTAAAAAATATAACTAAAACTTTTGCTGAAAACGGAATTTCAGCAAAAAAAAAATTGCTGAAAACTAGTACACTTGATATACAATAAATTTTAATAATTTTTCTACTAACTAATTTTTTTGAGTGCAGGGTATGGCCACAAGCCAATATACTTCATAAGCACATACAAGTATAGTGGCATGTAAGTTAGATAAAAATTTTTTTAAATATTTCATTAAAAATATTTTATTATATAGAAAAGTCTTAATAAAGCATTTAAGACAATGGTGTACCAACTTTTTGTAGCTCCAGCGGCCATAGGCTGAATGTGCCCAGAGCTAACAACTAACATAAAATTATTTTTTTACACTTTTTAAGTATTTATACCCTACACCACTACGTGCAGGTCTCAAATATTAAGATATTTTGATGAAATTTGGTACACCGACCTATATCAGCCCAAGGACGAAGCCTATTGATTTTGGTTAATACAGGTCCATGTTTAGACCTAATGCCCATATAAGGAAAATTGGCTTGGTTACAAACTGCAGGTCGCAAATATTAAGATATTTTAATGAAATTTTGTTCGCTGACTCACATTATAGAAAATTTTGACACAAGTCCCATTTTAACCCATTCGAATTTCAGATCCAAACATTAGTTGGCTTTTAACCAGACTGGTGTAGGGTATTGTATAGTCGGCATGCCCGACTTTAACCTTTTTACTCGTTTTTTAACTAAAATTATTATCATTCGGAAGCTTAGGGTTGTAGTTATAACATAATTAAAAATTATTTTTGTATAGCTCGGTTTGAGGAAATTATTGCAAAATGTAGTTGCTTCCTATTATTGTTTTGCCACCCCAAAAAACAGAAAAACACGTCTTTTTGCGAATACATGTGAGTTAAATTCGTCAAAGTGAGTGTCAATGGAAGGTAAATGAAAAATGGACAAAATATATTTTTTCCAATTCTTTTATCTCCCTTAACATCGAAGAAAAATGTCATTAGTGTATGTGCCCCAATGGCGGAGGATTCCCCCTCAACCCTAATTCTTTTTTAATATAAATATTAATGAGTTATCATAGGAGAGGAGTATTCCCAACATGTATGGCAGTATTGCAACTAGGGTTTGGGGTTCGGGAATTCCCGGGAAATCCCGGGAAAAGTTTGCCGGGAATTCCCGGGAAAATAATATATTTTTCCCGGGAAAACGGGAAATTTTAAAAATATTAAATTTTTTAAATTGTTTTTGTTTGGAATAGGATTTTTTAATTTTAGTCATAAAAAACATTTTAAATACCAAAACAAAAATGTCATTGTTAAAATCTTTTAAAAGGGAATCAATTTATTTGACACACAAAAAAATCTTTGCCAAGTAATTAGGAGCATTTCAACTACTAAAGATTTTTCGCATAACTTATTCAAAATTTAAATACTTAGTAAAACCTAAAAACTTGGTAAAATGTTTAAAAGAATTATGAAAAAAAGTTTTGTTTCTTACAAATAATCGCCTTACTATCTAAATTTTTCAAATGTTTATTTTAGTTAAAGTCGACTTTAGTTAAAATATTGGCTGGCAGTATACCTTGACTTGGTTTATTTTTGGAGCATTCTGGTTGGTTAATTTATTTTCAACCAATCAAAATGTTTGAAAATATAAATATTTTTGTAACAAAATGAACAAAACCGTATGATTAAAAATAAAGTCGACTTTAAATTTAAAATACTATTTTATATTAAGGGCCAATAATTTTATAAGTAACGTGATATTTTCAAGTAATAAAATGTCAGGAGTATGGAAATACTTCACAAAAAAGGACAATGCAGCGCAGTGCAATATTTGCCCTAAAAGACTAATGGTTAACGGAGGTATCTAAATTTAGTTATCCGACATCTAAATTTGGTTTACAAAAAAAAATTGATGGTCATGCAGCTTCTCTTGAAGAAAACAACAACAAGAACAACGTTCCAGCTAAAATTAGCAAAGTACCCGAAGAAAAAAGTATAAGCTGAAAAGGCATTGAACGTTTTATGGTAGGGCAAACATTTCCTGAAATGGTATCCAAATTAGCCGCAGTCGACGGAATGTCAATCCGCACCATAACTAGATCTTCGTTTATTCGAAAAAGTTTTTATAATAAAAACCTGGCATTGCCAAAAAATTTTACAATCATCTAAAAGATATCATGATAAAAGAAATATCGAGCAATATTTCTAACAATAGGAGATTTACTATAATCTTAGATGAATGAACAAGAATACCACAAAAGAGATATTTGAACATATGTATAAACGGAAATAATTCATTTTATAACCTGATATATGTATAAACCAACCGTTTATATATCAGGAAGATGTAATGCTGATGAAATAAGAAGAATTGTAGAAATAAGACTAGAAGAGTTTTATATGTCTTTGGAAAATAACATTGTGGCCACCATATCTAATGGGCCAAATGTGATGAAACGATTTATTTCCGACAGTCCAGTAGTGGGTGCTTTCTGCTGGAATCATGCAATTCATTTGGCAGTGCTTAAAGTTATTTATGTGAAATCAAATGTTCATCATTCTGATATTTTTACTTTGAATTCTCACTACACAGACTGAATTTGTACTGAAATAGTGTTTTTTTAAACAAAAATTACTTATATAGGTGGTTTGCATTAACAATTTTGTTCAAAAATATTTACCGGCATTCCCGGGAATTTCTGGGAATCAAATTTTTTTATTCCCGTTTCCCGGGAAATAAAAAAGTCCGGAAAATCCCAAACCCTAATTGCAACAATATCTTTTCTCTGCCGATAGGCAGGCAACGAAACAAAATTTTGTGGAAGAAATTTAAGCTTATTTTTTGTGACGAACACATTGTATAAATATCCCCAGCAAAAACATGGTAATGACAGGTCATTACCATACGGATTACCAAGTAATGATAGGTCATTACCTTTTACATTACTTTAGAATACAAAATAATGACTTACCGATAATAAGTTATAGAAGTACTTATATATTCGTGCAAAGTAATCACTTACTGGTAATTGATTAAATAAGTACTGATTAAGTCTTTTATATCAACATTTTATTTATAAATTTGTTTTGAACTAAATTTTCCAAAGTAAAAAGTTTTATTTTGCCAGTATGACCAACTATTTTACAATGTAGGGTAACCACTTATTTTCTAACTTCTGAGTAACCACTTATTCTATCTTTGTGAGTAACTACTTATTCTTTCACTATGGGTAACTCGTTATTCCCACTTTTTTTGTAAGCGAGAAGGTAATGACCACCCATGAATTTTTGGACATCGCGAACAAAAGTAATGTTGCGAGTAAATAGCCTGGTAAGTAGTGAAACCCTCTGTGTGCTACTTACTCGCTTAATTACTCGGTAATGTCTGTTTTTGCTGGGTCTTTGCAAAAGCGTCAGAGGGTTAAAAGCAACCCTGTTTTTGAAAATCAAAAGCCTTTTTTATAATTGTTTATAATTTTTTTTTTTGTATTTTTGACTTTTTTGGCAGAACTTTAGAAAGAATTTAGGACAATACTAGAAACAGTTAAACAACAGTATCATGAATAGATGCCATGCTAAATGTTCAATATGAATATAGCTGCAAAAGTTTACAATCTGACTCTCACCGGCGTAGCTAGACCATTTTTCTAGGGGGGGCTATAGCCCCGTCTTATAAAAAATTTGTTTTTATTTTTTGTAATTTATCAAAAAATGTATCTAAAGTTTTATAGGTTTGGTTCCTCTCTTTCGTTTACGATCATCTGTACGATCGCCAAATAGCTATTCGGACAGTTACGCTTTCAGCTTTACTCAATAATCACTACAAAAATTTAAGTGAAATCAAAGTTAAGGCTTACATTTTGTTTGAATTGCACTTTGTTTTATGACTTACACCAGCAATACAAATATACTGATAGAAATAAATCTGTACAACTAGCAGAAAAAGCTTCTAAAAATGGCCCTGCAGAAAAAACTGCCGACTGCAGCAGTATCTGTTAAGTAAATTTTAGTTAGATAAAAACAGAAAAAAGAAAACTTAAATCTAAAAAATTTCAGCTTTATTTGGGTGATATTTTGGTTCGTTTTAAATGACAACTTACCCTTCTCATATCAGCAAAAAATTATCTGAATATTAGTAGAAAAAACATAGAAAGGAACAACTATTACTTCTATAAATTTTTTGTTATATTTAAGTTAAATTTAGTTAAATGCATATAATATTCTATTTTGCTGAAATTAGCGGAAATTTTTGCTGAAAAATTAGGTCCGTTCCTTTACGTTACCGCAGGAACCCGCGGGATCCCAAACTTACCAAAAAAGCATTCCCGTACTCGAAAATTGGTTAATGAGAGCATTCAAGAGAGTGCTTTTGTGTTTCTCTTTTTACCAAAGTTACCCAAACTTTTTCTTCGGGTAACTTTGGTAAATTGTATAACTACCCAGATAGAAAAATACAAACGGCACAATGTTGGCCCGGTACTGGAGGCGGTAGTACATGTACTGGCAATGCGTCGGATTTTTAACGTTCACTGTACTGGCATGTTGTCGAAATGATAACACCAATAAACGCTTGGCCGTAGTAATTTCCCAACGTTGGCGCAGGCTTGGGATTTTATTTTTTTGGTATTATCCCAGCACATTTAATAACAAATTTAGTAGTTTGCTAGAACTTTACTGTCCTCTTAGTGTACATCACAGATTTTTAATGTATTCTTTCGAAACTTCACAAGAAAAGAATGGCGATGTCTCTCTTACATAAATAATTGTGTAATAGATGTAAAAATACGTAAGATTTATAAAATTGTTAATTTTAATAAATTAAAAAAAGCTCGTTAATTTTCAGAAAACAGTACTGGCAAAGCACGTTTTAAGTAGTACCGGCATTTCGTAAAAAACAGTGCTCTCCCAGTACAACTTTTGTTGTAACGTCGGCAATTTCTACCTGGGTAACCAAAAACAACAATTGTAAAAATAAATTGAAAAATTAAATTAAACAAACCAATACGCAAAAAAATGTGTCATTTATAATAATTAATTGAACAAAATCAATAAGAACTTTTAAATGCAAATAAATATGTGTGTTTATTCAAATTTTCAAACTAAAATTATACGCATTTTTACATTTTTCTTTGAAATGCATTTTTGGGCTCGAAAAGTGGTTTTGTGCGTTCCTATACTTTTGGGTAATTTTGTCATTTTGTGAGAGGATTTTTTGTTTACTCTCATTTTACCGAACTTTACCCAAAAAGTAAAGGAACGCATTTATTGTTGAATATTAATTTCAGATTGGGAGATTTTCAATTTATTTTACAAAATAAAGTATATTAAGGAAAAAATTCTCCAAAAAAATTTTAAAATTAGTTTTTAGTTAAGTTATTATTAGAAAAAGGGACTTTATGCAAATACATATTTGCAATAAAATGGCATCGAATTGGTAATATGTATTTAGCTAGAAGTGCATATTTTTGCATATTTTGCTATAAGTGCATATTTTAATATATATTGTAGCTTATCATGTTTTATTGCATATTATGCTAATAAATGCATATTTTTGCATATTTTGCTAAAAATAGATTTTACAAATCGTACTTTTGATTCTATCAAAATCTTAATTTTTTTTTGGAAAATTTACCTTTAAAATAATTTTTTCCCTTAAATTTATAAACATTTTTGGGATCTTTTAGTTCACGGAGATGAAAGTGTTCGATAAATATATTAACTATATATAAGCTGTATTTTGTCTCATGCCTATCAACGTTAAGTAATTAAAGCAAATCTACGTTAAACCGATTGTAGTATAAAAAACTTTTAAACAGGTTATGTTTATGATTGTTCCGTTATAGTCGAACATACGTTAGCAAGACTTTTTAGGTGGTAACGCGAAGAAGTTACGCTAGGTGTGAAAATGTATAAACGTTGAGTTTTCAACGTTGATAATTATCCACGTTGTAAGTTAACGTGCATAAGAAAAGTAATATGTTAGTTTTCGTCTAAAAAACGTTTTTATGCACTTTGTTTTTTTAAAAGTTAACGGATATAGTTAAGTCGAAAACACGGCTATAGTTACCAACTTTTTGACGATGATATTTAAACTACTTTTAAGATAATAATACAATAGCCTACTTAACAAAAATAATATTGAAAACGCTGAAATAAATAATAAATTCATGTTTAAAAACTTTGTAATAAAAACTTTCCGATTTTTAATATTTTATGTATATAAAACACGATATTTACAACATTTCTTGCCTTGGTCATTACTGACGATCTATTTTCATAAGAAAGTTGAGTCAGAAATGGATAAGAATTTTTATTTCAAGTAAAAATGAATTTCCAGCTAAAAATCGACATAAATGAATACATACAGGTTAAATGTATGTTCATGCATGCTCAATACCATGCATTCATGTCCATACATGGATACATAAATCTCCATACATGTATCATATATATCCACACATGTGCATTATAGAAATTTGAGGTAATAGCTACATGCATGATCATGCATGTTCATGCGTGTTCATATGTGTTCATACATGTACACACATGTAGATGTTACCTCAAATTTCGTTAATGCACATGTGTGGATATATATGATACATGTATGGAGATTTATGTATCCATGTATGGACATGAATGCATGTTTATGAGCATGCATGAACATACATTTAATCTGTATATATTCATATATGTCGATTTTTAGCTGGGTTGTTAAAAAAAAATCTGGCGGGTGGGGCTAAACTATTTCTGGGGGGTGCTTAGCCCCCCCCCCCCCAGACCGGCCTATCTACGCCTATGCTGACTCTAGCTAGAAATTGTAAAAAATATTAGTGATTAGCACAAAATCAATTTTCATATTGCAAAAATCAAAGAAACTGAGCATAAAACGCAAAAACGGATTAAAAATCAAACTTACCCGGTAAAAACATGGTAATGACAGGTCATTACCCTACGGATTACCAAGTAATGATAGGTCATTACATTTTGCATTACTTTAAAGAACAAAATAATGACTTACCCATAATAAGTTATAGAAGTATTTATATATTCGTGCAAAATAATCACTTACTGGTAACTGATTAAATAAATACTGATTAAGTCTTTTATATTAACATTTTATTTATAAATTTGTTTTAAACTAAATTTTCCAAGGTAAAAGGTTTTATTTTGCCAATATGACCAACTATTTTACAATGTAGGGTAACCACTTATTTCCTTCTGAGTAACCACTTATTCTACCTTTGTGAGTAACTACTTATTCTTTCACTATGGGTAACTCGTTATTCGCACTTTTTTTGTAAGCGAGAGGGTAATGACCACCCATGAATTTTTGGACATCGCGAACAAAAGTAATGTTGCGAGTAAATAGGCTGGTAAGTTGTTTGCTACTTACTCGCTTAATTACTCTGTAATGTCTGTTTTTGCTGGGTAAATTTCAATATTTTGTCAACAATTCAAAAATGACTCAAAAAAGATTAATTTTTTAGCCCAAGGAATTTTTTAAAATATTTCTTTGAGCCATTTTTGAATCAAAAAGAAAGCTCACTTTAATACAAGTGAAAGTTTAATAATATATTTTGAGCACTTTTCTGATTCATTTTTGGGCTCGTTTGTTGGCTGAGAGCTCTAGAAAAAATTAATTATAAAAACTTTATTCAAAAGTTTAATATCATATTAAAAAATTGGGGTAAGGCGGAATTGTTTGCTTTAAAAGCGAGATAGAAATTCGATTATACCGCTTTAAAAAGCGGTATAATCCCGTCAAAAGCGGAGTGGTTGTTCAGGTTAAGTACACTAATAGAAAAAAGCCTGTAAAAAGTTTTTCTAAAGCTGCTAAAAATTAGTTAAAAATTTCCTTGAATAGAAAACTGCTAAAATAAGCAGATTTTCTTTGCTAAGATAAGAATAGCAAAAATAAAGCTGTTAAATATATGGAATTTTAGTTTTATTTGAGCTAAATGTTAGTTAATTGAAATAAAAATCTTACTAACATTTAGCAAAAACCTGCAAAAATTTTGCTGCAAAGTTACTTTTAAATAATAAACCTGTAAAAATAGCAGAAAAAGCTACTAATTGTTTTGATATTTTCCCAGGTTTATTTCCGTTAGTGTATAATAAAAATTTTATTGTGTCTAAAGGTTAAATTAGACGTGCCATAACGCCATAGCCGTAACCATAACGCCATAGCAGACAACCAAAATTCAATTGGTTTCTATGGTTACGGTTATGGCGTTTTGGCATGTCACCAATAATCGTATACATTGTAGCCCATAAGATTGGTTTGAACAGCTGTTTTATATGGTTATGGTTATGGCACGTCTAATTGAGCCTTAAGTGTTTTACCAAATTTAAGTGCTTGAAGGATAATTCTCACAAGTAGATTTTAGAGATCCTTATGAGGCCTGTAGAACAGCCTTAAACATTTCCTTAAATGAAAGGTAATTTTTTTGAATTCAAACTCATAAAAAATTAGAGAGTATTTCTACGTCATATTGAGCCATAAAGTATTTTCCCAGGCTTAAGGTTTAAATAAAGAAGAAGGAATTTTCCACTTAATATTCGTATATTGGAGGCGAAAATACTTTAAAAAGTTTTATAGGACGTCTGTGCAAAAAAGTCGATATTTGTTGATTTAAATTCTAATTTTATTTTTTTTTTAATTAATATTTTTTTTAATTAAAAAAAATTTTTTTTTATTGTTTTAAAATTAATGAAGGGCCCCATGCGGCCCGTGGGGCCGCATTTGCCCATGTATGCTATATACCTTTAATTAAAGGTAGTTTAATCCTCTATCGGTACCCCGAACAAAAAAAAAATTTTTTTATGTATTTGTATCTCCTATGATCGATCAATTTAATTTTCAAAATTTGACATTTTAATTTCCTTTTATCATCTATATTTTGTAATATATTTCACTCGATCTGTTTTTATATGACAACTACTACTTCCTTATTAAACATTATATTATTAAATATTTTATATGGGCACTAAGAAATATGGGTGAGTTCCTAAACGTCAAAACACATTGCAGTGTTTGCGTTTTACTACAGTTTCGATACAAAGCAAACAAGTGTGTTGCTTACTTTGTACTAAAAACATGTCAACAAAGCATCAACAACATTTGTGATGCACAGTTTGCTTTTTATATGCGCATCAATTGCGTTTACGAATGCATGACTTTGTTCAGTTGCATTGCAAATGACGTTTTGGAACTCACCCATAGTTATGGAAAAGTTACCGCATTTAAAGAGCCTTTAATTGGAATCTATTTTATTTTAGCAGCTTGTTGGAATAGAGTTTATTCATAACGATTTCTTAGCATACCGATTAAGATCAATCCTGTGTTTGAAAATCAAAAGCTATTTTATTAAAGATTTTTTTTTATTTTTTGCCATTTAATGACAGAATTTAAGAAAGAATTTAAATAAATTTAACAAACAGTTTTATAAATAAAACGCATGTTAATGTTACATATCAATAAAACAAACAAGCCGTTAGTTCAATAAAAAAATATTTATTATATTTGTATTTCTACAAACAGAAAAAAAAATTAAATAATTATTCAAGCAATACAAATTCTTTAACAAATCGTAAAAATAACAATGTACAAAAGAACTAAACATAAAATAATAATTATTGTTTGTATATCAATTAAGACAATGTTTAAAAATATATATATATATATTTTAATGATGATTTAAGAATACAATTTCAATTTAATATTAAAATTACTACAATTTAAAATCTTAAAATATTTACAATTATAATTAAAATTATATATTTATTACAGCACGCGACAGTCATAAACATATTAAAAAAATAAATAAAAAATGAAAGCAAGCAAAAATACTTAAAATCTTATGCAATTGTATTAATTTAAATGAAGTAATTCAGCTAGAAATTCAATTAATGTCACTTTAGGAATTAATTTTTAAATGGTTTTTTTTTTTTATTAGCTGACTACAAACCTGTCTAATGCAAAAAATATTTTTGTCATATACAGATTTAGGTAAATTAAAAGCGTAAAATAAAATTTAAATAAATTTCTTTAATTATAAAGTTTCTAGTTATCCCGTTTAAGTGTGTTTTTATAAAGTTTAAGGGTCATATGCATAAGCGCTATTAAAATTTATAAGTGACTTATAGAACAAAATTTTAATACAAAATTCATTTTATAAATATTATATAAGGTTTTAAAATTATTATGCATATGCACTTAAGAATTCATTTGATTTTTTAATTTATCATACATTAATAACAACAAATTGCGCATTTTATTTCACTACTTTTTTGGCCTGCGTGTATTTATATATATTGAGTTAGCAACATATATCACTCAAGGGATATAATCTTAGAAAGATCCAAATAAGCAACAGCCAAAAATGGTAGAAATAGAAATCCATAGAAATATTTCGAAATTACAGCTAACTATCGGACATGTTCTATATTTCACTTTTACGCATATGTGAAAATTTTCTAATTTTTTTTTTTCAATTTCATTTTTTCTTATTCAAATTTATTTGGCCACTTAGAGGGAGAAAAAGTTGAAATCGAATCAAATTAAATTTTAATTATATTTAAATTTCCATTCCTTTGCGATTTTAAATCACTTCGAAATGCAGAACATGAATGGGTTTTTATTTGGCCAGAATTTTGAAATCTATCCATAGATTTTTTTGAAATATGTCCCGATTTATTTGAAAAGCTATGCCAGAAAAATAATACGAAACCGATTATGTAAATAGTACAGTCTGGCTATAAATAAACAAAAATTTGAAAAAAGTAATACTTAAAAAATGTAAGTCATAAAAAATTAGCTTAAATCGAGTTTCGAAATTAGTAAGCCAAGGTACATAGAAAAGAAAGTTATACTCACAAGGAAACTACTTTAGGGCGAACTCTCAGATTTTGATGTAATTTGGATGGAGGCACGGTTCTAGGGGTAGGCAAATTGAGGCATTTGTTCCCCCAAGATAACATTTTTCAAAACAAAAATATAAAAGAAAATTGAAAAGTTAATAAAAATACTGTAGCTTCCCTACGAAAATCCTTTCCTGAGACCAAAACTAATAAAAAAATATAAAATTAAAAAGCGAATTTAAGGGAAAGGACCCTTTATACCTTTCGTATATAAAAGTAATATGCCAGCAAAAAATAAGACACGATTTTACAAGCATTGCAAACCAAGAAGCGCATTTTTAGCACTACTCTCTTCTCAAAGGTGTTAATGTTGTCGTATTTTTGTTATTTTTTATTGCTTCCAAGTGTGAAATCTTGAGCATGTAATTTACCCGCAATAAACGAAGTGCTACTTTTGACTGCATTTTTCGAAGCAGCTTCGATTATTACAAGTATATGACACGATTTTTGTCCTACTTAAAAGCAATAAATTACAGCCAAAATACAAATAAGAGGTAAAGGAGAGTGCACTTGTTGAAAAGTCTGTAGAAAGATTTGCTAACGCTACTAAAAATTTGTTTAAAAGGGCTCTAAGGTAAAAACTACTAAAATCTGCAGAATCCGGTTGCTAAGCATTATTCGGAGTTTTAACTGTAATTTTTACGGAAATTTTAGATTGTTGGATTCCATAATTTCCGATTTGACTAAATTTTTTTTTTATTTGTTACACATATTATTAAATTTTCTGAAACATAAATATTTAAAAAGTTTTATGACGTCATTGTATTGCAATTTTCGTTAATTTTTATAAAGGCTGAGTTACCCAACCGTAAACGTATCTGTAACGAATCAGCTGTTTCGAAACCACAAGAAGAAATGTATACGAATGGTTACTAACATGTAAACGTACTTGCCGGATCATTCTGTTGAAATCAGAATTTTCTATCCGGCATCGAAACAGCTGAATGATTTTAGTCGGAAAAAATATGAAATGAATAAAGAAAATTAATTTAAACATCAAATAAGGAATAAAAATTAACAAATAAATGGAAAAATTTAGAATAAAATATAAAACCACATGAAATGGATGCTAAATAGTAATGTCGTTTACGGTAATCTATAAGTGTACTTTTTAGCTACGGCACGGTACAGTTACATCACATTTACGTTTACGGTCCCATAATCCGCCCTTAAACCTGTTTACAGAATCCAATCCGTTTCCAATTCAATACCGATACGGATTTCATAAAGAACACGATTTATAGATTATATCTAGCCAGAACCGCAAAAAAGTTTAAGTGACAAAAATAAAATTTTACAGGAGAAACAGTTTTATATTTTTTTTTTTAGTCTGACAGAAGATCGATATTGATGAAATTTAGCTATGTTATAAAGGATAAAAAAAAATAAGAAATAGTTTTTACTTTTTAGCTGCCCAATCTCACTTTTGGGGGTTAAAGAGGTGGATCAAAAATTATTCCTTTGTAATTTACTTGTAAAAATGGTAACATCAAAGAGATATTAATATATATGATCTAAAATATAAAATCAAAGAGATATTCAGTCTATTTAGGAGCTTTTGAACCGTGTACAAAGGAGGGCGTCGGCGCTCATTAATGACAGTAGGGTATCCAGCTCTATTGACTCGTTGGAGCATCGTCGGAATGTGGGTTGTGTAACACTGTTCTATTGTTACTACCATGGGAAGTGTTCTGCTGAGATAAGTGCACTTATCCAGAGGCCTTGTGTTTTTGTCCGTAACACGAGCTTGTATAGTAGATCTCATCCGTTTGTGGTCGATTGTCCAGTTAGTCGCACAACGCATTGTAGAGAGAATTCGTTCATTAGTCGAACCGCCCGTATGTGGAATAAACTCCCCGCAGATGTCTTTCCTGATACTTACAATTTACAGAATTTCAAAGCAAACGTTCACAGCAAACGTTCCATAACCTATTTTCCTGATATCAACACAATGCATTGCATTAGTAGGGAGCATCCCCTGAGTGTTGGTCTATAGTAAAAAAGATATATAAATATGTAGAGATTTTGTTAATGATAATTAAAATTTTCTGTTTTTTTAAAGTTTTTTAACTTTTAAAAGGGTTTTTTCGAATCTTCTTTTAAGAGAACAATATTCTTAAAGCCAATGTTTTCCTGAGCTTTAAGAAGAATTTTGTTGTCCTAAAACAAAAAAACCCTCGTAGAAGTTGAAAAAATTTAAAAAAACTTTTTTTATTTTTAAAATCGGTTAAAAAATTACTGAGTTAAATGTGCCAGTCACAAAAATACTCTTTTCCCGTTATTTAAAAAATCTAAGGGTATATTTTGCAGCTCTCAAACCGGTTTTGTAATACACCCACCTAGACTTACAACGTACACTAGTTCACTAGAAAAGTGTCTTTAAAAAAATTTTTTTGTATCCCCGTGTTTTTAGTACCTATTTCTGCTATTTGTACAGGTTTATTTATATGAGTGTATCCAAATTTTATAAAAATGCAACAGATGAAAAATCAAGCCATTTTTGATCCCACATTTTTAATTTTAAACTCTTTTAGTACAAAAATGCAAAAGATAGCAAATTAGGGCCATTTTAAACCCACTTTTTTACACTGAGGCCTAGTTTTAAGAATATGGATGATTACCATTAAACTTAGTTTAACTTAATTTGTAACTGGAATATTTCGTTTAAAATCTGGTTTATTTTATATTATTTAAATGAAGAAATAATTTATAAACCAAAAAAAAGGGTTTCCGGTAAATATTTGTTATTTTGTTAACTTGGATATGGCTAACAAAATTCGTTTTCGGTTTAACTAAACCAAGTTTAACTGAGACAAACTAGGCCTTATAGCTCGTTTAGACAGCGAAATTTATTTACTTGATTAAAGTTAATCCAACTTTTTAATCTTCATCGTTTACACAGGTACACAGGTTTGATAGTTAAAAGATTAAATTGACATTTAAAAGATTAACTTGACAGTTAAAGGATTAACTTCACAGAAGTTTAACTTCTTCAGTTTAAAAGACCAAGATAGCGATCCAGAATGATGAACAGCGTCAAAATATTTTTGCGGCAGCGTCTTAACGTTCATTTTTATCTTACTTTGTGTGTGTTTGTTTTTTAGTGTTGCCAAAGCTTTGAAGAATTAATTCTTTTTTAAATGAATTTACTATCAATCGAATTCAATTTTCTTTAGCACTGAATAAATTCCTTTTCTTAAGTAATTCTTTGAATTCGTTCAACTGAACGCGTTCAAAGAATTCCTTCAATTGCTATAGTTCGTTTTATTAAATCAAATTAAATAATTCCTTACTGAATTAATTCACCACTGAATTCGTTCAATTAAATTTTCGTTCAGTAAACTAAAAAAAAAAAAAATTACGTTCAGTAAAATTGAAAAAAAAAATAAAAATTACGTTCATTGAATTAAAAAATAAAAAATTACATTCACTGAATTGAAAAACAAAAAATTACGTTCACTGATTTGAGAAACGAAAAAATACGTTCACTGAATTCAAAAGCGGTTTTCTGCCGTTCAGTACACAGTGAAGTGTTTTCAAAACAGTTTGGAAATAATTCAGACATTTCTTATTGGTTACTATGATTTATATCGAAATAGAAAAAAAAACTGAAAAAACTTAAAAATATTCCTCTTTTTAAAATTGGTTCATAAATCGAAAAATTGCAAATTTTCATTCACATGCTCGAGCTGCACTACTTTTGAGTACAGTGGCGCAGTTTCCGGTGGGTCTGTGGGATCGGCCGTGAAGTTTCCTCTCAATCCGACAAACCAATAAGAAATGACTGAATTATTTCCAAAATATTTTAAAAACACTCCAATGTGTACTGAACAGCAGAAAACTGATTTTTCAATTCAGTCAACGTAATTTTTTGTTTTTCAATTCCGTGAAAGTATTTTTTTTTTTATTTCACTGAACGCAATTTTTTTTTTTCTACTGAATGAAAATTAAATTGAACGAATTCAGTGGTGAATTAATTCAGTAAAGAATTAATTCACTTTTTAACGATTCGATTTATAAAATTGAACGCGTTTACCAGTGAATTAATTTATTTTATAAAAAGAACTATAAAATATTCTTTGAAATAAATAAATAAAAAGAACTATGGCAAAAAAATATGAATTAGTCCATTCAATATATAATCTTTTGTGAATTAATTCATTGAATTTATAATTCAGAACTCAAAAGTTTAATTAAAGAATTAATTCTTCAAAGCCTTGAGTGTTGCCAGCCGTCTTTATAACAAAAAAAAAACCATGCAGATCTGCATACAATTAGTAGTATGAGTACAGAGTCGATTGGAAATAGTAACTAAATTAAAAGTTTGATTAACTGTTAATCAAAAAGGTTAAAATATGGTTTAATCGACTTAGTGGTTGATTAAGCTATTTATCCGACTTTTATGAGATTAACTTTTCTGTCTAAATGGGGTATTAATGTGAGATTGGCCCGCTTAAAAGATTCGAATGTTTATTAACTTTGTTTCCTCTATCGCATACTCAAATTTAATTTAAATCTGAAATTTCGCCCTAAAGTAGTTCCCATAATAATGTGCAGAAAAATTGTATTACTTCTAAACTAGATTAATTTTTTTTTAATGCATTGACATTTTTTATATATATATATATTTTAGATCTGCTTATTTACATTTCTAGTAAAAAAAATAGTAAACGTAGAAAGTGCGGTAGAATTACCAAAACTGTTTTTTTTTTTCAAGTGAAATAAAAGAAAATGGTACCAAAAGTACTAAATAGAAACCAGTGAATTAAGTTAGCAAATTTCACCCCAAAAACGAATTTAATAGAAAAAAAAACTAGTAAATATAGTAAAAAGTAGACATTTTATTTTAAATTCTAAAGTTATTTTTAACAGCCTTTGTTTTAATAACTACTTTTTTGTAAGCTATAAAAGAAGGCATTTTAAAAAAATTTCAGAATTATTTTTTAAAGTTTTAAATAAGGAAGTATTTTAAAAAGTTCTTTTAATTATACAATTGAATGTTTTCTATATTCTATTCTATAGTAAAAGTTGATTTTGCAAGTTATTTAGGGTGCCAAATCCAATTATTGCATATACCAATAAGAATTATACCAATTGTGAAACACATTTTATAAGACAAAACGTTTAAAAATATTGTATGGAAAAAATTCAAAACTCCCAGTACCTACGGTTCATACAAATTTTATTAAACGTTTACTCGTTCCGTTTTAGAAAATGTCTGTATAATTAAGTTTTAAATTAATATTTTTGCTTTACAAAAAATATTGTAAAAACTTTTAACGATTTAATATTTTTATTCAAAAACAAAAAAAAAATAAAGAAGTAGGAAAATTTAAGTTTTGTTGATTTACAAAACACTTTTAAAAATTCAAAGAATTAAAAAAAAAAATATATCGAACAAAAAATAAAAAAAGGAAAAAAAATCTTTAATTTAATTCAAACATTAATTATATTTAATCCAAGCTTTTTTGGTCCAATTCAAAAGCGTAAATGGATGTTTATGAATTGAGTTTAATATCAATTTTGAATATAAAAATATTTCAAATTTCAGAGTATTAGCTTGAAATATATATTTTACTTGCTTTGTCTATATATTTTTTAGGCTTTCTAAAAAAACTTAAGGATGGTACCCAAATACGCTTGTGTCTTGAAGTCCAGTTACCACTACAATCCAAAAACAGTAGTTTTTAAAAACTTCTTGTATTTACTTGTAAAATTAAATACAAATTTTGAATCATAAATTACACCTTTTGCAACTGTAATTTTAAATTTAGAAAATATCACTTGAAATTCAGAAAATATCATTTGAAATTCAGAAAACATCAATTGCAGTTCAGAAGACATTAATTAATATTCAGGAAATCATCAATTGAAATTCAGAAAATATCAATTAAAATTCAGACCTCCTCAAGTGAAATTCAGAAATCGTCAATTGAAATTCAAAAATTATCCATTGAAATTCAGAAAAAATAACATGGATTTTTAATTCATAATTTCTGAATTTCATTTGATATTTTTCTGAATTTCATTTGATATTTTTCTGAATATCAA
Source organism: Leucophora obtusa (assembly GCA_949987735.1). Classification (NCBI taxonomy): domain Eukaryota; kingdom Metazoa; phylum Arthropoda; class Insecta; order Diptera; family Anthomyiidae; genus Leucophora; species Leucophora obtusa. The sequence continues at coordinate 330,842,987 of OX465295.1, read as the reverse complement.
TTAATATTTGCCGAATTACAATTGAGTTTTTCTGAATTTCAAATGGAAATTCTGATTTTCTGTTGATGTTTTCTGAATTTCAAATAAAGGGTTTTTCAACAGGGACGCTACAAAAGTAGAAAGACAGGGACAGCAAACGATGCCATATTTCTTTCCGCTCTTTTGACATTTTTCTTCAGTAAGGTTTGCCATTTCATGATGGAAAGATATACGAGTCAACACCGAGTCGAAATTATTAAAATTTACTACCGAAATTCGGAGTCAGTGGCCTCAACGTTAAGAGCGCTACGTCCAATTTATGGTCGTCATAATCATCCTAGCAGATCAACAATTGAGTGTCTAGTGGAAAAATTTGAATCCACAGGCACAGTACAAAATGTTCCCGTGCCAGTGAGATAAAGAAGTGCCCGTAGTGTCGAGAATATTGTTGCCGCTGAGGCTTCAGTTGAAGAAAGCCCAAATGTGTCTCTCACACGTCGTTCTCAAGCGTTGGGCATCTCTGTGACGTCGTTGTGGCGAATTTTGCGAAAAGATCTTGGCCTACATCCTTACAAGATCAAATTGACGCAAGAACTGAAGCCGCTTGACCACCAGAAGCGTCGTATGTTCGTGAATTGGGCTGAGCAACAACTTGAAAATGATTCGGATTTTCATCGAAAAATCATCTTCAGCGATGAGGCTCATTTCTGGCTGAATGGCTTCGTCAATAAACAAAATATGCGTTATTGGTCAGACAGCAATCCACACGTACTCCATGAGTCATCATTGCATCCCGAAAAAATTACGGTTTGGTGCGGTTTATGGGCCGGCGGCGTCATTGGTTGATAAAAGAGATCGATTTCCATACATAATGGCATCGAACGTACTTTCACAGGAATAAAGAATTTCATTGATATCCAAAACCGTTTTTGTTTTATTTAAAAAAAACTTTTATAGCGCTCTTATTGAAAAACCCTATAGAAATTCTAAATTTTCAATTAATATATTCTGAATTTCAATTGATATTTTCTGAATTACAATTGCAAAAAGTGAAGCAATTTTTAAAAAATATTATTTTTGGTTGTAGGTAATGTAAATTGTGTTTAGGCATTGAACCTAAAAGAGCCTTTGTTTTATATATGTTTGATTAGTTTAAGGCATAGTCCCATAACTAGACCGAATTTGGGTATAGACCTTAAAAACATGAATCTGCAAACTTTTAATCTAGTTAACAAATCGAAATCCAAAAAAATATTAGGTTCCAAACTACCTAAAAAAATATTTATATCGATACGAAATAGAAAGAAACTTAAACTTTTCCATAAAACTTAAAACTTTCAGGGGTCAAGTCGAAATTTTCCCCATCGAAAATTTTAAAGCGTATATTTGACCCCAGATAAAAACAAAAAGTGTTAAAAATAACTTATTAAAAATAAAAACAATTAACAAAGTACGTGTATAAAAAATTTATAAGAAATAATGCTAGTGAATTAAAAAAATTATAACTAAAATTACTTTTAAAAATAAAACAAGTTTTTTAATGAAAATTAATTAAGATCTAAAATAAAAAAATATGTTGGTCAGCATGGAGTAATGTGGGAATCAAGTTACTTCAAAAAATTACCCAAAAAGTAAAATAAAATGTATTCTATGCTACTCACTACTTATTTAAAGATATTCTTCAAAAGAGACTTAGCAAATATGCTGGATAAATTTTTGTAGCCCAGATTAATTTCCCACTTTATCCCACATTACCCTATTATATAAATTAAAGATTATTAACATCAGAATTGCAAATTGGAAAATTGAATACCACAAACTAATTGATAAAAACAACCCAAATTACGGTTGTCGAATTTGTAATCGAAATTTTGGGGTCAAAATTTTGTAGTCGAAATTTTGTAGTGTAATTTTTTTTTTTTTAATTGTAAATTATAGAGAATTAAACTCTTTAATCATATAATTTTTCGATCTCAATTCAAAAATTCAGTGGTAAAAATTGTTTAATGTTACGTTTTTGATGAATTCGATAACGGCAATGCTAACAGGGCCGCATATGTTTTTTCAAAACTAATTTTCTGACGTAACTATTTCCCAATAGGAGGAATAAATATATACAATCTAAAAGACAATAAATTCCAAAAAAAAAAATTTTTTTAACTAACTTAAAGCTAAATAAATAAAGTAAATAAAAATAAACAAATATGCAAAGAATAAGTTGAAATCTAAAAAAATTAATGTAAAATTAGAAATGAAAAATTAATTTATATTTTAAAATAATTTAAAAACAGGACCTATTTTTTAAAATTTTTGTGTTAATTAAAACAACCGAAAATTTTAATAATTTGGCCCCTTATGACTAAAAATAAAATCTTAAAAATAAAAATTTTTAAAATAATTTTGAAAAAATTATGTAAAATATGCAAATAAATTTAAAAATTTTTTTTTATAAAATTGAAACAAATTTTAAAAAATTAAACAAAGTGTGCAAATAAAAGGAGAACTAAAATCTAAAGGCCCTTTTTTAAATAAAAATTTTTAAAAATGTTGTGTCTAGTTTATTAAATAAATTTTCACACAAAATTTATTTAATAAACCTTGTGTAAGTTTTGAAAAATCTAATGAATTAATTGTTCAAATTATAAAAATCTAGTATTATTAAAAAAAATATTAAAAAAAGTATAATATGCAAATGATTAAACATTTTGTTGATTATAAAACAGTCTTCTTAAACAAATTAATATGGAAAAGAAGAAGAAATTTGATTTATAAGACTATTATTAAAACCATTAATATGATTACAGATTTGACCATAAGAATTTGTTTGTGTATAATTTGCAAAATATAATTAAATATTAAAATAATTAATAGAAGGAAAATATATACAATTTAAATAAAATTAAAAAAAAATAATTTAAAAACTAACTTAAAGCTAAATAAATAAACTAATTTATTATAAAAAAATAAAAAAACAAATAGCAAAACAAATTAATTATAATTTAAGCAATTAAAAAGAATAAATACAGGCAACAGTTAAATCTATAAAAAAATAATATATATCACGAGTTTAACCAATGTAAAAGACAGGATGACGTGTATTCAAATTAACTGCTGAAGTTGTTTGTAAGCAAGTAGATGTGGTCGTTGCGGCCTTTAAGCCAGTAGATGACAACACCTTTAAATTGCTATCAATTTTATTAATTTGTGGTTTCACATCCAACACCAATTCTTCATTATTTTTTATATCTGTTGCGGTAGTAGTATTTGTTGCTATTTCAGCTGTTGTCGTATTGGTAGCAGGTATTGTTGTATTTGTAGTATTGCACAATTGTAGTATTTCATTAATTACACCTATTTTTGATTTTTTAACTGATTGTCGATCTATTGTTATTGGATCTGTGGTCTTACGTACTTGACCACGATGTTGTATACCAATAAACCAATCAAGGGAAGTCATACGTATATGTACTTCTCGAATTTGCCGATTAATATTTTCTAACAAAAGTTCTAAACGTTCTGCATGTACTAAAAATTTTATATGACAAAAAATTATATGATTATGGTAGGAGCTGAAATATTCATACACATATCTAACACTAACAATGAAGTACTATTGATGGGTTTCCTCGGATTGCGAAGGAAATTTAAATATGTGATAGAGGAAAGGAAAATAAGAGACACGTATATGGGTGAAATCAAAAATTGTGATAAGTTTTTGGATCAAATTTGTGAGAAGCAAAGTGTTAATATTTCGGTTTTTTCTTAATGGAATCAGTAAGTTTAGTCATTATAAACCTAATTGCAAAAAATCTCGTCTACAAGTTGTCGCAATAACTTTTTTTGCACAATTTGAATTTTTTTGTGGTAACGGAGTTTACATTTCCACAAGTAAAAGATATAACAAAAAAAATTGCGTACGAATTTTCTTCAATTTATTAGTTTTTCGTACAATTTGTGTTTATCAAATTGGCGGTTTCACGAATAAAAATACAATTCATTCCGCGAAATTTGTATTTTTAATTTTGTATTTTTGGTCCTTTTAAATGCTTTTCAAAAAGAAAGAAAGAAAAATTAAATCCAATCAGCAGTTGCGAAGTTACAAAATAATATATTAAAAACACAACATTTCGCGATCAAAAAATTCTTAAATTGTGTGAAACAAATTTAATTTGTCAAATTTATGTCAGTAATGGCTCGAAATATCGACTCCAAACCAATGAAATGCAAAATCAATCGTTTTTCGCTCCAGCAGTTTAGGATAAAAAACTGATAATTTTTTTTTTGATTTGACGCCAAATTATTAGTTGAATCATCTTTTGAAGCATAAATATTTGTTGAATCACCTCTGTTTATGGTTATTTTAAAATATTTTAAACATTTACCTACATTTTTTTGAATGCAATCTGATGCAAACAATTTTGGTTACGGAGTTTACAGTAACGGAGTTTACATTTGGTTACTTTTTTCGTTTTCTTTCAGAAACGCTTTGTCAGAATTTTCTTTCTGAAACAAATCGTTGCCTACAAGGTGAATCCAAATATAACATTTTTTTTCTTACTCGTTAAATAGTTTAGTGTAAAAATTAGGAACAGAGTTTACAACATTTTTTCAAATCTTATTTAAGACATCCTTTTTCATCTCGAGAATGTTACATGCTGCAGAAAAACTTCAAGTCTGTTATATTAGAAGATTACTTACAGTCCAACGATCATTTGAGTATAAATAACATTATACTTTTTGCAATATAATTAACAGATAACTCCAAAATTCTGGTGTATGCATTTTTATCAAAAATTATGACGAAAAATCGTTACAGAGTTGAAGTCGTGTTAGCATAGATATACGAAAAAGTTTTAAAATGTATTAATTTTTTATTAAAAACGTTACTTTTCCTATTCATAAAAATTCTTACTGTTAGTGTTTAGCTTCATTGGTTATTAAAATATAAGCTATTAAAGTTAAAAAACCTTATGAGTTACTGGTTACGGAGTTTACATTTGGCCTATAAAATTGGTTAAAAATTTTATGTATTAACCAAAAATTGGTCAGATTGTTATAAATTTTGTAAAACAGGTGACAATGCGATGATATATATCGAAATATATAACTCAAATGTAATCCATGCATTAGAAATTAGCTGCATGGTTTTATCACATTTTTTGATATCACCCATATACAATATTTTTAGCTGCCTAATCTGACGTTTGATGTCAAAAAAACACACTTGTCTCTTATTACAATTTAGAATATACCCAAATTTCATTGCAATCGGGGAAACCCATAAACGATGCTTCCTCAGTTTTTGGGATGTGGTTAATTTAAACGTAATTCAATGTAGTTTTGAACTGAAATGCTGCTTTAAAAATTTCCATTATTTTCTTCAAATTAAAATCAAAATTAAAAACAAAAAAAAAGCTGCCTCATCAAATTTCTGTTAATAATTTGGTAATTACAGATTAAATTTGTTTAACTTAACCAAGTTTAACTCACATCCTAAAAAATTGGTCTACAATATGTTAAAGAAAGTTAAATATAGTTAAGGGTTAAGCAATTAATTACAATATTGAGTGGGCCCAAAAAATAAAATTTGTATGTATTCAGAAAGTAATATTACAACAACTTGTTACAGTAGATTAAAAAAGTTTATACGTTAGGATGTCCCTTAAAATAACGATTTGTTCATTACACCCACCAGTTTTATTCCAAATGGTTCCAAATTATAGAAATCGATTTTTTTTGGAAAACCCGTGCCGAAAGTCGTCCAAAAATGGCCCATTTTGCAAAAAGTATATTATTATTATTAAAAATTTCGAAATTTCGAAAAAATTTATTTTTTGTTTCATTAATTCATTTAATATACTCAAAATTATTAAGATAGGGTATTCTGACTTCATCGGATATCATTAACCCAATTTAGCCTGGAATCCAAAATGATATGATATATAGATATTTTGACGAAATTTGGTACACCGACTTACGTCGGCCCAAAGACGACGCCTATTGGTTGAAATCGGTCCATGTTTATACCTAGTGCCCATATAAGGGTATCCCCCAAAATTTTCTTTTTAAACGCTGCAGGTCGCAAATACAAAGATATTTCAATGAAATTTGGTACACAGACCTATGTCGGTCCAAGGACGAAGCCTATTGCTTTTGGTTAAAATCGGTCCATGTTTAGACCTAGTGCTCATATAAGGGTCCCCCCAAAATTGGCTTGGTTACACGCTGCAGGTCGCAAATACGATGATATTTCAATGAAATTTGGTTCGCTGACTTACTAGATAGGATCGGTATATATTTGGACCTATCGCCCATATGGGCTATATTTTCGATTTTCTCTTCTTTTATGATTTTATAGAAAATTTTGACACAAGTCCGTTTTAACCGATTCAAATTTCGGATCCAAACATTAGTTGGCTTTGTCAGACTAGTGTAGGCTATTATATAGTAGACATGCCTGACTTTAACCTTTTTACTCGTTTAACAATATAATAGTAGTTAATTAAGAAAAAAAAAATTGGAAAATTCTAATTCGAGTTTGTGTATAGAGCGGACTCCTTTCCAGAACATTTTATGAAAAATGCTTATTTTATCAAAAATTTAAAAAAAAAAATTTAATGTTTTCATCAAAGTTTGCATAATTTTCTGAAAAATATCACTTAAATTTTATTAGACTCTAATTACCTTTACTTTTATTTAAAAAATCTTTAACTCTTAGTGGCTTGGGGACTATAAAGAACAATGAAACTTAACATTAATTATGACTACATTATCGTAAAACTTTTAACTCTTTCACTACCCTTGTACACTACAGTGTACACATCTTTAAAAGAATATATAAAATTTAATAGTGCAAAAAAAACTTTATACTTTTTACAAATAAGTTAATTAAGATCTTGCACTTGAAATAAAAATCATTATATGTATAAGCAGTTCAACATGACAATATGGTCGCGATATTTGTTAATGAAGTCTAATTTTTTTAATAAATCATAATCTCTGTGAAAAGGGGGTTTTTGCGTTTCTCCTAAACTAATGAAGATAGATAATTGAAGTTTGGCATACAGCTTCGTTTTATGACGAGAAGAAAACCAACCAAAAGATTTTTGGCTACTCGAATGTTTAAGAGGTAAAACGGGGCTCAGAAGTTTAAAAAAATCGATTTTCGCTGGGTAAGAGGGGGAGGGGGCAAAATATGTTGCGTATTTTTTCTAATTTAAGGACTCTTAACAAGAATCTGAAGTCAAAATAACGATACATCCACAAACAAACAGTCGGTAATGAAAGGGTTAAAGTGATAAAAAAATCTCCACCCTTAAAAATAAGATTGGGACTATAAAGAATTGCGTTGTTCGCTAGTTTTGTACCCTCTATCACAGCGGTTCCCACTAAGTTTCACGGACCCCTTGAGACATTTCTACTAGCTCGCGGACCCCCAAACCAGTGTTGAGCGAGAGGTACTTTATAAATTATGGGGCAAAATTAATAAAAGCACCTGCTTATTTTAAATGATGGCCAATTTTAAGCAGGAATAAGGAAAAAACATTTTTCAAATCAATATTTTGTTAAATAGTTTAAAAATTAAAAAAAAAAATTGTTTTTTTTTAGATAACTTGTTTTATCTTCGCGGACCCCCTGGAATTCTGCTACGGACCCCCATTTGGTAACCGTTGCTCTATCACAGATCCAAATTTAATAAAAATCTGAAAGACGTCATTCTGTAAATTTTCTAGTGGGTGTTTTTGGTGAAAAGTGAAAACATTAACCCTATATGGATCAAGTTACACAAAATATTTTTTTTGTCCATTTAAAGACTCTATAATCTTGTAGTCATAACTAAAATTAAGTTTCATAAGTCTTTCTTGTACCCAGGCCACTGAGGGTTAAAAATTATTTAAATATAAATAAAGATAATTACAATCTAATCATTGGCGGACTTAGGCCGGTCTGGGGTGGGCTAAGCCCACCCTAGACTGATTTTTGCCCACCCCAGAATTTAAAAAAATCTACCTACGAGTACAATTCTTTTATCTATGGCAAAAAGTATCACAATATTACTTTTTTAAATATCAATTAATCCTGTGGTTTTGGTTTGGAAAAATGTCTACTGGTTTCCTAGGCAGATAATTTGTTTAAAATTGACTATAAAGGCACATCTACATGAGAGAGAAAACTACTAGAGATAGAGCAAAAAACACCTCTAAATATTTAGCTTAAATCATTCACAAAAGAGCTAATTAGAGGTGTTTTTTGCTCTATCTCTAGCAGTTTTCTCTCTCGTGTAGATGTGCCTTAAGAGTTTTTCTTTAAGAAAAATTATTAGAATCTCAAAGTTGTTCAATAATAGAAAAATAACGCAGAATCTTTTTTGGTGAGTTAAATAATAGCTGGGAATACATTCCTTGTACTAGGTTTTCTTTAGAAAAATAGATGCACTATTCAGAGTTTTGTATAAAAACATGGCGATTTTGATAGGATAAGCTACCAGGATTATTTAATTTTGAAAATTATTTAATTTTATTAGAAGACAAGGAATCATTTTTAAGTTTTTTTTTTTGTGTAAAAAAATTCTAAGCAAATGCCGAAAGTGTTTTTTAGGATTAAGAGTATGAGAATGGGCAAATAAACAGCAGAAAATTAATGGGTCGCTTGCCCACCCCAGAAAAATGGTCTAGGTACGCCTATGAATCTAATCAAGTTTAAGTGATATTTTTCCGAAAATTATGCAAACTTTGATGAAAACATGAAAAAACAAGCTCGAATTATCATTTTTCCAATTTTTTTAACCCTTTAATGCATGATCTCTTCGATTTTAACCATTTTTTTATATGTGATTTCTAAAGGCAAACCTTAGTGGCTTTGTGGGATTACTAAAATGTACATAATAATGAATATTGAATAAATAATAATAAAATAAAAAATGTACATTTCAAGAAAAATACCAAAAAAATTAGTTTTTAAGAAAAAGGTGATTTTTATTTAAAAATATGATTTTTTTGCCTAATAGCTAAATTGTGATTATTTTAACGTGTATGAAAATAAAAGGAAAAAAAAAATAAAAAAAAATCTATAAACTATAATTTATACATTTATTATCGCCAAAATGAATTTTTTTGCGAGAATACCACTTTAAATATTTAAACAAATATTTTTGAATATTACACTTTTTGTAAAAAAAACGCGTGTTTTAGATTTTCAGAAATATACAGAGCAAAACCAAGATTTTTACTCCAACTGTTTAAAAATTCTACGCTAAACTATAGGAACACTATGTACAGAAGGGGTCCCCTAATGCCCAGAAATCCAGTTTTGTGCATCAAATTGGTTTTTTTATTAAAAAACCGGTATTTGCCAAATGGCTACACCATGCATTTAAGGGTTAAATAACAACTATTATATTATAAAAATAGCAAAAAATAGCATCTGGCGCCTAATTGAGAAATTTTAAAAAATCTTTTTATCAAATTCGTGGCTAATTTTGGATTCCTAAAGTGGGTTAATGACATCCGGTGAAGTCTATAATTTTCGGTATATTAAAGAAATAAATAAAATAAAAAATTAATTTTTTCGAAATTTCGAATTTTGAGAATTTTTAATAAAACACTTTTTTTCAAAAATGGGCCATTTTCGTCCGACTTTCGGCACGGGTTAACGTTTCGTAAAAAAATCGATTTCTTCCGTTTGGAACCATTTGCAATAAAACTAGGGGTGTAATGACAAATCTATTTTTAAAGACAACCCTAATGTACGTATGTATATTAGACCGACCCACCTTATATGGACAGCAAAAAAAGTGCCCCCTCAAAATATACCTTCCCAGCAAAAAAAACCGAATGCATTCTACAAGAGTGCATTTTTCACTGCATATAAAGTAGCTATATATGCTGATTTCTTACTTCCAACAAACGTATTTTAAATGACTTCCAAAATGCCATTAATTAAAAAATTTTTTTACTTCCCAGAAAAAAAATACCTGACCAAGATCCGTAAAACCACCTATAATGTTCGGCACAAATGCGTTCAAATTGAGGTGAAAAACGCATTCTTTTAACATTAGCTTGTCATAGGAGAGAAGGTGTTTATGCTACTTTAAGTCTGCTTTGCACGTCATAAAAATGAGTGCTTGGATGTTGTTTTTTATATAGGAAAGCAATTCATTTTTGTTACTACCTAAGGAGAGATGAAAAGTAACTTCTTGGGAATGCATTCAAATATATATTTAAGAAGTGATATTTATGACTTTTGAATGCATTCCCAAGAAGTTACTTTTCATCTCTACTTAGATAGTAACAAAAATGAATTGCTTTCCTGTATAAAAAAGAACATCCAAGCACTCATTTTTATGACGTGCAAAGCAGACTTAAAGTAGCATAAACACTTCTCTCCTATGACAAGCCAATGTAAAAAAAATGCCTTTTTCACCTCAATTTGAACGCATTCGTGCCGAACAATATAGGTGATTTTACGGATCTTGGTCAGGTATTTTATTGCTGGGTTGATTTGTTTTATGATGATTTCCGTTTTTAAAAAGTTTTTTTAATTTCTGGTAAACCGCGAACTAGTACATTTAAATTACAAACCCCTCCGCAAAAATACCTAAAAATACTTATTTTTTATATAAAATCCCTTAAAATGACAGATGCTATATATATTAATGGACGCGTCTTGAAAAAACCTTTCACATGATACCCGTACTATCTATGTATGTTATCTTTAACTAAAATGCAAAAATCTTCCAAAAACTAGAAAAAAAACTTTTTTAAAAACGATCTGGCTTGTGAGATGCCATTGCTAGAACCGAAATATTTCGGGAATCATCATAAAACAAACCAAGGTATATTTTGAGTGGGTCTGTCTAATGTATTTTTGCCTAGTAGTCATATACATAAATAAAATTAAACATGTATAAAAGTTTCCAACGTTAAAAACTAACTTTTAAATAAATTATTTTTTTTTGTTAAATTAGCCAATTATTAGTATAACACTATTCTACTATATCACTACACTCAGGGAACTTCTGCAGTCAGAATTTGTTAGTTGTTTAAGCAGTATTTCAGTTTTGTTATTTTAAGTGAAAATAACATTTATTTGTAGAAGAAATGTTAATTTTAACTACATTCGTAATTGATTAATTTTTTTATTTAGGTTTTTTTTAATCAACCAAAAAAATACATGTTAATAATTTTTGTTGGTTGTTTTGACTAATTTTTGGTTCATTTTATTAACAGTCAAAAACAGAAGTGTATGTGTATACATTTTAATAATATTTTACATGCATATCCGTTGATATCCAGAATTTATAAATTTTAAATTTGTACGAGTATTTAAGAATAGTATTAAAAGCACACATTGATTTCTGTTCATACCATGTATGATGAACAACCAATAAATTCAAACTCAAATAATTATTCGACCTGAATAATCAGTTAAAATAGGTCGATTAACCGGTTAAATTTTCGTTATGAATCTTATACTTTATTTTTTCCCAAAACTTCTTAATTTTATTAACTTTGACTAAAAATGTAATTCCTTCAAAGATTCAAGTTAATGTCAATTATATTTCCCTATTCTATTTATAAGACAATGATGCCTTCCCAGGTAGAATATGCCGACGTTGCAACATAAATTGTACTGGGAGAACACTGTTTTTTTACGAAAAGCCGGTACTACTTTAAACGTGCTTTGCCAGTAATGTTTTCTGAAAATTAACGAGCTTTTTTTTAATTTATTAAAATTAACAATTTATAAATTTTCTGATTTTTACATCTATTACACAATTATTTATGTAAGAGAGACATAGCCATTCTTTTGTTGTGAAGTGTCAAAAGAATACATTAAAAATCTGTGATGTACACTAAAAGGCCAGTGAAGTACTAGCAAACTACTAAATTTCGTTATTAATTGTACTAGGATAATACAAAAAAAATAAAATCCCAAGCCTGCGCCAACGTTGGGAAATAACTACGGCCAAGCGTTTATTGGTGTTATCAATTCGACAACATGCGAGTATAGTGAAAGTTGAAAATCCGACGCATTGCCAGTACATGTACTACCATTTCCAATACCGGGCCGACATTGTGCCGTTTGTATTTTTCTACCAGGGTTTGTTTGAAATGGTCAACTGACATGCTAATTCTGTATAAATTCTACTTTTTCTAACATATCTCAAGAAATTCTTTTATAATCTGTTACACTAAAACTAATACCATGGAATCCGTTTCAATAAACTTAAATGTATGATATAATATGTGCGTTCCCGTACGTTACCGCGGGTACCCGAGTGATCCCAAAACAGCCCAAACAACAACAATTTACACACAATTTTGAGTACGGGAACGCCATTGGGCTAGTTTGGGTAACCGCGGTAAAGTACGGGAACAGACATAATTTACTACAACTACACAGGCAGAAAATGCCAACGGTACAAAAAATAACGTACTAGCGCAACACCTTATTCTCTGATTTTACGGTACTTTTTGAAGTTATTCGCGGGTGTTGACATAGCGTTGACTATACAACACATTTGTTATGTTCCCAGTACTTTTTTATTTTTTACGTTTTTTTACGTTTTTTTTTTTTACTTTTTATGTGTTTTTATTTTATAATAAAATGAATTCCAAATAAAAAAAATTAACATTGTTGTAGTGAACTGGCAAAGCAGTATCAAAATTCACCGATTTTATTGTATTTAATCCCTACGGGGATAGGGACCGTTCCAAAGTGACACGCAGGATAGGTTCTAAGAGGACAGGGATCGGTCCTTAATCGGTATTTTTGTTTGAAAGAGACACGTCACTTTAACATGGCGTTGTCGTTGGAAATAACCAATTGCCACAGTTTAGACACCTTGTGACACGTAAGGTGGTGCGTCTAAAAATAGCTTTTCAAATAAACTAATAAAAAATTAAGAATTAAAAAAAATCTACTTCGCGTCAAAGTAGGGCTCGATAATACAACCTTCTGCTTGTAAGGCAAATGCTCTACCGTCTGAGCTAATGTTGCTTGTGCATGATGACTGGGTGTTGGTAAAGTTATATATTTTTCATTTCTGTTCAAATAAAAAACAAACACTACAAGCAAATAAAAAAAATGCAAATGAAAAAAATAGAAAAGAAAACAACATTAACACATAGACAATATAGTGGAAGTGCCTTGAATTTGCCCCCGATTGACCGGTCATAGGATAGGTCCTTTAATGGCAGTTGACTCGTTTTTTGCGTTGGCCAAAATTAAGTTAAAAAATCGATTAAAAATTAGAAAATTACCTCAAAAACTCTTATAATATAAATAAAAATTTAAAAAATTCCCCTTAAGTTAAAAAGAAAAGTTAAATGAAATACCAATTCTTAAATTTAAAACAGTATTAACATTAAAAAAAATCGTTGAAAATACAAAACTTAAAATTTCTTAGCAAAAAATTATAAATATTTATAATAAGAAAATCTAAAAAATAAAGTTCAAAATAAATAAAAGAGTAAAATACATAAAAAAATATTTTTAAAAATATGCCGCGAATTTTGTTTTTTATTTCGGTATCCGTCAAGTTTTTTAAAATCAACAGTAAAAATAACGGATCAGATAATAATTAGAAAATGAATTCATTCTCTTTTGTACTAATTTAGTAATATGCTTTTCGGTTGGCCGGTCACGGGATAGGTCCTTGGAGGGCAATTGACTCCGCATTCCCCGTACGGTAAAGTACTAGGAAGGTACTGATTTTTTAAAATACCAACATTTTCCCAAACCCTTGTTGTTATCATTTCGACGTCATGACAGTGTTGTATGACTTGGAAAACGGATTTTTTGCCAACACTGGTACTTCCCTCGCCGACGCTTTACCAACCGTTCGTATCTTTTCTGAATGGGTAGTTTCATAAGTGATTCTGGAGTACCTGTTTTACTTTGAAGTAATAGAGCCGGTTGATTTAGTAGCAGTTTCAGACAAAAACGAACAATAAAGGTCAAGTCGGCATTGCCGTCTTGTTGAAAATTAGCTAATGGTTGGATCCGAATTTTTAATAATGAATTGTAAGGGACTTGTCTCAAAATTTGTCTATGAATTGAAAATCGGAAATATAGAGCGATGTTTATAATGAAATTTTAGAGTTAACATGAGTTTTATTCATAACATTGTTGTTAAACCCATTCTAGTATTGTTGCTAAATTCCTTCTAATGTTCTGTTATTAAATGCCAAGAAAAAACAAAAAATTTTATCACAATAATAAAAGAGCCTTATTTTTCAAAACACAGGGTTGCTTTTAATAGGTGTGCTACGAAATCCTGAATAAATTCTATTCTAACAAACTGATAGGCCTAAAATACATTCTAATTAACAGCTCGTTGTGCTCGATGTATAAGAGCTACTAACTTTTCATTAGGAATACGGAGGTAGATTTTTTGTTCTAAAATGTACCTTTCCTAACGATATCGTTTTTTCCAGAAATTACGATACCGTTTTCGCTATCAAAATTCACTGGAATAACGATAGTAAAACCGCCTAAACCTGGTCCAGCATCGAAACACTATCGTTGTTCCAGGCGATTTCGATATCGAAAATGATATATGATAGCAAAATCAGAATCCTTTTAAAATGAGCTGAAATGAAATATTAAGTAGAACTCACCAAGCTTCTGCATCTAATTGCCCAATAAAAAATAGAGTAGAAATAGCCATACGAAGAAAGTTTTTAAAAATTATATTTGTTTCCGAAAACGGCTTGAAGTTTTCGAAATAATGAATATTTTGAAGTACACTTTAATAAACCTTTCCGAAAACGATATTATAATCTTATTGGAATATGATATCGTTTTCGGATATTTCGGATTTCGTTATCGCATCGTTCTTTGAATTATTGGGAAGTACTGAATACTTCCCGAATATGCTTAAAACTATGTTTAAGACTGAAAGTCACAACCACAGACTATATATGTTATTGTTCTCTCAAAACAACAGAGTAGTATATTGGAAGATGACAAAGCCAATTGTGTTAAATATTTTTTTGTTTTTATTTTATCTTTGATATTTTAAATGTTTAATAACGCTCCTAGACGAGAACAAGAATTTCTTATTGAGTTTGTAGTTTAACTTAACAAATATTTCTAGAAATTCTAAAAACGTGGCACAGTGCTTTGTTCCCACATAACAAATCGGCAAAATTAGAGGAGTTATCGTAGAAGAATGAAATTCGGCGTGCTGGTTCAGAAAATGTAAATTAAGAAAAATTCGAAGTCTCAGCAAAATCGGTGCAAGGACATGACTACCTCCCATACATCCTTAATCTAAAATATTTAATTTTAGCTACAATTATAAACAGAAAAAGGCGAAAATTGGTTACTGTGGCCAAATTGTGTCCCTTAACTCAGTGGTTGATTTTGTTTCATTCGGGGCAAGGACATGACTACCTCCCTATATCCTTTTTCTAAAAAACAATATTTTGGCTA
Organism: Leucophora obtusa; assembly: GCA_949987735.1. Taxonomy (NCBI): domain Eukaryota; kingdom Metazoa; phylum Arthropoda; class Insecta; order Diptera; family Anthomyiidae; genus Leucophora; species Leucophora obtusa. Next base: position 330,827,567 of record OX465295.1, on the reverse strand, counting down.
CATTTATGATCAGAATGCACTAAAAGCCTAAAATAGTTTTTAAAATAATACATGACAACCTTCTAAAAAAAACTATATTTTGGCTTCATTTATGATCAGAATGCACTAAAAACTTAAAATAGTTTGTAAAATAATACATGATAACATTCTAAAAAACTATATTTTGGCTACATTTATGATCAGAATGCACCAAAAACTTAAAATAGTTCCTAAAATAATACTTGCTAGCTCCTTGTTTCATTCGGTGTAAGGACATGACTACCTCCCATATATCCATTTTCTCAAAAACTGTATTTTGGCCAGATTTAAGATCAGAATGCACTAAAAACTTACAATAGTTTATAAAATTATACTTTTTATCTCTGTGGAAAATTTTGTTTCATTCGGTGCAAGGATATGAGTATCTCCCATATATCCTTTTTCTCATTCATTATCAATTTTAAGGGCGCCACAAGCGAGCAGTATTATTGCTCATTTTTACAAGTTTTTTTTTATGGTGCAATGTTATTTTATTTTAGCAAAACCTTCAGTATGACACACACATGTTCAAAAATATTGGTAACTTGCTAACATTTAGTGAAAACAATTTTTGACAAAATATTCAACTTTCATAAAATGTCCTGGAAAGGAGTCGCTCCCCACACAAAACCCGAATTGTCATTTTTTCAATTTATTATTTTTCTTTAATAATAACTATTATATTACAAAAATAGCTTTTGACATTTCCAAATTGTGTATTTTAAAAAAAATTTTGCAAATAAATAAAAAAAATCCGTTTTTGCATTTCTATTAAATTTATGGGCATTTCGGTTCTAAGTTAAAGTGGGTTAATGATATCCAGCGAAACCAAAATTCCGTATCTGAATAATTTTAAGTATATTTAATGAACAAGTTAAATAAAAAACTAGTGTTTGCAGAAAATTCGAATTTTGTGAATTTTTAATTGACATGCTATTTTCTTTTTCAAAAATGGGCCATTTACGGCGGCAATTCAGCACGGGTTAAAGTTTTCTAAAAAAAAAAATTAAATTCTTCAATTTTGAACCTACTAGATGAAAACTTAGCTGTGTACTGAATGAAAATCGAGAAATCGTATTTTAAGGGACAGCATATACATCTACATACATACATATATACAGCAATGGACATATAAATGGTACATTTTACCATAAATTATTTCTTATGCTACTATATGGCAAATACTATTAACAACAAACAAGTTTTTGTTTTTTTCCAAAGGTTTATTATGCACATTTAATATTGCTGTAAACTTTAGTTGAAATTCATTAATATAAATAAAAACTTATCATTATGAAAAAAAAACCCATTGAAATGAGCTGGACACATAAATGGCACAATCTAAAAAAAAGAGAAGAAATCTCTATATATAAAAGAATAACGTGACTGACTGACTGACTGACTCAACATCGCCCAGCCCAAACCGCTGAAGCTAGGAAGTTGAAATTTGGTATGTAGGTTCCTCTTTCGGGGTAGACGTCCACTAAGACGGGATTTTTGGAAATTCCTACCGGAACGGGCAAAAAGGGGGAAAGTGTCCCCCTTGACGGCCTGCCAAAACCCCTTTGGCTAGAAAGCTGAAATTTAAGATATGTGTTCCTTGGAGTAGGGGCTAACTTTTCTGGAAAGTACTTTCTAGAATTTTGGACAGGGACGTTGTAAAAATGGGGGTTAAAAAGGGGAAAAAGGCCCCCCTTGACGGCCTGCCCAAACCGCTGGAGGTAAGAAGTTGAAATTTGGTATAAAGGTTCCTCCACTATCGTAGACATCCACCAAGACGGGAGTTTTGGAAATTTTTACAGGGACGGGCAAAACGGGGAAAAAGTCTCCCCCTTGACGGCCTGCTCAAACTGCTGGAGCTATGAAGTTGAAATTTGGTATGTAGGTTCCTCGACCGGTGTAGACGTCCGTTGAGACGGCATTTTTGGAAATTCTTATCGGGAGGGGCAAAAAGGGGACAAAAAAAGTACCTTTTTCCAAAAAAGTACCTTTTCCCAAAAAAAGTACCTTTTCCCAAAAAAAGTACCTTTTTCCAAAAAAAGTACCTTTTTCCAAAAAAAATACCTTTTTCCAAAAAAAGTACCTTTTTCCTAAAAAAGGACCTTTTTCCAAAAAAAGTACCTTTTTCCAAAAAAAGTACCTTTTTCCAAAAAAAGTACCTTTTTCCAAAAAAAGTACCTTTTTCCAAAAAAAGTACCTTTTTCCAAAAAAAGTACCTTTTTCCAAAAAAAGGACCTTTTTCCAAAAAAAGTACCTTTTTCCAAAAAAAAGTACCTTTTCCCGAAAAAAGTACCTTTTTCCAAAAAAGTACCTTTTTCCAAAAAAGTACCTTTTTCCAAAAAAAGTACGTTTTTCCAAAAAATGGACCTTTTTCCAAAAAAAATTCCTTTTTCCAAAAAAAGTACCTTTTTCCAAAAAAAGTACCTTTTTGAAAAAAAGTACCTTTTTCCAAAAAATGTACCTTTTTCTAAAAAAATGTACCTTTTCCAAAAAAAAAGTACCTTTTCCCAAAAAACATACATTTTTCAAAAAAAATAACTTATTCAAAAAAAGTACCTTTTCCAAAAAAAGTACCTTTTCCCAAAAAAAGTACCTTTTTCTAAAAAAATGTTCCTTTTCCCAAAAAATATACATTTTTTCAAAAAAATACCTTTTTCAAAAAAAGTACCTTTTCCAAAAAAAAGTACCTTTTCCCAAAAAAAAGTACCTTTTTCTAAAAAAATTTTCCTTTTCCAAAAGAAGTACCTTTTCCAAAAAAGTACCTTTTTCCAAAAAACATACATTTTTCGAAAAAAAAACAACTTTTTAAAAAAAATACCTTTTGCAAAAAAAGTACAAGTAAAGTACTTTGTAAAAACAAAGTATCTTTTTCCAAAAAATTTCGTTTTTCCAAAAAGTACCATTTAAAATAATATATAATTTTTTTCCTCCCCCCGCGGATATCTCCACTAAAACAAGGTTTCTTGATATTCGGCATAGACGTGCGCTAAGACGGGATTTTTGGAAATTCCTACCGGAACGGGCAAAAAGGGGAAAAGTCTCCCCATAAACAGTCTCACAAATTGGAAAAGTGCCTGCCCAAACCACTGGAGGTAAGAAGTTGAAATTTGGTATAAAGGTTCCTCCACTGTAGTAGACATCGACTAAGTTTGTATTTTTGGAATTCCCTACAGGATATCCCAAAAGGAAACTCGGTATGTGAGTTCCTGCTTCTGTGTAGGCGTCCGCTTAGACGGAATTTTTGAAATTCCTATTGGGAGGGGAAATAAGGTAAAAGTCTCCTCCTGCCGGTTTGCCCAATCCCTTTTGGCCAACCTAAAATTTTAAATATATATTCCTTGGAGTAGGACTAATTCACCGGCAACGTAATTTTTCTATTTTGGAACAGGAACATAGTAAAAATGGTGGTAGAAAGGGAAAAATGTCCCCACTAACGGCCTGCCCAAACCGCTTAGGCAATGCAGTTGAAATTTGGTATGAATGTTCCTCATCCATCGCAGATAGCCGCGAAGATGGAATTTTTGTAAATTCCTAAAGGGAGGGGCAAAAAAAAAAAAAAGCCTCACCTTGGGGGCCGGTAAAAACCCCTTCGGCTAGAAACCTGAAGCTTAAAATGTGGGTCCCTGGAGTGAGGGCTAACTTATTAGAAAGATACTTTTTTGAATTTTGGACAGGGTCGTTATAAAATGGGGGCTCAAAAAGGGAAAGTTGCCCCTTAACGACCTGTCCAAACTGCTAGAACTAGGAAGCTGAAATTCGGTACTTAAGTTCCTCTCAGCCTACTCAAACTGCTGGAACTAGGAAGCTGGAATTCCCTGTCGATGGATTTTCGGAAATTCCTACCGAGAGGGGCACAAATAGTAAAAGTTGGCTAGAAACCTGAAATGTAAAACATATGTTACTTGGAGTATGTGCTCACTTACCGAGAAGGTGCTTTTTGGACAGGGACATTGCCAAAATGGGGATAAATGAAGCGAAAAGTGCCGCTTAAAGGCCTGCCCAAACCGCTGGAGGTAGGAAGTTGAAATTTGGTATTAAAGTTCCTCCTCTATTGTAGACATCCGCTAAGATGAGATTTTTGGAAATTTCTACAGGTAGGGTCAAAAACAGGAAAAGTCTCCCCCTTAACGGCCTGGCCAAACTGCTGGAACAAGGGATCTTAAATTGGGTTCCTTCTCCAACGTTGACGTCCCCTAAGATGGTATTTTTGGAAATTCATACCGGGAGGGGTAAAAAGGGAAAAAACTTCCCTCTTGACGGCCTGGCCAAACTGCTGGATATAGAGACCTAAAATTATGTATGTAGTAGGTTCCTCCTCCAACGCAGACGTCCTCTAAGACGGAATTTTTGGAAATTCCTACCGGGAGGGATAAAAACGGAATAATTCTCCCCCTTGATGGCCTAACCGAACCCTTCGGCTAGAAACCTGTAATATATAATATGTTTTCCTTGGAGTATGGGCTAACTTATCGACAAGGCATTTCTAGGACTTTGGACAGGAACGTGGTAAAAATGGTGGTTCAAAAGGGGAAAATTGCCCCCCCCCCCCTTAACGTCTACGTCTTTAGCTAGAAACCTAAAACTTAAAGAACAAGTGTATATGAAACACTAAAATTAAGAAACTAAATAGAAAACGAGTGGGATTGAAACACTACACAAGTGGAATGAAATGGATATAAACGTTGAACGAGTGGAATTGAAATTATAGACAATGCAAATGGATTGGAAGAGGGAATTACCTGTTCAAACACTATCAACGGAATATGAAACTTATGTAGCATTGAAACATACTCCCCAAAAAGTTAAACAAATTTTCTGAAAGAGAAAAAACCTTAGAAAAGGAATGGAACTTATATATTCCGATATTTAAACTTCATGTAACGAAGCACCGGTGGAAGAAACCGACGCAGTAAATTTTCCAACTGAATTTGTGAATTTACTTGAATTGCCAGGTCTACCTTTACATAAACTGGAATTAAAAAAAAAACTTTAAGACACGCTAACAACGTAGCTTTGCCCGCTATTTTTAATATTATAAAATTCTTTCCAACCCTGCTTTACGTTATTTATTTTCATTCAAAACACAAATGAACAAAACTACTTACGGGTCTATCTACCTAAGTTCGCACTTTACCAAATTATCTTAACATACACACGTATATTGCAATTTATTATGGATTCATTACTAACAATCCACTTTCATGAGAAAAAGTGATCAAATATTTATTTATTTTAAACCCATTGTTGTGCAGAATTATTTATTTGTGGTGGCTGGGTGAAGGCTTTAAATAAAAAAACTTTAAATAAAAAAACGAATATAATAAAAATTGTGGGGGCGCGGCCCCCCGGGGGGGGGGGGTGAGTGCGCAGCCCCCCCCCCCTTAACCTTTAAGGCACGCTAACAACGTAGCGGGCTGCGCCCGCTAGTGGTTTTAATATTGCATTTGTTAAATTTTTTGGTATGTACAAATTTTTTACCGTTAATAGTTAGTGCCTTTTTTCTGATGACAGCTTTGCACCTCCGACCCATACTTTCCACTAGTTTTTGGCATTTTGGCGTACCAAGCTTCCTGTGCGGCCGACCACAGTTCGTCCATATTTTTGTAATTTTTCTTGGCGATTTCAACTTTGACTTCGTTCCTTAGGTTCTCTATTGGATTTAAGTCAGGGGTCTGGGATGGCCAATCCAAAACATCAATCTTCTCCGCACAAAACCATTTGGAGGAGTGTTTGGGGTCATTATCTTGCATGAATTTCCATTTTATTGGCATGGAGTTGAAGGCATATGGCTCCATATGTTTTTTTAAAATATCTAAATACTGAAACTTGTCCATTTTTTCATTGATTTTTATAAGCGGACCTACGCCATGCCAAGAAAATGCACCCCAAACCATAATACTGCCACCTCCATGTTTTACCGTCTTCTGAGTGAACCGAGGATTAAACTCTTGGCCTTTAGGACGACGAACAAAGATTCTGCCATCTGGTCCTATCCTGTTAATTTTTGTTTCGTCACTCCATAACACGTTTTTCCAAAAATTAATGGGATTTTCCTTATGGGTTCTGGCGAAGGTTAGTCGTTTTGAAATATTTTTTTTTTTTTTTGGGAGAAGGGGCTTTTTTCAGGAAATGCGCCCAAACAAATTTGCCTCGTTTAGTTGTTGTTGTTGTAACGGCTTTAAATTGAGAATTTGTTCTCACTTAAAGCCGGAGTGGCAATCCTTGCTCGGATAAATTCTGAAATTCGAATACATCCTAATCGTTCCGGTACATAGTCCGATTGCCGTGGGAACCGGGTTATACCGCCCATACTCGGTCGTCAGAGCCTCGTCAGCGTTAACAGGGGACACCATGTCCGAAGTGGACTGGTGTCCCCTGTCCCTTGACCCCCGCCTCGTTTAGTCTTCTTATCCGATGCTATCTGCCTTGATGACTTGAATGGATCAATTTTCACCATTCGTACTATAGCTGCATCAGTATGTTCATCTTTTTTTCGTGGTCTTGGCTTCCGAATTTTACCCTTAGTCAATATATCGGGATCCTCAACACAAGAATTAATTGCTTTAAGGACTTTTTTGCGAGAAATTTGCATTATGTCAGCAATTTCCGCTACTTTTATCCATTTTCATACATTTTCCATATGATCCGCCTTTCCTCACCTATGGTATGTTTTCCTGAATCCCATTTTAAAATTTTTTTAACTTTTTATATTTATTTTTGAACTACGAAAAATATTTATTGTTTTGAATTAAATCTACACGACTACTGCCTATTTTAAGTAAATTGTGCCATTTATATGTCCACTTTAAATCAGCATTGTTAACGCAAAAATGATAACGGTAAATAATAAGCAAAACATAATGGAACATTTGAGCACTATTAAGATAAACATTTTTTTCAACAACAATCAGAAGATATAAAACTTGCATTTTTAAATATATTTAGTTGGAAAATACTTAAATTTATGCGCAATTTAGATAATTTGTGTCATTTATGTGTCCATAGCTGTATCTCCATAAAATTGGGATATGTAGAAAAAGTTAAAAATTTAAAATTTGCGGTTCGAAATTTTAACTTTTTTTACAGAAAATTATACATCCTAATGGACTATATAAATCGTAAAAAAATAGACGTTATTTTTTATATTTTTTTTAAATTCCACTAAACTTTATAAAATTTTAAGTTTTCCGCAAAAAAAAAGTGTTATTACTTAAATTTTTTTTAAGTTTCTTGAATTTGTTTTCTTTTATTTTTACACCACATTAAAACGAAGCTTCTGTTTCAATTTTCAAGTTCTTTATTTTTTAAAAAAAAGTTATTATTTTAATTTTTGGTGGTACCTTAAAATTCAGTTCTTTCTAACTTTGTTAAAACTCAGGTAAAAGGGTTTGGAAAATGTATAAAATTTTTAAATTTGCGGTTAAAAAAAACAATATTTTTTTTTTCAAATTCTATTAAAGAGCTTCAAGATGTCCTAAAATCATAAATAAAAAAAGACGTTATTCCATATTTTTTTTTTTTTACTCTACCAAACTTAAGCAACTTTAAGATTTCCAGTCAAAAAATGTCTTAAGTTTTCGATACCACCAAATATTATTCTATAAAAAATGTTCACTTAAAATAATTTTTGCTTATTGCGAATATAGTGAATAATAAAAACCACCGTGTTTCAAAGAATTACTTTAAAAATGAATTTTTGCCATTTTTTTTGTAAAGCAGTTAAAATTAGATTTTTGTTTAACTATTTTAGCTCAAAATTTTTTTGACTTTAGCGCCCTCTGTTGTTAACAAAAAGAGGACATACTGAATTCCTCTTTCATATTTATTTATGGTATTATGTCACCTCTTCAAAAATGTATAAGTCACTAACGTTCCGCATACATTTTTTTATTTAATTTTGCCTATGGGACAAAGCAATGTGCGTCGTCGCCTGCCGATTTCCTTAGGCAAAAATAAAATCAGGATAGGTACATGCCTTCAACAGATTATTTTTCACAATTTGTTAAATAAGTTTTGGGTTTTTAGCACATTTAATTTCTTTAATGCAATTAATGTATATCCCGATAAAAATAAATTTAAAAAAAACTAATATGCAAGTGCTTGTGCAAATTTAAATGTTCCTGACACTTTAGAAAACATATTATTTTCTATTGTTGTTTATATATGAATGGATGTCAATACATTGCTAGATCCGTCAGAACTACAAAGTAGTATATTGGAAGATGACAAAGCAAATTGTAGTAAATTTTTTTTTTGTTGTTTTTGTTTTTTCTTTGATATTTTAAAATGTTAAACAATGCTCCTAGACGAGAACAAGAAATTCTCAATGAGTTTGTAATTTAATTTAATTTGTTTGTTTAATTTAAATTCTAAAAATGTCGTCTCCTGACGATTTCCTTACCTAGTGTTCTTCTTCTTCAACAACAAAATTATTTTCGTTGTTGTTGTTTTGTGTGTTATTTTCAAATTTCTTTGCACATTTCATTGCATTTAAAGACACTAGGTTATGCAAGAATGAAATCCGGAAAGGGACATGCCTTCAACAGATCATTCTTCATACACAGAAAAAACCGTAGGCACCAACAATGGAATTTGTAAAAGCAATCACATTTTCTTTTAAATTGAAATTTTATTCCCAACAATTATTTGTTTGAAATATTTGAAACTCGTTTGTAAATTGTTATTTTTCATATAAAAATTGTTTAAAAATAAAAATTCAAAGTTACAAAAATAAAACGAAATTTTTTTTGGATTTCTTTGTTGGTGCATTTTTAAAAAATTTTTTTTTGTAATTACAAATTGTGTATGATTCTTTGGCGGGCAATACCGCTAAAATACCGTTATCGATTCAAAACCCTTTCAACTGACTACCGGTACCCCTAAAATACTGTTACCGAAATAACCGAAATACCTTTATCCTTAAAATACCGTTACCGAAATAACTGAAATACCGTTATCCTTAAAATACCGGTACCGAAATAAATGAAATATCGATACCCTTAAAATACCGTTACCGAAATAAATGAAATACCGTTACCCCTAAAATACCGTTACGCTTGGTTAACACAAATACTCAGTAAACAGAGAGAATAAAGTGACAGTTCTATGATGAGAATTTCTAAGTCTTCTTCTTTTTCCTGCAAATTTTTACTGGATAAATTTTTCTAAGTAAGAATTTGGAAGCAGAAAAAAACATATGTTTCGAAAACATATGTTCGTTTATTGAAAACAAAAAAAAATATTTTACAATTATGTTATTTTATGGAAATTCAAAGCAATGAAACTTTCAAAACAAATTATGGGAAAGATAAGAAAACCTTGTAAAAAGTTTCTGCTTAAGATTCAACATCAAAAAATATCGTCTTCCATAGCGACCAGATAAAATTTATTTGTATATTTGGTGTTGCAATCAGCTGTGTCTACAAACTTGCAAATTAGGTTTGTTCCAGGTAATTCTGGGTAAGGTCTGGTAAAATGAGAGTAAACAAATAATTATCTCAAAAAATGGTAAAATTGCTCACAATACCGGGAACGCACAAAACCACATTTCAAGCCCAAAAATAAACGTCAAAGTTATTCATATAAACAAAAGCTATTTTTAACAATAAAATATCGAAGGGAATAAAGAGAAAGTGTTAGTACGTGGTATTTGTTAACGATATTAATTAATGTTTACAAGTTTTGTTAATATTTTAATAATTTTTACAAATTTAAAACAGCTGATTTATAAACAACTAGTGATTTGATAGTTTTACCATTTTACCCGAAAAAAAGTACGGGTAACTTCTGGTAAAAAGAGAAACAAATTATTCTTTCATCAACGCTCTCATTTACCCAATTTTTAACAATAGAAACGCTTTTTGGTAAGATTGGGTTCCCGCGGGCACCCGCTGTAACGTACGTGGAACAGAGCTATTATTGCAAATTTTCTGTTCGCGTACATGTTTGGGAAAATTTTATTAAATCTTGTCTTACTCTCTGTAAGTTTGTACTGAGTAATTCTTACTGGACTTGACTGAGAAAAGTAATCGAATGGACCTAATAACAAAATACTTGCAATACAAAAACAAAATACATGTAGTCACTGATTCATGTGACAACGAACGTCTTCTAGAAACCCCATATTAAACAAACATTTTTGAATATGTATTACACTTTTTGTAAAAAAAAAGCGTGTTTTAGATTTTTCACAACCAAGATTTTTCCTATAACTGTTTAAAAAATCTGCGCTAAACTATAAGAACACTGTGTACAGAATGGGCCCCAATGCCCAAAAATGCTGTTTGTGCATAACCACTTTATGTTTTTTTATTAAAAAAATGGTTAAGGTTATCGATATTTCATTTATTTCGGTATCAATATTTTAAGGATAACTGAATTTCAGTTATTTCGGTAATGGTATAAGGGTAAAGGTATTCCGGGTATTTCGGTTAGGTGTTTTAGGGGTAACGATAGTGAGTTGAAAGGTTTTTGAATCGATAATGGTATTCTAACGGTATTTCCTGGCTAAAACGACAAAACTTATTTAACAAATTGTTAAAAAAAATAATCAGTTGGAGTCATGTCCCTATCCGGATTTCATTCCTGCCTAAGGAAATCATGATTTATTTTGTTTGATTTTAACAAAGACCAAAATTCTAACCGAAGAAAAAGTTGTTCCTGAAATGGCTGACAAAAATTGTTTTATATTTAACTAAACCAAGTTTAACTGACATCCCAAAAGCTTGGCCTAAATGGTTGTGTTTACTATCAATAATTAGAAGTAAACGGCGAAAATGATACTTTACGATAACACCAAACTAATAGAGCCTTAATTGTTGAAGCACTGCTTAATGACCGTAGCTGTACGTGATTTTGTAGAACAAAATGTATGAATTTAAACCGATTTTTTATTTTGAAGGAGCCATTGATTCCTCTATATTTTTTAATGATTTTAGCAAGTTTATAAGATATGTTTATGTTACTTTAGTTAAGAAGGGTCCACACAAGTGTTAAAAAATGCTCAGTGAATGAAATTTTTCACAAATTACGTTCAGATTTATCACTTTACACAGTATAAGTTAACGTTAATAAGATAACGTTAATATACATGCCACTCAATACAATTTATTACATTCAAGCTTACTTATACGAGTATTCTTCAAATATTCTACTAGTTTTATAGATTCTACTTATAAAAAAATAGCTAAAGTTTGAAATATAATTAACTGGTCTAACTAAAAAAGATTAATGTTGATTGCAGTAAAAAAAATAAAAATAAGTTTTGCAATTTTTAAAATTATAAATATATGAAATCGTTATGCCACTTACCTTTAATATCTTCGTTGATAAATTGTCCACGTTTATGTTCCAATTCAATACGTTTATACAATTCAAATTGTGTCACTGATTTGCGTAGATTATTTAAATATTGTTCACATTCAGCATGCAAATTACGATCATACATTTTACTTTGGTTTAAAATACGTTGCATGTCGCAAAGAAAGATGATTGCCTTACGGCAGGCTTGTTTAACTTGGTACTGAACATTCATGGTGCACGGCATATTGCATTTGGGTAAAGGAGCGAAAGTGGGTTCATACTCGGTATCATAAAGAGGTTCGTAAGAAGGTGGCACCTCAGCGATTGCATTGTAAAGACCACGCAATTGAGCAAAAAGACGTAAGACTGGATTTATTTCTTTGCTATAAAAAAGGAAAAAATAATTTTCTACATTAATTGTTCCATCAATATAACTTACCCATCCTTAGGCCATCCTAATATGGAAAGATCGACAACAATTTTATCATAATCTAAACCTTCATTTAATATCTTAAGATTATGATGTTTATTAACTGGTTTTTGATATTTCCGGTAAGTTCCCATGGTGGAACGATTTCCAAAATCATCTTTAACTGCATTAGAATGAAATTGGACAGCTCCCGATTTTGAATTTTCAGCTTGTGGTCTTAAGTAATGAAATTCATATTTAGGGGGAGATCCAAAAGTACAAGCCGATGTATAAGCTGACCCATGAGAGGGATGACTTACATTTTGTGAACGATTGACAAAACTAGGAGGTGGATAAATATATGTGTACGGTACATAAGCAGTAATAGGATTATTTGCTGCCGTAGTGACTTTAGCCGCCAATGTTGGTTGTTGATATGTTGACATATAATTGAGGTTAGGCGTAATATTTTGTAACCCTACTACAGCTGCAGCCATTAGTTGTTCGGGATTTTGATAATATTGCATCATATATTGGGGAACCTGTACTTGGTTAATATCCACTAAGGGTTCTTTAGCCAATGGCATATTAATGGCATTCGGCTGTTGTTGCAACTGTTGTGTCATTCCAAGCTCTCTTTCGCCGGCAACTATTAAATCATTTAATTCTCTGGAAATTGTCTCCATATTCATTTGCAGCATATCTGGCTCTGGTAAATTATCATTTTGAAGGGAACACATTTCCAATTTCCGAAGAAAAAAAGAACTGAAAAATATTTTTTCCATTTCATTGAATTTGTTTTGGATTTTATTTATTTTGCTATATTTTATTTCTCTTTTATGTTTTCTTATTTAAATTCCAACTAATTTTGGTTTTCTTACCTTTTCTTAATTGCAAGTTAGAATACTTAAAAAAAATTGCCTTCCACCTAGAAGTTGTGTTGCAAAATAAAATTTTCTTTCAGAAACCGTTTTGTGTTTGTTCTTTTGTTGTAATTTTCAAACTCTGTATATAATTTTATATGGCAGTTCTATATTTACAAATGTAACATTTATTTTTCAACAGGCAGTACCGTAAATACAACCTGAAGTTAGTGGCAGTTCGTTGAGAATATAGTAGAGTTGTAGAAGTATTGAGTATTCCGGTACTGAGTACTCAATACTGACTGTTTTTTTGAGTACTCAATACTGAAACGGTACTACTCAATACTTTTAAAGATGCAATTTTCCGTAGAAATGTGTATTTTTCGTATAAAAATACAACTCTAAAAATAGTACTCTAAAAATACAGCTCTGAAAATACAACTCTATTTGTGAAGCAAAGAAATTTGTAACGAATTTTTCGGAAAAATTATTTAATTAATTTATTTAAAATGTTTTAAATTAATTAAAATGTAAATAACAATAGTTATTTAACACATGTATGTGAATTGTTATAATTTTTCCTAATAAATACGAATTCATAACATTTTTATTTTTAAATTAAAAAAACCGTTAAAAGTATTGAGTGGTATCGAGTACTCAATTGAAAAGTATTGAGTAGTATTGAGTACTCAAAAAATACCGAAATTTCACAACTCTAGAATATAGTACTTTTTGTCGTACTATTTTTAAATTAAAGTCCGGTATTTTGTACGCAATTTTGCGAAACTTCGCATGAAAAAAGATTTTTCACTTGCGAGGAATAGTTATGAAATTGCGGTGAAATTTTTTTTGCATCAATTTAATAGACAGGAGCATTTGAAGATTTAGCGAAAAAGTGACATTTGGGTTGACTGTGATTGTAAATTTTTATAGAATGTAAACAATCTTTGCATTTTAAAGGAATAGTTATGAAATTGCGGTGAAATTGTTTTGCATCAATTTAATAGACAGGAGCATTTGAAAATTTAGCGAAAAAGTGACATTTGGGTTGACTGTGATTGTAAATTTTTATAGACTGTAAACAATCTTTGCATTTTAAAGTTTTTATTATAGTTTTTGTGCTCCAAACAGAGAGCGAAATTTTTTCGTTCTTGTGAACGAATTAACTGCAATTGCGATTTTTAATTGCAATTGTATTTTACAATTTTTTAACTGCGATTTCAGTTAATTTTACCGATATAAAAATAATATTTTTTTAAAATTTATTTCTTGTAGTTTAAAACAAAACTATAGACGAATTGGGTGTTAAAACTAAATTTCTTTTGGAGGCGTATTTACCGGTATATATAACATGTCCGATAAGGTCCAACTTTTTATCGTTATTAATATATTATTTTTTCCGAGTATAAGATATTGTTGATTTGAACTCAAATTTTAACTTAATCAATTTTTCCGCTATTCACGATCATTCGGCTTTGACCTCTTCTAAAGAGGTTTTTTTACCTATATTTGAAATTAGTGGAAGACTTGTGTCCACGACATGGGGAATAATTTTGGTTTTCTAGATTACGTTCACAATTAGAGATGGGCAATCCGGCGATTTTTGAGTGACATTGTTCTCAGTGAATGTGATTTGCAAATCGCTGTTCTTTTAAACTGTGATCGTGATCACGGTTTTTCTATGAAAAATATTGCGATTTTCTGATAAATAAACGAAATAATATTTATGGCGAGTTTTTAAGATGTCAGTTAAACTTGGTTTAGTTAAACCGAAAACGAATTTTGTCAGCCATTTCAAAGTTTATTAACAAGAATTTGCTGGAAAATTTTCTCGAGTATAATTTATTTCTTTATTGAAATAAAACAAAATAAACCAAATTTTAAAAGCAGTATTCCAGTTACAAACTGCGTTAAACTAAGTTTAAAGATAATCCACTTCCTAAAAACTGGGCCTTAAAAGATGAATAGTTGCGACCGGTAACAAAGACATGATAGAAGGAGACATTTTATTCAGAAGAGTGTGAAAGCAAGTCACTGTTATTGAAAAAAACATGTATTACTGTGCACAATGAAGTTTGCAAGAAAGAATAGTACAAAAATTTTGAAAGAACGATATTCCGAGTAAAGGCTGAGTTACCCAACAGTAAACGTATCTGTAACGAATCAGCTGTTTCGAAACCACAAGAAGAAATGTATACGAATTGTTACTAACACATAAATGCAAACGTACTTGCCGGATCATTCTGTTGAAATCAGAATTTCCTATCCGGCATCGAAACAGATGAATGATTTTAGTCGGAAAAAATATAAAATGAATAAAAAAATTGATTCAAACAAATAAGGAATAAAAATTAACAAATAAATGGAAAAATTTAGTATAAAATATAAAACCACATGAAATAGATGCTAAATAGTAATGTCGTTTACGGTAATCTATAAGTGTACTTTTTAGCTACGGCACGGTACAGTTACATCACATTTACGTTTACGTATATATAATAATCATAACCATAATCCGCCCTTAACTGCGACTTGAAATATTTGATCACTGCCGTTACCAGTGATTTATCAATAACTGTGATTAAATCACCGGTATGAAAATATCGTATAAAAGTGAGGAACTTTGCAATACAATTCGTTATAAGCATGGTAAACAATTTGAAATTTTTTTTCGTAATATTTTAAAAATTTGTTCTATTGAATTACAACATAATTCTCTTAGTGTAAAAGTAATATTAAGCGTAAATTATATTTCTTAATTGTGATATTCATTTGGAAATAAAATTAAGGTAAAAGTATTTACTTAAATTTGATTTTATTAAATAAATAATTAGGGTTAGTAACTTGAGCAG
The DNA here is from genome assembly GCA_949987735.1 of Leucophora obtusa. NCBI lineage: Eukaryota > Metazoa > Arthropoda > Insecta > Diptera > Anthomyiidae > Leucophora > Leucophora obtusa. Next base: position 330,812,124 of record OX465295.1, on the reverse strand, counting down.
AAAGTTTAACTACAGTTAACTAAAGATTATAAATTTTAAGAAATCCTACTTAAAAAATTGCAAAATAACGGCGGAATGCTTTATGGAGTAGAAAATGACTTAAAAAAGCTAATAACCAACCTTTGGTTTAATATATGGGTCCTTGGATTATGAATTAAAATATACAGCAATTAAAAATTTCCAAAATAATGGCGGAGTGGTATAAAAGGGGTTGCGCCGCAGAAAATGAATGAACATTTTGCAAACGAATATAACCATGCAAAAGTTTTCGTTTTTGAAAAATTTTTCTCGTATTTTTTTTGCAAACACCAATTTTTGGTATAAGATATGTGTATTATTGTCCTTGGATTATACTGAATTTAGACTAAGCAAAAACCAGTTGGTTCTAGTACAAAACTAAATTGCAAAAGCCAAGTAATTTACACTGGTTATTTAGTTTTTCTTTCTCACAACACTTTTTTATTGCACACTTTTCTTCCTTTTTTTATTATCAAATTAATGTATAAGAATTATTAATACATTTAAAAAAGAATAACAACACACAATTGCAAATTAAAACAGAAATATTTTTAAAAAATTAAAAAATATTTTTTTGACACTTGCTTTACTTCTATATTCGTTGCAACAGGGTGTATCGAAAATTAATTATAAATGATGCCGGGTGTATCAAGAATGCACATTTCAGATATTTTTATTTGGTTTTTGGCAAAAACCAGATAGAATCTGGTTTTCAGTTTGTGTGAAAATTGTATGGAAAAACTAAATAAATTTTGTAGTTTTCGCCTCAAAAACTAAAAATGCCCAAAAACTACTAGTTTTCGCCCAGTTTAAATACACTATTATGAATTTCCAAAAAACCAAACGAGCTAGCCTTTTCCATCCCTGATTAACAAGTCTGTGTTCGTTCCTGTTTGAAGGCACGTAATGCTGGCTATAGACGAAGGAACATTCGTTGAAACATGTGTTTCATTTTTGATTATATTTTTTAATAAAGACGATGCCACCGACAACAAAAACCTCAACCGAAACATCAGATCTGTTTGTTTGTCGAACTAATCAAATCAAATCAGCACTAGCTGTGTTTGTGCGGCAAGCTATCAACGTTGGTTTATGTCGTTCTTATATAAATTTGACATAAACCAACGTTTAGTGTTAACTCTTAAAGTTACTAATGTCAAATTTGTATGGGAATGACATAAGCAAACGTTGATAACGTGCCGCACAAACACAGCTACTACTGCTCTCAATGGATTAACACAGCAGAAACAGTAACATCGATACACACGATGGAACATTGAGTTTGGTAACACAAAATATCAAAAAATTTTGATATTTGAGGCACAAAAGTTGTAACACGAAATTTAAACATTAAACATTGATACAGACGATAGAACACTGAGTAGAACATGCCCATGTTCTGACGAATGTTCCTTCGTATTGATATCAATGGCCTATTAATTGTGAATGTCGTTTAATAATTAATTCATAACCCGGCAGTGTGAAACCAAGCATTAATTTTCAAGAAGTTAAAAGTATATCAACCAGACATTTTAAAAATAATTAATTTTTTTTGGAATATTATTCTACATATAAAAAAACAAACCTATTATTAAAAAATTATAAATAAACCATACTTTAAAATTAATTCATGAATATATTATGAAATCATACATGGGACTAATTAATTAGGTGGACTAATTAATTGGCGATTTCATTACCATTGCATTGATATCAATTGTAATGAAATTATTTTCATTACCATTTTTTTAATTAATTGTAATGATTCTAAAAATTAATTTCATTGCTTAATGACAATGATTTTAAATTTCATTACCATTGATAATGAATAAATTTTAAAAATATTTGCCATTGACAGAAAAACGTAAAAATGGAGTAAAACTCGCTGAAATCGAAGATGGAATATACTCATTCAGGCTCCTGCTCATTTGAAAGTAAATATTACTTTTCATTCTATAGTTATTTGTATCCAGGTAAAGTTTAACGGAATTAAATGGATCCTCCTTAAAAAATTATGTTTTATAACTTCCCCGGCCAAACCCGTTGTTCGTTTTCATTTGTCTGAATTTGTTTGTAAACAAATGGTTTTTAATCAATTGTAATTAGTTTTTTTTATACATTAGTGTAATTTCATTACCATTAGTAATGATTTTTCTAATGAAAAATATTTCATTACCATTAAATGGTAATGAAATTTTTTTCGTTGTCATTAATATGAAATAATGGTAATGAAATTTCAATGGTAATGAAAAATTCCCATGTATGTATGAAATTCACCTTTCTATACATCTGGCAACTTCTGTTGAATTTTCGTCATTTGAACACAGGGTATAGTAAAAGTTTTAATATAAAGCAAACATATTTTTTATAATATAAAAGCTTAATCGCAAGGGTTATGTGTAATAAATAGCAGACACAATTAAAGGTATGTAAATAATCTCTTACATGTGACTTAAAAAACCATGTTAAAAGAAATTTTATCCTTTTTTAGCTAAATTAAAATATTTCTCTGAAGCACTCTGTCAAAGTTCTATAAATACAACTCTACGTACTACTGTCCACCAGATGTCTCTCAAAACATTAGATAGAACTGTCATATAAATGTAAACTGCAACTAACTTCACACGCCTATAATCTGCTTCCTTTTCCGTGTTAGCTGCGAAAGAATAAACATGCCGGTGGGTGAAAAATTCGAGAAAAACCCATAAAAATTAATAAAAAAATTGCAAAATCATAACGAAAATGTGTTAAAAATGTTAATAAATGATTGGTGAATAAAACAATCTGAAAACAAAGTGTCTAAAATGAAGAAAAGTGTAAAAATTCAATAAAACTACTGCAATTGTAAGACAAAGAGTAAAAGAGATGGAACATGTTACATTTACGCTTGTAAATGCATGCAGCAGTGAAAAATGAAAATTACAATGAATATGTGTAAATTTTATTAATGAAAATGATGCTTAAATTTTTTTTTTTAAGTATATGCTGAAATGTATAAAAGGAATCAAAACATTTAACACCACATAACCTCGAATATGCATTTTGCAATTTTTTTTTTGTTTTATGGAGGACTTTGTAGTTTTGTGGCTAGGTGTTATTCACTGAATTTGTGTTGTGGTTTTGAGCATTTAATAATGGTTTACTTTTTATTTTTAGCTAGCCAAAGATTTATTACACCCATTGCCCGCTCAAGAAAAGCGTAAACACAAGCTAAAACGCTTGGTGCAACACCCCAACTCCTACTTTATGGATGTTAAGTGCCCCGGCTGTTATAGAATTACCACTGTCTTCAGCCACGCTCAAGGCGTAGTAGTATGCGCGGGATGTGCTACCATCTTGTGCCAGCCAACCGGTGGACGTGCTAAGCTCACAGAAGGTATGTTTTTTACTTTATTTTCATTATACACAGTTACTAATTGCTTTTCACTTTTTTATTCCATCTCTCTAGGTTGCTCTTTCAGAAGGAAGCCTCAATAAACTGTGATGTTTTAGTAAGCTGCATCTATATTTTTTTTTTTCAAATTTTAATTTTTTAACAACCAGAAAAAACAATAAAAAACTGATAAGAAATTGTTGACTCTTGATATTGCAACGTTGGATTTCCATTAACTAATTGAGCCTGTGTATTGTTATGAAAAGACTATCAAGGATATACAGACATTTGAAAAATGCAGTGTATTTCTAAAGCTTCTTAATTCCATTGTTTAAAATGATGTTTGTTCCTTTTATAGAATACACAAAATAATGAAGTTTTCCTTCTATATGTAAAACGAGAAATTTTTTTTATTTAACTATATAAAAAATTTCATATTAGCGAATGTTGAGGCGCAACCTGATTTAGATACTTCAAGATATCGAGACAGTTTTGTTGGCGTAGATCGATAGTACTTCCCCCACTAAATTATGCTTAAATATCAGTACGAAATTGCAAGTGCTATTTCCAAAGATTATAACAGCCTGCTGAATCCGAAAAAAAAGTTCCAGTGATTTTGTGTTTTTGTTAAACTTGAATATTTCTCAATTTTTTTTTTTTCGATAAAGCAGTGTAATTTTCCATTAAATTATCTTCTCAAAGCCCTAGTCAAATCTAGTTTTTAAATTTTTTTTCTGAAATATTGAATTTTATGTAAATGAGTTTACGCTAAGTTAGTAAATGATTACGAAACATTATAAGACCCTTTTCCAGAAAACTTGCGTTTTCAACTGGAATAAAATTTTGTAATCACTAAATTGAAATTTGGGTTTCCGCAGTACAAGTATACATTTCATTTTTTTTAAATAAGTTTAAAAATTTCAAAACCAAAAATGTACAAGCAGAAAAATACGATCGGCTCAATGTTGACAAACCGTTAGCGACGATGGGTTATGCGTTGGCAGAACGTAGAATTAACAATTTTGACAGTATTGCATGTTTTTATTTTATGTATATTTATAGTAATTATAAAAATGCAAAAAATTAATCAAAACATGATTTTTATACAAAACATCCACTTTTCTGGCTTCCACATTCCACTTAGTTCTTGACTCTTCTATAGTTGATACTGCCGAACTTGTGTTCTTAAAGTTTAAACCCAAGAGTAAAGTGCTAGAGATAGAGCAAAAACACCTATAAATAGTTTTATTGTGAATGATGCTAATCAGGGTTACGTTTTGCTCTGTCTCTAGCAGTTTTATCTCGTGTAAATGTGCCTTAAAGATGTCGACTGCGTGTTTTTGCTGATAAATTTTGCTTCGCATTCCTATCTGGATATACCTTTTATAATATTTTGCGACTTCTTGATTCTACTCGCGACTACTCACTTCTAACCGTGTAATTGGGTAATTAACTTTTTTGCTGTAAATCGTATGGAAATCAGAGCTTTAAAGAATTAATTCCTTTCTGGAATGAATTCCCTAAATTTTAATTAAATTTTTTAATTCAAGGAATGAATTCATTAATAAATAAGCTGGAATTAATTCATGTGAATGAATTACGAGAATTCAAATTTAGATAATGAATTCCCTGACCAAAACATTAACCATTCCGGTACAGATTTTGATTGGCTAAATAGTTTTTGACCAAAGTTTGTGGAAATATAAACCTATGCATAGGAAATACTTTTGTTTTTATAGCTTTATCGCGCCTCCTAGCGTAGAAATTTTGCATAAAAATTCAAATTTTAACACGCTGCTGCTCCCAAACGGGTTAAGATTTTTTCTAATTTTAAATTTTGCATTATTTCCACGACAAAACTCTATACAAAATAATAATAACTTTTAGAAAACCTTTAAAGTGCGAATTTTAAGAACTTTTGGAAAAAATCCCAATTTTGGACCGCTTCTAAAAATTTTTATATGGCAACCCTGGTATAAATATTTTTAGTAAATTGAAATATTTTTAGAGCAAAAATGTCAAATTTCATACCAAAATTAGAAAAAACAGACAAATATCTGTAAATTTGTCATTTTATATAGACGCAATCTTCATGTAACGATTGGTCAAATTTTGAAAAAATATATTGTTGGACAAACAATATCTGAATATTCCTATAAACCCTGAAGCTCTCCTAATAAAACCAGACAAAGAAATTTAGAAAATGGGCATTTAATGTATTTTGTAACAAAAATTGCAAAAAAAAAAACTAAAAAAATGCTTTTTTCATAAGGAAATATGGCAACCATGTGCCGATAATTATTTGGAAATTTTTATTGCAAATGATCTGCAAGACATTAAAAAACAATTATCAATTAAAATCAAAATCGTTTCTCTAATATGGAGGTTGTCAGATCCACCCTAAGTTTATGATGCCATATGGCAACAATATAGCGAAAGGGTTAAGCATAAAAATTAAAGAATTCATTCAACACGAGTTAATTAAATTTTAAGGCAAGGAATTCATTCCTTAGGGAATTCATTCTTAGGTAATGAATTCCATGACCAAAAGTTGAAATAACTAGAATTGAATGAATTCCTTGGTGAATGAATGCATTAAATTTTATGAAGGAATTAGAAAAAAATACATGAATTCCTTTAAGATAAATCGAATGAAAAAAAGGAATTCATTTAATTCCTTAAGTTTGGTCGGGGAATTCATTCCCAAAATATAAATTCAGTTCAAGAAAAGGGAATTAGGGAATTAATTCTTCAAAGCTCTGATGAAAATACTTTTATTTTTATTATACTCGTGCAAAATACGTTTTCACAAAACTATTTAAAATAATAAAAATCTATTTGAACACGGTACAGTACTTAAATTAAATATTATCTTAATTGGTCAATTAGTTTTTAACATGGATGGTAACCGAAACGATGTGATTATCGGTAAGGGTAACGCTATTTTAGATTATTTCGGTAACGGTATTTTAAGGGTAACGCTATTTCATTTATTTCGGTAACGGTATTTTAAGGATAAAGGGTTTTTGATTATTTCGGTAACGGTATTAAAGTTAACGGTATTTAAGTTATTTCGGTAACGGTATTTAAAGGATAACGGTAGTCAGTTATTTTGATGCATTCCGCAATTTTTTTTACATGAAACAAACGAGATTAAAAACAGAACCAATTTACCAACTTAAAGTACGAAAAATTCTCAACAAACACGTGGAATTACCAAAAGCAGAAAATTAACAATAACGGTAACGGTATTTTAGGGGTAACGGTATTTAATGTATTTCAGTAACGATATTTTAAGGGTATCGATATTTCATTTAATATTAGCTGTGTTCGGGTACTCAAAATTGGGATCCCGCGGGATCCCAATTTTACCAAAAAGCGTTTTCTTACTACACAATTGGGTAAATGAGAGCTGTCATGGGAGAGTAATATTCTTGTTCTTCTTGCACGAGAAAGCCCAGACTTTTTTTTTCGTGTAAATTTGGGTAAAGGGCGGATTATGGGACCGTAAACGTATATGTGATGTAACTGTACCGTGCCGTAGCTAAAAAGTACACTTATAGATTATCGTAAACGACATTACTATTTAGCATCTATTTCATGTGGTTTTATATTTTATTCTAAATTTTTCCATTTATTTGCTAATTTTTATTCCTTATTTGTTGTTTGAATCATTTTTCTTTATTCATTTCATATTTTTTCCGACTAAAATCAGTCAGCTGTTTCGATGCCGGATAGAAAATTCTGATTTCAACAGAATGATCCGGCAAGTTCGTTTACATTTACGTGTTAGTAACCATTCGTATACATTTCTTCTTGTGGTATCGAAACAGCTGATTCGTTACAGATACGTTTACGGTAGGGTAAAGGGCGGATTATGGGACCGTAAACGTATATGTGATGTAACTGTACCGTGCCGTAGCTAAAAAGTACACTTATAGATTATCGTAAACGACATTACTATTTAGCATATATTTCATGTGGTTTTATATTTTATTCTAAATTTTTCAAATTATTTGTTAATTTTTATTCCTTATTTGTTGTTTGAATCATTTTTTTTTATTCATTTCATATTTTTTCCGACTAAAATCAGTCAGCTGTTTCGATGCCGGATAAAAAATTCTGAATCCAACAGAATGATCCGGCAAGTTCGTTTACATTTACGTGTTAGTAACCATTCGTATACATTTCTTCTTGTGGTATCGAAACAGCTGATTCGTTACAGATACGTTTACGGTTGGGTAACTCAGCCTTAACTCAGCCTTAAATTGTTTTTATCAGCTGTTATATCATCAGTTGGGTGCAACTAGTTCAATTGAACTATTCACTGATTTGAGCCAAAGACCTAGTTCACAACTAATAGCTCTTTTAGTTCAATCGATCATTTCATTCATTCAGAAAATATGTTTATCATTTACAAAAATTAGTATAATAGTTGCAAAAGCCTATCGGTGATTTTACAACTCCATAAAATTACCGACAATTTTGTGAAGACGCTTGTTTAAATGTGTTAAAGAGTTAAATATGTAAATAAATCGAAGCTTTTGTTTAATATTAAAATCTTTTCCAAATTTAATAAACTATGTATTCCTTTTTGTAAATAGAAATGCCTAAAAAGGAAATTTTTATTAAATTTTTGATTTAAAAAGGGGTTTAACTAGAAAAGGCTATCTAGATTTTTACAACAAATTGAACACGAACTAGAAAGAGAGCTCACCAAAACGAACTATAATGCACAAATCTATTGACATTTGTTTTTCGGGCTTCAAATGTGGTTTTTCGTGGTATTTCTTGTTAACTCTCATTTTACCGAACTTTACCCAAAAAAGTAAAGAAACAGAGCTATTATGACAATAACCTAGCCTAAAGGCCATAATCGGTTACAAACATAGATTACATAGATATCTTGCTCTTCTTCTTCTTTTGTCAACAAACAAATTTTTACACACACATTTAAATATTTTTGGTATTATTTTTTGTATACGTATAGGACGTATGTCGGACACATTCTCATGAGATACGTGCACTGACAGCGAATGTCAAAGAGTAACAGATCTATGTAATCTATGGTTACAAATTTCTACTAAAAGCAGTGTTGCCATTTCATTGCTTTTCGGGTATTTTTTAGTGCTTTTTTCCTTCCCGTACCCTTTTAAAAAAAGCGGGTATTTACAATGCTTTTTCAGATTTCTGGCAGTGCTTTTAGTGATTTCTGTACAGTTTATATTTTTGGTATTTGTTCTCGTATTTTTAAATTTTTCTTGAATTTTCTGTCAAAGTTGAACAAATAATACGAACCATACAAAAATTACATTTTTTACAATGTTTGTAGTACAATTTTAAATAGCAACTTCATTATATTTAATCTTCAAAATTTTGGATTGTTATTTTGGTGCTTTTTTACCCCTTTTTTGGTTATTTTTTTAACCTTTTTCATACGATTATACAAAGCTAAAATGTGTTTTTAAATTCTTGACTTAAATTTTTCAAAAAATTAATATCGTGCTTTTTTACCCCATTTTTGGTAAATTTTTACCCTTTTTACCCGTTTTCACAATGCTTACGGTGCTTTCCTGCCTGCAAGAGTTGGCAACACTGACTAAAAGTAACAAAACAAGCAATAAAATTTGTTAAAAAAAAAATAAAAAAATAAACATTATATGAAAAAATTAGATAACAATGCAAATATAAAATTATTACATGTGCATGTGCAAATTTTTGTTTATACTTCGCACTTGCACATGTGCATGTGCGCATTTGACTTTATACTTTGCACTTGCACATGTGCGAACATATTTTGCACTTCGCACATCAAGATGTGCAAGTGCAAAGTATAAACAAAAATTTGCACATGCACATGTGCATGTGTGTCTGCACATCAATTTTTGCACATGTGCATGTGCGCACATCTGCGTGCATTACGAACCCTGATTGTTATACACAAGTATCCCATATAGTAAGTACAAACGATGTGAAGTACACGAAATCGATTACATTGTGTGGACTTACACGTTTTTCTAAAGGGATTTGCTATAAGCAATCCCACAATTCTCAAAAATAAAATTAAAATTTCAAAAAGTGGAATTTTTAATATTTCTTGCTGCCACTTCTACATTTGAAGCAGGGATTGGAAGGAACTAATCCAATAAATTTTGTATATGTTGGAGTATCTGCAACCACTTGCTCTATCTAATTGGAGCAGTGCGAATTTTGTAACAGTGGGTTAAAATTGATATTTGCTTTAAAAATATGGCAACTTTAGAGACGGCTAGGGGAAGAATTATATGCAAATCAAAGATTTTTTTAAACAAATATCTTCTTCATGCAAAGGCCTTTTAGAATAGTATGCATAGAATAGTTTTTAATAGGAACAAGATATTGCATTATTTTTTTTATTTATTCGAGAAATTATTTGGAAAAATAACTTATACATAATTAAAAAAAAAACTGGCCTTGATTTCGCTATTCGCAAAAAAATGGACCTGAGTCGGACCAAATTTAGAATTTTGCATTTTTAAATGGGAATATCTCGAGAACTATAAAAGATAACCCACACGCGTAAGCATTTTTTTATATGGCTGTACTAGCAGCCCTACGGGAAATTTTAACAAACTGTCACCGAACTGGCCCCTTTATATGAAATAGATTGGTCACTTTTACATAGCGTTGTCATAGGAGAGGGAAATTGACTCCTTGTGACATCCCAATACAGGTCCCTGAACTTTATTTTTTATGAGAGTTCAGTAACCTGTCCTAGGATTTGTCTTTTGACATGTCACAAGGGGTCAATTTCCCCCTCCTATGACAACGTCATGAAAAAGTGACCACTCTATTTCATATAAAGGGGCCAGTTCGGTGACAGTTTGTTAAAATTTCCCGTAGGATAGTTTTGTACCAGAGAACGGTTTGAGTGCCTTATTTTATGCTTTTGAATGCAATCACAAAAAATGTGCATATTGTTGTCAATACACATCATTTCAGTAAAGCAATACAGACACAATTGAAAAAAGTGAGTATGACGAAAGCCTGCATTGCACTGCATGTCTTCTGTAAATCTTACCTAACACTCACAAAAGCAACGAATATAAAATGATTGGTATGAATACAAACCGATTGTTACGAATGGTCTCAATGTTGGTTGTATAAAAATTGAAAATTTTTTTCTGTCAAATATTTTAGTATATTTTTGGTGTTTATTTTTTCACTTAAAAATTAACAAAATGAGATAATATATACATATTCCATATTTAAATAAAAATAATGGAAATTTCTTCACACTGTATTTTTCAAAATACTGCAACAGGTCAACGAATACTAAATGAATGTTGTGATTGATTTTAATTTTTTAATGCGTCATCTCTTCATTTCGTTGCTTGACATGTAGTGGCATTATAAAAATAATGCGTAAAAACCAAAAACTAGGTGATTTTTGCTCAAGTATAAATGTAGTATTATGAACATTTTATTAAAAAACAAAAACAGCTTGTATGCAGTTCTAAAGCTGCCCACACACTAGGGAACATTCTTAAAAAAGAGAACATTTTTTGTGAATGTGTGAGTGCGTTTGTGTGTGTATGCGTGTTGGGAGCGTGCATTTCGTGTTTACAAAATTTTTTGATATTTTTTGTTCCCTCAACCATGTTCCCTAGTGCTATGCCCTAGTGTGTGCCTATCAATGCTATCTCGAACAATTTTGACAGTAGAAAGCCGAAATAAGTGAAAAAACTGTCAAAATCGTTCTAGATAACACTGATATGCAGTCACACAAACACAGCTTATATTACATCGGCCAGTTTTATAGCCAGAACTATGGGCGATTTTTGTCCTAAATATTTCTTAAATTAGAAATTTTGTCTGAAAATTTCTGGCTTAAGCAAAATAAAAAAAATCGTTCTTAAGGCACATCTACATGAGATAGAAACCTCGCGAGATTTTATGAAAATGCGGCTCTGTATAAGTCTACGAAATGTAATCTCTAGATCATTGACAATTGCTGTCATGCACAATTTTTTTAATTAGTAACAATTTTTAAAATGTCTTGAACATTTGAATTGAACATTTCAGTTGGTTAAATACACTTTTTGGTATTTGGAGAAAAAATTATTCTTTAAAATGCAAAAATTTTAATAAAAACAAAATTTTCACAACTAGAGATGATACTTTTACGATAAAAATTAGTGCCAACAGTATTGGAGATGACAAACTTAACGTAAACTCTACGAGATTTCTATCCCGTGTATATGTGCCTTTAGTTCTGACTATAAAACTGACCCTGAAAATTTAATGTCTATAAGATTATTTTAATTGTCTTTTCACATTTATATAAACACAGATAAACTTAAAATTTATTAACACTAAAAAGCCAGTTTTATAGTCACAACTAAGAACTGATTTTTGTCTAAATACTACTCAAGTTACAAAAAAAAAATTTTCAACATTTTTTAATTAAGAAAAATTTTAGAAAAAAATCGTTTTTATTTTTGATTATTAAACTGACCCTTAATCATTTTTGTATTTTAAGGTATCCAAATTTGAAGATAACTTTTTACCACCCGGGAGTTTAATTTTTAAGTGGCTTTTAAATATTTTATACTTTACTTTTTTAAATGTTTTTATATTGTAACCATTCAATACAATTTTTTTAAGTGTAAAAATAAATGGTAGTAAGATTTGAAAAGAGTTCATTATTTTCATTGGAGGCAAATTTGATATCTCTATATATAAAAGAATAACGTTACTGACTGATTCAACATCGCCCAGCCGAAACCGCTGAAGCTAGGAAGTTGAAATTTGTATGTAGGTTCCTCTTTCGGCGTAGACGTCCGCTAAGACGCGATTTTTGGAAATTCCTACCGGAACGGGCAAAAAGGGGGAAAGTCTCCCCCTTGACGGCCTGCCCAAACCGCTTGAGGTAGGAAGTTGAAATTTGGTATAAAGGTTCCTTCACTATCGTAGACATCCACCAAGACGGGATTTTTGGAAATTTTTACAGGGAGGGGCAAAAAGGGGAAAAAGTTTCCCCCTTGACGGCCTGCTCAAACTGCTGGAGCTATGAAGTTGAAATTTGGTATGTAGGTCCTCGACCGGTGTAGACGTCCGTTGAGACGGCATTTTGGAAATTCTTATCGGGAGGGCAAAAAGGGGACAAAAAAGTACATTTTTCCAAAAACAGGACCGTTTTCCAAAAAAGGTACCGTTTTCCAAAAAAAGTACCTTTTTCAGAAAAAAGTACCTTTTTCCAAAAAAGTACCTTTTTCCAAAAAAGGTACCGTTTTCCAAAAAAGAGTACCTTTTTCAGAAAAGAGTACCTTTTTCAAAAAAGTACCTTTCTCCAAGAAAAAAGTACCTTTTTCCAAAAAAAAGTACCTTTTTCCAAAAAAGTACCTTCTTCTAAAAAAAAGTACCTTTTTCCAAAAAAAGTACCTTTTTCTAAAAAAATTTACTTTTTCCAAAAAAGTACCGTTTTCCAAAAAAGTACATTTTTCCAAAAAAGTACCTTTTTCCAAAAAAAGTACCTTTTTCTAAAAAAATCTACCTTTTTCCAAAAAAAAGTACCTTATCCAAAAAAAGTACCTTTTTCCAAAAAAAATAAATTTTTCCAAAAAATACCTTTTTCAAAAAAAGGACCTTTTTCCAAAAAAATACATTTTTCCTAAAAATAACTTTTTCAAAAAAAGTACCTTCTTCCAATAAAGTACTTTATAAAAATAAAGTCTTTTTCCAAAAAGTTTCGCTTTTTCCAAAAAATTCCATTCAAAAAAATATAATTTCACAAAAAGTACTTTTTTCCTCCCCCCACGGATATCTCCACTAAAACAAGGTTTCTTGATATTCGGCATAGACGTCCGCTAAGACGGGATTTTTGGAAATTCCTACTGGAACGGGCATAAAGGCGAAAAGTCTCCCCATAGACGGTCTCACAAATTGGAAAAGTGTTCCCCTTAACTGCCTGCCCAAACCCCTGGAGGTAAGAAGTTGAAATTTGGTATAAAGGTTCTTCCACTGTAGTAGACATCGACTAAGTTTGTATTTTTGGAATTACCTGCAGGATATCCCAAAAGGGGGATGTTTCCCCCCTTGACGGCCTGCCTAAACTGCTGAAAGTATGTAGCCGAAATTCGGTATGTGAGTTCCTCTTTCTGTGTAGGCGTCCGCTTAGACGGAATTTTTGAAATTCCTATCAGGAGGAAAATAAGGGGAAAAGTCTCTTCATTGACGGCCTGCCCAATCCCTTTTGGCCAACCTAAAATTTTAAATATGTATTCCTTGGAGTAGGACTAACTCACCGGCAACGTAATTTTTCTATTTTGGAACAGGAGCATAGTAAAAATGGTGTTTGAAAGGAAAAAAATGTCCCCAATAACGGCCTGCCCAAACCGCTGAGGCAATGAAGTTGAAATTTGGTATGAATGTTCCTCATCCATCGCAGATAGCCGCGAAGATGGAATTTTTGTAAATTCCTAAAGGGAAGGGCAAAAAGAAGAAAAGCCTCCCCTTGGTGGCCTGCAAAAACCCCTTCGGATAGAAACCTGAAATTTAAAATGTGGGTCGCTGGAGTAAGGGCTAACTTATTAGAAAGATACTTTTTTGAATTTTGGACAGGGTCGTTATAAAATGGGGGCTCAAAAAGGGAAAGTGGCCCCTTAAGGACCTGTCCAAACTGCTGGAACTAGGAAGCTGAAATTCGGTACTTAGGTTCCTCTTCCAGCCTAATTCCAACCGGTAGGGACAAAAAAAGAAAAAGTGTCCCCCTTGACAGCCTGCTCAAACTGCTGGAACTAGGAAGCTGAAATTCCCTGTCGATGGATTTTCGGAAATTCCTACCGAGAGAGGCACAAATAGTAAAAGTTGGCTAGAAACCTGAAATGTATAACATATGTTCCTTGAAGTATGGGCTCCCTTATCGGGAAGGTGCTTTGTGGAATTTTGGACAGGGACATTGCAAAAATGGGGATTAATGAAGCGAAAAGTGCCGCTTAAAGGCCTGCCCAAACTGCTGGAGGTAGGAAGTTGAAATTTGGTATTAAAGTTCCTCCTCTATTGTAGACATCTGCTAATATAAGATTTTTGGAAATTTCCACAGGTAGGGTCAAAAACAGGAAAAGTCTCCCCTTTAACGGCCTGGCCAAACTGCTGGACCTAGGGAGCTTAAATTCGGTAGACGTCCCCTAAGACGGTATTTTTGGAAACTCATACCGGGAGGGGTATAAAGGGAAAAAACTTCCCCCTTGCCGAGTTGGCCAAACTGCTGGATATAGAGACCTAAAATTATGTATGTAGTAGGTTCCTCCTCCAACGCAGACGTCCTCTAAGACGGAAATTTTTGGAAATTCCTACCGGGAGGGGTAAAAACGGAATAATTCTCCCCCTTGATGGCCTAACCGAACCCTTCGGCTAGAAACCCGTAATATATAATATGTTTTCCTTGGAGTATGGGCTAACTTATCGGCAAGGCATTTTTAGGACTTTGGACAGGAACGTGGTAAAAATGGTGGCTCAAAAGGGGGAAAATTGCTCCCCCCCTGAACATCTGCGTCTTTAGCTAGAAACCTAAAATTTAAAGATATAATTTAAGGATATAAACGGGGAACGAGTGGAATTGGAATAACAGATAATGGAATCTTGGAAGGAGTTGCATTGGAACACTGAAATTGTTAAACAAAATGGAATGGAATTTGAATGACTCAAACTGCCGGAGTTTGGTACTTGAAATTTCGCATGCGATTGAGGCAGATTATATATATTTGGGATTTTTACTGGGAGGAACAAAAAGGGATGAAGAACCCCTTTTAATTACCTATTCAAACACTATCCACGGATTATGAAACTTATTTAGCATTGAAACATACTCTTCAAAAAGTTAAACAAATTTTCTAAAAGAGAAAAAACCTTAGAAAAAAGAATGGACCTTATATATTCTCATATTTAAACTGCAGGTAACGAAGCACCGGTGGAAGAAACCGACGCAGTAAATTTTCCAACTGAATTTGTGAATTTACTTGAATTGCCAGGTCTACCTTTACATAAACTGGAATTAAAAAAAATTTCAATGCACGCTAACAACGTAGCTATATTTAATATTATAAATCGCTTGCCAACCCTGCTTTACGTTATTTATTTTCATTCAAAACACAAATGAACAAAACTACCCAGGTGGAAATTGAAGACGGTACAAAAAACAAAGCGCTATGAAAGCGTTTATTGTCAACGGTACAAAAAAAAGCGTTTTCACAGCGTTGAAAAACATTATTTTGGATTGCTTTTCGAACGTTCACAAACAGTATTTTAGGAGCGCTTTTCATACAAAATTTACAACCGTTTGTGAAATAAAAACACTGTTAAAACATTGCTTTAAAGCGTTTTTCTAATGTTGGCAAAAAGTACTTTAGCAGTACTTCTTTTAAAGAATATATAACCGATTATTTAAAAAACACTGTAAAAACATTGATTGATTGAAATGTTTGAAATCAGAAAATAATTTTACTTATATACTTTTACCTCTAGTTGCCACATTTTTTATCCGATTTTCATAAGTAATACCTTTCTGGAAAGGTTGTAATGTTATATTGTTTACAACTTTATTAGTTATTTCAAAAAGCCACCTCAAGATGGCGCTAATCTAGCATTTATTAGAAAATTGCAAAAAATTTAAATTTGGGAGCCTCGAAAATGATTTTTTTGATATGTCGTAAAGGACTTTTTTTTCCCCATGCTAAAAGCTTTCGAAAAATCGAGTACGCAATATCGATTGCTAAATCGACCCACCCTAGTATACATATATAATTTAAATTATAGCTTTGTTTGTGCGGGAAGCTATCAACGTTGCCTTATGTCATTATCATACAAATTTGACATTAGTCAACGTTTAGGGTTAACTCTTAAAGTTACTAATGTCAGATTTGTATGGGAATGACATAAGCCAACGTTGATAGCTTGCCGCACAAACACAGCTTATATTTTATTATTTATGTAAAAAGAGTTATAGCAATCATTAGGTCTGTTTCTTTACTTTTTGGGTAAAGTTCGGTAAAATGAGAGTTAACAAGTTAACAAGAAATACTCTCACGAAATGACAAAAATGCCCAAAAGTAAACGAACGCGAAAAACCATATTTGAAGCCCGAAAAACAAACGTCAATAGATTTGTGCATTATAGTTGGTTTTGGTGAGCGCTCTTTCTAGTTCTTGTTCCATTTGTTGTAAAAATCTAGATAGCTTTTCTAGTTAAACCCCTTTTTAAATCAAAAATTTAATAAAAATTTCCTTTTAAGGCATTTCTATTTACAAAAATGAATACACAGTTTATTAAATTTGGAAAAGATTTTAATATTAAACAAAAGCTTCGATTTATTTACATATTTATCTCTTTAACACATTTAAACAAGCGTCTTCAAAAAATTGTCGGTAATTTTATGGAGTTGTAAAATCACCGATAGGCTTTTGCAACTATTATACTAATTTTTGTAAATGATAAACATATTTTCTGAATGAATGAAATGATCGATTGAACTAAAAGAGCTATTAGTTGTGAACTAGGTCTTTGGTTCAAATCAGTGAAGAGTTTAATTGAACTAGTTGCACCCAACTGATGATATAACAGCTGATTAAAACAATTTACCCAAATTGACACGAAAAAAAAGTCTGGGCTTTCTCGTGCAAGAAGAACAAGAATATTACTCTCTCATGACAGCTCTCATTTACCCAATTGTGTAGTAAGAAAACGCTTTTAGGTAAAATTGGGATCCCGCGGGATCGCAATGTTGAGTACCCGAACACAGATATTATTTATGTAAAAGAGTTATAGCAATTGTCTCATTATGAAAATTTGTAAGAATACACTTAACTTGCACTAATTGTATACTAATATCAGCATAATTTTCATTTAATTTTTTTACATTAGCTGTGTTCGGGTACTCAACATTGGGATCCCGCGGGATCCCAATTTTACCAAAAAGCGTTTTCTTACTACACAATTGGGTAAATGAGAGCTGTCGTGAGAGAGTAATATTCTTGTTCTTCTTGCACGAGAAAGCCCAGACTTTTTTTTCGTGTCAATTTGGGTAAATTGTTTTAATCAGCTGTTATATCATCAGTTGGGTGCAACTAGTTCAATTAAACTCTTCACTGATTTGAACCAAAGACCTAGTTCACAACTAATAGCTCTTTTAGTTCAATCGATCATTTCATTCATTCAGAAAATATGTTTATCATTTACAAAAATTAGTATAATAGTTGCAAAAGCCTATCGGTGATTTTACAACTCCATAAAATTACCGACAATTTTGTGAAGATGCTTGTTTAAATGTGTTAAAGAGTTAAATATGTAAATAAATAAATTTTATTAAATTTTTGATTTAAAAAGGGGTTTAACTAGAAAAGCTATCTAGATTTTTACAAAAAATTGAACAAGAACTAGAAAGAGCGCTCACCAAAACGAACTATAATGCACAAATCTATTGACATTTGTTTTTCGGGCTTCAAATGTGGTTTTTCGCGTTCGTTTACTTTTGTGCATTTGTGTTATTTTGGGAGAGTATTTCTTGTTAACTCTCATTTTACCGAACTTTACCCAAAAAGTAAAGAAACAGAGCTATTATACAATCCAATTTCTTTTGGTATTTACTTACTTAATAACATCAGTTGTTTCATTATAAATTTGGCCAGTTAAAAATATAAAAGAAGAGAAAATCGTAAATATAGCCCATATGGGCATTAAGTCTAAACTTGGACCGATTTTAACCAAAATCAATAGGCTTTGTCCTTGGGCCGACATACATAAATGTTCAGTTTTGAATAAAGCACACATAGTTAGCTCTACACTTAAAATATTATGTCAGTAGAGAAATCTGTCAAACGGGTTTCAAATCGATTTGACTAATTTTTTACAAATTTTTAGTTGAAACACCGATTTAAACAAAGATTTTAATTATCTTCATTTAACATTATACTAAAACTCCTCAGTAGTTTAACTAGTTTTGAGTGTTAATTTTCAAAACCATTTATATTTAACTAATTTTTAGGAACCCATTCGTTAAATTTTACAAAATTTATTGTTAAAATTTAATATTTTCATGTTTCTGTTATTAACCGGCAGATGGCGCCACCAGTGTATCCGAAGTTTTAAAGATGGCGCTATTTCTTTCCCTTCCAATTTTTTAAATTTGCTCATATCTCGAAAACTATGAGAGATAGAGCAAAATTGACACTTCATAAAATGGCCCATATCTCGAAAACTAAGCGAGATAAAACAAGACGGATAAAATGTTTGCTCCTTTGGAGTGCCCTTACACGACTTTAGATGGTATGGACTAGGCTCGGGGAGGGTTCCGAGACCTTAATTTGAACAAATTTTACGACTCAGTATAATTATAAATAAAATTGTAGTTTTACTAATTTCTTACTTAAATTTAGATTTGTTAAATTTAACAAAAGAATTTGTTAAAATCATCAAACTTTCTTTTAAGCCAAAAACAGGAATAAATTTTGTTAAAGTAACAAATTTTTCTGTTCAGCCAACAGACTTATTATTTTGAGCGTATCTATCTCATCTCACCCAACCCCCCTCGCTCTATTTATTTGATCGCATTTTTTAGAAGTAGGTTTTCTTAAGCCTTTTTCTCTTTGCCCGAGTTCGCTAATTATCGAGAGAACCGTGACTGGCATAGTTAACTATAAAATATATAATCTTTGCTTAACTTAACTTTTAAACAACCACAAACTTTTGGGTTAAATATTAGTTAACGCTTAAACCTACAGTATCGCTTACAAAACTTCATTGTGAACGGGGTATTAAGCTACCCAGCAAAATCTTTCATTACCAAATAAGTGGTTATATAATGAAACTAAAATTTTTTACTACTTATAATTCGGCGTCAGCACTAGTTATTTTTGTTAGGCGAAGCCGTTTTTATAAGCAGTCTAGCTAACGCGCGACTACTTATTTATTTATAAAGATAATGTGAATTTGGTAACTACTTATTTTTTAACCAATAGTAAGTATATAAGTAAGTCGTATTATTTAATAACTTGTAACCACTTATTTTTTAACTGCGTATAAGCACACGAATAAACACTTATTTTGGTAACTACTTATTTTATATGCTTTTGTAATGCAGCGGGTAAGCGGGTGCACAAATTTTGTGCGTTTTTTCATGCAGCGAATATGGACAACTGCTTACAAAATCGACCTTGTCGAACAAAAATAATGAGCTTTGACACCGAATTATAAGCAGTAGACCCTAATTCTACCGCTTATTATTTAGATATTAGTAATGAGCACCCATTACTGAGATTTTGCTGAGTAAAAATGGGTATCTCTGTGCGTTTGTATGGGATTTCTATTTTCCCTAATTCAACATCGGTAAATATAGTTTGACCTTAAGTCGTTCACCAGATAGTTGTACAACTGTTATGTATTAATTTGTATCTACTGAACGCACTCATTGTCTTTGCTAAGATTATATATAACTTGTAGGATTTTATGTGTTTGTGGTCAATATTGTTGAAATTGGCATGATAAACTTTTGGTCGATATGTATATTTAAATTCCAAATTGTTAAAAGGTATCATTTAATATCATTTAATTTAATAAAAATCTTGTTGCGATTTCAATTTATATTTAATTAAATATAACTTTTATTAAATAGTACATACAATGTTCCAACCATTTCGTCTACATTGTTTGTATACATATTTATTGTTGTTGTTGTTGTCATTTTAGTTATTACTTAAAATTTATGACATTTCAACATGTCTACCGGAAGTTACAAATGGCTTAATTTAACCAATGTTTACGTTATTTTTTTTCTGTAGTTTCGAGTTCACAATATTTACAAAACCAAAAAAAAAAAAAAACAAAACTGCATGTGTTCTTATGTGCATTTTTAACGGAAATCAATTTAATAAAACAACTATACGTACCCATGTTTGTAGAATGAATGTCTTGTTTTGTTGTGTGTGCTTTTTTTCACCAAAAGTTATGAACTGCCACATAACATGACATTTGGGGTTGAAAATTATATAATAGTATATATATAAACGCCATATGAGTTTATAGATTAAACTTACCGAAGTTGGTTTGAAAAATATTAAAATTGGATTCAGTATATGGGCAAATCTACGGAACCGGGCGATTCCATGTAACTCAGGATTTAAACCAATTTAATAACATTAGCTGTGTTTGTGTGACTCTCTATCAGTGTTATCAAGAACGATTTTGACAGTTTTTCAACATATTCCGGCTTTCTACTGTCAAAATTGTTCGAGATATCATTGATATGAATGCCGCACAAACGCAGCTAATATATAATATTTTTGATGGTATCAGCATTTTCGAGGCAACGAATTTAATCAGGCGAACATCTTAAATTTTAATATTTATACTGCTAATGTGCTCTACTCAATTAAACACTACCCTAATTTACCCTAATTTTGCTTGTAACTTTCAAGAGTTTTTCAACTTTTTGGTTATAACTTTTTCAGCATAAAAGGAAATCGCCCAAAACCTTTTGGTGTATAATAATTATGATGTTAAAAAATCTCCCGCTTGTTGAAAAAAATAGGTGCCCTCAAATAGGAACAAATGGTAGTTCTTGAAAATCTGTAACTCATTTTTTGAATAAAGAGTAATTTCAGACATTTTTAATTTTTGCGCTTTCAGCCTCAATTTAATTGAACATTTTTCGATACTGACAAGTAAACAAAAAATTGAGATCAAATTAATAAGTGTGGCTTCAAAAATAAAGAAAATATGACAATAATAATCTCTTCACCTCTATGCGTGAACAACTTGAAATTTGATATTTTTTGAAGAGCACATTCGCAATTTGAGAAATAATTAGTTGCAGTCCTGCGTGATCGGTATATATCGGTGATACTATTATTGTGTGTAAGTGCTAAATAGATCGTACATTAGTTGGGTGTCCAGACCCATTTAGGGTTCAATTTTGTAGCTTTTCATAGATTTTTGGAGCTAAAAGTGATATAGAAACCAAACGGATAATCCGATCGTTTTAGCACTTACACACAATAATATTAATTGCGATATATGTACATATATCATATAAGCCAGATTTCAGTCATTAATTATTTTATCTGTGGATGTGCTAGTCAATTAAAAGTTGGCTTTTTAGCGTATTGTACAGCGAAAATTTATGTAAAGCCTAAAAATAAAATCCGAACTGTTTAGCACTTTTACATAATGACAGCTCTGATAAGATCTACCGTTCCAGACAGATTGGACTCCATAATTCTTAAAATTGTGGATGTGCCTTCAATTTGAATTTAACCTTTTAGCAAATTTTGGAGAAGGATATGTTGTAGAGAATACGAAATTCGTCCGATCCGTTTAGCACTTTCAGATAATAATAGTAATGAAGATATGCAGCATTTAAGACATATTTGATCCCATAATTCTTTAAACCGTGGATGTGCCATTCAATTTTGTGCTGCAGTTTTGAGGGAAATTTATATGGGCACAAGTCCAAACATAGACTGATTTAAATCAATAGACTTCGTCCTTGGGCTGATATAAATCGGTCTACCAAATTTTATCAAAAAATCTTAATATTTGCGACCTTTAGCGTGCGCAGAAGAATACATGCAGAAACAGACGGACGGAAGGAAAAATTAGAAAAACAACATTACTTATAACACTATGCGACAGTCAAAATCGGGATGGGATGAAACCAACGGGAAATGTTATATCGGTCAAAAACAAGTTATACGTGTCCCGGCGTTTCGCTGGGTCACCCCTAGGAATCGAGATATATCTTTTTTTTGACATAACTCGAGAACCACTAGTCCGATTTTGCTCAAAGAATTTTTAAAAAATTAAAAATTACAATTCCTTTAATCTGTTCATATAACGTTTTTCTATATACTCAACAGTTTTGCCGGTAAAAATAAATGTTTGTTACCGCTACCATAAAAATCAATAACCTTTTGTTTATTACTTTTTTTTAATATTTTAGGCAAAAAATATTTTTTTCTTCATACATTTATTTTTACCGGCAAAACTGTTGAGTATATAGAAAAACGTTATATGAACAGATTAAAGGAATTGTAATTTTTAGGGTCACCCCTAGGAATCGAGATATATCTTTTTTTTGACATAACTCGAGAACCACTAGTCCGATTTTGCTCAAACAATTTTAAAAAAATTAAAAATTACAATTCCTTTAATCTGTTCATATAACGTTTTACTATATACTCAACAGTTTTGCCGGTAAAAATAAATGTTTGTTACCGCTACCATAAAAATCAATAACTTTTTGTTTATTACTTTTTTTTAATATTTTAGGCAAAAAATATTTTTTTCTTCATACATTTATTTTTACCGGCAAAACTGTTGAGTATATAGAAAAACGTTATATGAACAGATTAAAGGAATTGCAATTTTTAATTTTTTTAAAATTGTTTGAGCAAAATCGGACTAGTGGTTCTCGAGTTATGTCAAAAAAAAGACCACCAAAGGTCAAATCGATATATCTCGATTCCTAGGGGTGACCCAGCGAAACGCCGGGACACGTATAACTTCTTTTTTCACCGATATAACTTTCCCCGGTAGTTTGAACCCTTCCCGATCACTGACCCCTATCATTTGTCTCACAGTGTAATCAATCATGGAAATATAGCGCGACTATGCACTTTCGAATAAAATTACCGTGATGATTGAAAAATTTGTGTCATCTTTTTTAATTAAATCGAGGTAAAAGTGTGTAAAAACAACTCAAAAATAGCCAAAAAAAAGGCTTTTGGTAACTTTGACCTCAATTTGCTCAAAAACCAGATGTGCTGGAAAAATTTGGAGACCAAATTCGGACTCAGCACGGAAAAGTTACTTGAAAATGTGTGGTCGCATGCCCGAAAAATCCAAAAATTAAAAAATATTTACTAGCGAAAATGTGTGCGGTTTT
Source organism: Leucophora obtusa (assembly GCA_949987735.1). Classification (NCBI taxonomy): domain Eukaryota; kingdom Metazoa; phylum Arthropoda; class Insecta; order Diptera; family Anthomyiidae; genus Leucophora; species Leucophora obtusa. The sequence continues at coordinate 330,788,818 of OX465295.1, read as the reverse complement.
TTGTTTATAACTATTTCAGCACTCAAAGTTAATCAAGTTAATCTAGAAAAAAATGTGTGCCACTAATTTGAAATTTTTCATTTTTAAAATCTGAAATCGACCTGTTTCGTAGATTTTCCCATATACTTACTTAATATCTGCATAAGAAAGTCCTATTACAAGGTGCAACAAAACTCAATTTTTGGTTGCACCCATATCCAACACATACTGAAAGAAGTCCAACATATTCCGAAAGAAGGCCCAAATATAAAATACCAGGGTTGGCAGGCAATACAGTTAAAATACCGTTATGGATTCAAAACCTTTCAATTGATTACCGTTACTCTTAAAATACCGTTACCGAAATAACCAAAATACCGCTACCTTAAAATACCGACAGCGAATTAAATGAAATATTAATATCCTTAACCCTTAAATGCATGGTGTAGCCATTTGGTAACATACCAGTTTTTTAATAAAAACTGCATTTTTGGGCCCCTTCTGTACAAAGTGTTCTTATAGTTTAGCTCAGATTTTTTACACAGTTATAGGTTTTGCTGCGTATGTTTGTGAAAAATCTAAAACACGCGTTTTTTTTTTTTTGCAAAAAGTGTAATATTGAAAAATGTTTGTTTGAATATTTAAAGTGGTATTCTCGCAATAAAATTAATTTTGGCAACAATAAATGTATAATTCATAGTTTATATATTTTTTTGGTTTTTTTTTCATACAAGTTAAAATAATCACATCACATCAAGTTGTATCGTCGTATCGTCCTAACAAAAACCAGAGTTGTTAGAATTTAAAAAGAAAAAATACAACATTTGCGAATAGCACGATACAACATTTTTACGTATGTTTAGTGTCCGATGTTTGAGTGTTGTTAAAGCCAAATAAAAATTTTAACAACTCTGTTTTTTGTTAGGATGATACAACAGATAGCACACCCCTTGTGAATAACCTAATTGTAAGTTTTTGAAAAATATATTTAATTTTTTTACGATTTTCACAATATAACCGATTTTAACCCTACAATGGTCTGGGTGAATTGCAGTTACTTAAATATTTTCCAACCGATTTTGGATTTTTATGCCTTGTTAGAAAGGTAATTCGGTCTAATATTTACACTTCTACAATATTTACATTTACCAGAAATACAGTTACCCAGGAAAATTTTTTACAATCGGTAGCCAACCACACCCATTCTACAACTGGTTCCACTGCAAACGATTCCATGGAACTGGTTCCGGAACCAGTTCCTGGGATCCTATATGGAAGGTGTGGGTGATGTAGAATCAATTCCAGAACTAGTTCTAGAACCGATTCTAGAGCAACCGGTTCCACTTTGGAGCTATAGAAGGGGTTGCTTTTGGGACAATTTCAAACAAAAAGAATCGGTGTTAGAATCGACAGTAGAAGGGGTTGTGAATGAAAAGTAGCTATTCTACAACCGATTCTTTGGAACAGAAAATTTTCCTGGGTCCAGTAATTTCAAAAAAACCAAACAGTGATTTTTTGCATGAAGTATTTTTGTACCCAAATGCACATTACTCAAACCGAACTAATATTATAATGTAGAAAACCTTTAGTAATAGTTACTATCATTATCTGACAGCCTACGTATATTGCAAACTTTATAGGATTGTGGTATATACTCTTTAATTGTTGTATTATATATGAACTAACTATTCGTACAGTTGCAATTCATGTTATTGCATGCGTTGACTTGACTTATCATGACACAAGTGGCAAATAATAACTGTCATACAAGTACATACAAATCTATGAACCAATTTAAATAATAATTTTGTCATGTGGTAATGTTTTATTAAAATATACAAAAATAAAAACAATTAAATAAATAACAGTTGGTTCGTAGCCGATGTGTGGCAAGCTTACACGCAAAAAATAAAAAGTGCATTATTGCCGAAGTACTTCGGTAAAATACAACTTCCCACTTGAAAATAGGATCATATATGAACATATATGGGTTCGTATATGATCATATATGCGTATAGATGATCATATATGTCCATATATAGTACAATATATGACCATATATGGTCTCATATATGACCATTTATGTTCGGATTCGAAATTTGAGTATATATGGCCGTATATGATCATATATAAGTATATATGAACATATATGATCATATACGACCATATACTCTCAAATTTCTGATCCAAACATATATGGTCATTACTTACGCATTACTAATGGCAATGAAATCACAAAAAAAAACTAATTACAATTGACAAAAAACCACTTGTTTACAAAAAATCCTGATATTTGAAAACGAACAATTGGCTTGGACGGGGTTGTTATGATACATAACTGTTATGATACATACATAGACCAGTCTACCCGGTCAGACCGGGTTTTAATACTATTTACAAAAGGCAGGTTTTTGGTACTTTTTAGCACAATATACTACAAAATAAAAAAATTGCTAAAATTATGTAAATTTTATATAAAAAAAATTTATAAAAATCGAATTTTGAAAAACAATCAAAAAATATTTTTAAATCAAAAAAAATTTTATAAAAAATCGATGTTTTATAAAAATTCAAAAAATTTATAAAAATCAATAAATTTTTGAAAAACCGATCAATTTTTACAAAAATCGACAAATTTTTAAAAAATCGATAAATTTTTTAAAAATCGAAAATTTTTTTAAAAATTGATAAATTTCGATAAATTTCCTAAAAATCGATAAATTTTTGAAAAATTGACAAATTTTTAAAAAATTTATAAATTTTTGAAAAATCGATAAATTTTTTTAAAAATTGATAAATTTCTTAAAAATCGATAAATTTTCTTCAAAATTGATAAATTTATGAAAAATCAACGAAATTTAACAACGCTATTTTTATCCTTTGTTATTATTACTCTATTTTGCTTTGAACCTTAATTCTTAAGATATCTCAGCTGATTCTATTCAACTCTGTGTATGATAACCACAGATTTTTGAATTACAACGAACTGTTAAATTTAAATGTATATTATTTAAATTATATTTTCGCACCGTGAAAATGAATGGGGGAATATTTAGTTGGTATCTTATTTTTTTTTTTTTTTAAGTAAATGAATGTTGTTTTTTTTGTTTGACTCTAGATCATAAATTAATATCACTTTCTGTTTAAATTATTTTCAAATCATAGAAAGATGATACAATTTTTACAAGTAAATTACAAAGAATAAAAATATATTTGAAAGAATTCGATAAGACCAGCAATACAGAATACGTAATTTCGGCTTTCGCTACAAAATTTTAAAAAATCGATAAAATTTTAACACATTTTTTAACACATTGACACGGTGAAAAAATATAATTTAATAACATACATTTAAATTTAAATTTAACGGTTCGTTGTAATTCAAAAAATCTGTGTTTATCATACACAGAGTTGAATAGAATCAGCTGAGATATCTTAAGAATTAAGGTTCAAAGCAAAAAAGAGTAATAATAACAAAAGGATAAAAATAGCATTGTTAAATTTCGTTGATGTTAGTCTAAGTTGAGTTGTTGATAACAAACTCGATTTGCTTTAAACAGTCACATAAGTAGACGATTATCAGGATATTAACCCACTCAAATGCGAAAGGCACTGATGATAGCTTTGTAGCGAAAGCCGAAAATGCGCATTCTGCCTTGCTGGTCTTATCGAATTTTTTCAATAATTTTTATTCTTTGTAATTTACTTGTAAAAATTGTATCATCTTTCTTTGATTTGAAAATAATTTAAACAGAAAGTGATATTAATTTATGATCTTGAGTCAAACTAAAAATAACATTCATCGATAAAATTTTGAAAAATCGATAAAATTTTAAAAAGTCGATAAATTTTTGAAAAATCGATAAATTTCATAAAAATCAATAAATTTTTGAAAAATCGACAAATTTTAGAAAAATCTACAAAATTTTAAAAAATTGATAAAATTTTAAAAAATTGATAAAATTTTGAAAAATCGATAAATTTTTAAAAAATCGATAAATTTTTGAAAATCGATAAATTTTTGAAAAATCGATAAATTTTTGAAAAATTTAATAACTTTCACAAAAATCAATAAATTTTATTAAAATTGATAAATTTGTAAAAATCGATTCATTCATGGATATTTATAATAATGTATAACAAAATAATGCGTATTTCGTATTATATTTATATAATATTTATATGAGTGGGTCCCATGCACGGCGTTTTTTTCTCCTGGGTCTGTATAGGCTAAAATTTTGGGATAATAATCTAGACGTAATTCTGACTTAGAGCTGTAAACGTTTTTTCTATGTGTGGAAGAATAATATTCAGAAACAGGCTCTTCAATTCAAAAAGTCCTGCACTTTTCATACTTTTATATGAAAACGCCACGTTCTTTTTCGGTCCCATGTACGGCGTTTTTTTGTTCTGGGCCGTTATAGGTTAAAAGTTTGCAGAAATAATCTAGACGTAATTCTGATTTAGAAGTGTAAACTTTTTCTCAATGTGTGGAAGAAAAATATTCCGAAATTGGCTCTTGAATTCACAAAGTCCTGCACTTTGCATACATTTATATGAAAATGCCACGGTCTTTTTCGGTCCCATGTACGGCGTTTTTTTTGTTCTGGGCCGTTATGGGTTAAAATTTTTCCGAAATATTCTAGACGTAATTCTGACTTAGAATTGTAAACTTGTTTTCAATGTATGGAATAAAAATATTCCGAAACTGGCTCTTAAATTCACAAAGTCCTGCACTTTGCATACAATTATATGAAAATGCCACGGTCTTTTTCAGTCCCATGTACGGCGTTTTTTTGTTCTGGGCCGTTATGGTTTAAAATTTTGCAGAAATTATCTAGACGTAATTCTGACTTAGAAGTGTAAACCTTTTCTCATTGTGTGGAAGAAAAATATTCCGAAACTGGCTCTTGAATTCACAAAGTCCTGCACTTTGCATACATTTATATGAAAATGCCACGGTCTTTTTCGGTCCCATGTACGGCGTTTTTTTGTTCCTGGCTGTTATGGGTTACAATTCTGCAGAAATAATCTAGACGTAATTTTGACTTAGAACTGTAAACTTTTTCTCAGTGTGTGGAACAAAAATATTCCGAAACTGGCTCTTGAATTCACAAAGTCCTGCACTTTGCATACATTTATATGAAAATGCCACGGTATTTTTCGGTCCCACGTACGGCGTTTTTTTGTTCTGGGTCGTTATAGGTTAAAATTTTGCAGAAATATTCTAGACGTAATTCTGACTTAGAACTGTAAACTTTTTCTCAGTGTGTGGAAGAAAAATATTCCGAAACTGTCTCTTGAATTCAAAGTCCTGCACTTTGCATACATTTATATGAAAATGCCACGGTCTTTTTCGATCGCATGTACGGCGTTTTTTTGTTCCTGGCTGTTATGCGTTATAATTTTGCAGAAATAATCTAGACGTAATTTTGACTTAGAACTGTAAACTTTTTTCAATATGTCGAGCAAAAATATTCCGAAACTGGCTCTTGAATTCGGAACGTTCTGCACTTTTCATATACTTTCATATATTTCATATACTGTGATGTTATGGGTTAAAATTTTTCAGAAATAATCTAGACGTAATTCAGACTTAGAAATATAAACTCTTTTTAAATGTGTGGAACAAGAATATCAATATCAATATCTTGAAAACTAAAGAGCTAGAGGTAAACTGTTTGCACCAAAGGTCAAAACCCGCGCATAATACCCCGACACCGAAACTAAATTTCGACTTACATTGCTAGATTTTAAGATCGCGTTTTTCTCGAAAACTAAGCATCATAGAGACAAAAGGGCTTTTATTTAGAATATCGCCCGTATCTTGAAAACTAAGAGAGATAAATCAAAACGGACAACAGCTTTGGAACAAGGAAGTCATAATGAGTTATATGTGGAAAAATAAATGCGAAAATTACTTAAATAAAATTTTGATCGTCCATATCTCGAAAACTAAGAGAGCTAGAGGAAAAATGATTACACCAGAGGTCAAAGCCCGCCACCAATACCGTGATACCGTAATCAAATTTTGACTTACGTTGCTAGATTTTAAATTCGCGTTTTTCTCGAAAACTAAGCCTCGTAGAGAGAAAAAGGCTTTTATTTGGAATATCCCCCATATCTCGAAAACTAAATGAGCTAAATAAAAAAGGGACAACAGTTTTGGAACAAGGAAGTCATAGTGAGTTATAAAAGATGAAAAATAAATGCGAAATTTGCTTTAATAAAATTTTGATTGTCCATATCTCGAAAACTAAGAGAGCTAGAGGAAAAATGTTTACACCAGAGGTCAAAACCCGCCCATAATACCCCGATACCGAAACTAAATTTCGACTTACATTGCTAAATTTTAAGATCGCGTTTTTCTCGAAAACTAAGCCTCCTAGAGAGAAAAGGGCTTTTATTTGGATTATCGTCCGTATCTTGAAAACTAAATCAGATAAATGAAAACGGACAACAGTTTTGGAACAACGACGTCATAATTACGTCCAGATTATTTTTTCAAAATTTTAACCCATAACGACCCACGACAAAAAAACTCCATACATGGGAGCGAAAAAGACCATGGCGTTTTCATATAAACGTATGAAATGGGCAAGACTTCCTGAATTGAAGATCCTTTTCTGAATATTTTTGTTCTACACATTGAAAAAAGTTTACAGTCAGAATTACGTGTAGATTATTTTCCCAAAATTTTAGCCTATAGAGGCCCAGGAGAAAAAAACGCCGTGCATAGGACCGAAAAAGAGCGTGGGTCTTTCATATAAATATAATACGAAATACTCGTACATAGTATTTTGTTATACATTATTATAAATTTCCAAAAATTAATCGATTTTTACAAATTTATTAATTTTTCCCAGCAAAACCACACATTACCAAATAATGGGTAAAGTAATATATCGCAATAGAGTTGGACTGGTTACTTTACACCTTACTTCACTGATGAATTTTACAGGCGATGAACCTCAAAGTAATGTGTCATTGTTACCAGTATACTTACAAAAAAATGAAGAGTAATGGGTTATCTAGTTGCAGATAGATATTAAAAAAGTAATTGGTTACCCATATGATTACGAAGAGGTTGGTTACGCATATAATTATAAGGACTGAAATAGTAATTAGTTAACCTACAATTACACAATTTTAATAAAAAATTATCTAAGTAAATAATTTTTATATTAAAACATTGTATTTTGTAATAGTAATTACTTTATAATTATTTATAATGCATTATGTAGCCCATTACTTAATGTTTCAAAATAATGATACATGTATGCAGTATACATTACAAAGTAATGTATTATGTAATCAACTATAGGTAACTCATTTCTGTGTGTTTCTAAATAATGCTCAAGGTAAGGATTATACATTACAAAATAATGCAATGTAATAAATTTTCGGTAACTAATTACTTTATGATTCAAAATAATGATGAAGGTAAGGAGTATTCATTACAAAGTAATGCATTATATATCCAATTATCGGTAACCAATTACTTTATGTTGAACAATAATTATACTTGTAACGAGTACACATTACAAGGTAATGTATGAGTTTGTCGCACCCATTACCAAAGTTTTGCTGGGTTATAAAATTTATTGGTATTTTTGAAAGTTTATCGGTTTTTTGTAAAATTTTTCAATATATCAATTTTTAAAAAATTTATCGATTTTTTAAAAATTTATCGATTTTTTAAAATTTTATTGATTTTACAAAATTTTATCGATTTTTAAAAATTTTGCTGATTTTTCAAAAATTTATTGATTTTTCAAAAATTTATCAAGTTTTCAAAAATTTTTCAATATTTTATTGTAGATTTTTAGTTGATCTGAAGATGTTTTACAATGAGTGTTATTTTTGTTCGGTTTAAGATCAAATATTACAAATTCTAAATAGAATTTACAATTTTTATTTTACAACCAATAGAGAAAAACTTAGTTCTAGTTTCTATAAATAGAATTAAAAGCTTGAATGTTAAAAAGCACGAATCATTGCTTTACATATTGAAGGAACTTCAATGAAAAAGCACAACTACAACATAGGGAAAAATAATAGCTTTGTGAAAGACATGTGGTTTTCGTTAGTTATAATAATGAAAAATTGATAAGTAAAAATGTTTGAATTTACTTCTCAAAATGCATTTCTTTGAAATTGAACATATAAAGGGTTCTTCAATAAGAGCGCTACAAAAGTTTTTTTAAATAAAACAAAAACGGTTTTGGATATCAATGAAATTCTTTATTCCTGTGAAAGTACGTTCGATGCCATTATGTATGGAAATCGATCTCTTTTGCATGGCCGCCACGGGCACGCTTGCAGAAGTCCAGACGCTGAACCCAATTTTCGACGGTTTTCAAGCATAAATCGGCCGATATTCGTATGAAGTTCATCAATCGTCGCTGGCTTGTTGGCATAGACCACAGGAAATAGTCCAACGGCGTCAAATCGCACGACCGAGGCGGCCAATCGAATGGACCATTTCGTGAGATAACACGTTCTCCAAACTTGGTTTGCAATAAATTGATTGTGGCATTCGCTGTGTGGCTTGTGGCGCCGTCCTGTTGGAACCACATGTCCTCCAAGTCCATATCATCCAATTGGGGCCAAAAATATTCGGTTATCATTGAACGGTAGCGATTCCCATTCACAGTAACGTGCCGGTCTTCATCATCACGGAAGAAGTACGGCCCAATGACGCCGCCGGCCTATAAACCGCACCAAACCGTAATTTTTTCGGGATGTAATGATGACTCATGGAGTACGTGTGGATTGCTGTCTGACCAATAACGCATATTTTGTTTATTGACGAAGCCATTCATTATGACGACCATAAATTGGACGTAGCGCTCTTAACATTGAGGCCACTGACTCCGAATGTCGGTAGTAAATTTTAATAATTTCGACTCGTTGTTGGCTCGTATATCTTTCCATCATGAAATGGCAAACCTTACTGAAGAGAAATGTCAAAAGAGCGGCAAGAAATATGGCGTCGTTTGCTGTCCCTGTCTTTCTACTTTTGTAGCGTCCCTGTTGAAGAACCCTTTATATACGAAAAACTAAAATCTACATTATAGCCTAGAGAGGACCCCATAAAGACAATCTGATGATACTGAGCGGTGTCACTTGAAAATGCATTAATTGTCAACCATTGGTTCTAGGAAAGTTTTTTTCATAAGTTTTTCTCTATTGGTTGTAAAATAAAAATTGTAAATTCTATTTAGAATTTGTAATATTTAATCTTATATATATATTCGTTCCTTTTACTCCTGCAAGGAGCATATGGCCGCAATATTTAATCTTAAACCGAACAAAAACAACACTCATTGTAATTTATCAATATTTCAAAAATTTGTAAATTTTTTAAAAAATTATAAATTTTTTTTTAAATTTATTGATTTTTATAAATTTTTATAAAACATCGATTTTTCATAAAAATTTTTAAAAAAAATTTAAAATTTTTAAAAATTTTCGATTTATATAAAATAAATAAAATATAAAATTTACATAATTTTAGCAATTTTGATATTTTGTAGTATAAAAAGTACCAAAAAACTGCCTTTTGTAAATAGTATTAAAACCCGGACCGGTCTAGACCGTAAAGACCGGGTAGACCGGTTCTGACCGTAGCCTCTATTAAAGTTAATCAACTTAAAAAAAAAAACTTAAGAATAAACATTTTTTGAAAGAATTCGGTAAAGCCAGCAATACAGAATACGTATTTTCGGCTTTCGCTACAAAGCCATCATCAGTGGCATTTGCCTTGACGGGTTAAACTTTGATAATCGTCTACTTATGTGAAAGTTGAAAGCAAAACGAATATGTTAACAACTTAACTTAGACTAACATCAACGAAATCTAACAATGCTATTTTTATCCTTTGTTATTATATACTCTTTTTTGCTTTGAACCTTAATTCTTAAAGTATCTCAGCTGCTTCTATTCAACTCTGTGTATGATAAACACACATTTTTTGAATTAAAACGAACCGTTAAATTTAAATGTATGTTATTTAAATTATATTTTGCACTGTATCATGTATTTTTAAGATGAATGAAATTAAAATTAAAGGCTAAACTTCAGGAAAAAAATTTAAGAATTCAAAATTTTGATGTTTTGAAACTTTTAAAGGTCAGTATTTCGTTGGATATTTATTATTTTTTCAGAACTGCTTTATAACGCCGTCCGTCTGGCTATCCAAATATTTTGATGAAATTTGGCACACCGACTAATGTTGCCCAAGGACGAAGTCTATTGTTTTTGGTTAAAGTCGCTCCATATAAAAGTCCCACAAAATTTGATTGTTCGCTCGCTACAGGTGGTAAATGCGAAGATATTTTCATAAAATTTTTTACACTAATTGACATGCGCTCATGTACAAAGTCTATTGATTTTATTTATTCATGTTTGGACTTAGTGCTCATACAAACGTCGCCGCCAAAATTGGGGCACGCTACATGTCGCAAATACGAAGATATTTTAAAGAAACTTGGTACGCTGACCCACATGTGCCTAAGGACAAAGTCTTTTGATTTTAGATAGGATTGATCCATATTTACACCTATCGCCCATATGTACTATATTTCCGATTTTCTTTTAAATACACCTAAAATTAGGTAAAATAAAAATTTCTTATCGTTATTCTTTTTTGTTTTTTATCAATTTGACAAATTTTGATCCAAGTCCATTTCAACCCATTCCAAATATTAGTTCGGTTTTAATCAGACTGGTGTAGAGTATCATATGGTCGGCATGCGCGACTATAACTTTTTCACTCGTTTTTTTTCTAAAACCGATTTATTGTATCTTTTTTTGATGAAAAATAAATAAAATCTTGATTTAACGGACAAGACTGTTAACCTGCGAATCCACTGTGCAAAAAATGGTTCATCTTCTTTATTACTTTTATAAGTAAACTTTTAATTGAGCTTAAAATTTTATATAAAATATATGCCCTGATGACGAAAAAGTTTTTAAATATATTAAAGTTAATATGATATGTATGGAATGTTATAAAAGGAAATGGGTAAGAAGTAATACATTTTTTATACAGTAAATCTCGGTTAAGATGAACTCCGGGGGGCCAAGGAACTTCGTTCCTCTTTAGCGAAATTTCATATTAACTGAGATCAAGTTTGTCCAACATGTTTTTATTTACAAAAAAATTCAGGTTTTTAAAAAAACCGTGCTAGGAGCTTCCATTGCATTTGCTTTAATAGATGGCTTTTAATACATATTTAAGGAAAATATCTGTGATAAAAGTATAAGAGTTGTAAAATTATTTATTTATTTTATTTTTTTGGAAGTCTGTATTAAACATGGAGAATAATATGAAATTTTGTGTGTGAAAATTTGATGTCGATTTAACCAGAGAATACTATCACTCGCGACGAACTAGCAAACTAGGGAAAGAGAAATGAAAACATTTTTTTGCTTACAAAAAATTTCATTGAAACCTGTTAATTAGAAATGGTTGTTATCAATATGCACTTGTATTTTTCTTTTATTGTGTTATTTTCTATTAAATATTTTAAATATGTACTAAAATATTGTTAGAAAACAGGAAAAAAAATTAATTCAAAGTTTTAAATTCCAGGAGCATATTTTCATTTGCTTTGCACGCAGTGTTGCCACTTTTTATTCAAAAACGGGACTGTTTACACATTCCTCGGATAATTTTTGAATAATGACATTTTTGTGTAATTTGGCTTTTTGCTGAAAAATTTACTAAATTCCATGCATTCAAGTCCACAGCTGATAAAATGAGTTTGTTTGTGTAACATCTACCAAAAATTTCAAGTCTCTGGTGAATTATTTTTGTAAATTTGTTCAAGACGAAACCAAATTTAGTTAGAAGTCAAAAATGTTGTTTTATATTGTCAAAACTGTATTGTATATTGTTTTTATATTATTTGTATACAAACCGTATTTCGTTCCTTTTTTGAGAAAATAGTTTTCAAAATGTATGCAAAATAAATATTCTTGTCTTGTGTGGCAAGACCATTTGAAAAGAAAAGCAAAAGAAATTTGACCGAAAAAAACTAATAGTTTTCAAAGTTTACAGCAGCACGGTGGGGCAGATTAAAATGTTTTCTAAATTCTAATTCAGTCTTTATTAATTCGCAAAGGCTATTTTTACTTGGTAAACTGTGTCTAAATATTAACCGATTTTCTTGAAATTTAGCACCTAGTTATTAGTAGAATGCAATTCAAACACCATTTGCCAAATTTCTACCAAATGTAATTTATTGTTAAGTTTTTAAAATCTGTTGATAAATCGAAAAATGGCAGGATTTCAAAATTTTTACATTTTAGAGGTGCCTTTCTTTGGAGATAAATGACACAGCTCCCGTTGGGTCCGTGTATTCGGGCCTCAAAACTTTAGCTCTATGATAGTATGAAATTTCATAGCAATATAACCAGCCGGTAAGAAGGGGCTGCATCATTTCCAAATTATTTCGATTCTGGCTCGCTGTGCGCAAGAGAGTCCAAAGGGGCACATATTGTGCATGCATTTAAATTAGTAAAAAATAAATATTTTTTTGTGTTTTGAATAATTTTTGACCTACGCCTGTGTACTTTTTCGTTTTACTGGTGGCAACACTGTTTGCACGAGTTTACGAACAAATAAATAGAGAGAAGGTTGGGAGAGACGTACATAAATGTATATTTCCCAGACATAATTCTTTGATTCCATTTTTAAATCTGATTCAATTTTCTTACGAATCGATTCGCAAAACTCATTTTATTGATTGAATATTGAGGCAATAGCCCACTTTATTCAATCAATATCTTATTCAGAGAATCAATTTGATTTTTGTTGTTTCTTTTTTTAGAATCAAACGAATTGATTCAATTTTAAGAAATCAATTTAACAAAAAATAGTTGCCTTGATTTATAGTTCGCGAATTAATCATTAAATCATTAAACAAATAATTGAATCGAATTAAAATTGAATCAATTGAAATTTGGATAAATCACATCCTCACTTTATTCAATGTCAAATCATTGAATTTTTCACTGATTCACAAAGTTAATCAATTTTAATGCGAGTTTATTAAAAAAAAAGAATTATATTTTTCAAGCTCTGATATATCTCCACTGGTTTAACCGAGGGTTCGTCCTAAGCGAGTTCGTATTAACAGATGTTTTTTGTATAAAAACTTATAACGTCATAATTTTAAAATAAGAAATAGAAAAATAATAGAAATAGAAAATAATAGAAAAATAGAAAAAAGTCTGTAAAAATTTTAGTTAAAACTACTAAAAATACCTTCAAATTGACCTTGCAGGAAAAACTGCTGAAATTAGCAGATTATTTTTACTAAATATTAGCAAAATAGGAACAGCAAAAATAAAATTTCAATTATACAGAATTTTAGTTATATTTGAGTTATATTTTAGTTAATACAGAGTTTCAGTTATATTTGAGTTATAGTTGAGTTATATTTTAGTTAATAGAAAATAACAACTTAACTGCTAAAATCATCAAAAATTTGCTAAATAATTAGTAGACTAAAAAATCACAATCACAAAAATTTACAAAGTTTTTTTTTATTTTAATGTAAATAAAAATCTAGCTTTCCAAAATCAACAGTTTACTACTTTGTTTGCAAATATTTTTGATTTTAGCAGGATAGACTACTATTTTCTTTCACCTAAATTTAACTTAAAAAAATAGGAAAAAGTTTGTAGATATAACAGTTTGTTTTTGCTATTTTTAGTCTACTAATATTTAGCAAAATTCTGTAAATTTCAGATTTTTTGTTTGCTATTCTTATCCTACTAGTAATTAACAAAAACATATGCTAATCTCAGCAGTTTTTTCTACACGGTGATTTTTAACTAATTTTTAGTAGTTTCTTCTGCTATTAACGGGTTTATTTCTATGAATGCATTATTTATGCGAAATGTTGCCTTAACCGAGTTTGTCTTAAACGAGTTTTACTGTAATATGAGTTGTATTTAGTTATATGTGGGTTATAAACATTTGTATGAAGAAGCGATGATTGTCAAATAAACATGTTGTCAGAGACGTTGAAAATTAAAGGATTAAAAGGGAAAGTAAATAAGATGGTATACATATGTTTAACATGCTTAGATTTTATCTAGATTTGAAAGCACTAATTTTTATACCCTACACCACTACGTGGAGAGGGTATTATAAGTTTGTACTGATGTTTGTAACACCAAAAAATATTGGTCCTAGACCCACCTTATAGTATACCGAACGGCTCAGAATCACTTTTTATTTCGATTTAACGATGTCCGTCTGTCCGTCCTTCTCTCTGTCTGTCCATCCATTTTTGTGCGCACTCTACAGGTCGCAAATATTAAGATGTTGTGATGAAATTTTGTACACGGACTTACATACATATGTCGGCCCAAGGACGACGCCTACTGATTTTGGTTGAAATCGGTCCATGTTTAGACCTAGTGCCCATATAAGGGTAACCCCCAAAATTTTCTTTTTTACACACTGCAGGTCGCAAATACGAAGATATTTCAATGAAATTTGGTACACAGACCTATATCTGAACAAGTACGAAGCCTATTGATTTTGGTTAAAATCGGTCCATGTTTAGACCTAGTGCCCGTATAAGGGTCCCCCCCAAAATTGGCTTGGTTACTCGCTGCATGTCGCAAATACGAAAATATTTAAATGAAATTTGGTTCGTTGACTCACATGGTCCCAAGGAAAAAGCCTATTGATTTTGGTTGAAATCGGTCCATATTTAGACCTATCGCCCATATGGGCTTTATTTTCGATTTTATCTTCTTTTTTGATTTTATAGAAAATTTTGACACAAGTCTGTTTTAACACATTCAAATTTCGGATCCAAACATTAGTTGGCTTTAAGTCAGACTGGTGTAGGGTATTATATAGTCGGCATGCCCGACTTTAGCTTTTTTACTCGTTTTCACTAAAATTTTACTTACACACAAAAAAATATAAGAGGGGATATTTACTTGGCTGGCATAGGTAGCCTTTATTTTTATGAAATTAAGGAAAATAGTTTTACTACCTATGCCACAATGTACTTTATACCTTGTGATTTTACCTATTTAAAATGTAATTTTAACTTCTGAAAAAATAGGCAACTCTCGAAATTCGAAATGTCACCATTTAAATAATTTTCTATAATTTTATTTGTTGTTAGAGATAAAATATTGAGCAATTTTTTTAAACCAAAGGATAACGTATTGAAATAAAGCTGTAGCTATAATAATTTACAGTTTGGCGTAACAGACTAAAATAAAAACGTTGGTAAGAGAAGAATTAAATATTTGAAAATATTGCAATTTCCTTCTAATTATTTTTATTTTTTTGTGAAGATATCATTAAATGTATTTTTCTAATTTCTTTTGGTTGAATAATTGTCTGTAAACACCAAAAATACATTACCAGAAGTGATAAAAAAATTTGACTCAATTTTTTACATTATTAATTTTGGCGAGTTTCAAACCAGTAACAATGTCCTCATAATATATGAAAAAACGGATTTCGGCCTGTAAGTTTGAAGCAATATCTAATATTTAAAGATATATATATTGGGTTTCCTTTTTAATTTAGTGCTGTTAAAACTTGAAAGCCTTGTGATGAAAATTCGGCCACAATTTACTTATGGCAATCTCAAAAAGGCATAATAAATGGTATGCAACATGATGTATATGCCTCGTGATCTCATTAGAAAAAAATCGACCCTTCAAAAGTTCGTAAGGAAATGTACAACAAACTCAGTTTTTATACCCCAACAGATGTTATAGAAAAAAGTCTCAAGATACGGAGGGTTTGCAACCTCTTGGTTCTTAGAAGTTTTTTTCTAAATTTTTAAATAGCAAAAGCTTCGCAGGATCTACGATTACTTTGCAGAAAAAAATCTAAGGTCAAATCTAAGGTGTCTTTCATAGAAAAATCGACTATGAGGTTATTTCTATAGGAAAAAGCTACTTTCTATAGGAAAATAAAATCAGAATGTGAGGGTTTTTGTAGGAGAAAGTCCTCAGAATCTGTGTGTTTTTCTATAGAAAAAAGTCTTCTGATTCTGAGGGTTTTCCTGTAGGCAAAAGTCCTCAGAATCTGAGGGGTTTTCTAAAGGAAAAAAATCTTCAGAATCTGTGGGTTTTTCTATAGGAAAAAGTCCTCAGAATCTGAAGGGTTTCCTTACAGAAAAAAGTGTTTAGAATCTATCGGAAAAAGTCGTCAGAATCTGAGGGTATTTTTAAAGAAAAATTTCTCAAAATTTTAGGGGTTTTCTATACGCAAAATTCCTTAGAATCTAAAGGTTTTCTATAGAAAAATACCTCAGAATCTGATGGGTTTTTAAAGGGTCTCCAGAATCTTAGAGTTTTTCTATAGGAAAATTTCTTCAGGTTATGACTGTTTTTTTTAAAAGAAAGAGCTTGTTAGGTTAAAAGTGTTTTTCTTTTATTGGAAAAAGTCATCAGATTCTTAATAAAACTCCTTTCTCCTCTTTCCTATAGAAAAAGCATCAGGCTCTGAGTATTTTTCCTATAAAAAACACCCACGTTCTGACTTTCTTACAGAAAACTCCACAGAGTCTAAATACTTTTATATAGGAAAGCTTTGTTTTACAGAAAAATCTTCATATTCATAGAACTATCTTCTACAGAAACACCTTAAGATCCTAAGGACTTTTTTCTATAAGAAAACCATCAGATTTTGAAGACATCTTCGTATAAAAGAAATGAAACTTCTTTTTCATTCGGAATAACTTACCGAAAATCTCAGATTCTGAGAACTATTTCCTATAGAAAATTAATCAAATTTGAGAATTTTCTATTTAAAAAAACACAAATTCCCTTCACTCTTTCTTATGGAAAAGCTTCAAATTTAAATCATTTTTTCTGTAGAAAAATTAATATTTTTTGATAGCAACCCGCAAATAAATATAAAGTAAGTAAATATAATATCTGTTATTTTCATAATAAAATAAATTGTAAAATTTACATGTATTTTTACACATATTTTTATATTAAATAAAATTAAATTAAAAAAAATAATAAAAAAAATGTGTTATTTACGGGACTTTTATACAATAAACAACGCCTAATATCAAAGTAAAATTACCAATATTTCACCTACGTTAAAACTGGTAATCCGCCAATTTTTCTTAGTTAATTTAGCAAAAATTATAGGTGATTTTTCGAACATAAAAGTCAAATTGATATTAACTATTTTTTATTGTAATATTGCCGTAAAACATAGCAAACTCTATGTTGCCTTTGAAAATAGGCGATATCAACCTATAGTTTTAGGCAATATTACCTTTAGTTTTTTTTGTGTGTAAGTAAGAAATTGTCATATAAAATTCGTTACAAAAAATTTTAGTAAAAAATCGTACCGAATGCCGACTATAATAGTGGCCCTTAAAATTTTAGATTAAAAAGATCCGATATAATTATATATAGAATTCACAATTTATTTTACAACAAATAAAGAAAAACCTTATGAAAAAAAATGTTCCTAGATCCAATGCTTGACAATTAATGCATTTTCAAGTACTACCAAACACTATCATCAGATTGTCTTTATGGGGTTCTCTCTAGGTTATAATGTAGATTTTAGTTATATAAAATTTAAGTTATTTATATGAGTAAAATCTTGTAAAAATTTTGAATATTTACTAATTTTTAACTTACAAATTTTAATTTTATATGATATTATTTTAAGCTGCAAACTGGAAGCTATTCTTTTTAAATTGCAGACAGTGTTATTTAAGAGTTCCTCATTAATATACGCCTTTGTTGTAAGTTTATAATTTTATATAAGTATATACTTAAGGGTATATTCTTTATAGCAATCTGTGCAAATTGCGCATAAAATATTAACTTTCTACGTAAAAATAGCATTTTTTATGGTTTGTAATTTCAGTTTATATGCGGTTAATATACCCACTCCTACACATATTCCTACACACACTCTCTCACACACAAACGCGTACACTTCTTGTGATGCTACTTGATATATTTTGTAAGCTAGTATAAGGGTTATCGGGTTGTATAAATGTGACGGAAATGGGCATATATATGCAGAGAAAAGATATGATTGCAATATTATCATGGCATTATGGCATTAAAACTATATTCCCCATTTCCATACATGGATGATGCAATTAAATTATTAATGTATTTATCATACTTTACAAATGGTATGGTCGCCAATAATTATTTTACTGTTAAAATCTCAATTTTATCGATTATCATATTATTCTCCCGTCAATAATCATATATTATCTTTACAATCATCTTCTTCTCTTCGGATTACAATTATATTATTATCCGAATTGAGAGAGATTATGTTCACAATCAATGGTATATTTTCGACAACTACAAGATGGTCAGTATATTTTTTTAAGAGCGTCATTGATCAGTTAGCGTCATTCTTGTTTGAGATTTTGTGAAAAGAAGTTTTAAGAAGCAGTCAAATAAATTAATACATCTCAGTGTAGAAAATCATTACCAGATATGTGGTTATGTAACTACATACTTGGTAATGGTAATTACTTACTTTTGTTATTACATTTCTTATTACCTTTATATGGTGATGTCGCGAAAAATAATGAGTTCTCGTTACACGCCAGCATACGAAAAATCAAAAAATATATCGTTACCTATGTGCTTACCAGTACTGACATAAATAATGAGTCTAAAAATAGATTTTCAAAAAAATTAATTATATAAGAAAAAATATTTTTTATTGTATTTTTTTTTTAAATAAAATTTGCTGGTGCGGGAATCGAACCTGGGTCTACAGATTGCCAGTCAACAGCTCTACCATCTGAGCTATATCGACATGTAATATTTAATAGATAAAAACATAATTGACCTGCTGCACACAAGTAAGCTTACTCGCCAACATACAAAAAATCAAAAAATATGTGGTTACATATATCCTTACCAGTGTTTAAAAAATATTGAGTCTAAAAATAGATTTAAAAAAATTTTCAAAAAAATTATTTTCTATTTGAAATAATGATAAAAATAAGTCATTATCAGTAACTCATTATTATATGTTTTAAAATAATGGTGGTAGTCAAAAAAATAATGATATGTCATTACCGTTTCTACACTGGGATATTAAACAAAAATACTTAAAAACTAGAAAAAAAAACTTATTGGTATTCATTTTAATAGTGACATTATTTGTATAGGAAATAATTCGGTCTACCCAAGAAGTCTGGGCCAAATGTAGATTGTGAAGCAACCTTCAAAATAAATTATTGTTTATTGTGCATTGTGCAAGTGTTTAGTGTTATCAATTAAGTAAAAAGTATTAAAAAAGTGATTAATTTTTTTAACTTTTTGTATTCACATAGAAAAAATATTATGGAAGAGCGTCTATAATAAGAAGTGTGACAGATTTTAGTTTTGTACTAAAGTAAAATTGAAAAAAGTGCAAAATGGAGAAAAAAGTAAAAAGCACAAGGAATGATCACTAAATGGTCCTCATGAATATGATCCCAATGATCATAAAATTTTATTGATAACTATAATAATATAATCACTGGAATAATATTATGATCTTTAGAAAAATATTGTCATCAATTGAGAAATATTATGATAATTTCACAACTAACTTTTGCAAGAATTTTTGTGCAGGTAAGCCAAAACCGCAGCTAAGTCAAATTGTTTACCTGCCTTAATGTGCAGGTATACCAATACAGACTGAAAACAAACAAAACAAATTAAGCTAATGATGAGAACTTCGTGCTTTGCACCAGATCTTGCGATTTTTATGGTTAAAAAACGACTAAAGTAGGATATTTTTGTCACAAAAAAGTTGACAACACATTTATTTTATGTGTGTTTTTTTCCTATAATTAAAAAACAAAGCAAAACACAAGAGGCAGCTAACGGTGATCTTTTTTAGGAAAATATTGTAAAACTGCCAAAAATATGAGGCAGTTATCTTAAATGCGCAGGTACAAAAAGTGCACTTAAAGAAGACAATTGCGTACATAATTTTGCAAAATAGAAACGAAACCAAAATTTTGTGCAGTTATAGCAAATGTGCATTTAAGAAAAAGGCAGTATTGTGCAAGTGATAACTAAAATTAATTTTTATTATTTTAATGTCTAAATTAGTCATTGAATAAATACATAATTTTGAATAAAACATAACGTGCATAGCTTTTTAATTCAGCTTCAAGAGAATGCTGGGATAATACTATACGGATCATATTATGATTTACAGGACTATAATATAATAACATTGGGAAAATTTTGCAATCATAATATGATACCTAAAGTATCACATGCATTGTCTCATGGGATACCATGATACTTAAAATATCACATTATGATAAAAGTATATCATAACATGATTGTAGCAATCATAAACCCCAAAAAATATATGAGGCTCTTCGAATATGGTCATGTAAACCACTTTTTTTCTTTGCGTGCAAACAATCTTGTTGCAATAAAGTCGGTATATTAAACTTAAATGTTTTTCACAAATTGCCTTTTCAAAAGCTTTTTAGACCTTTAAGGTTACTATTCACAATCGGATTTGGCTTTCAAATTTAAATTCTTTCGATTTTTATGCAAAAATACAAAAAAATATTAAGAAATAAGTAACTGCTTTTAAATAAAAGTAATGTGGTGTGAACTTAAGTCATAAATGAAAAAAACAATTCTCTTATTTTTTTAATATTCGTAAATATTTTAGTGCCGAAATTTGTCAAAGATGTGTCATGGCGGCTAAATTTATTAAAACTACCCGTTACCCTGTTTAGTATTTTAATTCATTCATTCTTTATAGTATAATAACTCCAAAAAAATGAAACATATGTGTCATATTTGAACGCTACATACTTTAATACACACTCTCTACACGCAGATACTTTTTAACCCTTATGCAGACACCCGTGATATAAATGTATTATCTCTTGCTTCTTTGGCTACTGTAACGATACTATTGAGAGTATTCCTTACTGAGGCTCCAAATAATTTAAAAATAATATTTTTGAATAAACTTCGGTTTGTTGTATCCTGTTTGCTGTTTTCATATTTTTAATCAATAACCCCCCTTTTTAAATCCTTTTTTAGATATGGACTTTAAAATTATGTACTGAGGCTCCACATAATTTAAAAATAATATTTTTGAATAAACTTCGGTTTGTTGTATCCTGTTTGCTGTTTTCATATTTTTAATCAATAACCCCCCCCCCCCCCCCCCCCTTTTTAAATCCTTTTTTAGATATGGACTTTAAAATTATGTACTCCTAAAACGCCCATACAAATAGTTGGAAATTCTTCTTAAATAACTGAAAATAGTACTTGAATTCGCTGAAATTTCAATGATGTTGAGAATCATATCCTGCTAAATTTAGATGAGCTAAATTTTAGCTCAAAAATTTAATTAAAATACAATAATTTAGAAAGTATATATGTTGTTTAATGGAAATGAAAAATATCCAGTTAAATTAGTTGATGCAAGCCAGCTGATAATTCAGTCTACATTCAAAAATTTAGAAGAATATTTGTCTTAATAGAAATAAAAGTCGTCCATCTGCAAAACTTGCAGAATAACACTTATCAAGCCAAAGCTTGGCTTGATAAGTATTATTCGGGATCTGCTAGATAAGACAAATGGTAGAAAAGTGGTTTGCTGACTTTAAACGTGGTCGTGCAAACACTGATGGCGCCGAACGCTCTGGTCACCCATCAGATACCGGAAAACATCAAATAGCTCGCTATATGGTCCAACTGGTGCGTTTGAAGGAGCAAATCGCAAAAAAAACGGCCCCATATGAAGAAGAAAAAAGTGCTATTTCACCAAGACAATGCGCCGTGTCAGAAGTCGTTGGCTAACTAACGAATGACCAAATTGCACGAATTACACTTTTAATTGTTCCGCACCCAGATTGGCCTCCCTGCGAATTTTACCTGTTTTCAGACTTAAAAAAAACGCTCGCTGGAAAGAGATTTTATTCGAATGAAGAGGTGATTGCCGAATCAGAGGCCTATTTTGAGGCCAAAGATCAATTATTCTATAAAAAAGGTATCCAAATGTAAGAAACCCGTTGGAGTGATTGTGTTATCTACGTTCAGAATATATATTAGTTATTTGCAGCGGCCAAATTTAAAAAAATATTGCCCCATATTTACAAAGGAGTTATTTTATTTCGTAAGTAAGAACCTGGGTAACTTTTTAGGTTTTTTGTATTCATTCAGGGCGTATACTTCAAATATTTTGTATGTGAAGACCGCTGCAAATATTTTTAAAAACAAACTTAATTTCATTTGAAAGCAGGGTCACTAACATTTTAAATTCAACTTACATTTTGTTTTGTTTTTAACTGTTAATAAAATTAACCACAAATTAGTCAAAACAACTAATAAAAATTAGTACCATAAGTTTGTTTCGGTTTATTAAAAAAACAAAAACATGACAGAATAAAATGAATGTTTGCCCATTTTTAGGTTTTGAGACGAAAACTACAAAATTTATTTAGTTTTTCCATACAATTTTCATATAAACTGAAAACCAGGTTCTACCTGGTTTTTGCCAAAAACCAAGTAAAAATATCTGAAATGTGCATTTTTGATACACCCGGTATCATTTATAATTAATTTTCGATACACCCTGTTAAAACGAACATAGAAGTAAAGCAAGTGTCAAAAAAATGTTTTTTAAAATTTTTTAAGAATACTTGTGTTTTAGTTTGACATTGTGTATTTTTTTTATTTGTTAGATGTATTAATAATTTTTTTACATTAATTTAACAATAAACGAGTAAAAAGGTTAAAGTCGGGCATGCCGACTATGCAATACCCTACACCAGTCTGGTTAAAAGCCAACTAATGTTTGGATCCGAAATTCGAATGGGTTAAAATAAGACTTGTGTCAAAGTTTTCTATAATGTGAGCGAACCAAATTTCATTAAAATATTTTAATATTTGCGACCTGCAGTTTGTAACCAAGCCAATTTTGGGGAGACCCTTATATGGGCACTAGGTCTAAACATGGACCGATGTTCACTAAAATCAATAGGCTTCGTCCTTGGGCCAACATAGGTCTGTGTACCAAATTTCATTAAAATATCTTAATATTTGCGACCTGCAGCGTATAAACAATATAATTTTGGAGGGACCATTATATGGGCACTAGGTCTAAACATGGACCGATTGTAACCAAAATCAATAGGCGTCGTCCTTGGGCCGACATAAGTCAGTGTACCAAGTTTCATGCGACCTGTAGAGTGCGCACAAAAATGCATGGACAGACAGACACACGGACGGACGGACGGACAGACGGACATCGTTAAATTGAAATAAAAAAAAATTCTGAGTCGATCGGTATACTATAAGGTGGGCCTGGTGTTACAAATATAAGCACAAACTTATAATACCCTGACCACATAGTGGTGTGGTCCAACCATAATGCACGTTGTTAATTGTGAGTCACACCTTAACGTCAAGTTTTTTGCCCAACTTAATTTGACATTTCTTTGTTTCAGTGTTTGACAATTTCAACCATGATCATTTTAAGCGTCGTTGGCGAATGATGACTTTACAAAGAAAATCGTCTTCAGCGACGAGGCACACTTTCACCTCAGTGGATTCGTTAACAAGCAGAATTGCCGTATTTGGGCAAATGAGAATCCACGAGTGATTATTGAAAAGCCGATGCATCCACAAAGAGTGATTGTGCGGTTTATGAGCTGACGGTGTCATCGGGCCGTACTTATTCGAAAATGAGGTCGGCCAAGCAGTTACCGTGAATGGTGTTCGCTATCGCGAGATGATTACGCACTTCTTGTGGCCAGAAATTGAGGATATGGACCTGGACGATATGTGCCACACAGCCAACGAAACAATGGCTCTTGTGCGCGAGTAATTCAATGGCCGTGTCTCACGTCGTGGCGATGTTAATTGGCCGCCACGATCATGTGATTTGACACCGTTGGACTTCTTTCTTTGGGGATATTTAAAAGCAAAAGTGTACGTCAATAAGCCAAGAACAATTCAAGAGCTAAAGGATGAGAGTAATTGAAAATAGGGACCATCGGATAGAGGTATGCCACCGAAGCCGTGGCGAGCATTTGGCCGATATTTTGTTTCACACAAAATTATCATAGATCCTTATATCACAATAAAAATATGAAGATAATTCTCTGAAAACTTTTTGTTTTATTTACAATTAACATCGTGCGTTTTGGTTGAACCACCCTTTATTATTTAAGTCCAATACAAGTATCAGATTCTGAGTATATTTTTTTCTTGATACACATTAGATTCTGAGCACTTTTTCCATTTAAAAAGACTCACATTCTGAGTACTTTTTTCTTTAGGAAAAGTCATAGATTCTGGTCCTTTTTCCTAGAAAACATCTTATTATGAAACCTTTTTTCCCAGGAAAAGTCCTTTTCCCTAGGAAGACTTTGTGTTCTTTTTTTTTATAGAAAAATCAGATTCATAGGATTTTCCTATAAAAAATCTCAGATTTTGAGGACTTTCTTCTACACACAGAAAAAAAAAACAGGGGAAATATTACCTAAGAGCTATGTAATTATACAACTACATAATTTTCAAGTTAGTTTTACAAAGTTCTAGTAAAATATGCATATTTTTTTGTAAAATATATACAATCCTTGCAGAATATATACATGTGTAGTGGAAAATATCCGAAAAAATACATATATTTTGCTAGAAAATTGTAAAACTTACTTCGAACTTATGAAGTTGTATAATTACTAGGGTGGATCAATTTGTATGGGTCCGAAAAAAATAAAGAAGCTTATAGCAGAAACGTGAGCTACACTAAATTCTAAGAAAACTACCCGAAGAAACTATGGGTTTAAAATGAATACCTAGCTCCCGCCGAGAAGCATTTTGATTTATAAGAAAGCGCTTTTTCGAATTTAAAATTTATGCAGTTTTTACAAAACTACTAATATCAAAATGCTTCTCGGCGGGAGCTAGGTTTTCATTTTAGACCCATAGTTTCTTCGGGTAGTTTTCTTAAAATTTAGTCTAGATCACATTTCTGCTATAAGCTTCTTCACTAAAAAAATTAACCCACCCTAGTAATTACATAGCACTTAGATAAATTCCCCCTGTTTTTTTCTGCGTGTATGGAAATGTCTCAGATTAAGCTCAGAATCGTAGCGTTTTGCTTTCACGATCATCTGAGGTTTTTTTATAAAAGTTGTCAGAATTTTTCTGTACGAAAAAGTCCTCAGAATATAGAAATTTTTCTATAAGAAAAAGTCTTCAGAATCAGATGGTTTTTTAGGAGAAAACTTGATAACAATTTGAGGGTTGGTTGTTAGAAAACCACTAGCAATGAACCTTCCTAATTCGCAGAAGTCATATTCAACATGCCTGGAAAGAAAACATAATGTGAATCGAAATTTTTAAAGACAGACAAAATTTATCGTTGCCTCTCAATTGCAGATGTTGTACAGACATACCACAATTATTAATCCAGCTGAAGCCACCGCAGATAACATTGCACATGTTTAAGTAAAAATTTATAACAAAACAATTTATATCAAAAATATAAAGAAATGTACGCACAACATATTTAATTATAAACATATAATGCCTATAATTACATTATGTGCGTATTATTGTATATTTATTTACTCACTATGCGTAATATTAAACAAATATTTACTCACTTACAGTAGGGAATTTACAAGCATTTTTTAGATTATAGTTAGGAATTCACATTTCTTCTACAAATGAATGTTATTTTTCCTTAAAATAACAGAACTGAAATACTACTTAAACAATTAAGTAAGTAAGTGCAGAAGTTCCCTGAGTGTAAAAAGGAAAAAAAACTTTGTATATTTACCTAAGTATGCTCCTTGGTAAGATATCTTTACATGTATTTTCTATTCATTCAATGCGCAAATGAATGAAACTACCCAGACAGAAAAATACAAACGGGAAAGCGGTGGCAAAGCACTTTAACAGGTGGTACAAGTACTGGAAAAAAGTGCTTTCCCATTCCCAAAATGATAACATCATTAGACAAAAGGACCGGCTGCTCAAAAAGAGCCGGAAAAGCACTGGAGGAACAAAATTTTTAAACGTTGGCAAAACGCTGGCAAAACCAATAAATAGGTGGTCTGGAAATATATTTTCCAAAATAAAATTTAAAAAAAATTCATATGTATTTTTTTTGGTCCTGCCGTGATTTGAACCCAGGCCGTCAGATTGACAGACGATTGCTCTACCCACTGACCTAACGAGACATATTAATATTTGATAGCTAAACACATAAATGAGTGATAATAACTGGACAACTACTGGCTGTGCCAAAATGCTAGTATAGGCAAACAATTTTTTGTAACTAGTATGCCAGTGTTGGGAGGGCAAAAAAAAAGTTGGTCTTGAAGGAGCTTTCCCACAAACAAAAAAATTGATTTTATAAAACAAAAAAAATTTTAAATTAAAAAAAATCCAAAAAAAAATTTTTGCTTGCAACCGGATTTGAACTCGGAACCTCCTGACTACAAACATTTTTTAACGAAGCGTCAGCATTTTTATAAAATCATTGGTCTACCAGTGAATTGATTTTTGTACGTCTGGTAGCATTGGCTAGGTAGCACTGGATAACCACTGGTTGCAAACCTTGGCATATCACTCTAAGCCAATTCTTTGCCAGTGGTTTTTTTTTATAAACCACCGAAATTTTTGTAAAACAAATACTGGTAAAACGCTTTTTGCAAACGCTGTCAAAGCGTCCCAAATGAGTGTTCTGCCAGTTATTTATTTTTAACATCGTGGTTACCCAGTGGTATGCCAGTGCTTGATTTTGTGTACCACTGGTGATTTCTGACTGGGTATGTACTTAAATATAACTAAATGTGCACTTTGCCAGCTTATCTGAACAAAAATATGTATGAAACACTTATATAGCTTTCTGTATTCATTCAGTGGATAACCATATCTTTTTTCTACGTGTAAAAAATAAAATTTTGATACATATATTGCCTACAAATGTATCAGAGGAGTGTAGCTACATAAAGTTTTTTGAGTGTGTGTATGATGGTTAAATAGTATTAAAGTATTTGAATTTTTATACAAGTTTATACACGTTGTTATTTTGATAGGTAATATGTTGCGGAATTTCATATTGTTGAAGTTGTTGTAAAGGATATAAAAGCAATTAAAATTTAAGGCATTAAAAAATTTATTAATATTCTTTAGCATAAAATACAATAAGGTAACTGCAAAATGTAGATTTTTAATTTTTTATGACGTTTGCTCACATTTCTTAAGTAATAAATTAAACTTGATGGAATTTCAATTAATGCCCCGTGCGAGGTGGCTAACGAAATTCTAAACTAAATACAAATTGATAAAAGACTTTAAAATTTCTTTGAAAATTTTTTAAAAACGTTTTTCAAATTTCATAGAAATTTGGAAACTTGAATTTAGTTTAGATTTTATTTAACCAGTTCTCACCCACCCTTAAATGCATTTTTCAGAATAATTTTATTTGCTTATGATTAATACAAGGGTAACTATTTATATTGTGAGCCTTGGCCACTTTAATACTTTAACACCATTACAAAGTTTAACATGGTGTAACTAATCGCGGACGTTCTTCGCTTCAGGACGAATTTCGGGGACCTCGTCCAAAATCAGTTGTTGTGCCAGAAAACATTGATGTTGTGCAAAAACTGATAATGCAAGATGGTCATGTGACAAGCTCTGAAATTGAGGCCACCTTAGGCATAAGTTCGACTAGCATAAATAAAATATTGCTTCAAAATTTCCTCATAACTTAACAACATCTCAAAAAGATGCGATTGGTGCAAACAAATGCTCAAGAAATACAATAGTGGTACTTCAAAGGACGTGTATAAGATCATTACAGATGACGAACCATGGATCATGCATATGAGTCTGCAACTAAACAGCAGTCGACAGTATGTGTGTTTAATTATGAACGAAATCCAATAAAAGTTGTTCGCTCCCGAAGCACTTCGAAACAAATGGTCGCTTGTTTCAAAATTTTCGATGAAATTTTTCGGGAAGAAGAAAAAATATCCTGAGATTTTTTTTCTAATTAAAAATTCTGATCACTACAAATTTTTATAGAAACACCAAATTTTATTTTGGTTATATTGGTGATCCAAAATAAGAAACCTTTTTGCAATATCGGCTCAAGTTTAGAAAATAAATATTTTTAAATATTTTTTAAAAACAAACTTACATAAATAATCGATTAATGGTAAACAATACCCAGCAAAATTTTCGGTTGTAGATGAGCTTTTTTTCTTTTGTAACCCCTTCTACTGTCGGTTTTAATACCGCTGATTTTTGATTGAAATTGTCCCAAAAGCAATCGCTTTTGTAGTTCTAAAGTAGAACTACTTCTACTAGATCTACTGGATCGCCCTTTTCTGCGTTGCCCATCGGTGAGTTGTTCCTTGTATGACTTAAGGGCTGGAGCGTCATTATCCATTCGTCAAATGTGTCCAAGCCAGCGATCTACGTCGGCGTAAAGCTCATACACCTCATGGTTCATTTAATTTCGGAATCCATCATCAACACGTATAGGGCCGTAAATCTTATGGAGAATATTCCTCTCAAACACTGCCGACAATGACTCGTGTTGATCTTCTAATTGTCCATGTTTCAGCACCATAGACTACACTCAAATAAAAAAGTTTGTAAAAAAATTTGTAAACAGTTTCCAATCGCACTATACTATTTTTATACTGATTATTAGTACAATTTTTATTTTTAGTAATAATTTTTGCTATTCTCTTATTACAAATTACGGATTTTTTACTAATTTTCGCTGCTGATTTCAGAAAAAAATTTTACTAATTTTTCAAAACCGAGTGCTAAATTTAGCAGAAAAATATACTAATTTAAAAATATTTTTTTTTTTTTTTTGATTTAGTAAGTTTTTTAACTGATTTTAGCAAATCGATTTTGAATTGCATTTTACATAAATTATACTAAAATTTAGTAGCGGCTTTTAATTTTTTCTACTAATTTTATTGTACTACAGATCAGCAGACATATGTTGCTAAAATTAGCAAAAAAATACCGCTGGCCTCAAAACAGTTAAATTTCCCGTAATAACAGCAAAAGTTTCAGTAGCCATTACAGACTTTTTTGGTTGAGTGTAGGAAGGGTAATATGAGTGATCTGTACAATATTATCTTCGTCCGTCGAGAGAGGGCTGTACTTCTCAATTGCCTACTAAGCCCAAAGGCAAGAGTTATTCTCCGCTTAATGTCTAGGCTGAGTTCATTGTTGTTATTAACTCTGGCACTTAAATAAACGAAATCTTTAACAACTTCAAAGTTGTAGTCTCCGAAAGTTTTGCGCTGTTCGATACGCTGCGATGTTTTACTAAAATACATCGTTTTGCCCTCGTTCACTTTTAAACCCATTTTATTTGACTGCTTTTCAAGTTCAAACATGCCTCGTCATTTTGCCTAGGAATTCTCAAACATACCTCGGTGCACTCAAAGGGTATATAAAGCGGAACTTGATCAGTTGGCTGCGGTCGTGAACGATTAAACAAGGTAACCTACTCTTCTCCTCTAGATCCTGTACTGGAAGCGTGACGTCCTAGGTAGCTTCTACATTCTGGAAGATCCTGCGAACATCCTTGGAGGTCCTTGCAATTATATTGAAGGTCCTTACGAATGTCCTTGGAGGTCCTAACGAATATCCTGGAAGATCCTTACGAATATCCTGGAAGGTTCTTACGAATATCCTTAGAGGGTCTTTTGTGTACTTTTGCCACGGAGGAAGCGTGCCGCCCCGGTCGCTGTCCTCACGCAGACGTAGCTCAACAGAGGAAATGTGCCGTCCCCGGTCGTTGTCCTCCTGAAATCGAAGTTCCACAGAGGAAGCGTGCCGTCCTCTGTCGCTGTGCTCACCCAGACGCAGCTCAACAGAGGAAACGTGCCGTCCCCGGTCGTTGTCCTCCTGAAATCGAAGATCCAAAGAGGAAGCGTGCCGTCCCAGCGCACTGTCCTCACCTAGATGCGGCTCAATAGATGAAACCTGCCGTCCCCGGTCATTGTCCTCCTGAAATCGAAGTTCCAAGGAGGAGGCGTGCCTAGACCCAGCTCAATAGAGGAGATGTGCCGTCCCCGGTCGTCATCCTCCTATAACCAAAGCTCGACAGAGGAAGCGTGCCGTCTCCGGTCGCTGTCCTCACTTAGGTGCAGTTCAATAGAGTAAGAGTGCCGTCCCCGTTCGCTGTCCTTGGAAAGGCCTGCGTGTGATCCGCATCGAACCTCCATTGTTCTGTCTCATATTTAGTTTGATAATAAATTAATTAAGTTTTATAACGTTTTAAATCACGACTTTTTCTCGCGGTCACTGGATCGAAGAAATTCCTGTGACGAACCCTATCCCCGCGAGCTTATCCTAGCAACCGGAGGAATCTCGTCGTTACAGACTCCGCTTACTGCTCGCGTGTGGCGATCTATGATGTCGATATTGTCAACATATACATGCATCATGACACTTTTGTTTTAAATAATATTGGTGATTTTAATTTTAGTTTTTGAAAAATCTTTTCCATTAGCAAGCTGAAGAAGTCGCACAATTATGCATCGCCTTGCCTAAAACCTCTCTCCGTTTTAAAGGGGTCGGAGAGGTTTGCTCCTATTTTGACGGTGCTTTTGATATTTTTCAGTGTCTTTATGCAAAGCCGGATGATCTTTGCAGGAATACCAAGCTCAGCCATGGCGATATACAACTTTTCTCTTATCGGGCTATCGAAGACAGCTTTATAGTCGCCGAATAGATGGTGGGTGTCGATTTGGTTTTCATCGGTCTTTTCTTGGCGTAAATGCAATGGGGAGTAGACTTATATCCCGATAGTTGGTACAAATAGTAGGGTCTCCTTTTTTGTGAATAGGGCATATCACACTGAGGTTTCAATCATCGGGCATGCATTCTTCAGACAATATTTTGCATAAGACTTGGTGCATGCACCTTACCAACGATCCGCTTTCGGTTCTAAACAGCTCAGTTCTTCAGCCGAACTATAGCTGTTTGTATGTCAATATAGTAGAGCGGCGGTATGTCGATGCCGTCGTCGTTGATTAGCGTTTCATGTGCAGAATTTTCATTTTCGGAATTGTTGACTTCTTCGCCTGCTAAAAATGCTCCTTCCACATCCTCAGGGAGCCTTGTGCATCCGTCACTAGATTCTCATTGGTATCTCTATAGGAAGACGCTCCACATTTAAATCCTTCAGTTTGACGATATATTTTTTGAAAAAAGTTTCATTCACACACTCGCCTTTCTTGTTCTTGTTTTTTGCGTCTGAACAGGCGTCGATCATCCTTTCTCTTCTTCCTATATAACTGGGTCGCAGCATTCTTTTCGTCTTGCGTAGAAGTTGGCTGCAGGGTTCCTCGGCATGAAGCATTTTTCTCTGCAGTGGCGTCGGGACACTTATGGTCATACCACTGGTTCCTCCGTGGCCGATCGCAGCCGAGTACTCCTTCGGCAGCACCGCTTATTGAGTAGGACATTTGTGTAGACAGTTTTCTTAAAGCATTTCGGAGAGTCGAGCGGAGTAGCTTTTAGCTATCTGTTGTGCAGCTTTGTGCTATCTAGTTTTCTTTTTGTATCAGGGTGGACAGTTTTTGACTTACTTAGGCTGTTCGGACTTTTGCTGCAATATGATAGTGCTCCGAATCGATGTTTGTCTATCAGAACGTGATCAATTTGGCTGGGGATCTGGGGATAACCAAGTAGCCTTGTCGATGTTAAGATGCTGAAATCTAGTACTACTTATCACCATATTACGAGACGCTGCGAAGTAAATTAGTCTCATTCCATTGTCAGAGACTAAATTTACCGACTGTAGGGCCAAAGATGTCCTCCTTCCTAATTTTGGCATTGAAATCACCAAGTACCATTTTAGTGTCGTGTTTCGGGCAGGGATTGTAGAGTTCGTCAAGTCGATTATAAAATCTGTCTTTAACCCCTTTGTCTTTCTCTTCGGTCGGCGCGTGGGCTCAGGTCAGGCTAATGTTGAAAAATTTTGCCTTAATGCGAATTCCAACATTTTTTGTACTTCTTTTGCTTCTTTTCATTGTAATTGATTTTTTCGTGGTGGCCTACAAAACCAACGTGCAACTTCAGGGAAACCTAGAGGAACAGGTCGCTTCTCACCTTAGCCGTCAATCAGTGGGTGTTGATTGCCGTTTCCAGGGGTTACCACGCGGAGTCCACCACTGTTATGACTTGAACTGACATCAAACTCCTCTATGGACGGCTTTACCAAGTTAAAGCAATCGCCACGTTGTCCTGCGAGAATCAGTCCCAAACCCCTACGACAGTTATCCTTATATTTAAGTTCGGTAGAACGGGTTTTGGAACTAGTGTCGTACAATCAGTTCTAGTGGAACCAGTTTGCAGATTTGGTGTGGTTGACGACCGATTAAAAAAAAAAATTTCCTGCCAAATGTCTGTTTCCGTTATTTTAAAATGCATTTTTTAAGACCAATTTTTTTTACAATTATTTTTATATATAAAAGAATTCCTTAAAGAAAAAACTTTCAACTTTAAGCAAAAAATAACTCAAGACAGTATTTAACTTGTACCGGATGTAAATATTTTTCTTCGTTTAAATATAAAGTTTATTTCATTTTTTGTTTTCGTTTAAAACTTACAAAACAAATCCCATGGTTGGTGGTTGCACCTACAAAGGAAAAAAGAAGACTACGTCAAAAATTCAACACAGGAAACATTATAGTTAAACATATCTGCTACATGATGAACTTATATGATGACGCTTTGGTGAGGAACAAAAAAAGTGAGAACAAGTTGCAAAAACAAAATTTTTTTGTGAATGGAATGCAATTTGTCTTGCATTTGGTTCTTTTTTTTTTTGCTAGCCTTGATAAACGTGCGTGCCATGAACCAGAATAAAAATTGGTTTTACAATATTTCAAATTCACAGATATTCATCGGCAATTTACACTTTTTTCTCATCATTTAAGTAATCGATTTACAGGCTACATGTTTATGTACATACATTTATATAGAACATTTTGCTACTGTATGTATAAAAAAAAACAAAAATAAACAAAAAATTTGATCCTGAAAACTGAGCTAAATCACACATCATTAAAAGTTTATTGTATAAACGATATTATCTGAAAAAATCCACAAACACCAAATCGTTATTATTGAATTTACATTTAAAATAGTTGGTGTGACAAGTTCGCATACATCAAATCAGAACCATATGGAGCATAGTGGTTTCAGACTGAAAAAAGTGATAAAAAAATATGCAGCTTCTAAATCGATTAGGACATCCGATTTTAACACTCGTTGATATACTTATAGGCTAATTTCCCTATCAGTTATATTAAAACTTAATTTAAATGGAATAGCACATTTAATTCCTTTATTGTAATTAATGTATATCCCGATAAAAATAAATTAAAAAAAAACTAATATGCAAGTGCTTGTGCAAATTTAAATGTTACTGACACTTTAGAAAACATTGGACAGGTTTAACAGAAAAACCCTCTACCGCTACAATTGATATGTAGCGCTTTATGATTACCTTAATCTGGTGAACGATGCTACTTTTGTTTTTGTTTTAAAATAAAAATATTTGTAGATGTTTCATTGATTTTTTCGAAATTTTTTATTCCTTTATAATTATATTTGTATATGTTTATTATTCTTTAAAAAAATATACAAAAAAACAAACGACAGCTGATTTATCATTAACTGCTCACAAGTAGCGTAAAATTTTTACGCTACCAAAACAAGGTAGCGCCTACCACAACATGTTGACTTAGCGGTAGCTAATCAAATCGTTCACCAGATTATTGAGTAGCGGATTAGCAACAGTTGAGCGTCTGGTAAACGCAGTAATTGTTTTCTATTGGTGTTTATACCAGAGACAATTAATTAAAGAGATATGAAATCAAAACGTACACTACTCACCAGTAGAGGGCGCTGTAATTTAGTATTACCTGAGCAACTATTTGGTATCAGCTGAGCCTATATTTAAGAACTCAAAAACTGCTGAAAACTTATCAAAATAACGAAAAACAAACGCAGAATATATTCAAATAATAAAATTTGATATATCCGTTTGTTTTTTTTTTCTTTGTTGTTTGTTATTATTTAAATTTAAATAAAAAAAAAGAAAATTGTCAATTTTTTGAACAAAGAGCCATCTAGTGATAACGATGTTTTTATAACTTATTTTTTTGGTGATGCCATAGCCCTGGTTTATACATGAATGGATGTCACTACATTGTCAAAACAACAGAGTAGTACGAGGACGACCGCAAAAGTAACTGGCCTAACATAAAAAGAACCGTTTTTTTGGAATTATTATTATTTATTTTTCAACATAATCTCCTTCCAACTCAATACACTTCATCAAACGTTTTTCAAGTTTTTTAATTCCATCCAAAAAATAAGATTTTTCAAGACCTTCAAAATATGCCTCAGTTTCAGCAATAACCTCGCTATTGGACGAAAATTTTTTGCCACCGAGAAATTTTTTTAAATTTGGAAACAAGAAATAATCAGAAGGAGCTAAATCTGGACTATATGGTGGATGCGAAACAATTTCAAATCGTAATTCGGCCAGTTTTTGTTGAGTTTAAAATGCGATTTTTTGGGGCAAAGTCAACAAACGCGGCACCCATCTTGCAGATAGCTTTTTCATGTGGAGTTCATCATGTAAAATACTCCAAACTTGTTTTTCGTGTATTTTAACAATATCAAAAAGTTCTCTGAGCCTTATTCGTCTATCTTTAGTCACTTCATTAAATATTTTTCTAATGTTTTCAATAGTAGTAGCAGTTTTCGGTCTTCCAGAGCGTTGTTCATCTTCCGTACTTGAACGACCCATTTTAAATTGTTGAACCCAGGATTTCACGGTGGAGTATGATGGTGCATTATCACCATGAACAGAATCCAATTCATATTTGATTAATTGTGGCGTATAACCTTTCATATAAAAGTGTTTAATTACCGCACGAAACTCTTTATTTTCCATTTTTCAAAAATTACAAAACTTGTTTACTTCAATCACCTGTAACAAAGAAAATAATCGTTAAATATTTCGGAAATTTTGACAGATGGCTTATAAAAGATTGCTTAAAAAAAAAAAAAAAAAAAGTTGTTAGTAAAACAGAAAATGTGCCAGGCCAGTTACTTTTGCGGTCGCCCTCGTATATTGGAAGACGACAAAGCAAATTGTGGTAAATTCTTTGTTGTTGTTGTTTTTGTTTTTTCTTTGATATTTTGAATGTTTAATAATGCTCCTAGACGAGAACAAGAAATTCTCATTGAGTTTGTAATTTAACTTAACAAATATTTCCAGAAATTCCAAAAACATCGTCCCCTGACGATTTCCTTAGGCAAGAATCAAATCCGGATAAGGACATGCCTCCAACAGATTATTTTTCACAATTTGTAAGCGTTTGGGATTTTAGCACATTTAATTTCTTTAATGCCATTAATGTACATCGCGATAAAAATAAATTAAAAAAAGGAATTTCCCAAGGTTTGAAAAATACTATATAAGGGAAATTTTGAAAATTAACCCATAAGTTGTTTTGTGGTCGAAATAGCCCCATAAGAAAAATTTTTAAATATTATTTTGCTTTAATTAATTTTTGTGTTTTTCGCAAAGTTTTAAAAATAGGGTTTCAGGCTAATTTTCGAAAATTAACCCCTGAGTGCTTTAGTGGTCAAAATTACCCTTTAAAAAATACATATTCTTCTTGAATTAAAGTAAATATTTTTTCACAAGGTATAAAAACGATCAGGTAAGTTTTGCGAAGATCACTTAAATGTTAATTTAGCCTCAGTTACTCTTTTTTATACCTTGTAAAAAAATATTTTTTTTTAATTCAGAAGAATATGGATTTTTTTTTTAAATTTTTGTATAGGGACAATTTTGACCACAAGAGCAATCAAGGATTAATTTGAAAAAATTAGCCTGAAGCACAATTTTCTTAAATTTGCGAAAAACACAAATTTTTATTACTGAAAAATTTATTACTGAACAATTTTGACCACAAAAGCACTTAAGGGTTAAGTTTCAAGAATTTGCTAAAATACTAGTAGTATTTTCTAAACCTTGGGAATCCGAGTAAAAACGTCTCTATTTAATAACATATAATTTTATATAACCATATATGGTCTCCTCGAGCCATATATAATTATATATTGGAACATATATACCAACATATAATTACATAAAATTTTATAAAATTATATATTATAGGAGGTTTATTGAACAAATTTTGTATGAAAATGACGTTTTGTAAACCTGCAATAACTTTACAAAGCATTTATGAATGGAGGGGTAAATATATAACTATATCTTGTTATATATTGCACAATATATAGTGCAACATATTACAATATCCAATTATATATAGACCTATATATAGTTACATATGCCTCATATAATTATGTATAATTGTATCGAATTATATAGCACTATATCTAGTTGGATATGATTATATTATATTTGATACATTCGGATGAGGACAAAATGCGGATAACAAACCATATCTTATTCCATCAAATTAGATCTAATTGTGTCAAATTAGATATAATATGATCGAATACGATGTAATTTGATACAATTAGATGTTCTCATTTTCTCATTTTTCAGATATAATTATATATAATATCAAAAGTCATATAATTTTTTTAGTAGGGATATCACGCTTTAAGATCCGACTGTAAATGCCGAAGATATATCGAAAAATTAAAAAGACGACCACTACGTTCGGTAAAAAATTTTTTTTTCCAAATTGCGTTGCAAAAATACTTTATATTCGAAATTTTCTAAAATTGAATTAAGAATATTATCTTTAGATCTAGAAAAATAATATCAAGAAGTTCCATCAATATCCGCTCAGGAATATCTGTTATATTAATATGTTTAAAAAAATTTAAATCTCCTCATATTTGACCTCTGACCTTACACAGGGGCAATTTAATGTATTTATATTTTGTCTTAATTTTCAGGATTGAAGTATTCAATCTTGTGTTGTTATGTTCCGGCCAAAATCATGTGAAATTAAAAAAAGAAAAAAGAAAAATTTGCCTAAAAGCTAGATAAATGCCAAAAATCGCTGTTTTCTCGAAATCCGCTCAAAAAAAAATCTCTGTCGCAGCCAAATTAAAAAAGGAAATCCTACAATTTTTGTAGTTTTTAATCTCTAATATGTTCTTAATTAAACCTCAGAGTCCAATCGATGATTTTTTTAAATTTCTTTAAAAAAATTTTAAAAAATTTAAAATTGTAGTTTTGAAAACAGTGTTTAATAGGGCGGGTCGATTTAAAAATCGCCCAAGTGACAAGGAAAATCGTATTGTAGGGATCAAAATAAGAAACTTTGCCCGAGGAACCATACCTCTAAAACGAATTCTGAATCCCCGACTTTTGATGTTCCAAATTTTGAAAAATCCCACTTTGACTTAGAATTCCCCAATCGAGTCCAAATGTATAACCGACCCCCACTAACTTTGGAGGGCCGACCCACCCATGCCAGTAGTACACCCCCTGGAACCCCCCTGGGGGGTTCCCAATACAAAGATTTTTTCATGTAAAGTGCCAAAAATGGCGATTTTTTTAAATGTTTGTATGGGGAACCCCCCAGGGGGTTCCAGGGGGTGTGCCACTGGCATGGGTGGATCGGCCCTCCAAAGTTAGTGGGGGTCGGTCATACATTTGGACTCGATTGGGGCACTCTAAATGGGTCAAATTGGGATTTTTCAAAATTTGGAACATCAAAAGTCGGGGATTCAGAATTCGTTTTAGATGTATGATTCCTCGGTAAAAATTTCTTATTTTGATCCCTAGAATACGATTTTTCTTGTCACTTGAGCAATTTTCACTTGTTTAAGAATTCCGACCTTTTTTAGCACTAATATAAAACGAGTTAGCAAAACAAAATAGAAAAGAATAATTCTTATCTAAATTCTTTGAACTTATAGAATAAAAAAATTTCTCTGTAGTACATTATTTCAATAAATTTTAAAATTTGGACCCGTATTTCTTGATTAAGTGGCTTGCGACTAGGGTTTTTCTTTTCCCGGACAGCGGGATTTTTTTCTGAATTTCCCGGGATCCCGGGAATTCCCGCTCGTTACAAAATAAATAAATCCGACATATGTTGTACTTGAAAAACTCGATTTCTATTAAAACACCGTCCGACAAAGTTCATCTTTTGGTTGTACCCATGATGATTAATACTTAATAAATTCTGAAAGGAGGGCTAAATATAAAATATGCATGACTTCCACTTTTTATAGATCAATTCGTTTAATAGTTTAAATCGCGAATTGCTATTTAGGTAATATGTTTATATGGAAGGCGTTCTTAATTTTAAAATTAAATATATTAACTAAATATTAATTCGCGGTTGGAACGGTTAAACGAATTAATATAGAAAAAGTGAAAGACACGGGTATTTTAATTTCTTCCCTTCTTTCAGGATATATTGAAATTGTTAATGGGTGCAAACTTGTGTCGGACCAGTTTTATAGTAACTAAGATAGATTTTTTGCTTAAGTATTTCTTCAATATGGAATACAAAAATTTGTATTTCTAAAGATTTCGTTTCTGTGCAGATTTTCAGAAGTATTCGTATAGAATTATTTTATAAAAAAGTTTAAAAGTGAGTATTCTTCACACAAATTATTACGCAAATTCTCATAAAGATTTTTATAAAAATCGACACTACATAGAATATCATTAAATAATATTTTATTCATCTTAACACACTAGATATAGTGAAAAATATAATTTAATAAATATGACTAATTGTTTACTATCAACATGGATTTATGTTGTAGGTTAAAAAATAATTAGAATATGCATTTAAAATTAACGGTTCGTTGTCGTTCATAAATCTGTGCTTCATAAGTTATCGATCAGAGTTGAATTCCAAGCAGCTGGATAAAAATAACATTGTAAGAATTGCGTTGATGTTAGTTTAATTGAGTGGTTTCAATTTGCTTATTTTTTTCAATTCAATAAATATTTCATCATCAATTATTAACCCATAAAAGCATATAATATTGAGGATGGATATTGTAGCAGGATCCGGAAATACGTATTCTGGCCTTATCGAATTTTTAAAATTTTTATTCTATGTATGTAATTTACTTGTAAAAATTTTATCATCTCTCTTTTAATTTCAAAATAATTAAAGGAAAATGTGATAATATATGATCTCAAATTGAACGAAAAATATTCATTAAATAGTTCCTTAACTTTAATTGGTATCTTTTGAATAGAAATTTTTTATCCGCAATTATTTAAAAAGAAACTATTTAATTTGGATAGTTGTATTTTAAATTAACTTATAAAGAAATCCAAATTAATTTGAAAAAGCATCTGCATAATATTTAAAAAATACAATTGAAATAAAGGAATAGCAGTTGAAATTTAAATAAACTTATTTGAAGTGAAAAAACCTCAAAATACTCAATTGAAAATACGAAAATATTCCTAACTTTTAAATGGCTGGTGTCTTTGGAGGTATTTGGAACTGAGATACGGATGTTGAAGTATTGAATATATTGCTTTATTTGAACAAAGATCACCATTTTAAAGAAACAAATTTTTTCTGAAGTTCGAGTATTTGTTTTCGGTTTAACTTAACCAAATCCAACTTACATCCAAAATCAATTTGGCCTAAATAATATGTTTTTTATACTATTCAGTTTATTAAATTTTAAATCGCATTTTTTAATATCAAATATTTCTTATTTAAATTAATTTCAAATCAATGCTTTAAATTTAAATTTATTTCGCTTCAAAAATTGCAATATTAATAGCTAAAACTTCTGTAAAAGAATAAAAAAAATCCCGGGAAATCCCGCACAAAATTCCCGGGATTGCGGGATTGAAAAAAGGGCGGGATTCCCTACTTGCGACACATCAGTTGCCCGGGGAAATTGTTATAACTCGACTGATTTTTAACCGATTTAAGTTTTTATTCACTCTAAATCACGATTATTTAATTCTTTTAATTCGAATTAGTTTTAATATATTAATGTCTTCGAGAAAATGCACAAAAAGTCATATTTTCCCCTTGTAATCAGTGTTCCAAACTTCAGGTCCGATGCGGCACGTCTTCCCGATGTCCGATTATCCTAATTTTTTGGGGGACGTAGTTTTACACCCAAATAAATATTTCCAGGGGGTAGCCCTGTTAAAAAATCAAAAAAAAATTTTTAGAAAACCCTAATGCATACTCTTGAGATTCAACGCTCCCTAACGGGAGTGGTTATTTATGTGCTAGATATTCGTAAATTAGACTTGTTTAGTAATAAAGGGTTTGGTGTTGTGTAGGTACAGTGAAGTAATATCGCCGTTTAAAATTTCAATTTTGCTGGCCAGCTTTATATGAAATACCTAAGATGCAAACGACAGTCATAAAATTCTTCTCAGCTTAATTCTGTGTAGAATATTTTAATCCTATATCTGCCCTTTTTATGGGCCAATTAATTCCTTTTTTAATAAATTAAAAAAGTGCCCCTACGAGTAGAATGTCAATGTACGTCATCTGGACCAGTGTATGTTTTATATTATTTCATTGTTCTCTAAGATCTTGCTTTAAATTGTTTTTTTGATTAGTTCAAATAATATTGACCTACTAGGATTCATGTAAGGTAGGTAGATAGCTCTACCATTATACATATCTTGCAAATATTATTTAAACTTTATTTCAACAAAATTAATTTTTATTTCTTTAAAAATTTTTTTACCTTCACTTAAAATATTTTGTTCGTAAAGACCACTGCATATGTAATTAAAAACAAATTTTAATTTCATTTCAAAACAGGACAACTAACATTTCATTGAATTCAACTTACATTTTCTTTTGTTTTTGACTGTTAATAAAATGAACCACAAATTTGTAAAAACAAATAACAAAATTTACTTACATACATTTAATTGGGGTTTTTTTTTTAATTAACATAACGATTGCATAAAATGAATGTTATGAATGTTATGTTCGTTCACTTACTACAAGTTACTACTTTTACTACTGCTGGAAATATTCAATACAAAAAGTAAACAAAACTTTTCAATTGTAGTAAAAGTAGTAAGAAATACGCGTAAACGAATACACCGAATATTAAGAATTTTCAGTATTTTATATTGTTTGTTTTTTTTAATTTCTTACGAATGTAGTTAAAATTGATATTATTTTCATTTAAGTGTTAAATGTTATTTTAATTTAAAATAACAAAACTGAAATACTACTTGAATAACTAACAAATTCTGACCGCAGAAGTTCGGTTAATTTTAAATTAAAAAAAATATAGTTCTAGGGTTATATGCATAATCACTTTTTAAATTAATAATTGGCTTATAAAATAAATTTTTCAATCAAAATTCATTTTATAAACTTGTTATAAGGTTTTTAAATTATTATGCATAAGCACTTTAATATACTTTTGTTAAATTGTGAAAATAATTTGTTTTTAACCTTACCTAACAAACGGAACTTAATGATTCTTAACTAAAACTTTTTATTACAAATGCATTTATAAAGTTTTAAAAATAAACTGACTGTTAAAAAAATAATAAAAATACTCGTAAAAAAGAAATCGCGTACCTTTAAATAATCAATAGTTCAAAACTCTCTATATTGTTGTTTATTTATTTGTTTCTTACTTTTTCCCCTATTTTAACTGACTGACATTGTCGATTGTCTGAAGGTCCTTAAACGAAAATGAAACCAAACACCGCAATTCAGTTTGATGTTTTAAAGTTAGGCGAATAGTTTTATAAACTAAACCAAATACCAATTAGGACAGTACTTATTTGCATGTGAGACTTTTTAATAACTTATTGATAAGGCAATTGAAATATTGTTGCCATTATTTTTTTTTTTAACGGAGTGGAGATAAACTGGGTATGCAAACATAAATTGCCAAAAAATAAAATATTCCACAAAATTTAAGTATATCTTATTAAAGCATCTATAATACCTATATAATAAAAAGAATAGTAGAACTAATTTAAGAGTTAGATCTGGTATACTCAGAATATTTTTAAACTAACTACATTTAGGTGATTTGTGTAGTCAACGGTAATAATAATAAATAGTTAATTTTAATCACAACTGTATATGTTTTTCTATGTATAAATCTTAAAATAAATCTTGATAACGGTTGTGGTAAAGTAGTAGGTAGTTAATTTATTATTGTTTTTTTTCATAATTTGTTAAAAAATAGAATCATCAATAAAAAAATCACAGATTATAATCCATAAAATCGGTTATTGTAAGATTTATTTGATCAAATATTAAAATTAGTCACACTCATACAGTGTTGCCACTTTTTGAATAATTATTCAAAAACGTGACCGTTTTTCACATTCGTTGGATAATTTTTGAATAATGACATTTTTGTGTAGTTTTAGTGTAATTTCACTTTTTATAGAAATTTCCGTAAAGCTTTTTAATAAATTAATAAAAATAGTCGATATTTAGACGAAACGATTTTGTCGGTGAAATATTTACCACAAATCTCATTTTCTGGTGAATTACTTTTGTAAATTTTTTCAACACTAAACCCAATTTAGAAGAAATCAAAAATAGTGCTATATATTTTTTTTGCTTTGTTTAAAGCACCACCTTTTGTTTATTTTTTGCGAAAATATTTGTGAAGCTTCTATTAAAAATTCTCTTGGTTTGCAAGAACATTTAAAAATTCAGCGAAAGAGTGGGAAAGTTTGACTTTGTTATGATTATGACTTTCTAATATGTGAACATTTTTTTGATGTAGTTATCATAATACTGGGCTTTGACCAGACAAAAATTTTGTTAACGCAGCAAGGTGGAGCAGAATCAGAATATTTTAGAATTCTGTAAATCCAACATGTTTCAGATTTCAATCGTATGAAATTTTTCTAAAAACAATGTTATATTTTTATTTTTTAAAAGAAAATTTGTTGATACACATACTGCGAAGAAATTTTATGTTAAGGTCTGTCTTGCTACCATTAACATAAAAATTAAAGAAAACAGGCAAAATTTTACAAATACGGTATTTTTAAAATTTTTCCTGTCTTGCCGACATTTAAAGCTAGGGTTGAACAGGGCTTATGCCATCACATTACGGACGCCTTGGAAGATATACTCCAGCTTTTTTTAAATTCCAGCTTTTCACTCAGAGAAAAATTGGTTTAATTTGGATAGAAACAGTTTAATTTTGAGGAGTATGGGAGAGAATAATTAGCAAGTAATATTTTTGCATGCAATGCATTTGAATGAGGTAGCCTTTCTGAAAAACATAAATACTTTATTCTGAAAGAAACCTTTAATATGGATAAAATACCATTGTTTTAATATTCAAACGCTATTTTAATCCTGAAAAAGATTTGCATTGAAATTCCCTTTAGTTAAGAGAACAAATTGTAATAATATTTTCAGAGAAATTGGCCTGGATTTGCTTTTGCAGAAGGCACGGACCAGGTTATAGCAAAAATGCTAAATTTTAGTTTAAAATGCAAATAACTTTTGCACTTTGCAGATGATAGCAATGTTACGTCTTTAAAAATCGGTTTGTAAATAGAAAAACGGCAAAACTTTGGAGTCGAATGGCATAGCTCCCGCAGTTTCGACCATCCAAAACTTACAGTGTAAAATTGTATATCAGTCGGTAAGGAATGGCGAAATTCTTCCAACGATATTTGTATTCTTCTCCACTGTGCCCAGTAGAGTTTTTTTTTTGGAATAATATGAAAAATATATTTTTTGTGTAATTTCATACGGTTTTGGATAATTTTTGACCTACAGCTGTGTAATTTTTTGTTTTACTGGTGGCAACACTGCACTCATAAGATTTTTTTAAACTGAAGAAATTTATACGA
This sequence comes from Leucophora obtusa, assembly GCA_949987735.1. Taxonomy (NCBI): domain Eukaryota; kingdom Metazoa; phylum Arthropoda; class Insecta; order Diptera; family Anthomyiidae; genus Leucophora; species Leucophora obtusa. Next base: position 330,744,963 of record OX465295.1, on the reverse strand, counting down.
TTTATCAAAAATATTTTAAACAGTTTTTTGACAGGCGAAAAAATGTTTCTTAAATACATGTTATCATAATTTGTAATTTAAAGCAATGTATAAAACATAAAATTAATTTTGAAAAAAAATTATTCAATAATTTAGCAGAAATTTTTCGCACAATTTGGGTACAAAATCAAGTCTAGTTACTTTTTACTAGTTTCTTAAAACATTTATTTCAGTTGTATTTAAATGCGATAGATTTTTTCATAATAAAACAAACTTTTTAAACACATCTATAAATTATTGAATTAAGAACTTATATAATTTTTTTGCATATAGTTGATTGCATATTAGCTTTGTATAGTCAGTTGCGCACTAGCGTTTGTATAGTTGTGTGTGTTGTACTGTTGTATGTAAAGTAATAAAGTGTTAAAAAAATATGCTCAATATCAAATAAAGGAGTGTGTGGTTATTTTGATTGCAATGGAAGGAACCCGGTTTATTTAAAGGAAATAAATCATTATTTTTCAAAGCTAAAAACGTAACAATATATAAAATGTGGCTGCAAATAGGAAATTAAAATTTTCTTCGATCGTTTTTCATGATGAAATAATAAAATGTGGCTGCAAATAGGAAATTACAATTTTCTTCCATCGTTTTTCATGATGAAATAATATTTTTTAAAGTCGTTACTGATAGATTTTATCATATTTATTATAGTTTATTTATTAAATTTATCAGTTCTTTTATGGTTTTCCTCAAAACTAGGCCATTTCCTACTTGCAGACACATTCTGTTAACGTCGGGGTGAGAGACATAATCATTGATATTACCCAGCAAACTGTCGTTTGAAAATGACATTTCGTATCCCCAATACTGGGAAATAGTAGATATGGATGAATAGGAATGAATAGCATGTGAATCAAGCTTAAAGATCCAATGAATATATCTTCTTTAATCTGTATCCAAATTTCAGCCCAATCGAAATTCGTACGAATTAAAGTTTCCTTGTAATAAAATGTAAAATATTAGTCATCCCAGCAAAACCTTGGTAATGACTGGTCATTACTACATGCATTACTTAGATCTCATATCTCATTACCCGTTGAATTACTTTTAAACTGAATGTAATGAGTTACCGATAATTATACCCCACACATTACTATTTCACAATAGCTGAAACCAATAATATATGTTCTAAATTATTAAAAACCATAACTATGGCGTAGCCTAGTGGTTATCGTTTTTGCCTGACAGACATGAGGATCGCTGCTCAACTCGTGTAGCTTCCATTGTTGTTTTTTTTTGTAATTTATATTAAACATCTATTTATAGAAATGTTGATGTTCATTAAGCAGTATTTAATAACAAGTTTTGTGAAAAATAGACATGTATAACAGTTGCCACAATAAATGTGTACATAAGTTAAAGCATTAAAAATCATAGTGATGTCGTGGTCTAATGGTTAGAGTGTTTGCCTGACAATCGTGGGGTACGCTGATCAATACGTGTCAGCTCCTATTGGTTTTTAAATTTTTATATTTTTTTAAATCTATATTCAACATCTATTTATAGAACAGCTGATAAACTACTTACAGGTAACATCAGTGTAATGACTTTCCTCCAATGACATCACCATGTTAAAATAAGTAGTTTAGTAATTAAAAGGTAACTAGTGAACACTTAAGATTTCAATACCTAAAACTCATTACATCCCAGCAAAACCTTGGTAATGACTGGTCATTACTACATGCATTACTTAGATCTCATTACCCGTTGAATTACTTTTAAACTAAATGTAATGAGTTACCGATAATTATACCCCACACATTACTATTTCACAATAGCTGAAACCAATAATATATGTTCTAAATCATTAAAAACCATAACTATGGCGTAGCCTAGTGGTTATCGTTTTTGCCTGACAGACATGAGGATCTCTGCTCAACTCGTGTTAGCTTCCATTGTTGTTTTTTTTTTTTGTAATTTATATTAAACATCTATTTATAGAAATGTTGACGTTCATTAAGCAGTATTTAATAACAACAAGTTTTGTGAAAAATAGACATGTATAACAGTTGCCACAATAAATGTGTACATAAGTTAAAGGAATAAAAATCATAGTGATGTCGTGGTCTAATGGTTAGAGTGTTTGCCTGACAATCGTGGGGTATGCTGATCAATACGTGTCAGCTCCTATTGGTTTTTAAATTTTTATATTTTTTTAAATCTATATTCAACATCTATTTATAGAATAGCTGATAAACTACTTACAGGTAACATCAGTGTAATGACTTTCCTCCAATGACATCACCATGTTAAAATAAGTAGTTTAGTAATTAAAAGGTAACTAGTGAACACTTAAGATTTCAATACCTAAAACTCATTACATGGTAATGAAAGGTTTTGCTGGGATGGTAATGAAAGGTTTTGCTGGGATCTTTAGAAAACGACTTAAAACTATAGATGGTAACCGAAACGAATGCGGTTATCGTTAGGGTAACGATATTTTAGATTATTTCGGTAACGGTATTTTAAGGGTAACGCTATTTCATTTATTACGGTATCGGTATTTTAAGGATAACGGTATTTCAGTTATTTCGGTAATGGTATTTTAAAGATAACTATATTTGGGTTATATCGGTAACGGTATTTCAAGGGTAATGCTAGTCAGTTATTTCGGTGCGTACCGCATTTTTTTGCAAAAGCCACACTAAAGTAAAAACAAAACGAATTAATTGACTTAATTTATGAGAAATACTCAATAACCACGTGCAATGACCAAGAGCAGAGAATTAAAAATAACGGTGACGGTATTTTAAGGATAACACTATTTCATGTATTTCGATAACGGTATTTTAAGGTTATCGATATTTCATTTATTTCGGTATCGATATTTTAAGGATAATGGTGTTTCAGTTATTTCAGTAACGGTATTTTAAGGATAATGGTATTCTGGGTATTTCGGTAATGGTATTTTAGGGGTAACGGTAGTAAGTTGAAAGGGTTCTGAATCGATAACGGTATTTTAGCGGTATTGTCTGCCAACCCTGCTTAAAACCTTTTGATTCACTTATACTTGATAGCTTATACCACAGTGTGCTACTTAACTTTATTTAAAATCTTATGAAAATAAATGTCTCCCCAATTAAAAGGCAAACTAAACATACATCAATACAATTTCCAACTTTTAATATTCGTACACGCGAATTTTTACAAGGTTATTTACTCTTTCCTGGATACTATATACTGTTTCCTTTTTAAATTTTAAATAAAATTTAAGGACATTTTGCCGTAAAATTTAAGGTGGTACAAAATTTTTTTTTAAATAAAAACAAACAAAAGATACCTTTAAAAAAAAGATGCCACATAGTGATAACGATGTCGTTATAACATATTTTTTTGTGATGCCATGCCCCTGGAATATTGGATAGAACATTGGACAGAACATTGGAGAGTACATTGAGTGGAACATTAGACTGAACATTGGACAGAACATTAACAGAACAAGTGTTATGAACATATGTAGGTGAATAGTTGTACCATTTATATTTTTTAAGGCGAGATAACTTATTTCCAATACAACAAAGGTTAAATGTTAACCACAGATGATTTCATATAAATTTGACATTCATAACTATGGTTAAGCACTGAACTGAAGTTTATTTTAAGATAAGTTAGCAGGTGTTAATGTGTTGAACAACAGAAAAACTATAGTATACTCATATCATAACCAGGGGCATCACCAAAAAAATAAGTTATAACAAAGTTGTTATCACTAGGTGGCACTTTGTTAAAAAAATTTGCATTTTTTTTTTATTTAAATTTAAATAATAACAAACAGCAAAGCAAAAAAACAAAACGTTTATCTCAAAATTTATTATTTGAATATATTCCGCGCTTGTTTTTTCCTTATTTTGAGCAGTTTTCAGTAGTTTTCGAGTTTTTAAATATAGGCTCAGCTGATAATAAATAGTTGCTCAGGTAATACTAAATTACAGCGCCCTCTACCGGTGAGTTGTGTGAGTTTTGATTTCCAATCTCTATAATTAATAGTCTCTGACAATTAATTGCAAACAATTCAACAATGAAAAGCTTTTCCTCAAATTTTCAATATGTACTACATATTTGAAGATACCAAATATTTAACCTCGTATTCTCTATTGTCCCTAAATGTAATTTTACGTGTCAACATTTTCAAACTATAATTGAATTGTCTCACGCGATTTTGCACTTCAACTTATAATTTGTACTTCAAAAAGAATAAAAGCTAAAGTAAAAACAAAAAAACATTTTTTTCTTCTAACAAATTTTTGCCAAATATTTTATATTTAGTTTTTAACACCCCCTCAAGCTCATTTTAATTACATATAAATCAATTATTTGTAATATTTACTATGTTCATGATACACTTAAATTATTTTATGGGTCAGATAAATAAAAATTTGAATTAAACGAGTAAAAAAATTAAAGTCGGGCATGCCGACTGTGAGATACCCCTACATCAGTGTGGTTGAAAGAATCCGAAATTTTAATGGGTTGAAATTGTGTTAAAATTTGTCTATAAAATTGTAAAAACTGTGAAAATCAGTAAGAAATTTTGAATTTGCCATATGTTTGGTATACCCAGTGTAGAAAATCATTACCAGATATGTGGTTATGTAACTACATACTTGGTAATGGTAACTAGTTTATTTTGTTATTACATTTCTTATTACCTTTATATGGCGATGTCGCTTACGAAAAATCAAAAAATATATCGTTACCTATGTGCTTACCAGTACTGACAAAAATAATGAGTCTAAAAATAGATTAAAAAAAAAAGAAATTATATAAAAAAAAATATTTTTTATTGTATTTTTTTAAATAAAATTTGCTGGTGTGGAATCGAACCTGGGTCTACAGATTGCCCGTCAATAGCTCTACCATCTGAGCTATATCGGCATTTAATATTTAATAGATAAAAACATAATTGCCCTGCTGCACACAAGTAAGCTTACTCGTCAACATACAAAAAATCAAAAAATATGTGGTTACGTATATCCTTACCAGTGTTTAAAAAATATTGAGTCTAAAAATAGATTTCAAAAAATTTTCAAAAAAATCTAGAAAATTATTTTCTATTTGAAATAATGATAAAAATAAGTCATTATCAGTAACTCATTATTATATGTTTTAAAATAATGCAGAAGTAAGTGGGTGTCATTATAGTAGTCCAAAAAATAATGATATGTCATTACCGTTTCTACGCTGGGTATTTAAGGGGGGTAATATTGTAACAACAGTATTTTAAAGGGAATATTTGAACGGTTGTCAAAAATTCAATTAACATTATTTTTAATATTTTATTTTTTTTTATTTAAAAATCATGTTATTGGAGTAATTTGAAAAATATCAGCTTAACATTTTCCCAGCAAAAGTCACCCGAGTTGCCACTTCATTACTGGCCTTTTTTAAAAAAGGCAAAATCGGCTGCCATTGTGAAGCCTTCATTAATTATCGGAAAATAAAAATGTAAAGTGATTTTTTATCCCAGATAAATTCTGTAGTCCTTAACGTGGCCCGATTTTTATTTTTAAAAACTTTTTTTAACAAAGTTGCCACACAAACTTAAAAATTCCAAAAAAGGCAAGAAAAACACATTTGCTCGGGGATATAAAATTTATTTGACCAAAATTTAAAAAAGGGGCCACGATAAGGACTGGAGTTCTTTGTTGCCTACGAAAGAAAAAAACCTGGATCGAAATCGGTTGGCTGTACAGTGGCAGCAGATTTTGAACTCAGGGTTGTGGGAAAACGCTTTTAAAGTTTAAAATAAATTTTACGCTAAGAAAACAGCAAAATTTCAAAAAACTGTGCATGAGTAAAATTTATATCTCGCTGTTTTCTACATATGCGCCAAATTTGGGAAGAATCGGATAAAGAGTATTTTATATATTAACCCAAATATTCTTAAAAACGATGGCACAGAATTTATTAGACATTTCATTTCAGTCAAAATCTTTTCTTTCGTACATTTTTTAATTTGTTTTATATTTGTTATTTATTTTTTGTATACATTGATTACTTTTATGGCTTATGAAAAGCCATCAGTACCTGCCTCATATAACGTACCTTCGCCCACCATCGACAGGAATCGTCATTGCCTTTTCTTTAAAGACTGCGTGCAAATCTTGCATCTTTAGATGTATTTGTTTTCTTTTTATTCTGCTGTATTATGCGAAATAAGTTTTATAATAAAGACAATGATAAAAACGCTCCCAAAAAATTTTTTATACAAATTTAAAGCATAGAAAATTACTTTGTGACTAAAATATATTTTACAAAAAAACATGTGGAAATTCTGTTTCTTCGAAATTTTTATTGATATTTTCAGAGTATATACTAAAGAGTATGCTCTATCCGAATAAAATATGAGAAAAATTCGAGAACAAAATTTTTCCTAGAGTCGATACCCCCCTTAAGAAAAAATCGGAAAAATAATTCATATGGGCACTAGGTCTAAATATGAACCGATTCTATCTAAAATCAATAGACTTTATCATGGACTCTATGTAAGTTAGCGTACCAAATTGCAATTAAATATCTTTATAATAGCGACCTGAAGCGCGCAAACAAGCGTAAGAGCCAATTTTTGGGGAACCTCTATATATGAGCACTAGGTCTAAACAGGGACAAAACTCAATAGGTTTTGTCCTTGTAAATCAGTGTACCAAATCTTATTAAAATATCTTCATATTTGCGATCTGTAGCGTGCGAAAAAGCCAATTTATTTTTACTTTTATATGGGCATTGAACATGACGCAATCTTAACCAAAATAAATAAGCTTTTTTCTTGGACCAATGTGCTATATTTCATCATAATATCTTAATATTTTCGACTTGTAGCGTGCGCACAAGAATTCGTGGACTGTCTGTCACACAAACAGGCGGACGGTTCGCTAAATCGATTCAAATAGTGATTCTGAGTCGATCGGTGCACTAAAAGTCGGGTTTAGGTCAAACAATTTTTGGTATTACAAACATCAGTACAAACTTATTATACCCTGTCAAAGAGATGGTAACCGATAGGATGAGGTTATCGGTAAGGGTAACACTATTTTAGATTATTTCGGTAATGGTATTTAAGAGATAATGGTATTTCAGTTATTTCGATAACGGTATTTTAAGATTAACCGTATTTCAGTTATTTCGGTAACGGTATTTTAAGGATAACGATATTTAATTTATTTCGGTGACGATATTTTAAGGCTATCGATATATCATTTATTTCGGTATCGGTATTTTAAGGATAACGGTATTTCTGTTATTTCGGTTACGATATTTTAAGGTTAACGGTAGTCAGTTGAAAGGGTTTTGAATCGATAACGATATTTTAGCGCCTGCCAACCCTGGAAAGAAGCCAGCCGTCGTGAGCCATTTAAGCCGCCGCCACTGATTGTTTTCGGCTCATTTCAATTTGCAAAAAAATAAAAACTAAAAAAATTTTTTTTAGTAGTGTCGTTTTTTGTGGTCATATAGAAAGCTGCAATTAATATTGTACTTAATATGCATTTTTCTGATTTAAATTTAGTAGGTTTGAGGTTAAGAAGAAGAATAAACCTTTTTTTAACTCAGACTAGATCTACACAGTTTCTGCCTTTTTGTATAGATAGGCTCCATAAGTGATTTTCAGATTGTCTCTCTATATGATAATTTTTTCCAAAAACCCGTCGGCTCTTTGATTAAAAAACATGTCCCCACATTACAAACCTAAGTGTACTAAAGTTCGACGACAGCTTAGCCATTTCACCCAAGTAAGGCCTTGAATGCAATGTAACTAATTCATTGTTCCTTATCCTATTCAGCTTTCTTTTATTGGCTTTGTGATCAAACACAGACACATACAAACATTCTATTTTTAGATTTTTGTTGATCTTCCAATCTCCTCTGTGTCACCTTTTTCACAAATGTTGCCACACTGTTGACGTATGGTTTTTACGTTCAAGAGTAGGCAACTTGCGTGTATTGGAGACGGGTTGCCACAGGGCATTTCATAATGTTTTTTAGTACAGTGTTGTTCTAATAATTTTTATCGTTTTGAAAATGTGGGATCATTTTAATCCCAGTGCATATTTTGATAAAATTTTCAGAATATAACATTTCTGATTTGGATCAAAATAACTTGAGGTTTACTAATTGGAATTCAGCAATAGTAAACAATTTTTGCCCTTTGGAATGAATTTTGGAAAAAATAGAATTTTTGCGTTCGTTGAAATAAAATAGCTGCGATCGCTGAATTAAAAGAAACTTGTGTGTAATATTTTTCATTTTTATAAATAAATCCTTAATAAATCCTCAAAATGTAATCTCAAAATTTTTTCATAACTGAAATTGGAGTTTTGAAAAAGCTTTTGTAGAGTATATGGATTATGCAAAAGCTACCTAGGTTTGAAGCAGAACTAGTTTTTGCTTGTTTTTTATATTTTTTTTATAAATATAGTTTTTGACAAGTAAAAACTAGCAAGAGCCAAAAAAGTAGGTATGCGATTGTAAAATCCTCGAGAGACAAAAAACCATATCTGAAAATTTTTGGGTGGGCCCTGAACTTTGCTCACAAGGATATAATCCCCAAAGTGGATATGAGGAATATGAGCGAAACATTTTCGGTTTTAATCGCAAAAAAGAATGGGGGTTATGACCGTTTGCAAAATGGTCATTGCCCCATGGGAATTATAGTCAATTACACAGGCGGATAAAATTTTAAAAAAGTCAAGATTATATTTTTCTAAATATGATGTCCATCTTTCGAGATATGTTAGCCTAAAGTTAAAAAACCCATTTTTTCGCTATATTTGGCACTTTATAATATCGCGAATTAAGCTTTACTTGTAGTCTACACGAGACATAAATTAGTTAACATGGCCACTAACATCATGTTACTGTTAAGTGTGGAGCACTCATTTTAAGGGCGGATGATGGGACCGTAAACGTAAATGTGATGTAACTGTACCGTGCCGTAGCTAAAAAGTACACTTATAGATTATCGTAAACGACATTACTATTTAGCATCTATTTCATGTGGTTTTATATTTTATTCTAAATTTTTCCATTTATTTGTTAATTTTTATTCCTTATTTGTTGTTTGAATCAATTTTCTTTATTGATTTCATAGAAAATTCTGATTTCAACAGAATGATCCGGCAAGTACGTTTACATTTACGTGTTAGTAACCATTCGTACACATTTCTTCTTGTGGTATCGAAACAGCTGATTCGTTACAGATACGTTTACGGTTGGGTAACTCAGCCTTTAATGTTATGATTTACGTTTTTTCTGTGATAACATAGTTGCTAAAGCAGATGTTAAGAAAACTATTTTATAACATCTCAGTCGATGCCATATGTTTTTACTGCTTAATGGCATCACCAATAAACAAAGCTTATGAAAAAAACAAAGAAAATATATAAAAACAGTTGTAATTGTGAAGTAATTTGCATTATTAGAACTTAAAATGTAGTATTCTTTTTATTTATCAAAGAAAAAATATACAACCAATTAATTTCTGTGAAATAAAAGACATTCATTTGCGACTGACTCCGGCAAGAAAAAATTAATAATGAAATTTCTTAATTAATTTCTTGTTTTCCACCACAAAAGTATTAGATTTTAACTCTGACTCTCATAACAGCTATCTTAACCAGTGTTGCCAACTCTTGAAGGCAGGAAAGCACCGTCAGCATTATGAAAACGGGTAAAAATGGTAAAAATTTACCAAAAATGGGTTAAAAAGCACGATATTAATTTTTTTAAAAATTTAAATCAAGAATTTAAAAACACATTTTAACTTTGTAAAATCGTGTAAAAAAGGTTCAAAAACTAACCAAAAAAGGCGTAAAAAAGCACCAAACTAATATTCAAAAATGTTTAAGTTTAAATATAACGAAGTTGCTATTTAAAATTGTACTACAAACATTGTGCAAAAATGTATTTTTTGTATAGTTCATATTATTTTTTCAACTTTGACAGAAAATTCAAGAAAAATTAAAAAAAAAACGAGAACAAATACCAAAAATATAAACTATACAAAAAGCATAAAAGCACTGCCAGAAATTTAAAAAAGCACTGTAAATACCCGCTTTTTTTAAACGGGTATTTGAAAAAAATGACCGGGTACGGGAAGGAAAAAAGCACCAAATAATACCCGAAAAGCACTGAAATGGCAACACTGATCTTAACAGAATCTCATAGCTAATGGAGACTCAGAGTTATGACAACTAATGCTGTACAGAAAGGCATTTTTAACGAAATTGGAAATAACCCACAGTAGAAAACAACTATGCCCGGCCGAAACAAACTCCCTTGCTTTGACTCACGATTTCTTTTTTTTAGTGTACTACATACAAAATATACCTCAAATAACTTGTTCATTTTGTTTTTATTTGGGACAAAATATAATACATTATTATACCCAAAATTGTTATTTTGTTGATGTCATTAATGCAATAATTTTTGTAACTTCCGTTTTTTTTCTGTTTAGTTTGTTTTGCCAAATGTTCTCCTTTTGACAGAACTGAATTTGTAATTAAAACAAACGGATGATTTGGGATTTCCGTAATAATTTTGTATGGACAAATATATATTGAATTAGGGTCATCATGTTTACAAATGAAATATTGAAGGGAAATAAAGAACAAAATAGGATTCATTTGATAAAAGACAATAAAAACTTTTATTTAATCATACTATTATTATTATTATTATTACTATTATTTTAATTACTTTTGACTCCTAAATCTAAAGAAAAGAAACTTTAAGGTACATTTTACATCATTAGCCAAATTCTCTGCAGAAAGTTTTCGAAACACGAATTTTATAGTCAAATTGGCACGTTCTAAAATAACATTCGATAGGTTGTAATAAATACTTTATAAAATTTAATTACCAATGTTATTTACTAAACCGTTTTTTATTTATTTAAGTTTACAACAAAAAAAGGGCATAATTAAGAACGTAAATATACTAATTCACATATTCATAGCTTTGTTCCGTTATGAAAATTTTACAAAATCTTAGATATTACTTTCTAATTGAAAACAATTTGTTATAAAATCATTTTAAAACACGCACCATGCAACTACTGATTGTCAGGATTTCCAGTATAAATGGTTAAACATTTATATTAGTATGTACGTAGGTAGTTAAATTTTAATAATTATATACAGTCGTCATACATGTGTGTACATTATATACTTACATACATACGTGTATAAAAAACTATGTAAATTTTATGTAAATTAATATGTAGCAACAAAGAGTTACAGGAAAAACAAAGAAAATTAAGTATATACAAGAGTAGGTTTTTTTTCTATGAATATGGACAAGGCTGACAAGCTTTCACATAAAAACTATTCTTGCTTTACAAAGACATTTATGTAGGTGAGCTCATTAATTAAAGATCTAAATTAAATGTTATACTATTAATAAAATGGTTTTATTTTTAAATTACAATTTCTATTAGTTAAACAAAATTTTAGTTTATACTTGAAATTCAAATGAATTTTTTTTTTTTTTGCTACTCTTATTAGTTTATAAAAGCAATTAATGCAATGTCTGATTACACTTATTTTTACGCTAAGTATGCATTTGGATTATAAATTTTTAATTATAATTACTTGTACTTTTGTTATAATAAAAGTTGTAAAAATGTTTGAAGTAAAATATAAAAGTTATGAATTAACTTTTCTATAAGAATGTAAAGGATTATTAGTAACATAAAACTAAGTATTATTAATAAAATAAAACCAAGTTGTCCATTATGAGGCTAGATTTCTGAAATAAAAAGCTAAAACTTTTAAAACTAGTTATTAAAATGCTTCAAAAGTATAGTCGAACTCCTATTTTCACCTTCTTTGAGACTGCCACAAATCCGGGCGCTTGTCCCATAATAACCATTTTGCCTATGCTAAGTAGTCAGAGGTTCCCAAATCTTTAAAAATATAAACCTTCGGAAAAATTCGTTTCAAACCCGAAGTAGGCCGAATATCGAAAAAAACCTAAACACGCCCTCACTTAAATATTATAAGAATTGATATACATATATGAATTTGACCCTTAACCTTATATACATTTCCCACACAAAACCAACTAAAATGTTGATATTTTGTGTTATGCCATTAACAAATAACCATGATTATTCATGTTTTAAATATATACCGGTTAATAGGCCTCCCAAACAGCTGTCGTTTGACACCAAATTTCCTACAGTTACTTTGGAAAAAATATGAAATAAATGGAAAAATCGAAAAATTGGTCCATTTTGGACCCCATTTTTTAACCCTAAATATGGGATTGGGCAGATAACAAAATTCATGTTCTTTAAATTTTTCTCCTCTACATCATATCCGAAGCTCATTATTATCTGAAGGTCCGCGTAGGGAGATTTCCCTTGTTAAACTTTAGGCCCTACTCTATTAAGCGAAGTTGAATTAAGGAGCCAGTTGGAAATTTCGTAAAGACGTCTTCATGATGGCTCAGCGATATATCGTTGTCAGTGCTAACTTGCTGATCCGCTCCCATACAAAATAGCTAAAGACACCTGCTGAAATTTTCATACAAATATAAAAATATCTTCGGAACAAGTCAGCAGGATGTCACTGTGATGGAGAAATAGAGTAATATTTTCAGAAAGTTATCACCGACATTTATAGCACGGGTAAGTAAGTTGTCATCACCACGTTAACTTTAAAAACCGCTAAAAAGATATTTGTCTTTTTCTTACCCTCACTGATTTCTATAATCCATTTCTCTTTATCTCTTTCTTTTCAATGTAGTTAATTTTTTCTATCAAAACTTTAAAAGTTTTCCATTTGGTATCACACCAGAGAAACAAGCCAGCCGTCGTGAGCCGTTTAAGCCGTCGCCGCCGACTTTTTCGGCTGGAAGCATCAATTTTCCAAAATAAATAACAAGAAATTTCAGAGTTTAAGGTGCCTATTCTGACTGATCAGTTACAACTTTCCATACAAAAAAAAAAAACAATGAAATTCAAAAAATTAAAAATTTATTTGTAAAATGTTATGATTCAGTGTGTTCGTTTACTCGAAATTCTTCCTCCTTTAATACAATTGGAAAATTTTGTTTACTTTTTGTATTGAATTTTTCCAGCTGTAGTAAAAGTAGTAACTTATAGTGAGTAAACGAACACGCCTATTGTGTCGATACATGGTCTTAATTTTTTTTTAAGTTTTCAAACAAAAATTTAAGTGAATACAATTTACTGTGTCTTTGCAACAATAATTTTTGCAAATTTACATGTCGATTTGTCGAATCGACATGTAAATTTGTAAATTTTTTCGATGAAATTAACTTTAAATTCTTTTTTATCTTATAATTATAACTTTTTTGTACAATTTTTTGCTGCTATGTTTTGGAAAAAACCCTTAAACATCTTTAAATTAAATGTAAAATGTTCATTTAAGCCGATCAAGGCGTCGCACAGTGATTTGATCCCATATAACGATTGGACAAAAATAGAAGGAGTGGAGACAGAGTTTTGAAATTTGGTATACTGACATAGAACCCCTTAGTTAAAAAAAATTTTAATTTTTGGAAATATCGGGACAAGGACATGCCCACCTCCATAGGTCCTGAAATTTAAAAATATTATAAGTATTAGCTACATAAATGGACGTAAAATTACAAAAATCATCCATTGAGATGCACATAAAACTGGAAACGTTTTTGTCAATTTTTATCAAAATCGAAGCAAGGACTCTTAGTCCTGCCATATATCCTTTATTTTAAAATCTTTATAAAACCTGCAAAAATTATCCGATTGCGATGAAATTTAGCACGTAAATTGATATAAGGTCAAGCCATATTTGTGCCAAATTTGGGTAAAATCGATTCATTAATAAAAAAAAATTGCCTTTCACAAAAAATGGGTTTTAAACGCTTCAAATGATTTTTCTAACAAAAAAAAAATTAAATAAGAATACTATAGGAAACCATGTAAATCCTCCCTTTTAGGCATACGGTATGTTCAGCGAACTTATGTAAAACACTATGAGGAATATTTTTGTGGAACATTTTAACCCTCTATCTCTTCAATTAAAGGGACTTTTTTGGCCCCTTTTGAAAAAGAGACAAAAACGACCCGTAAGTTGAAGAGTTATAGGGTTAAAATGTCCCGCAAAAATATTTGTCATGAAATTCTACTATAAGTCTCTGAAGACATCGGCATTGAAATTTAAAGTCCAGTAATAAGTAAAAACTTAAAATGTGTTTAAGGGTTAATTTCGTACTTTTTCAGAATTGGCGCTCAAATGTCCCACAAACCTGGATTTTAGGGAGAAACCATAGGAATCTTCCATTTTAGGTTTAGGATGTGTTTAGCAAACTTATGTAAAACACTACGAGGAATATTTTTGTGAAACATTTTAACCCTCAAACTCTTCAACTTACGGGTCTTTTTTGTCCCTTTTTAAAAAGGGCCCAAAAAATTGCCTTTCATTGAAGAGTTGGAGGGTTAGAATGTTCCACAAAAATGTTTCTGGTAGTGTTTTACAAAAGTTCGCTCAACACATCCTACACCTTAATTGGAAGGTTCACATGGTTTGAATACTAGGTACTCTTAAATGCGTGAAATTTGTGTAAAAATCATGAATTTAGGCATTTCAAAAAATTCATTTTTTTTTAATTTGTGGTAAAAAATAGTTATTAATTTTTTAATGATCAATTATATAACAGTATAAACTTACAAAGAAAAAAAACCATCTAATTTTATATAATTTTTCTTATACTCCATCAAACTTAAGTAATTTTTGGATTTTCAACAAAAAAAATGTGTTTTTCGGAGCAATAAAAAATAATTTTTTTGTAAACATATACTAATATCCATATTTTAATTGAACTACAAATATATTGAAGTAATTAAAAAAAATCTTCGAACAAGTTTTTAAAAAAATTTATTTTTGAGAATTATTTTAGTAAAACAATTAAAACCCATTTTTCTGTTAAGTCATTTTTGCATAAAATTCTCTGAGTTTAGCCAACAAGTATAAACCTATAGAGAGACTACCGTCCTCACCAAATTTTGTTGTTGTGTGGCGAACTTGGGAAAGGCTAAAAAAACATGTTGATAATGTTGTTAAGAGAAAAAATCAGTTGGAAGAGCATTTTGAGAAACATTTTCGTCTTTTTCTTTTGAAAAAAACTTTTTTGATCAATGTTGTCAAGTTTGATTTTCCATTTAGGGTTTTTTTAATGAGTGTAAAAAATTTTTTTCAACTACTGTTTTTAATAATTTTTGTTAATATTATTTTAAAATTTTTTTAAATAATTTATTTTATTATACAAATAATATATAATTCATTTTCACCGTTCTTGTTTATTTAAATATATATTGTTTTTGTTAAAATAAACTATATTTAAAAAAAATAAAACTATATTAACTATCAATATTAGTTTTAAAAAACCCAAAATTGACACTATTGACAAATGTTAGTTGGCACAGGAATTTTTTGAATGTTGAAGCAACATTGGAATCTCTGACATCCTCTTAAAAATCTGAAAATTCTCTTAAAAATCTGAAAAAACTCACTCAACCTCAATGCTTTTTATATAGGGAAATGTGTAAAAAAACACTCAATCTCTCATTTGTTTACAATGTTTATCAACATGTTTTTGTTTTCTTTCCCGACTTCACGAATAAAAGTAAAGAGTAAAGGTTAACAGCGGAAGAGTGGTATAGAAACTGGATGGTTTAGCGCCCTATCTTGGCGGCAAAAGCAATCACACCAAATATTTTTTTCACATTTGTTTGTGTTACTTTCTAATCTTTAAAAAAATTCTTCTTTTATCACAATTTGGGACAAAAATGTTTTTTTTTTTGATTTTTGTCCATGGGACGAAGCATTGTGCGCCGCCACCGCCGCTTATTTGGTTTCGCCGGTGCCGACGATTTTAGTCCCGCTTAACCCTAATTTGTTTCTCTGTATCACACTCACCAAGATTCGATCCTGAAGCCTTATGTTTGATAGTTCATCGCCTTATCAGTTGACCTAAGCCGTAATAATACAAATAGTTTTATAAAATCTACCATATTCCATTTTTAGAATTTACATCTTTGAATTTAGTTGGAATCTCTTTATATTTTGTTAATTGTTTTTCATAAAGACGTCGACGCGTATTTTTGTTGAAAAAATTTGCTTTGCATTCCTATCTAGGCTTTAATATTTGACTCCATTACGCTGTTTGACATTCTGAACAAAATTTTACGACTTCTTGATTTTACTCGCTACTGCACAAGTTGAAATACCAGGATACTTAGTAAAAGCGTTAATTGAGCCGCTTTAAGGTCGATTTAGCCATGCTCACCACCACTTCCATTCTTTCTCTTAATTGACAAACGTTAATTGCCATTTTTTTTATCATTTTATATCGCGGAATATATTAATTTAACTTTTTTGCTATAAATCGTATGGAAACGGTTTTATTTTTATTATATTCGAGTAAAATGCGATTTTTTCGTTCCAGCTTGGAAACCATTTTTCACGAAACTATTTAAAATATTAAAAATCTATTTACTGACGTAAGATGAAGAGATAATCGCCTACTTAAATCACAAATTTTATTTTAATTAGTCAAGAAGTTTTCAAGATAGCTAAGATTAACAAGTTTCGATTTTGGTTATTTCATCATTTAGTCTCATATAGGTACTCAGCAGTGTATCCACCAGGAAAATAAAAAAATACATAGCCGTGGCCAGGCTTGCCATTTTAGCACTTTAGGTGCTAGATCTAGCTAAAGTTAGCACCCAAAATTTTAAAAAATGCGCTAGGTGCTAATTTATCACTTTTTTTAAATATTAAAAATTTTTAGCACTTTTTAAATAATTTAATATCTATGTATATGAAAAATATCTCGAATCCGAGAAGTGTCAAAAAAAAAAGAAAAAAATAACAGGATTTACAAATATACAGCTTCTCTGAATAGTATTAAAGTAAATAGTGAGTAAATATATTTACCCAGACAGTCATGCCACCATTTTGGCATAACAATGTTTACGAATTTCTGAAACAAAATAAGAAAAATTAGTTTGGAATTTCCGACTTAAGTTCACAATAGATTATTTAAAAAGATTTCCAATTTAAAAATCAAAATCTGATTGTTAATAGCAATCTAAAGGACCTTAAAAGTATTTGAATATGCCGATTTATACAGCACATAAAACCCTTTTTGTAAAATTAAAAATTTAGAGAAAATTAGCTTTTTTCACCTATGTATGTTTCAAAAAAGTAGGAGATTGTCCTGATATTAATATTTCAAAGGAATATATATATCATTTTTATTTTTTTTTCTATAAAAAAAACAACCAATATACAACCACTATTTCAGTGATTTTTATGGAAAAATTTTCAGAGAATATAAGGGAAAATCTAAACTTTTTTTATGTAAACCTACTTCGAATCTGAAGGTATTTCGAAAAGAAATGTTGCTAAGACTCTGTTGCTCCTGCATGTCTATTAAAAATATTCAAAAAAAAAGTATAGAATCAACAAAAAAAATTTAAACTTCAAAATGTTCTGAATCTTAAATAGTTTTTCTACAGCAGTAAGAATTTAAAATTAGATGATTTCTCTATATAAAAATAATTTTTTTGGGGGCAAAATATTTTATATAAATATATTCAAAATCTGAAGGCTTTTCTGTGAAAAAAAATTGCACAAAAAACTACTCTTTTTGTAGAATCTGATATGTTTTAGCCATCACCAATTATTTAAAATTCCGTTAACCCTAAAATACACTAACGAAATAATTTAAAATATCCAAATGAAATTACTTTAAACTTTTTTTCTATCCAAAAGGTCATACATAATTTTTTGACCTTCAGCTTTTATTGGACAGCTATTGTTTTCACAAAGTGACCGTTCTTAAAGTTTTCAAAAATTCAAAAAAAATTACTATCATTAACCTTAAAATATTACTAAATATTTTATTAAAAAACCTTAAAATAACCAAACGAAATACCTTTAAATACCGTGAACCCTAAAACAACTTAACGAAATAACTTATTATACCGATAGCCCTAAAATACCTTAACAAAATATTTATGAGATAACGTTATCATTATCACTAACCTTTTGAATGGGTTGCCAACCCTGATAAAAACTCATAACCTATGTAAAAAAAAATCTATCACCTTTTCTAGCACTTTTTATTTGCAATCTAGCACTTTCTAGCACTTTTTTTCGACGATCTAGCACCTTTTTGCAATTGTCTTATGACAACACTGGCCGTGGGTTATAAATTATACAAAACCGTATGAAATTATACAAAAAATTTATATTTTTCTTATTAGTTTAAAATAATCTCTTATGCACTCTCCTGCGCACAGTGGGACAGAATCGAAATAATTTGGAAATAATGCAGCCAATTCTTACCGGCTCGTTGGATCGCTATGAAATTTTACACTGTCATAGAGCATAAGATTCGAGGTCCGAATCCATGGACCCAAGGGAAGTTGAGCCATTCAGGTCCACAATAAGGTACCTCTAAAACGTGAAAATATAGAAAGCTAGCCATTTTTTTCAATTTATCAACAGATTTAAAAAACGTAATAAAAATTACATTTGGTAGAAAGTTGGCAAATGGTGTTTAAATTACAGTCTACTATTATGTGCTATATTTGGAGAATATCGGTTAATATTTAGATACAGTTTACCAGCAATTGTCAAATATATCAATTGTAGGGTGCCATTTATAGTAAAAATAGTCTTTACATGTTAACGAAAACTGAATTAATGAATTATTTAAAATATATTTTGATTTGCCCCACTGTGCTGCTCTATGAATATTTTTGTCTGATCAAAGCCAGTAACTGTTTTAAAAACTTTGAAAATTATTAGTTTTTATCAGGCATGAAAAAGTCACAGTCATAACCCTACGGGGAAAGGGACCGGTCCCAGATGACACGCAGGATAGGTCCCAAGGGGGCGGAGACCGGTCGTTGATCGGTCTTTTTGTTTGAAAGAGACATATCACTTTAACATGGCGTTGTCATTGGAAATGACCAATTGCCACAGTTTAGACACATTGTGGCAGTAAGGTGGTGTGTCTAAAAATAGCTTTTCAAATAAACTAATAAAAAATTAAGAATTAAAAATAATCCACTTGGCGTCGAAGTAGGGCTCGATAACACAGCTCGATAAAACGCTCTACCGTCTGAGCTAATGTTGCTTATGCCTGATGGCTAGCTGATGGTTAAGTTATATAGTTTTCGTTTCTGTTCAAATAAAAAAGAGAAAGAAAAAACAAACACACACACAGCAAATAAAAAAAAAACATGGAAAAGAAAAAAATAGAAAAAAACAGCATTTACACACACACAAATATGGTGGAATTCTTAGAATATGCCCCCGATTGACCGGTCATGGAATAGGTCCCTTAATGGCAGTTGACTTGTATTTTGCGTTGGCCATATTTAAATTAAAAAATCAATTGAAAATTAGAAAATTACCTCAAAAACTCTGATAAAATAAATAAAAATTTAAAAAATTGCCCTAAGTTAAAAAGAAAAGTTAAATGAAATACCAATTGTTAAAACTAAAACAGCTTTAACATTAAAAAAACGTTGAAAATACAAAACTTAAAATTTCTTAGCAAAACATTAAAGAAATTTAAAATTAGAGTTAAAATAAATAAAAAATATTTTTAAAAATATGCCGCGAATTTTGTTTTTTATTTCGGTATCGGTCAAGTTTTTTTAAAAGCAACAGTGAAAATAACGGATCAGAAAATACTTAGAATATTAATAAATTTTCTTTTGTTCATATTTGTACTAATTTAGTAATATGCCTTCGGTTGACCGGTCACGGGATAGGTCCTTGGAGGGCAATTGACTCCTCACTCCCCGTAGGGAACAAACCTTAATTTCTTTTGCTTAATTTCAAATGGTCTTGCCACCCGAGACAAAAATATTTATTTTGCATACATTTTGACAAATGTTTTCTCAAAAAATGAACAAAATGCGGAGTTTATATACAAATAATATAAAAAAAAATACTTTTTTGACTTCTTCTAAAGTTCGTATGACACTAGCTTTTCTTTTAACTATTTCTTGACTTTTTTCAGGGGGTTTTATTTTATTTTTTTCTATTCCTTTTTATCTTTTTGGTAAAGAAGCAAAAACTTTAACAAAAAACTTTAAAAAAAGTGAAAAAAAGTAAAGAAAAAAGCTAGTAGCGTACGGGCTTAACTAAATTGGGTTTCGTGTTGAACTCATTTACAAAAATAATTCACCAGCAACTGGAAATTTGTAGTACATGTTACACAAATAAATTCATTTTGTAAGCTGTGGAACTTGAAAGGATGAAATTTAGTAATTTTTTCAATAAACAGCGAAATTACACAAAAACTACACAAAAATGTCATTATTCAAAAATTATCCAAGGAATGTGTGGCAACACTGTATACTAAATATTGCACTTTGGCCATAATTCGTTGGCCCACAGTGCACCATTAAATCACAATTTGTTAACGTACATTGGGTTCAAATATACGATATATTAAAAAGCCATGAAATTAAATTTTTAAACTAAATTTTTATAATAATGTTTGGAAATACAGTGATGGAATTCTATAGAATAAATTTAAAAAATCATGTTATTATACAAAGTGCTAACGTCAGCACTTAAACTGTGAATTCCTTCAGTAAAAGTTCTAGGCAAGTGATATCCTAATTATGTACGAGTATGTGCTTATTTTTTTACATTTTCTACTATAAATTTGTATTAAAGGTTTTTCGGTTAGAATATTTAGCATTTTCAAACTTCAAACACAATAACACTTAAATTTAATTATTTAAATTAATTTAAAACTTATATTTTGCCCATGTTCATAACTACCAAAAATACTATTGAATAGAACTATAAAATGTCATATTGCTGTAGTTGTATAGTGCTCGTTGTCGTAGCAGTAGTAAAAGTGGCAATGTTTGTCCTAATAGTGCTAGTAGTTGTTGTTGTAATGAGAGTAGCTAAAAGTTGAGTTGAGGTAATAATAAAATATCCGCAACATGAATTTGACTATAAAACTTATAGCCTTAGTAAATTCATTTCATTTGGTTTCGTTGAGGTTTAGTTGGTACTTACAGATGCTGTTGATGTGGCTGCTGCTGCTGCAACAGCAATTGTATGAACTTGAGAAGTTCATATTTTTATTATACGGGTAATTTTGTTGTTGTTGAAATTTTTGTTATCGTTGTTTTTGTAAAGCAGAGGATTTTTAACTTAACATAAATTTTGTAAAAAAAATGAAGAAAAAAAAATTACGAAAATAAGACACAAGAACTTAAAGTCGGCAAAAACAAGTTTAAAATTTATATGTTCACTCAGTTTCACTGCAGAAACTACCATTGCTACTTTGTTTGAGTGTGACATTAAAAGTTTGAAAGAAACTGCAATTTTCGTTGTTGTTGTTTTTGATTTAGGCTCCCCTTTCCTGTGTTGTAGAAAAAAAAGAAAAAAGTTTATTCTTTAAGTTTGTCATTTCATATAACTGAAAATAACTATATGAAAGGCTTAAAAAAATAGCGAGGGAAGTAACTCTTTATTTGAAAATCAAATACAAATTTTGCTTAAAGCTTGATTAAGTAAGACAAATCTACAATTTCACAATATTTATTGGAGACAATGTGGGTACACTAAAGAGCTCCAAAAAATTTTTTTTAATTTATTGACCGAGCTACCCCTTGGAAATATTTCTCTAGATGTAAAACATTTTTCTGTAATAGATTATTTCAATAAATATTAAAATCTGGACTCGAATTTCTTGATAAAGTGATCTGCAACACTTCAGTTGCCAAGGGAAATTGCAATAACTCGGCTGTTTTAACCGATTTAAGTTTTTATTGCTTTTTCACAAAGAAAATTTACTCCAAATCAGAATTTTTTAATGCTTTTAATTCAGCTTAGCTTTAAAATATCAATATTTTTGAGAAAAAGTCATATTTTCCCTTTTAATCCCTATTCCAAATTTCAGGGCCGAGGTGGCACATCTTCCCGATATACGATTATCCAAATTTTTTGGGAAACTTATTTCCAGGGGCTATCCCGAACAATATCTCAAAATGCAAACTTGGAGAACCTAATGCACCTACATGATCATACATACACTAATAAAAAAAATCTGTAAAAAATTTAGTTAAAACTACTTAAAATTAGTTAAAAAATATGCTGCAGAAATCACTGCTAAATTAGCAGAATATTTTAGCTTTAAATTAGTAATATAGGAACAGCAAAAATAAAACTGTTAAATATACAGAATTTTAGTTATATTTGAGTTAAATTTTTTTAATAGAAAATAGCAAATTAACCTGCTAAAATCTAGAAAATAATTTGCTAAATATTTTGTAGCCTAAAAAATCAAAAAAAAAAAAAATCTAAAATATTCGAAGTTTGTTTTTTAGATTTTTTGTTTAAATGCAAATAACAATCGAGCCTTTTGAAAAGAGCAGTTGACATTTTTTTTTACCAAATATTTCTGCTGTTTTAGCAGGATAGACTGCTATTTGCATTCAACTAAATTTTGCTCAAAAAAAAAAACACAAATTTTTTGGTTTTGTTTTTGCTATTTTTAGTCTACTAATATTTAAGAAAATTTCCTGCAGATTTTGAAGTACAATTTGTTATATCCAGTTAACTAAAAGTTAAATTAAACAGTTTTAGTTGTGCTGTTATTATTTTACTAGTATTTAGCAAAAAAATCTGCTAAAATAATTTTGAATTAATTTTTAGTTGCTTTTTATTTTATTTTTACAGATTTATTTCTCTGCGTGTGACGCTAATATGAAAAAAATACCCGAATTTAAAAAAAATCATTAAGATTTTGAAAAATCGTCGAAATTTAAAAAAAAATAACCAAAATTATAAAAAATCACCAAAATTGTAAAAAAATTTTCAATATTTGAAAAATCGTCAAAAATATGAAAAAATCGCCAAAATTGAAAAAAAACACAAAAATTGAAAAAATTTAAAAAATCTTAAAAAATTTTAAAATATCAAAATTTAAAAAAAATTGTCAAAATTTGAAAAAGCATCAAATTTGGGAAAAAATTGTCAAAATTTAAAAAAATTGTCAAAATTTGAAAAAATCGCCAAAAATTGAAAAATCGGCAAAAACTTGAAAAAATCGTCAAAATTTTGAAAAGAAAATCGTCAAAATTTGGATAATAGCAAAATTTAAAAAAATCAGCAAAATTAAAAAAAGCGTCAAATTTCAAAAAAAAATTAGTAAAAAATCGTTAAAAAATATGAAAAATCGTCAAAATTAAAAAAAAACACGTCAATTTTGAGAAAATCACTAAAATTGGAAAATCGCCAAAAAAAAAAAATATAAAACATCAATTTTAGAAAAATCGCCAAAATTTTAAAAATCGCCAAAATTGATAAAAAAAATCGTTCAAGTTGAAAAAATAACAAAAAATTTGTGAAAAATTTTCAAAATTTATTTCTCGCATTTTCACAGATGACTCATTATGACTTCTTTGTTCCAAAACCATTGTCCGTTTTCATTTATTTCATTTAGTTTTCAAGATACGTACGATATTTCAAAAAAAAACCTCTTTTCTCTCTAGAACGCTTAGTTTTCGAGAAAAACGCTTTCTTATAATCTAGCAATGCAAGTCAAAATTTGGTTTCGGCATCGGGGTATTGGGGGTGGTGCAAGAATTTTTCCTTCAGCTCTTTTACTCTTCGAGATATGGACGATTAAAATTTAATTTATTTTATTTATTCATTACGATCAACTGCGAAATTTTTTGGGTGTAGCCATTTATCTGTTTTAATCTTTTCATTATTTATGTATACTCGTATATTACCCTCCAGTACATACGTACTTTATATTAAAACGAGTAAAAGAGTTAAAGTCGGGCATGCCGATACCTTACACAAGTCTGATTAAAAGCCAACTAATGTTTGGACCGATCCTATCTAGAATCAAAGGACTTTGTCCTTGGGATCATGTGAGTCAGCGAACCAAATTTTATTTAAATATCTTCTTTTTTGCGACCTGCAGCGTGTAACCATGCCAATTTTGGGGGGACCCTTATATGGGCACTAGGTCTAAACATGGACCGATTTTAACCAAAATCAATAGGCGTCGTCCTTGCTACCAAATTTCATCAAAATATCTTAATATTTGCGACCTGTAGAGTGCGTACAAGAATGCATGGACAGAGAGACCGATAGACAGACGGACGGACATCGTTAAATCGAAATAAAAAGTGATTCTAAGCCCATCGATGTACTATAACGTTGGTCTAGGCCGAATATTTTTTGATGTTACAAACATCAGCACAAACTTATTATACCCTCCCCACGTATTGGTGTAGGATATAAATATAAGTTATTAAGTTTTTCACTGCGTAGTACGTACATCGGTTACATATATAAATTTTCAGTAATGCTAAAACATTGGGGTAGATTGCCTCAGTTCCCATTGATTTTATATCGGAATATCTTGTTGTTATCATTACAATACGATCATGAGTTGTATATGTCTCACTATTCATTACCCAGCAAAAAAACTTGGAAATAATGCTTTACAAACTATTTCTTTCAATGCTTCACAAGTAGCCGTTAGTGTATATTTACTGCTTTTTCAGAAGTAATTCTGAACAACTTTAAAAAAATCACTTCTTTTATTGCTTCCAAAGTATCAGTTAGTATATATTTACAGCTTTTTTTGGATTACTTTTGAACGACATCAAAACATCACTTAAGTATTGTCTCTAAAGAGTAATTGCTCTAATAGTGATCGTAAAAAAGGAATTTTAGTATCATTTGGCATTTCCAAACAGAGGGTCGCGGGTTCGTTTCGCGGTGGGACCAATATTTTTTTTATTTTATTATTTTTTTTAATATTTATAATAAATTTGTTTAAATTCAATATTTTTTTAATTTAAAAATTTTTCAGTTTGAACTGAACTTAGACTTTTTCTTCCCTTAAGGGGGTTATCGACTCTAAGAAAAATTTTGTTTCGGAATTTGTTTTTATATTTTATTTGGATAGAGCATACTCTTTAGTATATGCTCAGAAAATATCAATAATAATAATTCGATGAAATAAAATTTCCACATGTTTTTTTGTAAAATATATTTTGGCCACAAAGTAATATTCTATGAATTAAATTTGTACACAAAAGTTTTTGGGAGCGCTTTTTATCATTGTCTTTATTATAAATCTTAATTCTAATAATACAGCAGGACAAAAAGGAAAAAACTACATCCAAAGATGCAAAAATTGCACGTAGTCTTTAAAGAAAACCCAATGACGATTTCTCGATGGTGGGCGAAAGCACGTTATATGAGGCAGATACTGATCGATTTTTATAAGCCAGAAAAATAATTAATGTACCTATATAAAAAATAAAAAACAAATTAAAAAATTTTGACCAAAAGGAAATGTCTACTAAATTCTCTACCATCGTTTTTAAGAATATTTGGGTTAATATATAAAATACTCTTTATCCGATTCTTTCCAAATTTGGTGCACATGTAGAAAACTGCGAGATAAAAATTTTGTTCATACACGGTTTTTTGAAATTTTGCTGGTTTCTTAGCGTAAAATTAATTTTAAACTTTAAACGCGTTTTCCCACAACCCTGAGTTCAAAACCGGCTGCCACTGTACAGCCAAGGCGGGTTAACCCATTTCGATTCGGGTTTTTTTCTTTCGTAGGCAACAAAAAACTCTAGTCCTTATTGTGGCCCGTTTTTTGAATTTTGGTCAAATAAATTTTATATCTCCGAGCAAATGTGTTTTTTTTGCCTTTTTTGGAATTTTTAAGTTTGTGTGGCAACTTTGTTAAAAAAAAATTTTAAAATAAAAATCGGGCCACGATAAGGACTAGAGAATTTATCTGGAATTAAGAATCACTTTACATTTTTATTTTCCGATAATTAATGAAGGCTGCACAGTGGCAGCCGCTTTTGCCTTTTTAAAAAAGGCCAGTATGGAAGTGGCAACTCTGGCGATTTTGGCTGGGGAAATATAAAACTGATATTTTTTCAAAAATACTACAATAACATAATTTTTTTGACAAACGTTCAAATATGCCCTTTAAAATGCTGTTGTTACAGTATTTAACAACATTAAATATTTTTTTACATATCTTCACCGAAATCAACATATCACTTTTAGTACGCCCCTCTTCTGTTTTTATTTATTTATATTTTTAAATATTTTTTGAAATAAATCAAAAATAGCTTTTTCCAAATCATTATATGTGACCTTCTCAGAGAAAAGGGACCTAGTGAGTCAAAAAACCTAGTGTGTCAAAAACTTGGGAAACTCGATATTTTCTCATTTTTATCGATTTTCCCAAGTTTTTGACATACTAGGTTTTTTGACACACTAGGTCCCTTTTCTCGGAGAAGGTCACATATGGCAATCCTGAAAGTCAAATTTATGTAATTTTTTAAATTTCTTTTATAGTCAAAGTTCCACATAGTCTCAAAGTTCAACATGTTTTCTACGCCATTGTAACATTATCTGCCTATCAAAAGTTATATGTTGTTAGAAGCAGATGTGTCTTTAAAGTCACATTGGTAAGAAATGGGTTTAATATATATTAAATTTTGTGATCTGTAGGGTATAAACAAGTAAATTTCGGATCCTTATATGGGTACTAAGTAGGTCTAAACATGGACCGATTTTAACCAACATCAATAAGCTTTGTCCTTGGGCCGATGTATGTACATAAGTCGGTGTACCAAATTTCATTAAATTTCGATACTATTTCAGAAATTTAATCTTCCAGCCAAGTTCTATTTATTATTATTTTAAGCTTGTGATGGTTGAGAAGTGCAAAATTTGTTAAGAAGCTATCGGATTAGAATTCCAACAAATAATGCAATTTATTTTCATTAACAAATTGAAACATTGTTGCGAGTATCATATTTTATTAAAGACACACTTTTTAACTTTAAGGATACTCTCCACATAAACAAATGTTCTGACGTGTTTTTGTTTTGCTCTACAAAAATCGTTAAATAAACTTGTATTGTTGTTGAAAAAATAACAAAAAACAATAGAAAAATCGCGAAAAGACGCTTTATAAATGTACGTTAAGATAAATAAAGATTTTAAATATTAATAATAATAAAAATTTCTAAAACATCAAGAACCAATAGTGCAAAAAAAGAAAAATAATAACAAATAATATGCCTGTTAGGCGCTCTCCGCCTACTCCAAATTCCTTGCTAATTCCAGCAATAAATAATAAAAGCTCTCCCGCGCAAAATGCATCCTCATCCAGTATAAATGTATACGATCACTCTTCTCTCACTGCGCATGCGCAAAAAAAAGTACTCCCTTGGTCTATAGAGTGTTCTACACCAACTACAACATCATCAAATAAAAGTTTTTTACCCCATCCCCTGTCTTTAGCTACTCTTCCTCTAACAAGTGTAACATCAGCATCATTCTCTACAGTAACTACACAATTACCCAATACTACCACAGTTACAACATCCATAAATTCCCCCCTTATATCGATTATTCCCACATGTAATTCGTACATTACCAAAAATCTCCTAAACAAAACCCAAGCATACACAATGAATGAGCAGGAGAGCATAACAAACAATAATTTAATAACAAAGAGTGTAAATCTAACAACTACACACACACAACAATCAAACATACAATCACCAAAGCAGTCGGCAGTGGTCGCATCAAGAGGTGCTATACCTCAAATAATAAAATCTAAAACACCCAGTAATATAACAACGAAAAAAATACCAACTGGCATCGATAGATACATTACGATCACTAAGCGTAAGTTAAGCCCCAAATCCGCAAAAGTAAAGCCTTCCCCGAAGCAAACTAAAAATACCGATCCTGTGAATATGGTAAGTCAAAATCGCTTTTCCATTTTAAACACAGATGATAATGAAGAAACCCCAGTGAAATCTGTAAAAGAATTTACACCTCCCCCTATTCATCTCCGTGAACCGAACTCTAACGATCTTGTTAATGATTTAGCCAAGCTTGTAGGAACAAATAATTTTTATGTAGTATCAACACGAGTGGGAAATGTTCAGGAAACTAAAATTAAAACATTCACTGAAAATCATTATAGATCCATTACTCAATATCTTGATACCAAAAGAAAAAACTATTATACTTTTCAATTAAAAAGTGCTAAAGGCCTGATGGTTGTTTTAAAAGGTATAGAAAGCAACGTTCCAACCAAGGAAATTCAGGAGGCTCTAGAAAAGGAGGGCTATGAAATTAAGTCTATAAACAACATTATCAATAAAAATAAAATTCCTCAACCCCTGTTCAGAGTAGAATTAAACTTCGATTCTAAAAAACTTAAAAAGAACGAAACACACCCGATCTATAGCCTTCGATATCTTCTGCATAGAAGAATAAGTGTTGAAGAGCCTCGTAAACGCAATGGATTACCCCAATGCGTAAATTGCCAAGAATTTGGCCACACACGGGGGTATTGCCAATTACCACCTGTATGTGTAATATGCGGTGATATTCACAAATCGTCGGAATGTACATCTTCTAGATCTGACCCAAACGTTAAAAAATGTAGCAACTGCGGTGGAAACCACACTGCGAATTACAGAGGCTGTCCAGTATACATAAATATTAGACAAAGGACAATGAAAAGACCTCATAGACCCCAATACCAGCCAACAGAATTCCCAAATCTGCCCAATAATTCTCGATCGACTGATCGTACTCCTTCAAATGCCCAACACACTACTTCTCATAGTGCCAGTACAAGCAATTTTTCGTATGCACAAATCGCCGCTTCCCAAAGCGTTGGTTCTACGCAAACCAATTCATACCCACTGCCCTCGCTGGAAACGCCTTCTCCTCCCCAGAAAAGCTCGCTGGAAAACTCAATTGAAACTTTAGTTCAAACCATTAACAACTTCATGGCCAATATGCAAGGAATGATGCAAGAATTACTCCGCAACCAAGGCATGCTTATGCAGGCTTTCTTAGATAAAAAATGAACGTTTTAAAAATATGTTATTGGAACGCAAACGGCTTAAGCTTACACAAAAACGAACTAAATTATTTCCTCGGAAACAAGCAAATTGACGTTATGCTTGTTTCTGAGACGCATTTAACCCCAAGAAGTTCTTTTTCAATACAAGGATACACAATTTATGACACAAAAGACCCCAGAGACAGAGGATGCGGTGGTGCAGCGGTTATCATAAAGTCTCGTTTAAAACACTTTCCAATGCCCGAATTTCGTGAAAACTATCTTCAAGCCAGCACTATATGCCTCGAAGAATTTAACATGAACCTTGTTATTTCATCAATTTACTCCCCTCCTAGATTTCCGATAACAGAAATTCAGTACACGGACTTCTTTAAATCGTTAGGTCCCCGCTTTCTGGCAGCTGGTGACTACAATGCCAAACACACATTCTGGGGGTCACGGCTGATTACTCCCAAGGGCCGTGTTTTATTTAATACAATTTCAAAAATGGGTATGGATGTTATATCAAGCGGAGAACCCACTTACTGGCCAACAGATAGGCAAAAAATACCAGATTTGATAGATTTTGGAGTGACAAAGGCTATTTCAAGGGAATTAGTACAGGTAGAATCATCATTAGATTTGTCGTCAGATCACACACCCACCATTGTTTGTATCCAGGGCCCCCGAGAAATTGTAAACCCATATGGTGACTCAGCGCTTACGGGAAAAAATACAGATTGGCTAAAATACAGAATGTTTATTAGTTCTCATTGTTCGGAAAATATACGGTTAAGAACAACAGACGATATTGACCTCGCTGTTAAAAATCTAGAATTACAAATCAAACTTGCTGCTCAACTGGCTACAAAGCCCCGCCGACACAAAAGACCAAACAGAATTTTTTCTATAGATGTCGAAAGACTCCTAAATGATAAAAGAATTGCACGAAGAGAATGGCAACAGCACAGATCTCCACAACTAAAGGAACGATTTAAAGAATGCACGAAGAATTTGCGAAGACTTCTTGAAGAAAAAAGAATTGAATCGCTTAGCAGATATCTCGAAAACTTAGATCCATCAGCTAAAACTGATTACTCTTTGTGGCGTGCTACAAAAAATCTTAAAAGACCCGTTACATGTAAGCCTCCTTTGCGAAAACCAAATGGAAATTGGGCCAGAAACGACACGGAAAAAGGAAATCTGTTCGTGGATCATTTGAAGGAAGTTTTTACGCCAAACTTATCTAGTACTATAATAGAGCCGCCTCCTACTACATCCCAGCACATAGTATGTCCCCCGCTTATGTTTGAAATGCGAGAGGTTGAAAAAGCTATTATTGAATTAGACCCAAAAAAAGCACCTGGCATCGATAAGATAAGTAATAAAATGCTTGTAGAATTACCCCGTATAGCATTAAGAATTATTCTCTTTATTTTTAATGCTATTTTACGCCTTGAGTACTATCCCGCGGAATGGAAAGTATCACTTGTTAAAATGATACCCAAACCAGGCAAAGACCACACCAAAGTTGAATCCTATAGACCAATTAGTCTTTTACCGAATATATCAAAACTGTTCGAAAAGCTACTCATGAATAAGTTGACCTTGTATGTAGACGAAAACAATACTATACCAGCACATCAATTTGGCTTCAGGAGAAAACATAAAACCATCGAACAAGTACATAGGCTAATCACTGTAATAAGAAAGGCATTTGAGGAAAAAAAATACTGCTCTGCTCTCTTTATTGATGTCTCACAAGCCTTTGATAAAGTTTGGCATGAGGGACTTCTTTTTAAAATAAAACTTTTGTTACCGTCAAACACCCATAAGCTCCTAGAAAGCTATATAACAAATCGTAAATTCGTTCTCGCGGAAAAAAGTTTCTTCAGCTCTCCCCAGGACATTTGTGCTGGAGTACCGCAAGGTAGTATTTTGGGACCACTTCTGTATATCCTATATACATCTGATATGCCATTAAACTTGAATACCCATACGTCCACTTTTGCTGATGATACAGCAATCCTTAGTGTCCACAATGACCCATTAGTAGCGTCAAGATTGTTACAAAATCATATATCACAATTGGAAACTTGGCTAGATAAATGGAAAATTAAAGTGAATGAACAGAAATGTATACACATAACTTTTACTTTAAGAAGAGAATCGTGTCCACCGATTCAAATAAATAATAATAATATACCCCAACAATCAAATGTGAAATATCTCGGTATACACCTTGACCGTCGCCTTACATGGAAAAATCACATAGATGCGAAACTTACCCAGATAAAGTTAAAAACGGTTGAGCTTACGTGGCTTATGAGTAGGAACTCTTTACTTGCCTTAGATTGTAAACTGTTGCTTTATAACTCGATAATTAAACCCATATGGTGCTATGGAATTCAACTCTGGGGTACCGCCTCAGCATCTAACATAGAAAAATTGCAAAGACGTCAAAACAGGCTTCTTAGAATGATCACGTGTGCACCCTGGTATATAAGAAACTCCAACATACATAAGGATCTCAACGTAAACCTTGTTAGAGATGAAATCAGAAGACATAGCGAAAACTATTTAAAGAAACTAGAAACACATCCGAATACACTAGCCCGGAATCTTCTAAATAGCAGTGGTCACCTGCGACTAAGAAGGAGACATACTGCTGACTTGGTCCACTTATAGAGAAGGAATTAGAATGAAAGCACAAAATTTTTGTCTGGCACTGGCTGGACTTAATACTTTTATTTAGTCTTAAGATTTGAATACTTATTGTTAGTTCACACATATTTAGTGAAGATTCAATAAATAAATAAAAAAAAAAAAAAAAAAAAAAAAAAAACACTTTTTAACCTCTTAAACATAAAACTTTTACCATAAAACAATAGCGCTATAAACCTTACTATCTTCAACTTCTTCTACCTTAAGCCCTTATTTTAGTCTAAAGATTTCCTATAATAAAATCCATGTATACGCCCCAGGATACTTCACTTTGTAAGTGCAAAAAGAAAATACAAAGAAAAAAAAACTTATAAACATCTTCTTCTTTTTTTTACTTAAATATACTTAAGGAAAATGAAAATGTTGCCATACACTAAAAGTATACGAGCAGAATAGTACATTGTATGACTGAACATTTTTACATGTTGTTTTCACTCTAATTTAAGTGATTATCATAATTTAACATGATACTGTTTGTTTGTGACTGTGTGTCTGTCTGTCTGTCTGTATTTTGGTCTCAGTGTACATGTGCTGGGGGTTGAGGGAAATCTTCTCAGTTACATTATCTATGATGATGTTGGTGATGAAATAAACCAACCGAAAGGGGAGTATAATGGATATATGGTTATCTAACCTTAAAGGTAAGTAGTTAAGTACAAATGTTAACTTTCATCTAGTACATGAATTCCGTGCACACAATCATACATATATTCATAGTTACAACTATTTGCAACAAAGGCATACATAGAATAGGTAGAAAAAAAAAATTTGCATAATTTCTGGGACAAGTGCCAAATTGTAATGTAGTTTTTGGTACAAGTGCATGGTAAAATAATTCATATGTTTTGTTGCAATATGAATTTTGTGAAACAACACACACTCAAACATACATACATACATGTATGAATAAGTTTGCTCTCATGTTCATGCACATGCATGTTTAAATGTTCCCCAATGAGGAGCTTCATATGTCTTATAGATTGTGTCAGGTGCAATTATCATATTGCAAATGAAAAATATTTCATGTTATTTTTTTTTTTTTTTTTGGGGGGATTTTTGTTTGTTCTCTTTTTCAAATGGCAATGAGAGGTAAAGAAAATTAGTAGTACAGAGATGAGCAATGTTTGATTTCGAAATGAAAGTGAATGATTAGGAGATATCGGTAATCTGTTTTGCTAAATTGGTAAAGTCATTTTGGCTAAAACGGTTCCCATCGTAATTTTTTTATCTTTAAAATTGTATAATGGAAAATATTAAAAAAACAAATACCCTCCGCCAAATTTATAAAAGTTTACAGAATGATATAAAAAAATTCGATTGGTCATAAAATCTAATGCTGGCACGAATCTATGTGTTTAAATTTGGATTTCCTTGCCCTGGTTATTAGTCTTAAATTAGTACACCCAGAAAACAGATTCGGTTCTGACAACCCCATTTGTAGCCAATCAAATGGTTCAGTTGCATCAAATGAATTTTTCGGTTGCGGCTGCCGAATTATTCTTGATGCAACTGAGATTCCGTTGCCACAGTCAAATTAGCCCTGTCTCAATTGGTTTTCTGTTGCCACAACTGAAAAGTTCTGCTACCACAACTGAACCATGCGATTGGCTACAAATGCGGTTATCAGAACTGAATCTGTTTTCTGGGTGTACTTATATTTAATGTTAGTGTATTTCAATGAAGTGAAAAATTAAAATTTTCATTTCAAAAGAAGCGAGCAGGTATTTCCGTCGGAGTAAAATGCTTTAGTCTTCTAAGCAGCACAGTCTAATTTTCCAGTTGACTTCTTAGTTCAGTATTGGAATTTACTGTGAATCGTTTGGTATGAATTATGCTGAAATTTCCAAAAAATTCCTTTACGGTTTTCACGTTTATATAGGGTATTGAGGTTCTATTCTCTAATATAATATTTTGCGTTAATAATAGTTCTAAGTATCTTGGATTAGAGAAGTTCCATAAAAAACAGCAAACCCCAGCTGGCAAATGTGTCTTGAAGATAATGTCAGCAGCGAAGTTTAGGTGACAAGTCAGCAGGTGTAGACATTTACTAATGTCGTCTTAAAGACATGTCTGCAGTTTTTCTCATTTTCTAAAATGACGCAGACAAACTACCCATTTGTCATCATAACAAGAATTTGTTCTTAACGCTGCCTAAAGCCTGAGTTAACCAGACGTAAATGAGTTAAATTAGAATAGAAAATTTGTTTTGATTTGAAATTGAAAACTAATTCGTAGAGCTTAACGTCAATACCAATTCCAATATAATGCCAATGAAATATTCTATTTAATAGGCATTGATTAAACCAATGGTAGTGAAATGTACACCAATGCCTCAAAACAACGAATCATAATTGAAGAAAAAAGTATTATATACAAAAAAAAAACGAGCAAAAAAGTTAAAATCGAGCATGCCGTCAGATCTTCATGCAGTTTTCGTAACAAATCGGGAAACTTTCAACCCGGTTACTAAATGGTGTAAGTGACTGGGAGCCAAAAACAATCGCCTATTTGTTTATGACAAGGTACTAAACAAAAAATTTGTGGTGGACACTGGTACTGATGTTTCTGTTTTGCCCATTTCTCATACGCAAAACAAATCAACACGACCAGCAAAATTCAAGCTTTTCTCAGCAAATGGTTCAATTACACTGTGAGATAAATGGTAGGGGTCAGTGATCGGGAAGAGTTCAAACTACCGGGGAAAGTTATATCGGTAAAAAAGAAGTTATACGTGTCCCGGCGTTTCGCTGGGTCAACCCTTGGAATCGAGATATATCGATTTGACCTTTGGTGGTCTTTTTTTTGACATAACTCGAGAACCACTAGTCAGATTTTGCTCAAACAATTTAAAAAAAATTAAAAATTACAATTCCTTTAATCTGTTCATATAACGTTTTTCTATATACTCAACAGTTTTGCCGGTAAAAATAAATGTATGAAGAAAAAAATATTTTTTGCCTAAAATATTAAAAAAAAGTAATAAACGAGTAAAAAGGTTAAAGTCAGGCATGCCGACTATACAATACCCTACACCAGTCTGGTGTATTGTTTGGATCCGAAATTCGAATGGGTTAAAATGGGGCTTGTGTCGAAATTTTCTATAATGTGAGTCAGCGCACCAAATTTCATTAAAATATCTTAATATTTGCGACCTGCAGTTTGTAACCAAGCCAATTTTGGGGGGACCCTTATATGGGCACTAGTTCTAAACATGGACCGATGTTCACCAAAATCAATAGGCTTCGTCCTTGGGCCAACATAGGTCTATGTACCAAATTTCATCAAAATATCTTAATATTTACGACCTGCAGCGTATAAACAGTATAATTTTGGTAGGACCCTTATATGGGCACTAGGTCTAAACATGGACCGATGTTCACCAAAATCGAACTTGTTTGTCCTTGGGCCAACATAGGTCTGCGTACCAAATTTCATCAAAATATCTTAATATTTGCGACCTGTAGAGTGCGCACAAGATTACATGGACAGACAGACGGACGGACGGACGGACAGACGGACATCGTTAAATCGAAATAAAAAAAAATTCTGAACCGATCGGTATACTATAAGGTGGATCTACGACCAATATTTTTTGGTGTTACAAACATCAGCACAAACTTATAATACCCTGACCACATAGTGGTGTAGGGTATAATGACCACATAGTGGTGTAGGGTATAACAAAAGGTTATTGATTTTTATGGTAGCGGTAACAAACATTTATTTTTACCGGCAAAACTGTTGAGTATATAGAAAAACGTTATATGAACAGATTAAAGGAATTGTAATTTTTAATTTTTTTAAAATTGTTTAAGCAAAATCGGACTAGTGATTCTCGAGTTATGTCAAAAAAAAGATATATCTCGATTCCTAGGGGTGACCCAGCGAAACGCCGGGACACGTATAACTTGTTTTTGACCGATATAACATTTCCCGTTGGTTTCATCCCATCCCGATTTTGACTGTCGCATAGTGTTATCAATACATATGGCGATGTTTTGTTAACTCCCTCGTTTGGTCGACGAAGATCATTTAAATGCAAATTTTTGGTTGCTGATGTCAGCCACCCAATCATTGGTGCTGATTTTTTGAAATATTATGGTCTCCTTGTGGATATTAAGCGAAAAAAGTTAATTGATAGTGACACTAGTCTCGAAGTCCTATATACACTTGCTAACATTATCGGTTATTCAGAAATTAAGACACTTCTTAACATATCCCCGTACCATGATTTATTGTCCAATTTTCCTGAACTTACTCAGCCAATATCCATCAAGAAATATAAGCATTTAGTCGAGCATGTCATTGAAACAAAAGTTGCTGCGGTTTCTGCAAAACCTTGCCGTTTGCCACCTGATAAATTAGAAATCGCGAAAAAAGAATTTCAGTTCGTGATGGAACAGGGTCTTTGCCGCCCTTCTAAAAGTTGTTGGTCAAGTGCATTACACATGGTTTATAAGAAGAATGGGGAATGCAGACCATGTGGCGACTATCGTAGGCTCAACTATCAAGCAATTGCCGATCGTTATCCGATTATAGGTCATCCTTCGTAGAGCCCTTGGCACTCAGTGACTTTTTCTTGTTCCCGCACATCAAATATAAACTAAATAACTGCACAACGATTTTCGTCAGCAGAAGAAGCCGTAGATGCATTCAAAAACCATGTGTTGAAGGTGTCTCACGCGGAATGGGAAAAATGTTATAACAAGTGGTTCGAACGCATGCGAAAGTGTATATACAGGGTAGCCCAAAACTACCTAAGCGGTTTGAATTCCTTATAACTTTTTTATTATAATTTTTTTTTTTTCATAATTTTGTAAAGAAGACTTGGGGAATTTAAATGGAACAGTACACAATTGAACAACGTGCCCAAATCGTTTCCGGCAAAAAGCAGAAGAAAATCATGATTTTATTCATAACTAAATTACACTCAAAATAGTTTGTAGTTTAAATTAACTGAAAATGTAATTTAAAATAAATAAAAAATCACTTGAAAACCGGTCTACTGACTTTTCATTTAAATCAAAAGAACTTTTCATTTATTTTTAAATGTTAATAAATAAACTACAAAATCCTTAAAAAATAATGATTTTTCATTTATTCGGTTTTTTTTTAAATTTCAAAAAATTAACTACAAAATCAGTAAGAATAAATTTTTTTAACTGCCCTAGAAATCGAAAAGGAATTCCTTTTTTAACAAAACATTTTAAACAATTAATTGTAACAGAAAATCCGTATTTATATGTAATTCATTTTTTAAATAAACGACAAAAACAGTTAAAAAATACATTTCTTTGTATTTTAACTTAATAATCATTTAAAACTAAATGTACGGATAATTTTTTAAATAAAATACAGTCAGTTACTGTAATATTTTTAGTGTAGGAGCGACAAAGCCCATTTCCAATTAAATGGGTTCATTAATACCCACAGCGCACACTGCGAGGTAATTTTGGGCCACTCTGCAAGAAGTCATTTTCAAATTTCATTTGTTAGGCTTAAAATATAAAAGTTACTAGGGCGGGCCGATTTGTAGGGAGGCAAAAAAAATCGCTCAACTGACAAGCAAAATCGTATTCTAGGGGTCAAAATAAGAAACTTTGCCAGAGGAACCATACCTCTTAAACGAATACTGATGTCCCAACTTTTGACCGGTAGGGTCAAATTTTGAAAAATCCCACTTACACCCATTTAGAGTGCCCCAATCGAGTCCAAATGTATGACCGACCCCCACTAACTTTGGAGAGCCGATCCACCCATGCCAGTGGCACACCCCCTGGAATCCCCCTGGGGGGTTCCCCATACAAACATTTTAAAAAATAGAAATCAGAATGTTAGAATGTTCCACAAAAATTTTCCGCGTAGTGTTTTGCATAAGTTCGCTGAACACATTCTATACCTAAAATGGAAGATTCCCATAGTTTCTCCCTAAAATCCAGATTTGTGGGACATTTGAGCACCAATTTGTAAATGGCCAAAAATGGTGATTTTTTGAAATGTTTGTATGGGGAACCCCCCAGGGGGGTTCCATCGGGTATGCCACTGGCATGGGTGGGTCGACCCTCCAAAGTTAGTGGGGGTCGGTCATACATTTGGACTCGATTGGGGCACTCTAAATGGGTC
This sequence comes from Leucophora obtusa, assembly GCA_949987735.1. Classification (NCBI taxonomy): domain Eukaryota; kingdom Metazoa; phylum Arthropoda; class Insecta; order Diptera; family Anthomyiidae; genus Leucophora; species Leucophora obtusa. The sequence goes on along the minus strand of OX465295.1, from coordinate 330,707,145 downwards.
AAAGTGGGATTTTTCAAAATTTGACCCTACGGGTCAAAAGTTGGGACATCAGAATTCGTTTTAGAGGTATGGTTCCTCGGGCAAAGTTTCTTATTTTGATCCCTAGAATACGATTTTCCTTGTCACTTGGGCGATTTTTAAATCGACCCGCCCTAATAGTTACCCTCATACCAGCTATAGTTTGTTCAATAATATCATTTAGTAAAGATTTTTGTAAAGATTTTTGGGAGGATCGCTTTATTATCATTCTGAAATATCTTGCAGATTTTAGCCCATTTTCTCACCTGTTACTTTACAAAAGAATAAACATTTTATTGGTAATGTCTAATATTTAACCTGTTTTCATATATTATTGTACAATGTTCGAATTGAACCGAATTTATATTCTTGTTAGATATTTATCCTTCATATATGTCAGCAAGGTTGTTAATCTCTGAATACATTATCCACATTATTTATGTGTATTAGTTCTAGGTAATTTTCAATGAAAAATATAAATGAGAAGATAATTTTGGTATGAAAATATTTAAAAGAAGTATGAATAAGGTCATACTGAACCCAAAACTAGTAGTTTTTAAATTTATTGTGTTTTCGATTGTCAAATCCCATACAAATTTCAAATCGAAAACTTCTAGTTTTGGGTTCAGTATGAATGAGGCTTAAGAGAAAAAAAAAATATTAATTTTGAATTTAAGAAAAATGATTTAGAAATATTTCGTAAGTTTTGACATTTTTTTTAACAACTTTTATCTATCAAGATATGTGTTCACAATTAATACTCTAATTTGAAAACATTTGTAAATCCAACCAATTCCAAGGAGAGAAAAGAAAAAATCCTTAATCCATTTATGTAGTTATGTCCATTACGAGTATAAATTCCAATACTGATGACTGTAATATAGCAATTAAAAGGCATAGGAAGTATTTAATCTTAGTTGAGCTTTAAACTAAGGTAGACTACAACAACAACAAGGATAACAACATAAACAATACCAACAGCGGTAAAATGAATGAAAGAATGTTAAAGTGACTCCATAGAAATGTGACAACAACAACAACAAAAACTATAATATATGCATTAGGGTGTCCCGTTAACAAAAACCAAACGATGAGTTTTAGTTCTCGTTTAAATTTACTGATTAAATGGGTTGAACACCTTTTTCTCGAGACACCCTAAGGCACATACAGAGGAAATAAGGAAAATACAAAACAAAAAATGCCAAATGAATATAATTCTAGCTAGGAATATAACAGAGCGTACCCGTACCTTGTTCTTTTTTAAACTTTTGGTTATGCTAGTTTCATATGTGTTTTAGGGGGTCACTTATTTAAATAAAATGATAATTTTATTAAAATTTAACAAGAATTTAAATTTAATTTTTTTCTGTGCGATATTAATTTTCGAATTAATTTCAATAATTGAACCGTCAAGTTATGAGTCACAGTGTTTCGCGTGAAAGGTGTTTTAAAAACCAAAAATATGAAAATTATGCAATACCCTAAATTTAGGGGAGAAGTGGAAGCATTAATCGAGATTTTTTTTAAACAAAATTCACATTAAGCTATGTTTACACGATAGATACTGGAAAAGAAGGGATAAGACTACACTGATAAAAATATTCAAAAATTCGGGGAATTAAACGAAAAATCTAATTACTTCGGGAATTAAACGAAGAAGTTAATTCCTTAGGGAATTAAACGAAAAAGTTAATTCCTTAGGGAATTAAAAGAAGAATTTAATTCCTTCAGAGAATTAAATGTACAAGGGAATGAATTCCCAGGGAATTCATTTCCTATGGAATTAATTCCTTTGCCAAAAGTTGAATTAACTAGTATTGAATGAATTCCCAGGGAATTCATAACCTAGGGATTGAATTCCTTGACCAAAAGTTGAATTTACTAGAACTAAATGAATTCCTTGGTGAATGAATGCATTAAACTTTTGGAAGGAATTAGAAAAAAATGAAAGATTGTCTTTAAGATAAATCGAATCTAAAAAAAGAAAAAAAAGTTTGGTCAGGGAATTCATTCCCAAAATATAAATTCAGTTAAAAAAAGGGAATTAGAAAATTAATTCTTCGAAGCTCTGCATACACATTTCCTATTTTCCAGTACGGGGGATATAAAGTAGTATTTTCAAAATATAATTGATACCAATACTGGAAAATAAGAGATAAAAGTACACAGATTTAAAATAGTTTGTAAATATTTATTTATTTATTAAACTTTTATAAATAAAATTAAACTTTTAATTGAGCCTAAAATTGATTTTGTAAATACAAACAACATATTTGTTACTTGATTGTTGAATTTATTTCAATTAAATAGCTAACAAACACATTTGTTGAAATTCAAAGCAAATTTTAACAAACTATGTTGTCATATCAGAAAACGAGTTCGTTGAAATTCAAAGCAAAATTTAATAAGTAATCGAATTTGTTGATTTTATTTTTTAATTAATAATACAGGAATGAAAAAACGTCTTGTCATTTCTGAAGGTGTAGAATATTTCGAAAGCAAAAGCTTTGTGAAGTATTTGTTAGGAGACTATCCTGACGAGGAAAAATGGCAGTTTTTGAAAAAGTACTTATTATGCTATTTAATAATAAGGAAACAATTGGCCTCGAACACGAATAAATAAATTTTTCATTATAGAATTACAGGTCGAAATTACTATTTTTATTTTTAAATTTAAAAAGAAAAATTAAACAATTAATTAATATAATATTTATTAATGCTTTCGTTTGGTATTAACATTTAAAATTCCTATAAGAAAATAATTAAAAATTTTATTATACGTAAACAGATACCAATACAACTGCCAAAACAACAGAGTAGTATTTTGGAAGACGACAAAGCAAACTGTGATAATTTTTTTGTCGTTTTTGTTTTTTCTTTAATATTTAAAATGTTTATTAACACTCCTAGACGAAAACAAGAAATTCTCATTGAGTTTAAGTTAACAAATATTTCTATAAATTCTAAAAAGTCGTCTCCTAATGACTTCCTTAGGCCAGAATGAAATCCGGATAGGCACAAGCCCACAGCAAATTATTTTTTATAATTTGTTAAATTAGTTTTGGGAGTTTTTCATATTTACTTAATTAAAAAATAGAAATATTTTCGTAATTTCTTACCAATTTCGATTAAACGAATAATCGTATTAATGTCGTTTGGATATTTTAAATTATTCGAACAATTTTGCTCAGAAATTGTTCGAATTAATCGATTGAATCCCTACTTAATTTGAATAACAGCGTAAGTATTTTCTTATTTCATTTGAAATTGTCGATTGTTAAACCAATGTATAAAAACGTTGTGGAACGAACAAATTATGATGATGGCACGCAGTTCAATCACAAAGAAAAAAAACAACAAAAAAGAACGATTTTAACTAACTAGTTCACTGACTCGAATTGACGATAATAACCGAGTCAGCAAAGAACCTACTGATGTTTAACAAACTAGTTTGTTGATTTTTAAAAAACAAGTTTGATTGAAAAAAAAAACTTAGACACTTGTCATGTCAATGAAATATTTAATTGATTTAATTAAAAATGTTGTTGGAAAGGAAACTGAATTTTAACAATTATTTTTGAAACTTAAAATTTGGTATTATTTTAATCTGAGTAGTAGAGGTGTTCAGCATCTACATAAAACCGAATTGCTGGTTCGGGAATAGATTTCTCTCTTTGAAAGTATAATGGAAGTTTTTTTTATAGATTTGATAAGCCTACTTGTAAGGCAAAAACATTTTTTCTCTTTCATTCCTTTGGCAACCTATATTTTACAAGGCCTGTTTATATTTGTAAAACTGACGCTGTTTTTTTTTTTGCAAAATATATGTGTTCTTGTGAGAGTTAACCGATAAGAATGAACATTATTTATAGAAACAATTTTTTAAATTGTGACTGGAGAATGCTCCTACTTCTCCCTACAACTTATATGTTACATTAAGTTTTGAACGTGTTTTTTACAGTTGCAACTGTGACAAAATAACTTTTACAAAATAACTCAACAAATACTTGGAATTTAACTTTTTGAATGGAGAAACAATGGCAGTTAAAAAAAACTACAGATTTCTAACTTGGGTACATACTTGTATATTCCATATTCTTTGTATGAACACCCCATACTCGTATTAATTTTAAAAATAAATTTTCTTGTTTTTTTTTTGTTTACAAAAAAACTATTGTTATTTTTCAGTTTCAATTTAAAAATGAAGTAAATATAAAAAAAAAACAATAATTAAACACATGTGCCATGAATCTCCTGTTTTTGTTTACAAGAATTCTTCTTATACAGGATGACATTTGAGTGGTTGCTCTTTTAATTTTACAGTAAGACAAATGATTACAAATTTGTATAACAATTAAATGTTTTAATTCTAAAACTAAATTTTATAGATTTAAAAGCTTACAAATTACATGTTTTAAATTAAATTTAGACTGAGCACAAACCAGGTGGTTTTTGCACAAAACTAAATTACGAAAGTAAAGTGATTTACAGTAACAGGGTGTATCGAAAATTAATTGTAAAAGAAACCGGTTGTATAAAAAATGCATATTTCATATATATTTACTTGGTTTTTTTTTTTACCAAAAACCAGGTAGAATCTGGTTTTTAGTTTGTATGAAAATTGTATGGGATAATTGAATTATTTTCGTAGTTTTCAGCTCAAAAACTAAACTACACCAAGCGTAACGATTTTCTAATATATGTATCTGTAATATTTTAGAACTCATCTTTTGAACTATACCCATGAAAACTGAACGGTTTAATTTAATTTAATGTAAAATTTTGTTCCAAGGGAGCCCACTGTGCGTAGTGCTATATGGCATACTTGGGACAAATGAATTAGGTGGAATAATTAATTGTCGATTTCATTAACATTGATTGATATAAATGGTAATGAAATTATTTTCGTTACCATTGTTTCAAATTAATGTTAATGATTTTGGAATTTGATTTCATTGAATAATGACAATGGTTTTTAATTTCATTACCATTGATAATGTATCAATTAAAAAAAATAATTACCATTGACAGATAAGCTTTTCGAGGAACGTAAAAATGCAGAAAATTCACTGAAATCAGTGTTGGAAATTGTCAAAATTTGTAAAATTTTCAAAATTGAAAAAAATCACAAAAATTGGAAAATATTGTAAAAAATCGTCAAAATTTGAAAAATCGTCAAAAATTCGAAAAAATCGCCAAAATTTAAAAAAATCGCCAAAATTGAAAAAAAATCGTCAAAATTTAAAAAAATCACCAAAATTGAAAAAAATCGTCAAAATTTAAAAAATTTCCAAAATCGGAAAAAATCACAAAAATTAAAGAAAAAATCGTAAAAATTTGAAAAATCGTCAAAAATTTAAAAAAAATCGTCAAAAATTTGCAAAAATCGCCAAAATTGAAAAAATCGTCGAAATTTTAAAAATCGTCAAAAATTAAAAAAAAAAATCGGCAAACTTGAAAAAAAGTGAAATTTAGAAAAAATCGTCAAAATTTAAAAAATTGCATAAATGTCAAAACTGTCGGAAATTCGAAATTTCAAAAATTAGAAAAAATCGCCAAAATTTCGCTTTTACAAAATTGAAAAAAATCGCCAAAATTCGTTTCTCGCAAAAATTGAAAATCGCTTAAATAAAATTTTAATCGTCCATATCTCGAAAACTATAAGAGCTAAAAAAAAAAAAATACTGCACCAAAGGTCGAAACTCACTACCGATACCCCGATAGCGAAACTAGATTTTGACTTGCATTGCTAGATTTTAAAATCGCGTTTTTCTCGAAAACTAAGCCTCGTAGAGAGAAAAGGGCTTTTATTTGGAATATCCCCCATATCTCGAAAACTAAATGAGTTAAATGAAAACGGACAACGGTTTTGGTACAGGGAAGTCATAGTGAGTCATTTGTGATAAAAATAACTTGCATTGCTAGATTTTAAAATCGCGTTTTTCTCGAAAACTAAGCCTCGTAGAGAGAAAACGACTTTTATTTGGAATATCCCCCGTATCTCGAAAACTAAATGAGTTAGATGAAAACGGAAAACGGTTGTGGAACAAGGAAAAATAAATTTTGTAAATTTCGTTTTTTAATACCTGGACTATTTTTTAAATTTTGGCGATTTTTTCTAATTTTTGACGATTTTTTTTAAATTTTGACAATTTTTTAAAATATTGACGATTTTTTGAAGTTATTACGATTTTTTTTCCAATTTTTGGCGATTTTGTCAAATTTTTGACGATGTTTTTTTAAATTTTGACTATTTGGGCAATTTTTTAAAATATTGACGATTTTTTCAAGTTATGACGATTTTTTCAAAATTTTTCAACTTTGGCAATTTTTCAAATTTTTCCGATTTTTTCCAATTTTTGACGAGTTTTTGAAATTTTGACGATTTTGGTAATTTTTTCAAATATTGACAATTTTTTCAAAATTTTTACGATATTTTGCAATTTTAGCGATTTTGTCTAATTTTTGACGATTTTTTTAAATGTTGACTATTGGGCAATTTTTTCAAATATTGACGATTTTTTCAAGTTATGAAGATTTTTTCAAAATTTTTACAAAATTTTTAAATTTTGGCAATTTTTCAAATTTTTTCAATTTTTGACGACTTTTTGAAATTTTGACGAATTTGGTAATTTTTTTTCAAATATTGACAATTTTTTCAAAATTTTTACGGTATTTCGCAAGTTTGGCAATTTAGTATAATTTTTGACGATTTTTTTTTTAAATTTTGACTATTTGGGCAATTTTTTCAAATATTGACGATTTTTTCAAGTTATGACGATTTTTTTAAAAATTTTTACAAAATTTTTCAATTTTAGCATTTTTTTTAGATTTTTTCCAATTTTTGACGGCTTTTTGAAATTTTGACGATTTTGGTAATTTTTTCAAATATTGAAAATTTTTTCAAGACGATTTTTTCAAAATTTTTACGATATTTTGCAATTTTGGCGATTTTGTCTAATTTTGACTATTTGGGCAATTTTTTCAAATATTGACGATTTTTTCAAGTTATTACGATTTTTTCAAAATTTTTCAATTTTGGCATTTTTTCAAATTTTGGCGATTTTTTTTAATTTTTGCATTTTTTTTTGCGATTTTTTTTGGTATTTGAAACTTTTTTTAATTTCAGCGATTTTTTGCATCCATGTGCGCGCACATGTGTTCACATTTTGCACATACACATCTTGATGTGTATTGTGCTAGTACCAGTCTGCACTTGCACATGTGCGAATTTGTATTCGCACTTCGAGATGTGCATGTGCGTTCCGCTTTTTAGCTTTTTAGAAAAATGCTTATATTTTTGGCTCGCTTGAGGGCTTTTCCATCCCTGATTGTAGCTTATTTCATATAGATTTTTGTAAACAAATGGGTTTTTAATCAATTGTAATTCGTTTTTTTTACATTAGTGTGATTTCATTACCATTAGTAATGATTTTTCTAATGCAAAATATTTTATTATCTTTAAATGATAATGGCAACTAATGGTAATGAAATTTCAATGGTAATGAAAAATTCCCATTTATGCTATATGGTAAATACAAAAACTGGATGTCATCCTAACGTGTAATAATACATACGTGTGTATTTGTGTAAATTTGCATTTTCATACAAATGAGTAAACTCGCAAACTAACACTGCCAGCTCATGTATAAGTGTGGTTTATAACATTCATACCAGAAATAAAATTTAATTTACGTTCAAGTGGGTAAACCTTGTGAAAATTAAAACAAAAAAAAAAAAACAAAAATAAGAAAAATGTAAGAAAAAAAATTACAATGAGACAAATTAGCTTGATGTAGAAAAATAGGAATTCATATATCTTAAACTATATGCATGCAAAAGAAAATGCTTAAAAATGTGCATACATTTGTTACAGACTATTTGGAAACTTTTTTAAAGTTTGAAAAATTCTTGGGGATTTACGATAACTAACGTATTTTATACACAAGGCTCTAGGTCGAGAATAAGTATTGCAGTTTTGAAGATTTAATCGAAGTTATAAAACGGCTTTTTTCGATAGCCTTTTGGAAGCTTATTTTTTTTTTTTTTACCAATTTATCAAATATTTCCAATAGGTGATGGCACTGTATTCAGAACAAAAATCATACACTTCAGAAAAAAATGTTTCTTTTCCCAGAGTATTTTAACGTTGTACTAAAAAATTAATTTCCCATATTTTACTAAAATATTGTTACGAAATTAGATTAGTCTAGTATAGAAAACTTTTGAATTTTTTGGTAAAAAATATCTTGAGAAATGGGATTTACTTAACACGTCAATCTGGTAACACTATATCTCACATGGTAATTTTTAATGACAATACCGGTTTTTAATGCAACATATGGCGCTGACTGCTGTTTTGTTTTTTCTGGCAATACTGCTTCATTTTATTGGGGAGCAGTGTTGCCCAAAAACTTTTAGCACATTTCCATTTTGAATATTTAAATCCCCAATGTTATACCCGATTCATTTTAATTCAAAAAAAACTCAATTTAAAAGAAAAAATAGGAGCATCGCTCTTAAGTCTAGAAAATTATTAAGAAATGACTCAAAATTGAATATTTTACGAATTGAATATTTTACTTTTTCACTCGAACTTTTAAGGCTTCAAATCTTTGTTAAAATTGTGAAAGTAAAAAAAATTTTTTTATACGAAAGACAAATCACAATTAAGCTGACATGTCACTGTTTCAAAATAAAAGTCGTATATTTAATTTTCGAAAGAAAAAAACTTTCACACGAAACTCATTGTAGTGAAAAATCTTTTTTGTTTTTCTAAAATTTGTATGGAATTTGACAAGTAAATACCAATAGTTTTCAAAAACTAATAGTTTTTGTTTAATTATAAATTTACTAATTCAATTCGAGGCCAATTTCCTTATTATGAATTAACATAATAAGTACTTTTTTCAAAAACTGCTATTTTTCTTCTTGAGGATACTCTCCTGACAAATACTTCACAGAGTTTTTACTTTCAAAAACCTCTACATTTTCAGGAATGAAAAGACAATCGTTTCGGGCATTTTCCAGGTTCCCTTCATCAGTTTTCTTTAGAAAGTGGTGGCAGTAGTGCAAGGCAATTTGAAGCATCAAAATCTCATATTAAATATAATCTGCTACATCAACAAAATGGGAATGGAGCAAACAATAAAATATGTTTTCGAAGTCTTCTGGAAAGCATAGCCAACAATAGAAATATTATGAAAGTTTTTTGTTTTTGGATTTCATACCATCGGTATAAGTAAATACAAATTTTATTTTTACCCTTCTTCTTTGTTAATAAATACAAGAAGAGGCAAAAACATTTTTTCTCCGTACTATGAGTGTTGTAGTTATATTTTTTGATTAAGTGTAAATCTAGTACGTGTAAGTCAGGGCTGGCAAAACTATGACACGCGTATCAGTAGTGGTACGCGGGTAGAATTTAGGTGGCACGCGACATTTTGTTGGATAAAAATTTTAACTATTGGAAGACCAGCAAAAAATTCAATTGAATGTTAAATTTCGCTACAAAAATGTGTGATTTAACTCCATAATGGTGAAATTTTTCATAGAGCTTATAAATCGTCTTTTAAAATGAATGAAACTCTGTATTGCCACAATATTTTGTTTAAAGAATTATGGTTAATACAGAACTCGCAAATAAGATTATCATAAAATTCTGGCAAAATTTATAAAATTCTAGATTAAAAGAAATTTAAATGTTTCGATGAGAAAATGCGTCATAATTGGAGAAATAAAAAGTACCAGAAAATTGCAGAAAAATGGAAAATAAATTGTAATAAAATTAGATCTAAAGTATTAAGTTTTTTTTAAAGGGAAAATACGAAAAAACCCTCAATGAAATAAAGGCTCAAAATAAGTTCGATAATAGCTGTATTTTCGTTCATACCTATCAACGTTAAGTATTTAAAGCTAATATACGTTTAACCGCTTAAAGTATAAAAAAACTTTAAACGGCTAATGTTTATATAATTCACGGTATAATTGAAAGTAATCCAGCAAAACTTTCTAGGAAGTAACGCGAAGAAGTTATGTTAGATGTGAAAATCTATAAACGTTGAGATTTCAACGTTGATAATTATTCGTGTTGAAAGTTAACGTGCATGGGAAAAGTAATGTGTTAGTTTTTGTCTCAAACACGTTTTGGTGTACTTTGAGTTTTATTCTGAGTTAACGGATATAATTAAGTCAAAAACACAGCTAATGAAATAACCCCCAAAGTTGGAATTTGAAATTGGGTTTTGATCGTGTTTCGCAGAGCCATTTTATCTGAAATATAAATTTCTCTGTTCAAATCCATAATATTGGCTTTTTATTCATTATTATGATGATAAAAACCGCGCGATTTATTTAAAAAAAATTAAATTTTTGCCCGAAGCACATTTTTCAACTAGTTTCTTACGTACACTCACAATATATTTTCCATAACCGATTGAGGTTTATTTGAAAAGTTTCTTTTCAATTGAAGAATCAATTAAAATCCATTGAAACATATTGTTTAACTTTTTTTATCAGTCAATAAAAAACAAACCATAAAAAAATTTGTATCGTCTGTAGGAGTTGATATTTTCAGTCAAATGTTCTATTTTTAGTTTTCTATTTTTAGAAAAAATACTTTAAATAATTTCGTTGTTTTCTGTTTTAAAACAAAAAATTCAAATATTTTCAGTTTTATTTATACACAAAATTATTTCAATTCAAATTAAAAGAAATTCTTTACTCATACATACAAACATATCCAATAAAAATAAGAACGTGTGTGTTGTGTGTGTAGTGTTTTGAAAATTCAAACAAAAAAAAAACTTTCAAAAACTTGAAAAAACAAACCACAAAATCGTTTTTTTTTACGTTTTGCCAGTCAAAAATTGATGATTGTTTTAATAGACTTTTCAATTATTTTTATTTCTTTTATGTTTTTATTTTATTATTTCTATTTTTATTTTTTTTTAGCAAAAATCAAGTAGTGCTTTTTTAATTGTGTTTTCAATTAATTTAATATGTATTTTAGGTTGTTTTTAACGATAAAATATTGTGAGTGTACTTAAATAGTAAATGGCGCCCAATAATTTAACCTTTTTAACAAAATAAAATAACCACAAAAAATGAAATAACCCCCCAAAAAACTAAAAATATAATAATGTTCAAACTGTTTTAATTGTATTTCATTGGGGATTTTTTCATAATGTTTAATTTTTTCAATATTTAAAGATTAAAGGTGGGTCTCATACTGCAGGTTTAAACTTTTGTTAATGTAGCGTATTCAATTAATCGGCTTTTTATTTTAATCGATTAATTGTACAAATAATTATTCGGGTTATTTTCTTAACCGGTTAATCGAACAAAATTTTAAAATTAATCGATTAATCGAAAAAATTTTCTGTAAAATAATATATATACACTTGTTGTGTTTTTAATAATTTTATTTAAAAAAGGAACAAAAATAAATTCAGTAACTCTTATGAAATTCATAAAAATAAAAAAAAATGTAATAATTGAGATCAGATTTTGTCATTATTTTTATTTTTTCTGTCCCCTCTTTCTTAAAATTTTATCCAAATCGGGGAAAACCACACCCGAAAGAAGAATTTGTATCTCCTTCGTATGCATTGAATATATAAAAAACGTAAATGTAGTGAGGAATTCTGCTGATAATTGATTTTCCCTCTACGTTTCCGTATCTCCATCTCTTTATTTTATTTTATTTTATTTTATTTTATTTTATTTTATTTTATTTTATTTTATTTTATTAATTCGGAGTGCTCACTAAACAAGCTTTCTTACATTGAGCATTAATTATAATTAATAATTCTAATAATCATTAATTACAATAATTCCTAATGCTTTCATTTAATATCAACGTTTAAAAGGTCGTAAAAAATAATTAAAAATTTATTATACGTAAATAGATACCACTACTTTATTAGATAAGTCAAAACAACAGGGTAGTAATTTGGAAGAGGACAAATCAAACTGCGATAATTTTATGTTGTTTTTGTTTTTTCTTTGGGATTTAAGATGTCTATTGACGCTCCTAGTTAAAACATGAAATTTTCATAGAGTTCAAGCTAACAAATATTTCTAGAAATTCTAAAAGGTCGTCCCTTAATTATTTTCTTAAGCCAGAATGAAATCCGGATAGGTACAAGCCTAGAGCAAATTATTTACCACAATTTTTTTAAAAAATTTTGAGTTTTTAACACATTTCCTTTAATAAAAAATTTATATTTTTTAACATTTCTGTAATTTTCTACCAATTTCGATTAATCGATTAATCGTAAGAAATTATTCGAATTATTCGCTATTCGAAATTTGGACATTTTGAATTCTTCGAACAATTTTTGAGAAAATTTGTTCGATTAATCAAATAACGATTAATCGCTTGAATACCCTAGTTAATAGTTAACCCAAAAATTTGTTGTTTTGTGTAAATTTTTTTGACATTTTCTTTTGTTTCTAGTTAAGTTAAAGTTAAACCTACAGTATGAGACCCACCGTAAATAAACCCCAACAATTAAATAACCTTCAAACATTTTTACGTCATTTAATTTTTCCCCTTGGGGTTATTTTATGGGGGTTATCCGTAGCGCTGATAAATATGTACATCTGCGATGATATTTTTAAGAGATATTTTCCAAATTTTAAAAATTTTTAAAAAAGGATTTTTAAAAGATAACTAAAATTAAGGTGGCCCGCGAGAAATTTGTCCAAAAAAAATTTTTCGGTTTCTGGCACGCAGCAAAAAAAGTCGTGCCACCCCTGGTGTAAGTTCTAGGGCTTGTAAACTCTTTTGAGCATTAAGTTTGCATAAGTTGAGTTTACACGATTCATAGGTTACATAAGAGGTTATATGAAAACCCCTGGTACTTTTCTAAACCTACAAAAAATTTGTTTTTTCTGAGTCCTTTGCATGTAACAATTTCAGTATTTAGAAAATAGAAAATTTTGTGATTAATTATTAAGCTTGGTTGCTTTTCGTTATTTCAAGATTTATAAATATTTAGAGAGGATTTCTTCAGTAATTCAAATATTTTGTAGAAATTTTGGGATACTTTAACAGACTAATTTGATTGACTTTAATTTAAAATAATACGCATATAATTTATTCGAAATTCTTATTATTTTCGGACTAAAATTTATTTTTTTAAGATTTACAATTTTTGAACTTGTTCCCCAACCGAATTCGAAATCCCAAATTTGTGCCCAAATCCCTTTACCTGACAACTCTGTTAAAACCTCATTTGACAAAAAAAAAAAAATCCTCCCTTGACAAAATTTCCCACATGCTAGCGACATCTACAGTTTGTTTAAAAAATTATCAATAGCCGTGTTTTCGACTTAACTATATCCGTTAACTCATAAAAAATTTCAAAGTGCGTAAAAACGCGATTAAGACGAAAACTAACATATGACTTTTCGTATGCACGTTAACTTTCAACACGGATAATTATCAACGTTAAAAACTCAACGTTTATACATTTTCATATCTTACGTAACTTATTCGCGTTACTTCCAAAAAAACTTTCGCTGACGTACGTTCGACTATAACGACACAATGATAAACATAACGTTTTTAAAATGTTTTTGTACTACAATCGGTTTAACGTAGATTTGCTTTAAATACTTAACGTTGATAGGCATGAGACAAAATACAGCTGATGTTGCATCTCTATATTATATGTCTCTCAGAGATATGACATTGAAAATATATGCTCATTGTAATAAAACCTAATTCACTGACATTTTTTTTTTAATTTCGTCTAGGAATGGGTTAAGTATTTACCAGAGACTATTAATTATAGAGATAGGAAATCAGAACTAACACTACTTACCGGTAGGTGGCGCTGAAATTTAGTACTACTTGAGCAACTATTTAGTATCGGTTTAGTATCAGCTGAGCCTATTTTTAAAAATTCAAAAATTGCTGAAAACTGCGCAAAATAGAAAAAAAACCAAGCGTGAAATATATTCAAATAATAAAATTTGAGATATCCGTTTGTTTTTTTGCTTTTTTGTTTTGTTATTATTTCAATTTAAAGAAAAAAATTAAATTGTCAATTTTTTTAACAAAGTGCCACCTAGTGATAACGATGTCGTTATAACTTTTGTTTTTGGTGCTGCCATACCCCTGGTATTTACCTTTATTTATGGGGAAGTATTCCCCTTTATTTGCATTTCTTTATAAATTTCCTCAAAATCGGACATTTGTTAGTCTGGAGTTGGAATCGGAATGTTTTTTTATTGATTTCTTAGAAAATGTGGCTGCGATATAAGAACCTAAATACAAAATTTATTAAATTTGCTTTTAATGAACATTTTTATATGTAACACAAAATTAATGTTTTTGGTCATGTGACCTTAATAACATTTGTGTTAATTAAATGGATTTTTGGATCAATACACTGTAATCCCTAATGTTGTAAACACATTAACGCATAATAAACTTATGTTTTTCTATTGAGGCACTCACAATAATAAATCCTAATTCTACCCAAGAAACATTTTTACGGACTCTCCGGCATGTACGGAATCATCAATCCGGCTTTTACGGCACGTTAACTGTCCGTAAAACACGTATCCGTCAAAGCTTGTACGTATACGGAACAATAACGGACGGTACTTTCGGATTTTCGAATACAATACGTTTTGAATCCGTTTTGGTGTATCCGTTTCCTCACCGTTAAATACGGACTTCACAAATTTTAATCAGATTCGAATACAGCACGTTTTAACTCCGTTTTGAGTATCCGTTTCCGTACAGTTAAATACGGACTTTATCAGTATCAGTTTATTTTTGGAAAAAAGTACACAAATTATTTTAAAAAGCCCTTTAGCTGCTAAAAAAAGTATTTGGAGGAAAAATAAGTCGCAGTAGCGTGAATCCCTCCTAACACCCCATCAACCAAAGAATTTGAAGTCACATATATCAAATGGTAAGATTTATTTAACTTATTATGTGTTTTAAAGGTTGTTTTTTTGTATGCGAGTGCAAATAAGAAATATTTGATGACACAACATTTATTTTTTTTTTTTTTTTTTTTTTTTTTTTAAAGAAAAGCAACACTCAGGAAATTCTTCCAATTAATTAACGTGTTGCTTCCTTTGGAAGGGATAGAGAAGAAGTTAAAGGTGGTGAAAGATGAAGGGCTTCAAATATGGCAACACTGTAATTGCGTGAGATGTTGAATTTTTTAGAACAGTTGTTGCGCGCCATCTGTCAGTGAGTTGGCGAACTTTGTTGAAGCTTTTTAGTTCATAGCCCTGTTATATTATTTTACTTCGGTGGGGTTAAGTGCTATGGGAACACCGAAGGAGGACGCTGCGATATGTATGAGGGATAGAAAAAACTCATACATATTACTATTTTTTATAAATTGATGTTGCCTTGGTTGGGGCTCGAACCCGCAACCTCACGTGTAACAATCCAACGCGCTAACCATTACACCACAGCGCCCACATTTGTTTTGATAGCAATGTGCGAATTTGCATTTTATGCAAAACACCATCGTGATTACAGTTAGTTAAAACTTATATAATTTATTTTTTCTTTTGCATGCAGGTATTGAATTTTATTGTGTGCCGATATTGTAAATGGATATTTTACAGAGACGTAAGCTGCACCAAATATAAATATAGTGTAAATATAAAAAATAAATTCCATTTTTAATAAATATATGAAAAACTTAAAAAGTACTACTTATAATTAATAAAAATAGGGCAAATATAGGTAGACATGCAAATCCGTTTTTTTTTAAACGGTACGAATACGGACCGAAAACGGCATTCTAAAAATGGGGTCACTCCGTTATTCACACGACAAAACGGTCCGGAAACGTTCCGGCATTGACGGAATTTCAACGGACTAGTCCGTTTTTTACATGACATAACGGTCCGTAAACGGTCCGTCATTGACGGACTTTAAACGGACTTATCAGTTTTTAACACGACATTACGGTCCGTAAACGGTCCGTCATTGACTGACTTTCAACGGATTCGAATCAGTTTCGATGTTCCTTAAGTTCCGTTTTCTGGTCCGTATACGGATCCAGAAAACGGTACTGAAACGGAGTTGGATTCCGTTTATGACGGACCGAAAACGGTGCGTAACCGGAACGAATTGTTTGTTGGGTAGCTTATACTATATTCAAATATGTACGTATAATCAAAATCAATTACGAATAATTGTAGCAAATAATAAGTAAAGTTTACATTTTATTTTTGACATAAAACCAAAAAAAGAAAAAAAAAAATAAGTGAAATTAAACTAATTGACTTGGTATGTAGGTACTCTATTTATAAGGTAATTATCGATAGAAAGAACAAAATATCTAGGTGACTTAAGTGCTTTCGATAATGGATTTTAAGGACACAACACACACTTGTGCTTACTTGGTCAATCAATCAGTCATGTGTTTGAAAGGACATTTTACCTGTTTGCTTAGCATTATTTACTTTATGATCGAAGAAATGTATTTTTACAGTAATTAAGTTTAAAAGGTTTGAGGTTTTTGGAAAAAATAAGAACTTAAGTAGTAACTTCATGCAAATACACTCATTCCTCATATAACGCGGTTAATTTGGTGAACAAAATCCACTCGTCTTATTGAATTTAATTTAAAATTATAAATTTTAAGGAATTATGATAGGAAAGCTAATAATTTGAAAACCGCTTTTCGAATGAAACTATCTTAAAAAAGGCATGGGTGTTTTTGAAACGCATAAAATTCTTGACAATACGTACAGCTATTAAAGTAATTGAATGGTTTATTCTGGTCAAATATACTCTGATGTTTATAACACGATTCTAAACGACAAAGTAAATTATTGATGGATTTTGTTGTCTTGTTCTTTGTGTGTAAATTGTAATTTGTAAATTGTTTCGAAAATTTCTAAAATATTTTTAGCTTAAAAAACATTCTACGTCATTTGGTGGTCAATTAAATATAGAAAGCAATTAATCAAATTGATTTGTTTGTAAACATAATCAAGAATAACTATGAAAATAAATAATTTGAAGTAAAAAGTAATAATAAAACCACCATTGTCAGTCAAACAATAATAATAATTAACTTATTTTTTGTTTCTTTGTGCTTAAAAAAAAAGTCTGAGAAGTGTTGTTAAAATGTGTTGTTATGGTAGAAAAAATATTCCCTTAAGTACATTTTGCTGTGTAATTAATTTGAAATGTTTGAAGGAAATGTTTTTCTTGATAGGGTTTGAAAATTAGAAGAAACCAAGAAATTTTTTTAAAACTAATCTATTGGAATTTCATTCTTGCTTAAGAAAATCTTCAGGAGACGACGCTTTTAGAATTTCTAAAAATATTTGAAAGGTTAAATTACAAACAACACAATTTGTTGAATAAGTTCTGGGGTTTTAGCACATTTTATTCCTTTAGTGCAATTCTTGTTTATCCCGATAAAGCAATTTGTATACACAGGAAACACATTCGTAGTTCCAACCGAATTTTTCGCCAACCTAATTTTTGTAGTGCCAACTACAATCACTTTTATTAAATTTCAATACTGTTGTAATTACCCAAATTTATTTACATATATTAGATTTTTGTTTTATTAATTGCTTGTTTCAATAAATAGAATAACACGTTCTACAAGATTTATTTAAAAATTAAAAATTTTCTATGTCACGAACTGGCTTAGAATCGGCGGCGACTTTTCCCTTGTCAGCCCATTGCTTTTCCTCTAGGCTAAATTTTAATTTAATACATTTAATTTAAATTTTTTTTTATTAAAATTTAAATTTGAATTTTTTTAGATTGGACATTTGTATATTTTATTTATGAACAAAATTACAATACATCAACAAAACAAGCAAAATCACTTGTGTCTTGTAATTTGAATCAATAGAAAAATTAAAAAAAAAACTATAATACCTTTGCTGAGATTTGAACTTAGATTGCTAAGATTATCAGGCTGTGCCTCTATCCCAGCACCAAAGGCACTGACATTTAGTTGTTGTTTAACTTTGAATTTAAATAAGCGTATTTATTTTATAAAAAATATACGATATATTAAAAAATTTTATTATAATAATTAAAATTTTTGTTCCTAATTTCAATGTATTATTATAATTACTGAAGTAGACAGTAGAATAAATACAATCAGATTTTTAGTTAATTGGAAAAACTAATGCTTTGGATAGAGCAGGGGTGGCAAGACTTTTTTCCTTGCGTGCCAGAAACGGACAAATTTTTTTTTGTAAAATTTTCTCGCGTGCCACCTTAATTACAGTTGTCTTTTAAAAGTCCTTTTTTAAATTTTTAAAATTTGGAAAATTTCTCTTAAAAATATCATCGCTGATGTACATATTTATCAGCGCTACGGATAACCCCCATGAAATAACCCAAAGGGAAAAATTAAATAACATCCAAGAAATGACGTAAAAATATTTGACGGTAAATTAATTTTTGGGGGTTTATTTAATCTTTAAATATTGAGATTATTTCATTATGAAAAAATCCTCAATGAAATAAAATTAAAATTAATTTTTTTTGGCGGGTTATTCCATTTCTGGTGGTTATTTCATTTTGTTAAAAAAAGTTAAATTATTGTGCGCCAAAATTACTTAGGTACATAAAAAACTAATTGAAAAATGTGCTTCGGGCAAAAATTTAATTTTGTTAAAATAAATCGCGCGGTTTTTATCATAATAATAATGAATAAAAAGCGCATATTAGGGATTTGAACAGAGAAATTTCTATTTCAGATGAAATGGCTCTTCGAAACACGATCAAACCCCAATTTAAAATTCCGACAAATGGAGTTATTTCATTATGAAACTTATTTACAGCTTTTATTTTATTGAGGGTCATTTCGTAGGATCTATTTTCCCTTTAAAGAAACTTAATTTTTTAGATCCAATTTTATTACAAGTTATTTTCTATTTTGGTGCAATTTTCTGGTACTTTTTATTTCTCCAATTATGAGGCATTTTCTCATCGAAGTTTTTCTTTCAATCTAGAATTTTAGAAATTTTCCCAGAATTTTCTGATAATCGAATTTGCGAGTTCTTTATTAATCATATTCCTTTAAACAAAATATGATTGCAATACTGAATTTTATTAATTTTAAAAGACGATTTACAAGCTGTATGAAAAATTTCACCATTATGGAGTTAAATCACACATTTTTGTAACGAAATTTAACATTTAACTGAATATTTTGCCAGTCTTCTAATAGTTTAAATTTTTTTAAAATATCCAACAAAACGTCGCGCGCCACCTAAAATCCACTCTCGCGCCACTACTGACACGCGTGTCATAGTTTTGCCAGCCCTGGGATAGAGTTATGCATTTTACTGAGACAGCAGTGATGGCAGATATTTGCTGCCGATATTTTATTCAAATGCTTTAATTTTAGATAAATTGGTGGTTGCTGGTATTGAAGATAATGTAGAAGTTAATGTTTTGAATAATGTGATAGTCTTTTGGTTAATTTTACAATATATATTTTCTATTCATAATTATACTGAACTTTTCAAAAGATTAATTTTACGTTATTGCTAATAAAATTATTGAATAGTGAAAACATTTCCTTTGTTCCGATAAAATTCCAATCGAATTATTTTCTGTGTGTGAATTTTTTTTTGTTGGTTACACACAAATAGAACTCTCAAATAACAGAGTAGTATTTTGGAAGATGACAAAGAAAATTGTGGTACATTTTTTTGTTGTTTTTTCTTGGATATTGTAAATGTTGGATAACGCTCCTAGACGAGGACAATAAATTCCTATTGAGTTTGTAATTTAACCTAACAAATAATTCTAGAAATTTTAAAAACATCATCCCCTGACGATTGCCTTAGGCAAAAACGAAATCCAAATAGGAACATGTCTTCACAGATTATTTTTCACAATTTGTAAAATAAATTAAAGTTTATCCCAAATAAAGATAAATTTGAAATAAACAAAAATTGTCCAAAATAACTGCTGACACTTTTGCTGTACATTAATTATTCGAAAATTCTAAGCAACTGATGGGTTTTATAATAGGAAATCTTTTAATATTGTTGTATTGTTTAATATTGTCACAGGACAAGTCACGTGACTGTTTCATTGGAACAGCGAGTGGTTCTCGTAGCGATTCTTTTATATGAAAGGGACCGGTCACTTTAACATGGGCTTGTCATAGGAAGGGATGAATTGCGCTTTGTGACATGTCACAGGACTAACGAAAAAGAACAGGTCACAGAACTCACACAAAAGAACACGTCACAGAACTAACACAAAAGAGCAGGTTACAAAACTAAAGCAAAATAACAGGTCTTTTCAGACCGGTCATGCTTTGACCAGTCACGGGGTAGGTCCTTTGAGACTTGTCTATTTGTACCGGTTACGGAGCAGGTCACAGGGTAACTATTTTCAGACCGGTACCATTTTCACCAGTCCAGGGATTGGTTCCTTCAGTCCTGATTACACCGGTCACAATACAGGTCACGGGATAGGCCCATTCGGACCGGTCCCATTCGAACCGGTCACAGGTCAAGCCCTCGCATTTAATTGATCCCATTTTTCCAACAGGGTTTTTACTCCTTTTTAGAAGTAATACTGAACAACTTCAAAAAACTCACTTTTTTCATTGCTCCAAAGTATCCGTTAGTACATTTTTACAGCTTTTTTTGAAGTACTAATTCTGAATATCATCCAAAAAATCAGTTAAATATAGCTTCTAATGCATTATCTCTAAAGGGATCCTAAAAATTAATTTTTATGCAGTTTATTTCCAAACATATGATCGCAAGTTCGATTCCTGGCAGGACCAATTATTTTTTTAAATTTTCTTTTATATTTCTTTTCTAATATTTATAATTAAATTGTTTAAATTCAATATTTTTTAAATTACCAAATTTTAAATTATATAAAATAAAAATGATGAAAACTAACCTTTTATGCACCTCTGAAAATAGTAGTAAAAAATATTGAACTAACAGAGCATCTTTTGCTTTTGTTTAATAAGTTTTGTTTTATTGAAGAGAATAAGACACAATATCTCGTAATGACAAAGTGGTGATTTTGTGTCAGTTAATTTTCATATTAAAGAATATCTCAGCAGTAGATAGATAGACTAGCAATCTTGAGGTCGCAAATTCGATATTCGGTGCGTGAATAAAAAAAAATTGTTTTTATATAAAACGAGTAAAAAGGTTAAAGTCGGGCATGCCGACTATACAATACCCTACACCACTCTGGTGTATTGTTTGGATCCGAAATTCGAATGGGTTAAAATGGGGCTTGTGTCAAAATTTTCTATAATGTGAGTCAGCGCACCAAATTTCATTAAAATATCTTAATATTTGCGAGCTGCAGTTTGTAACCAAGCCAATTTTGGGGGGACCCTTATATGGGCACTAGTTCTAAACATTGACCGATGTTCACCAAAATCAATAGGCATCGTCCTTGGGCCAACATAGGTCTGTGTACCAAATTTCATCAAAATATCTTAATATTTGCGACCTGCAGCGTATAAACATTATAATTTTGGTAGGACCCTTATATGGGCACTAGATCTAAACATGGACCGATGTTCACCAAAATCAATAGGCTGCGTTATTGGGCCAATGTAGGTCTGTGTACCAAATTTCATCAAAATATCTTAATATTTACGACCTGCAGCGTATAAACAGTATAATTTTGGTAGGACCCTTATATGGGCACTAGGTCTAAACATGGACCGATGTTCACTAAAATCAACAGGCTGCGTTATTGGACCAATATAGGTCTGTGTACCATAGGTCTGCGTACCAAATTTCATCAAAATATCTTAATAGTTGCGACCTGTAGAGTGCGCACAAGATTGCATGGACAGACAGACGGACGGACAGACGGACATCGTTAAATCGAAATAAAAAAAAATTCTGAACCGATCGGTATACTATAAGGTGGGTCTACGACCAATATTTTTTGGTGTTACAAACATCAGCACAAACTTATAATACCCTGACCACATAGTGGTGTAGGGTATAAAAATATAATTTTTTTTGGCGAAATTGCTTTTCTTTGAAAGTTAACATATATATACAAAAAACTAAAATCTACATTATAGACTAGAGAGAACCCCATAAAAACAATCTGATGATAGTGAATTTGGTAACACTTGAAAATGCATTAATTGTCAACCATTGGTTCTAGGAAAGTTTTTTTCATAAGTTTTTTCTCTATTGGTTGTAAAATAAATTGTAAATTCTATTTGGAATTTGTAATATTTGATCTTGAACCGAACAAAAAAATAACACTCATTGAAATTTTGTTTTTTTAAATTTTCAATTGATGAAAAAGAGTTTCCTTTGCACTCGTTCAAAAAGTACTGAAAAAATACTGAAATTGAAGTACACTCCTCCTATGACAACTCAATGTTAAAATCATTAGTGTTTCTGTTAAAAAAGAAGCACATCTAGATCTGTTTTAGCTGTTTAGAGTTGGTTTTATTATGAGGCGTATGATTGTTTTTAATAAAAATTAAATAACACTCATACGCTTAGTGGTCTCAGACCAAAACATTGCTTCAACTATTTTTTTAGTATTATTGGTTTTTTGAAAGAGTAAAGAAAATTGAATTTATTAAGAACTGTAGATACTATAGTTTTGTATATCATGATTTCACGTTCTCCCGAACAACACGCAAAAATGCGTGTTCGCTTAAATTTAATAAGGAATAAAATATGTGATTTCGGTAGCCATTGCTGTATACTTCTCCATATAAAATAAGCAAAACTTTTGAAATTTTTAGAATAGCAAATTAAAAAAAGCACAAAGTACCAAAAAAGTTAAGGGGGGTATCGACTCTAGGAAAAATTTTGTTTTCGAATTTTTTTATGTTTTATTTGGATAGAGCATACTCTTCAGTATATGCTCACAAAATATCAAATAAAAATTCGAAGAAATAAAATTTGCACATGTTTATGCATTAAATTTGTACACAAAATTTTTTGGGAGCGTTTTTTATTATTGTCTTTATTATAAATCTTAATTCGCATAATACAGCAGAACAAAAAGGAAAAAACTACTTTCAAAGATGCAAAAATTGCACGCAGTCTTTAAAGAAAAGCCAATAACGATTCCTCGATTGTGGGCAAAAGCACGTTATATGAGGCAGATACTGATCGCTTTTTATAAGCCATAAAAGTAATCAATGTATATAAAAAATAAAAAAACATATACAAAACAAATAAAAAATGTAGGAAAAAAAGATTTTGACCGAAATGAAATGTTTAATAAATTCTCTACCATCGTTTTTAAAAATATTTGGGTTAATATAAAAAAAAACTCTTTGTCCGATTCTTCTCAAATTTGGTGTGTATGTAGAAAACTGCAAGATATAAATTAAGTTCATACACGGTTTGTTGAAATTTTGCAGTTTTCTTAGCGTAAAATTAATTTTAAATTTTAAAAGCGTTTTCCCACAACCCTGAGTTCAAAATCGGCTGCCACTGTACAGCCAAGGCGGGTTAACCGATTTCAATCCGGGTTTTTTTCTTTCATAGGCAACAAAAAACTCTAGTCCTTATGGTTGCCCTTTTTTGAATTTTGGTCAAATAAATTTTATATCCCCGAGCAAATGTGTTTTTTCTTGTCTTTTTTTGAATTTTTAAGTTTGTGTGGCAACTTTGTTAAAAAAATTTTTTTTTAAATAAAAATCGGGCTACGATAAGGACTTGAGAATTTATCTGGGATTAAGAATCACTTTACATTTTTATTTTCCGATAATTAATGAAGGCTGTACATTGGCAGCCGATTTTGCCTTTTTTAAAAAAAGGCCAGTAATGAAGTGGCAACTCTGGCGATTTTGGCTGGGGAAATATAAAACTGATATATTTTGAAAATACTACAATAACATGAGTTTCAAATAAAAATATAAAATATTAAAAATATTGTTAATTGAATTTTTAACAACCATTCAAATATGCCCTTTAAAATGCTGTTGTTACAGTATTTAACCCCTTAACAAGATAAAGTCACCAAAAATCCCACACTTGTACAAGGTTGATTTGCTTGAAATACCTAAAAAGCAAAAACAAGTATTGAAAAAACGAAAAATAATCTATTTTTTAACCCCCTTTTGATTCCCAAAAGCCGAGACCGAGCGAGCAGGTGTGTTTATGATGTTGTAGTTTCCTTGTTATATTTTTATTTTCTATCATATATCCGGCGTGCAAGCTATGGAGAATTACCTTGTAAGTCAAGGGTTAAAATGTTGCGTAAAATTTTTTTTCATGAAATTCTACTCTAGGTCTCTGAAGACATCAAAGTTGAAAATTTAACTGCAAAGCTAGAAATAAGTCAAAACTTAAAATGTGGTTAAGGGTTAATTTCGTAGTTATTCAGAAATGGCGCTCAAATGTCCAACAAACCTGGATTTTACATAGAAACCGTGTGAATCTTCCATTTTAGGTATAAGATGCGTTCAGTAAACTTATGTAAAACAGTACGGGGAACATTTTTGTGGAATATTTTAACCCTCTAACTATACAACTTACGGGTCTTTTTTGTCCCTTTTTATAAATGCCCCAAAAAAGTCGCTTTAATTGAAGAGTTAGAGGGTTAAGATGTTCCACAAAAATTTTGCTCGTTGTATTTTACCTAAGTTAGCTGAACATATCCTATACCTAATGGAATATTAACATGGTTTGCTATGCCGATTCAAAATAAACATATGAAAAAGAGGGGAAATTTTAACCCCCACTAAAAAAAATCCGATGTGAACTTCAAAACGCCCACACACGTGTATTTTTTTTTCGGTCTCCTCTACCAGAATCCATTGTCATAAAACCGTAATTTTTTTCGTGTTTTACTTAGTAGACCAAAAATACAACCAAAACAAAAATTTTTTAAATTTTCAAAATCCAAAATCTAACCTTCTGAAATCAGCTGTTCGTCATTTTTTTTTTAGAAAATATTTCTGTTGATTTTAGCAGAATAGAATGCTATTTACATTTTACTTAAATTTACTTAAAAAAACAAACATTTTGTAGATTTAATTTTGTAGCATATTAGGATAACTTTTGCAAATCGAAACTGTTTTGCTTGAAATTTTGCATGAACAGTTTTTAGAGGTGACCCCATATTATACGAATTTTCATCAGGAACGTGCTGAAAATAGGGGTTCGCTAATTCATTGAACAATATTTGTTTGGAATTTATAATAAGAAAGTGGTAAAAATGTGATTCAAATTACTAGTAAAGTACCAAACTCCAGGGATTTGAACTATAAAATTTGCGTGTGGCATAGACATCGACTAATGTAAGACAGAAAGGAAAAGAATGCAATTTTTTTCTAACAAGTGCGCTATTAAAAAGAGTAACCCACATTTTTCTTCATAACTTTTTCCAACTTTAATTAAAATATTTTGCTTTATCAAAATATTTCTGAGAAAAAAGCCATTTCTAAGCCACGTGTCCAATAGAGCGTACCACCTTACAGGCAAAAAAAAAGTGCGCCGTACACCCTCCAATATGAAGTATTTTTGCAAGGAGGTTTCAAAACAAAATTTTTTTTCCGAACGTAGGGGTCGCCATTTTACATTTTTTGTTCTATTTTTGGCATTTAAAGTCGGATCTTAAAGTATGATACATCGATGTTTTTCTCTCGAGGAGACTAGTGTTTTGCTCTAAGGACCATTAACCTCAAGCATCCCATTCTAGTAGTTACCCACCAGATCTCAGTTGCTACAACCCTAATGTACGACCCCAATGTCAGAAAATTAAAGCTCGCAAAAAATCATTAAACTTTTGCTAAGGAAGTTTTTCGATAAACCCAGTAGACTTTTTTTTATATATTGGTTGCCGAACGGTCGCCTTTAAAACTTTTTTAAATTGGATTTTTCCTTTATAGCAAAACACTGGTCTCCTCGAGGCAAAAAAAATCGATATAACACACTTTAAAATCCGACTTTAAATGCCAAAGCTATAACGAAAAATTAAAAAAGGCGACCCCTACGTATTAGGTCGCCTTTTTTTGAAATCGCCTTCCAAAAATACTTCGTATTGGTGGGTGTACGGCGAACTTTTTTTTTTTGAGGTACGGTCTAGTGTCCAACTCTACTGCCTACTGTTAAAATTTAAACCTGTGCCTCATTTTCGAGGCTAACTTACTACAATCTTTCTCTAGTCTTTTTTCATTTTGTTAGTTAACATATTTTTCTTACAGATGATTTCACCATCATCATTTAAAGTGGATTCTGGTTAAGTACAATGAAGTTATTAGGTCACATAAAATTATAAAACACTTTTTATTTATATTGCACAACTTTGTCGTATATCCAAATTCCATTTAGAAGTAATATTTTACTCAAGAAAACTTTTGTTTTAAGTTAAAGTATTTTGTCAGAAGGAAACTCAACTTATATGTAATTGAACAAACAAACGAACAAACAGAGAAGTTTAAAGTTTAATTTGTATGTAAGAAGCTTTGTAGCTATTTAGTGGAAAGTATAAATATTATTTGAACATTTCAAGGTCACATATTGTACTTAAACTAAATGAAGGGTAATTTTTGGGAAAACCATTTTTGTGGCAAATTAATTTTCTGCCATAGTTTAAGGCTTTTCCTTTTTGAAGGGTATTAAAATTATATTTCAGCAAATGTATTGATGAAAAAAGACTAGCAATACAATATTTACTATTTCCCCCTATTTTTTACAACAATCAACCACTACTACACCCTAATTTGGAGGTTACTTCAATATGTACGCGCTCTTTAACTTACTAAAATTGTAATTATTTTTACTTTTTCTTGCTCAGTTTTTTTTTTGGTATATTTTGAGGCATTGAGTAGTCATTATTTCACACATTTTTGCACGTTAAAGTAGTATAATAAGCGTAAAGTTCTAATGTTTTTTTTTTTTCATTTTAATTTCTCTACTGTTCGCCTTTTATTTTTATTCCTTTTGTAGTTTGTTTTAGTTTTTCTGATTTCCGTTTAGTATATTAATAACGGAAGTCGATTACTTTATGGCTTTTTTTTACGAAGAAAAAAGTTTTGATTTCTTTGTAATGTATTTGCCATACAAATATTTTCAAGGAGGTTGTAAAATTATAATCATTTACTGGTATTATTAACTTGTAAATTTATGCTTATTTTCATAGTGCATTAATGATGGAAAATATAGTTAATTACACAGCGTTACAAATTGGATCCAAAAATTTGTGAGTTAGAAAACCGCTGATTTTAATGGGGAGTTAAATCGCCCGTTATCAAACGTTAATTCTCAAAGACCCTAATTCGTTTCGGTTACCAACCCTGCTCAGGAGGCATCTCGTACAAACACAATATAGTGCGTTGATATCATGGAAATTGGTTATAAGGAGGAATAAAGATGGAGTAATGATGTTGGGCATTATACTTGAATTTATCCACATTATGATTCTCAGGGTAGACCTCTAGTTTATTCCAATAAAAAGTAGCTCTGCGCTCTCAAAAGTTATGATTAAATATATACTCAGAACAATTCCGTTGTGATAACCAAATTGACTCGATTGCCACAACCTGGCAATTCGGCTTCCCCTAATTCGATTGTTACCACTTACCGCGATTGCCGCAACCGAACCAATTTGGGTGGAAAAAGATCAACGGAATTGTCATAAAATTGTCCCATCTTGTTAATTATATCGTTATCGTTAATTAACAATTGTTTTATATTATTGTTTATACATGAATGGATGTCACTACATTGCTAGATCTGTCAAAACAACAGAATAGTATATTGGAAGATGACAAAGCAAATTGTGGTAAATTTTTTGTTGTTGTTTGTTTTTGTTTTTTCTTTGATAATTTAAATGTTTAATAACGCTCCTAGACGAGAACAAGAAATTCTCATTGAGTTTGTAATTTTACTTAACAAATATTTCCAGAAATTCTAAAAACGACGTCCCCTGACGATTTCCTTAGGCAAGAATAAAATCCGGATAGGGACATGCCTACAAAGGATTATTTTTCACAATTTGTTAAATACGATTGGGATTTTAGCATATTTAATTCCTTTAATATATCGAGTTCAATTTACTTTTTAATGATTGACAGTATGGCTTTCGTAAAATTTCTACGAGAGACCTAATGGCACTTTTTTTTTTTGCTGCGTTCAAATATTCAAATATTTCCAATGCTTTTGATCATTTATAGCATTAAGTACTCGTGTCAAAGCTATGTGGGAAATGTAACCGATCACCGAATACGTCATGTGACCGGTCCTTGGGACCAGTTACTTCTACATTTTCTACAACCCAAAAGAACCTGTTATATAACTAACACAAAAGGACCTGTTACTAACTAACGCAAAAGAACTTATAAAAAAACTGACGCAAAAAACTTGCAATAGATTTACGTGAAAGAACCGGTTTCTGAATTAGTTCTTAAAAAAGGGTTATTAATTAATATTATGGCTTTTTTTATTTATTACACTAATATTAGGAATAAAACGTATGCAATACAAAAATATAGGATTATTTAAGGAAGAAATAAATCGTAATTGAAATTCATTTGGAATTCAATTAGTAAAAAAATTAATTTTCTTCAATTTTAACTTCAATCAGAAAGTAAAAAAATTTGATTCAAATTTAAGAGAAAAATTAGAAAATTATAAATTTTCAAATTAGACTAGATCTAGTTTTTCCCCTTTTCTACAATAATACAAATTGTTTATATTTTATTATCAGATTGTCTCTATATGATAATTTTTTAACAACCCGTCGGCTGTAAGAATCGAACCTGTGCCTATTCGTACATTACAAACGCAACTATACTAAGGTGCGACCGCTTAGCCATCTAACCCAAGTAAGGCCTTGAATGTAGTGCAGCTAATTCATAGTTTTCTATCCTATTCAGCTTTCTGTTATTGTTTTTTACTTTCAGAAGTGACCAAAGAGACACATACATTATTTGAATGAACAATTTATTTATTCTTGTTTGAGGCCAATTATTTCCTTATTATGAAAAAACATAATATCGTAAGTAGTTTTCAAAAAACTCTGCCATTTTTCTTCATCGGTATATTGTCCTAACAAATACTTCGCAGAGTTTTTGATTTCAAAACATACTACACCTTCAGGAATGAAAATAAGATCGTTTCATGGATTTTCCAGTTCCCCATCATTAGTTCTCTTTAGAAAGTGGAGCTTTTACTGCAATTATAAACCATTAAGATTTTATATTATATATAATGCAACTAGATGAGAAGAGTAGCAAAAAATTTATAAATAAATATGTTTTCTTTCTGCTTTGAACACCGTCCGAAAACTCCAAAACATACTTTGGCCGCATACAAGTGGTATTAATAGAAGTTAAGAATATCAGAGGGGGTGAAGTAGTTTCTACCCCGATTTAAGAAACCAAAGCACACAGATTAAATTATTACCAAATTTATTATTTCCAAAAATAATTGTTAAAATTCAATTTCCATTTCAACAATATTTTTAATTGAGTCAATTAAATATTTTGTTGACATGACAAATTTTAAAGTTTTTTCAATTAAACTTGTTTGTTAAAACTCTACAAGATCTTTGCTGACAAGGTCATTATCGTCAATTCGAGTCAGTGCACTAGTTCGTTCATATCATTCCTTTTTTTCGAGCTGTGACTGAACTCCGTATTGTAATCATTTTTATTTTTATAAATTTTGACCATTTTTTTTATTAATTTCGACTAAAAATATTACTGTTTCCTGAAAGCCATTTGAATTTTAACCCTTTCACGACCAATGGTTGATATATGTCCCATTTTTACTTTTTGCTTTTTTGCTCAAATCTTGTGAGACGATTTTAACTAAACTATTGTGGTTGATACTAGAGAGATGTAGCTTTGTAAGGATATGCATAACTTGTAGCCAGATGATCTCAGAGCAGTAAAAGGTCAGCTCGAAATCAAAAATTAAAATTTTTATTTTTCTAATATGAATGGGGGGAATATTTAGTTGATCTCTTATTTAAGTAAATGAATGTTCTTTAGTTTGACTCTAGATCATAAATTAATATCACTTTAAATTATTTAAATTATTTTCAAATCAAAGAAAGATTATACATTTTTTACAAGTAAATTACAAAGAATAAAAATTTTTGAAAGAATTCGATAAGGCCAACAAGACAGAATACGCATTTTCGGCTTTCGCTACAAAACCATCATCAGTGTCTTTCGCCTTGAGTGGGTTAATATTTGATAATTGTCTACTTATGTGACATCAACAACTCAACTTAGACTAACATCAACGAAATTTAACAATGCTATTTTTATCCTTTGTTATTATTACTCTTTTTTACTTTGGGCCAGTGAAAAGCCCACAAAAATTGCTTTCCAACAATACCACACTTGCACATGGTTCCTTTGGTCGAAATATCTTAAAAAGCAAAAAAACCTAAAGAGGGCCCATTTTTGGACCCTTAAAATGCCGAGGTGTCCGATAAGCTGAGACAGGTCGGTCTTATATTATGTTGTCTCTATCACATATCCATATTTCATCAAAATCGGAGTGTTAAGGCTGAAGTACTTCCCTTGTTAGCCATTGCTCCATGTCCTCAAAAAGTTTCGTTAGAAAATCTACAGAGGTTAAAGTTTGGTCGTGAAAGAGTTAAATAGTTGAATGAAAAGAGATACAAACAATTTTTCCAAGACCGCATAATGACGATCTAGTTCATGGCATTAAAAAAAGTTAATCGTTCAATTGAACTAGTTCGTTCTCTATTATACACACGCCTAAAATAAAAATAAGAAAATTTCAAATAAAAATTAAAATATAAAGTTTATTTTTAATTTTCTGTCTTCATGAGTTAACAAATTAATATAAATAAACACGTCTCCTTCAAAAATTGGCTACTGCGCCCCCTTTTCTACAAAAGTTTCCTGATGGCGGTCGGTAGTGCGAACAGAAATATGTAAAACTTACTGGTAGGAAGATTACATATATTGAGGCCGCATTTTTTGGAAAATAACATTTGAGCTGGTTTTTGTTATAATATATAATATCAAAAACTATTGATCTTTAAACTTAAACAACCTTTCTCGTATTGAAAAACTATATATTTAGATAGAAATATAAGTTAAATTAGAGTTTGTATGAATGAAATTTTGAAAAATATGTATTTTTTATTCAAAGGGTGTTTTTTTTTGATAAAAAAAATGAAGTTTCCCCCCTTTTTCAAATGTTTATTGTGAATTGGCATAGGAAACTATGCGAATCTTCCAAATTAGATATAGAATGAGTTGACCGAAATTATGTAAAACAGTACGAGGAACATTTCTATGGAACATTTTAACCCTTTAACTCTTCAATTAAAGGGAGTTTTTTGGCCCCTTTTTAAAAAGCGACAACAAAGACCTATAAGTTGAAGAGTTAGAGGGTTAAAATGTTCCACAAAAATGTTCTTCATAGTATTTTACATAAGTGCGCTGAACACATCATATACCTAAAATGAAAGATTCACATGGTTTTCCCCTAAAATCTAGCTTTGTTGGGCATTTGAGCGCCAATTCTGAATAAGTACAGGATTAACCCTTTAACACGTTTTAAGTTTTGACTTATTTCTCGCATTGAAGTTAAATTTTAAACTTTGATGTCTTCAGAGACTTATAATAGAATTTCATGACAAATATTTTTGCCGAACATTTTAACCCTCTAACTGCAAAAAAAATTAATGCAAGAATAGTTGGAACACATCGTTTTGTAATCAAAAAACTAAAAAAAAAACTGCAACAATTCCAAAACTAATTTCTTTTTTGCCGAAAATTTTCCTAAATTTGAATGAAGATAAAATAAAAACAAATCTAATAACATAGTGATGTATTTAGAATAAAACCATATTCGATATGTGAATACTTATTGTATTCGTAATGTAAAAAATTCTTTTACACAATTTGTGCCACAGTCAGAGAATTATAAGGGGAAAATTAACTGCAATTGCAGTAAAAAAAAGTGTACACTGCAATTTCATTTGAATTAACTAAAATTGCAGTTATTTTTCATGGCAATTGTAGTTCTAAAACGGCAATATTAGTTAATTTTAAATGCAATTGCACTATACACTTTTTTAACCGCAATTCTAGTTAATTTTACCGACATCATTTTCTTAGTGAATTATCACTTCTTAGTAATATTTAAAAATCATTTTTAAAATGTTTTACTTTATCATAAAACATTCTAGAGTGGAATATTTCCAAAATTGTTGGAAATAATTCGACCATTTCTTACTTAGTGGTCCGATTGCAATGAAGTTTTGAACAAACATAGCATAGGTAACATCGAACTTAAGTTTAGACGTCGGACCTCACAGAGCCCCGGAACGGCAATATGACACCCAAATTAGGGAGCCTTTTCGAAACCATTTTTTGGTTTGTTATCAGATTTTCATAAAGCTAAAAGATTTTCATCTGCTAGTACAGGCCTATAAAAACATGCTTACTGGTGTGGGTTATCTTTTATAGTTCCCCAGATACTTATTCCCATTTGAAAATGTAAAATTATAAATTTGCTGCGACTCAGGTCCAGTTTTTTGCGGCCCTATGCCCCTTGCAGGAGTAAAAGGAACAAATATATATATAGGTCCAGTTTTTTGCCAATAGCGGGACCAAATCAAGGCTAATTTTTTTTAAGCATAAATTCTTTAACCAAATAATTTTTCGAATAAATAAAAAAATATTGCAATATCTTGTTCCAATCAAAATTGCATTCTCTTACAACAAAAAAATAAGAAAGCAAAAAGCACCAACCATCTTTTACCTCCAGATAAATATTTTCTTTACAAACATATAAAGTATGCATACTACTCATGAAGAAGAGATCTATGTTAAACGAGTAAAAAGGTTAAAGCCGGGCATGCCGACTATACAACACCCTACACCAGTCTGGTTAAAAGCCAACTAATGGTTGGATCCGAAATTCGAATGGGTTAAAATGGGACTTCTGTCAAAATTTTATATAATGTGAGTCAGCGAACCAAATTTCATTAAAATATCTTAATATTTGCGACCTGCAGTTTGTAACCAAACCAATTTTGGGGGGACCCTTATATGGGCACTAGGTCTAAACATGGACCGGTGTTAACCAAAATCAATAGGCTTCGTCCTTGCGCCAAAATAGGTCTGTGTACCAAATTTCATCAAAATATTTTAATATTTGCGACCTGCAGCGTATAAACAATATAATTTTGGTAGGACCCTTATATGGGCACTAGGTCTAAACATAGACCGATGTTCACCAAAATCAATAGGCGTCGTCCTTGGGCCGGCATAAGTCGGTGACCCAAGTTACATCATATCTTAATATTTGCGACCTGTAGAGTGCGAACAATAATGCATGGACAGACAGACAGACGGACTGGCAGACGGACATCGTTAAATCGAAATAAAAAAAATTCTGAGCCGATCGGTATACTATAAGGTGGGTCTAGGACCAATATTTTTTGGTGTTACAAACATCAGCACAAACTTATAATACCCTGATCACATAGTGGTGTAGGGTTGTACACCAATATATACAAAATTTATTGGATGGGCCCCTTCCAATTCCTGCTTCAAATGTAGACGTGGAAACAAAAAATGTAAAAAATTCCATTTTTGGAAATTTTAATTTTATTTTTGGGAATTGTGGGTTTGCTTATATTGCTTAAATTCTAACATCAGTTTCTCATTTAAATCTATTAAATTCGTTTGATTATGTTATTTTATTGAATAATAAATATTTACATTTTAACAAAAACCACAGTTTTTACCTTCCTATTAGGATTCCCAATTTTTAGTTCTACCAATAGTACAAAATAGGCTTCTATTTAAAAATGTCGTAATCTACCGGTTATTTCTTTTCCAACGATACTAAATACTTTTATGTTATGTTTATAACTCCTTGGCGGAAAGTCATTTAGAGATTACCCCTTATTCAAAAATTTTCAAAACAATATTATTCACCTACGATTATCGAGTCAATCGCTCACTAAATTCATACATCACTAATAATATAAAGAGAGAATATACAAAGTGTTGCCAGAATTAAATAAAAAATTAATAACTTTTATTGTAAGTTTTTTCATTTTTTTATGAATTTCTTTTATATGATTTTTTTGAAATTGTTCTGATTTACTTCTAAAAAAGCAGTAAAAATTCACTTACGGATACTTTTGAAGCAATAAAAGAAGTAATTTGTTAAGCATGAGTTTAAATTTTTTTTTTGGTTGGGTAGAAAACTCTGAATAAGTTTGTCACCGCATGTATGATTTCTACTACCAAAACTAAGCTTCAGTATTAAATATGAAAATTTTTGTTTATCATTTTAAGCGATTCTCTTGAGTAATTTAATAATGTTTCATATTTTCTGAGTTTAAAAAATATTAAAAATGTTTTGATGAAATTTCACATATTGCATAATCCTAAAATATTCTTATTTTAGTATGACAATATTTTCAGTATAAACTCATAAAGAAAAATAATGTTAAATTCATATTAAATTCTATAACTATAAAATTGAAGGTATATCAACAACTGCTGCATTTTATATATAGTAAAACTTTCAAGCAATGGATATTGAAAAGCGGAAAGAGTTTATTCATTATACATTCACAAAAAAAAGTTCTAATAGAATAGAAAATTGAATTTTGGTTAGCACAACCATATTAAAATGTCCGAGAATCCCCTAAAAATGGATAGTTTTGTTATGACTGTCCCTAAATCAAAGATTTGGAGAAAAATTATCTTTTTATAGCGCCCCATCCCTTTTGAACAGATGTGAACATTTAAATATGCAATTGTTTTCTTAATATACTAGCGTGGACAATTTTAAGTGTTTTTCTGAAATTTTTGACAAAAATTATTTTGCTTATGTTTCTTCGACAAGCTAATTTTATAAGTGGAACTAAAGAGTTTTCAAATATATAGTAATATTTTTTAACTTATCAGCACTTGTAAACTTATTGGTCAGTAGAGTTGGAAATTTATATATACAGGGTCCGCCAAATAACTTTTTTTTTTGAAAATGCTATAAAAAAAAAACTACTGAATATTTTCTCAAATTTCTTTTTTTATTTGAAAGTACAATCTTTCCGGTTAATAATGGAAAATAATTTCATTCATATGGCTGTCTCGGCCCAATTATTAAGCACATTATCGATTGTGTGCAGCTGTATTTCACCAATGGCTTCAGCTCCGAGGTGGCCAAACGACATCAGCTCTGCGGCTGATAATGCGATCTTCAAAAACAGGGCGCAAAACATCGAGTGTAGCTTCGGCTGTGTGGCACGTTGCGCCGTCCTGTTGAAATCAAATGTTGCCAATATCCTCCTCTTCAATTTTTGTGAACAAAAATTCGTTCAACATGGCCCGATAACGATCGCCATTGACTGTAACGGCAACTCCGGCAACATTACCATGATTTTCAAAGTAAAGTCGCAATATTTCCCAGCGTTGTTCAAGCGTATACACAACCATATTCGTTCAGCGGAAGGATAAAACTAATTATCTGTCAAATCAGACATGAGCTAAGTGTTACCATTCACGAAATAAGCACTAGTTGAAAAAAAAAGTTAGATGGCGCACCCTGTATATATTTTAATAAAAATGGCATTATAAATTTCCCAGTCAGAAAAATACAAACGGGAAGACGGTGGCAAAGCACTTTAACAGGTGGTACAAGTACTGGCAAAAAGTGCTTTCCCATTCCCAAAATGATAACATCATTAGACAAAAGGACCGGCTGTTCAAAAAGCGCCGGAAAAGCACTGGAGGAACAAAAATTTTAAACGTTGGCAAAATGCTGGCAAAACCAATAAATAGGTGGTCTGGAAATATATTTTCCAAAATAAAATTAAAAATAAGTTCATATGTATTTTTTTGACTCTGCCGTGATTTGAACCCAGGCCGTCAGATTGGCAGACGATTGCTCTACCCACTGAGCTAACGAGACATGTAATATTTGATGGCTAAACACATAAATGAGTGATAATAGCTGGACAACTACTGGCTGTGCCAAAATGCTAGTACTGGCAAACAATTTTTTGTAACTAGTATGCCAGTGTTGGGATGGCAAAAAAAAGTTGGTCTTGAAGGAGCTTTCCCACAAACAAAAAAATTTATTTTATAAAACAAAAAAAATTTTAAATTAAAAAAAATCCAAAAAAAAAATTTTTGCTTGCAACCAGATTTGAACTCGGAACCTCCTGACTACAAACATTTTTTAACGAAGCGTCAGCATTTTTATAAAATCATTGGTCTACCAGTGAATTGATTTTTGTACGCTTGGTAGCATTGGCTAGGTAGCACTGGATAACCACTGGTTGCAAACCTTGGCATATCACTCTAAGCCAATTCTTTGCCAGTGGTTTTTTTATAAACCACCGAAATTTTTGTAAAACAAATACTGGTAAAACGCTTTTTGCAAACGCTGGCAAAGCGTCCCAAATGAGTGTTCTACCAGTCATTTATTTTTAACACCGTGGTTACCCAGTGGTATGCCAGTGCTTGATTTTTTGTACCACTGGCGATTTCTCACTGGGCTATAAAATCAACTCTAAAAAAATTCTTTAGTAATTAATTATAATATTAATTACGATTGTCCTATGCGACGGTTACAAACACTTAACTAAAAAATAAAAAATAAGGTTAGATTTTATTCCTATAACTTTTGATAAATATAAATCCCAAGGGGTTTCGTTACTGTTTGGAGTTTTAA
This sequence comes from Leucophora obtusa, assembly GCA_949987735.1. Classification (NCBI taxonomy): domain Eukaryota; kingdom Metazoa; phylum Arthropoda; class Insecta; order Diptera; family Anthomyiidae; genus Leucophora; species Leucophora obtusa. The sequence continues at coordinate 330,670,476 of OX465295.1, read as the reverse complement.
AACTGAAAATTTATGCAGTCATATTTTATCCCCACCAAATATTGGGTAAATTTTCTTGGATCGTTGCTGTCCGCTATTAGGAGATTTTGCTTTATGTGCTAGTTGTATGAAATACTACATTTATTAAAAATACATCCATACATATACACTATGTTCAAAAATTATTAAGGTCTCGTTACTAGATCGTAAATGTAACGAGAACGAGTCGTAACGTGGTATTTTAATTTTGCTAAGTTACTCAAAATATGTAACGTGCTATTAAGGATTGATAAATTTGATTTTCAGAATAGTACCAACCAGTTTAAAAATAGTACATTGCACTTTTTTATAAAATAACAAGCAAGAACTTTCATAAAAATTCATTGTGAAATATATTTTATCCTTGAAAATCGGATTCAATTTCATTTTAAATCGAAAATAATTTGTAGTCGATTTAGCTCATTTGATTTATTCAATCATTAAATTAGTTTTTATTTACTTAATTTGTTTACTTTTCAAATATAATATTTTGTGTGCTCGTTCCAAACAAAAGTTTTTGTATGAAAATTAAAAAATTTTTTTTTTATTGTTTTTGCCAATTAATTTCTTTTTTAAATAAACTGGATTTCTATAGAATATTTGGAAATAACAAAAATGTGCAAGTGTACCAATCAAACTTTGATTGTGCCAAACATTGTACAATTGTGCCACAAATTCCATCACTGATATGCAACTAAAAACAGCTGGTTTGCTCTCTCACGTAAAAACGGAGAAAAAAATTATGTTTTCAACAGAAATGAACGGCACGTTACGACTCGTTTACGTCTAGTACTCAGCACTATGTGTTTCTCATTAAGCAGGTTAAATCAGCTGATTTGTCACGTTACATTTACGTTCAATTAATTTGGGCTTTAGGATTTAAAACCTTTTTTAAAGCTTATGAAGCACAATTTTTTTTGTAAGAGCAAAACGCAGTTCTTTTGGTTTTTATTTATTCCCCCTGGTTCTAGCGACTTTGGTATAAAAACTCCTAAAAACATCTACGCCTACGCCTTACATAATCAGGGGGATTGTGCGAATTTGAGCAAAATTTGACATTTTATCTCTGGGTCAAATTTTTTAATAATTATCAGATTTTTAAATTTATTTTTTTTAAATTTGCTATATGAAAAACGCAAAGAAAAACATGCCAAAGCAGTAAAAAAACACAGCAGTTAATGATCTAGATGTACTTCTTTTTTTTTAACAGAAACACTAATGATTTTAACATTGAGTTGTCATAGGAGTGGAGTACTCCAATGTCAACATTTTTGACTCCCTCTGGAATTAAAAAAGAAAATACCGAAATTAATTTTTGGAGGATCTTGTCCCCGGGAGGCCCGTGGGGGACAAAAACGGGGGGACATAGTAACATGTAAGTGTGGGTACTCAAATTAAAGGAAATTGTCTCAGGATTTCAAAAATGTTATTTTTTTTATCTACAAAACGTAGCCCTAAGTAGAGCCATTTATTCCCTTAAGAGGGGGGACTGAAAATGATGAAATTTTTTTGTATGGTAAAATGGTACTCAAATGATAGAAAATGTCCCCACTACTTCAAAAACTATTTTTTTTCAATAATCGATAAACGCAGGGGTCTCCCATGGTCCTGATGAATGGCAACACCGGTTTTTAATGCAACAGATGGCGTTGACTGCTGTTTTGTTTTTCTGGCAATACTGTTTCATTTTATTGGGGAGCAGTGTTGCCCAAAATGTTTTAGCTTATTCCAATTTTAAATGTTTAAATCGCCAATGTTATACCCAATTCATTTTAATTTAAACAAAAACTCAAAAAAAGGAGCTAAGTTAGCATCGCTCTTGAGTTCAGAAAATTATTAGGAAATGAGTGAGCAAATTAAATAAAATTGAATATTTTCCGAAGAAATATTTACGTTTTCACTCGAACTTTAAAGGCCTCAAATCTTTGTTAAAATTGTGAAACTAAAAAAATTAAATTATACGAAAGACAAATCACAATTAAGCTGAAATGTCACCGTTTCAAAATAAAATTCGTATATTAAATTTTCGATAGAAAAACTTCTACACAATTTTCATACGATGGTGAAAAGTCACATTATGGTCAAGTCTTTTTTTTCTAAAATTTGTAAATCTAGTAAATTCTTTTGAACATTAAGTTTGCATAAGTCGAGTTTATACGATTCAGAAGGTACATAAGAGGTTATATGAAAACCCCTGGTACTTTTTGAGCCTACACAAAATTTATTTTTTTTAAATCCTTTGCATGTAACAATTTCAGTATTTGGAAAATAGAAAATTTTTTGATTAATTATTGAGCTTGGTTGCTTTTCGTTATTTCAAGATTTATAAATATTTGAAGAACATTTCCTCCATAATTCAAATATTTTGTATAAATTTTTAAATTCTTCAACAGACCTAATTTCATCAACTTTAATTTGAAATAATACGCATATTATTTATACCAAAATTCTTATTAATTTGGGCCTAAATCTAAATCGTTTAAAATTTACAAATTTTTTAATCTTTCCCCAAAACAAAGTCGAAATCCCTAACTTGGGCCCAAATCCCCTTACCTAACAACTCTGTAAAACCCCATTTGACATAAAAAAATCCTCCCTTGAAAAAATTTACCAAAAAAAATCCTCCTTTAAAAAAATTTCCCACATGCTAGCGACATCTACAGTTTGTTTACAAAATTATCGATGTTGCATCTCTATATTATAAATCTCTGAATTAACGCATTAAAAATTTAGACATTTACATAAAAAAAAATTTTTCCTGCGGCGCGTTTCAACTATATCAGTTCTGAAATTGCACTTCTTATCAATAAGAAGTTGACTCCTTTTGTCATTTCCACTTTCAACTGCCTTTTGTGTTCCAAATTTTTAAAATAAATAAAAAAAAAAATGGACATTTACAGGGTTTTACCAAAACTAAAATAATGTTTAATAACGCTCATAGACGAGAACAAAAAATTCTCATTGAGTTTGTAATTTAACTTAACAAATATTTCCAGAAATTCTAAAAACGTCGTCCCCTGACGATTTCCTTAGGCAAGAATGAAATCCGGATAGGGACATGCCTGCAGCGGATTATTTTTCACAATTTGTTAAATACGTTTGGGATTTTTAGCATATTTAATTCCTTTGATGCAATTAATGTATATCCCGATAAAATAAAATTAAAAAACTAATATGCAGGTGCTTGTGCAAATTTGAATGTTACTGACACTTTAGAAAACATTGTTCTCTATTGTTGTTTCTACATGAATGGATGTCACTACATTGCTAGATCTGTCAAAATAACAGAGTAGTACATTGGAAGATGACAAAGCAAATTGTTGAAAATTTTCTGTTGTTGTTTTTGTTTTTTCTTTGATATTTTAAATGTTTAATAACGCTCATAGACGAGAACAAAAAATTCTCATTGAGTTTGTAATTTAACTTAACAAATATTTCCAGAAATTCTAAAAACGTCGTCCCCTGACGATTTCCTTAGGCAAGAATGAAATCCGGATAGGGACATGCCTGCAGCGGATTATTTTTCACAATTTGTTAAATACGTTTGGGATTTTTAGCATATTTAATTCCTTTGATGCAATAATGTGATTTTAAACTTTTTAATTTTTGGAAGGTCTAAAATTTTACAAAATGCCTCTAATTCGATTCACGTCCAACGGATTAGTAAAAAAAATCAAATTTTTGAAATCGTGAGAAAATTTCCTTTCATTTGAGTACCATTTTCGTTCATATTAATATTTTACTTTTTTCGACTTCCTCTATTAGTCGAAAAATGGCTCTAGTTATGGTCACGTTTTATGGAAAAATTATATTTTTGGAATCGTAAGACAATTTCCTTTAATTTGAGTATCCACACTTACATGTTACTATGTTCCCGTTTTTTTTTGCCCCCCACCGGCCTCCTGGCTCCGAGCCCCTCTAAAAAATAATTTCGGTTTTTTTCTGTTTTAATTCCAGAGGGGGTCGTATTTTTTTTCTTTTTGCCGAAACCCCATTAAATGCAGTTTTGCCCTCTTTTCTAATAATTTTTCACAAAAAAATTATATTTTTTTGTTTTTAAATTTTTTTAATTGACGCCCCCGGATATCGAACTTGCAACCATAAGATTGCTAGTCTCGCTCTTTACCGCTTAACTTTTTTTTGATATGAAAGTTGGCTGGCATAAAAACACCACCTTGTCATCGCGAGATATTGTGTCTTATTCTCTTCAATAAAAGTATTTATTAAGCAAGTGCAAAAGGTGTACTGCCATTCAGGTCTTTTTTCAGTACTATTTTCAGTTAGTCATCTTTTTGGTAATAAACGGTATCTAAGCCACTTTTTAGCAGCACTTTTAGAGCAATAATGCTTTAGAAGCAATACTTAACTGATTTTTTGTAATCTTTGTAATTTACTTGTGAAAATTGTATCATCTTTCTTTAATTTGTAAATAATTTAAACAGAAAGTGATATTAATTTATGATCTAGAGTCAAACTAAAAAAAAAACATTCATTTACCAGAAAAAAAAGATCAACTAAAAATTCCCCTCATTCAAAAGGTCTCCAATATACACAAATTGCCTGCACTTGTACGTACAAACCATACGTCAATGTGGCAATATTTGTGAAAAGGTGACACGGAGGAAATTAGAAGATAAACAGAGAAAATCTGAAGTAGAATGTTTGTATATGTCTGTTTGATCACTTCTGAAATTATTCATATAGAGACAATCTGACAATAAAAATATAAACAATAATACAATTTAATGGAAGATCACTGGTGAAGCCTGTCCATAAAAAGGCAGAAACTACATCTAGTCTGATTTGCAAATTTAATGTGTTTATAACTTTTGCGGAAGGTTTATTATTCTTCTTAACCTCAAACCTACTAAATTAGAATTAATAAAAATACATATTAATGACAATATTAATTGTATTTGGTCTATACGGCGTTTGAAAAAACAACACTTTACTACAAAATGTTTTTAATTTTATCGTTTGTTAAACAAAAAAAAAAAAAACATATTACTAGTTTTTGCTGTAAGAAATTTTTCAAGTAAAAACTAGTAAAGTTTCCCCTTAAGTTTTTTACTAGTTCTTACTATTTCTTTTTTTTTTGTACTTGAACGGATTTTTGAGTAAAACTGGTAAAGCTAGTAAAAAATAGCATGTAAACAAACACACTTATTGATATAAATGATCTAGAATCGAACGAAAAACATTCATATACCAAATAGAAGATCAACTATACATACCCCTCATTCAAAATAATTTTAAACTAATTTTTAAAAGCCTTTTCTGATATTATTACAGGTTTATTTCTATGAGTGTATTGTTAGGAATTCAAAATAATTTTTTGTTGCAATATAATTAATGTGATTATTGTTATTTAAGTACATTATACTTCTTCTACATGGTGTATTACATTCAAATTTAATCTTACAAGGAAGTTATCCTTAGAAGGAACTACCAATTTTGATGAAAGTAAAAAAAGTAATAGAGGGCCTAGAACTAACACATATGCATTACTTTTTAACGGTACACTAAGAGAATTATGTCGGTAAAATTAATTGAAATTGCAGTAAAAAAAGGTGTACCCAGCAATTGCATTTAAAATTAACTAATATTGCAGTTATTTTAATTCCAGTTATTTTAACAGCAATTGTAGATAATTCAACTTAATTCTAACTGCAAATACAGTTAGTTTTACCGACATAATTCTCCGATTGTTTTGGTGGTAAAACATGGGACACAAAATCATGCCCAATTTTTCCATTATTTATTTTGGGAAATATAGAATAAGTAAAGATACCAAATTCTTACTTTTTCTTTCTCTTTTTTAACCCCTTAATATTAGATTTGGCCGCTAAAAAGGGAAATTTCAGCGCAATTGTTAGGCGACCTCGGGAATACCTTCCTTGTAAGTCAGGCGTTTTTTTTTTTAATAATTTGTCTCTGGCTTTGCGTCCCTCTATCGTCATTGCCAAATAATTCGTGCGTTAACTAAAAGTCATTGGTGGTTAGAAGAAACCAAAAATATCCAGTATATATCCGTTGACTGGTGACTCCTCTATTCATTCAAGTTAACATCCGCTTAAATGTAAACGATTTTTTTTTTACCTACAAAAGGTAAAACATGCAACACACTGACAAACAAATGTACACAAACATGTATTATATATATAGCTAAGGATATTGATGGTTTGTATGATAGTATTGGTGCTTTTTGATTTTATTTTTTATATATAGTAGGTACATACATATATAAATTTTTTCAACTTCATTGAATTTTCTCAAAAACTTTTGTTATGCATAATTTAGTTAAAATACCAAAACCAACTGTACCATAATGTAGCCAACTAAAAACATTTTTATACCCTTCCTGCATTAACTTTGAAATTAAACTGCAGTTGAATTTAGTTTGCTATTTCATCATTAGTAGGCTGACGCCTCAAATTATGCAGATTTATTGCGAACAACATGAATCTGTTTCATGAAACGCGTTGCGTACTACATCCATTTTATGGTCGACATAATCGTCCATTTGGAACGATTTTTGGTAAGGTCATTTTGCAAAAGCATAAACGTTTTACATGCCAGCACCAAAAGCTACGGTGTTTTACTGCACTACCCGGGTATTTTCGTTTAGTGTTGGTATTATCCACCCCTGACCTTAAATTTGAGTCATAAACTCACAGAAATAAACATATGAAAATAACACAAAAAACCAGAGACATATAATATAGAGATGCAACATCGATAATTTTGTAAACAAACTGTAGATGTCGCTAGCATGTTGGAAATTTTGTCAAAGGAGGATTTTATTTTGGGAAATTTTCTCAAGGGAGGATTTTTTTATGTCAAGTGAGGTTTCACAGAGTTGTTAGGTAAGGGAATTTGGTCCCAAATTAGGGATTTCAACTTCGTTTTGGGGACAAATTAAAAAATTTGTAAATTTTAAAAGGTTTAGTTTTAGGCCCAAAATAAGAAAAATTTTCGTATAATTTATATGCGTATTATTACAAATTAAAGTCGATCAAATTAGGTCTGTTAAAGAATTTCAAAATTTCTACAAAATATTTGAATTATTGCAGAAATGTTCTCCAAATATTTATAAATTTTGAAATAACGAAAAGCAACCGAGCTCCATAGTTAATCAAAAAATTTTCTATTTTCCAAATACTGAAATTGTTACATGCAAAGGACTCAGAAAAAATAAATTTTGTGTAGGCTCAAAAAGTACCAGGGGTTTTCATATAACCTCTTATGTACCTTCTGAATCGTGTAAACTAGACTTATGCAAACTTAATGTTCAAAAGAGTTTACGAGCCCTAGAACTTACACCTTACTAGATTTACAAATTTTAGAAAAAAAGACTTCATCATAATGAAGTTCGTGTGAAAATTGTGTAGAAATTTTTCTCTAGAAAATTAATTATGCGACTTTTATTTTGAAACGGTGACATTTCAGCTTAATTGTGATTTGTCTTTCGTATAACAAAATGTTTTCAGTTTCACAATTTTAACAAAGATTTGAGGCCTCTAAATTTCGAGTGAAAACGTAAATATTTCTTCGTAAGATCCCAGTGTAGAAAATCATTACCAGATATGTGGTTATGTAACTACATACTTGGTAATGGTAACTAGTTACTTTTGTTATTACATTTCTTATTACCTTTATATGGCGATGTCGCGAAAAATAATGAGTTATGGTTACACACCAGCATACGAAAAATCAAAAAATATATCGTTACCTATGGGCTTACCAGTACTGACAAAAATAATTAGTCTAAAAATAGATTTTCAAAAAAATAAATTATATAAAAAAATTTTTTTATTGTATTTTTTTTTCTTAAATAAAATTTGCTGGTGCGGGAATCGAACCTGGGTTTACAGATTGTCAGTCAGTAGCTCTACCATCTGAGCTATGTCGACATGTTATATTTGATAGATAAAAACATAATTGACCTGCCGCACACAAGTAAGCTTACTCGCCAACATACAAAAAATCAAAAAATATGTGGTTACATATATCCTTACCAGTGTTTAAAAAATATTGAGTCTAAAAATAGATTTCAAAAAATTTTTAAAAAAATCTTAAAAATTATTTTCTATTTGAAATAATGATAAAAATAAGTCATTATCAGTAACTCATTATTATATGTTTTAAAATAATATAGAAGGTAAGTGGGTGTCATTACTGGTAGTCCAAAAGATAATGATATGTCATTACCGTTTCTACACTGGGATATTCAATTTTATTTAATTTGCTCACATATTCCTTAATAATTTTCTGAACTTAAGAGCGATGCTAACTTAGCTCCTTTTTTTGATTTTTTGTTTAAATTGAAATAAATTGGGTATAACATTGGGGATTTAAACCTTTAAAATGGGAATAACACTGCTCCCCAAATAAAATGAAACAGTATTGTCAGAAAAACAAAACAGCAGTCAGCGCCATCTGTTGCATTAAAAACCGGTGTTGCCAATCATCAGGACCATGGGAGACCCCTGCAAAAAACTACTAAAATTAAGTTTTTCTCTACACCATTTTCAGTTTTATTTCAGAAAATTTCAATATATTCAATATTGAAATATATTTCAAAATTGTCCAAAAATCTTTTAAAATTATCCAAAAATGTTTTAAAATTGTCGAAAAATGTTTTAAAATTGCCTAAAAATGTTTCAAAATTGTCTAAAATGTTTAAAAATTATCCAAAAATGTTTTAAAATTGTCGAAAAATGTTTTAAAATTGTCCAAAAATCATTCAAAATTGTCCAAAAATATTTTAGAATTGTCCAAAAATTTTTCAAAATTGTCCAAATATTGTTTAAAATTGTCTAAAAACCTTTGATATTTGTCCAATTGCATTTCAAAATTGTCCAAAATGTATTTTAAAATTTTCAAAATGTATTATAAAATTATACAAATATATTTTAAAATATTACAAATATATTTTAAAATATTTTATTTGTATTTAAGAAATTCCATTTATATTTTAAAATTGTCCAAATGTATTTCAAAATTATTCATCTGTATTTAAAAATTTTAAATCTATATTTCAAAATTGTCCAAATGCATTTCAAATAATTCCATTCGTATTTCAAAATTTTCCAAATGTATTTGAGAAAATTCCAAATGTATTTAAAAAAACTGGAATACAAGTATTTTGATATGAAAGTTGACTGGCATAGAAACACCGCTTGGTTATTGCGAAATATTGTGCTTTATTCTCTTCAATAAAAGTACTTTGAAACAAGTGCAAAAGGTATTCTGCAATTCAGTATTGTTTTCAGTACTATTTTCATAAGCGCATAAAAAGCAGTTTTTCATCATTTTTATTTTATATATATTTAAAAATTTAGCCCTCAATTCATAAATGCTTTGTAAAGTTATAGCAGTTTCACAAAACGTCATTTTCATACAAAATTTGTTCAATAAACCTCCTATAATTTTACAAAGCGTTTATAAATTTAGGGGTAAAAAAATATTGAATTTAAACAAATTAATTATAGATATAAAAAATAAAAAAAATTAAAAAAAAAAAAATAAAACAAATATTGGTTCCTCCAGGAATCGAACCCGCGATCATCTGAATACCAAGTGATACCAAAATGACTTTTTAGGATCACTTTTAGAGCAATTATGCTGTAGAAGCGATACTTAAGTGATTGTTTGGATGTTGTTCAGAAGTAATTCTAAAAAGCTATAAAAATATACTGACGGATACTTTGAAAGCAATGAAAGAAATGATTTTTTGAAGTTGTTCAGAATTACTTCTTTGAAGTAGTGAAAAAATATAGTTTGTAAAGCATTACTTCAAATTTTTTTTTTGCCGGGTAGTTTTAACTAAAATTATTACAGACTTTCTTTTATTAGTGTAGTGTAATTGGTCACATACAATTTTCGTCATATATTACTATGACCATCTCTATAGCCGTTATAAAGATTATGTATGTTTTGTTGTACCTACCCCCCCAATACATGGATATGGGTGAGCATGGATATGTAATATTTTTTTAAATTTTTTCTTCTTTTGATGCTTAAATTATTGCCTGTCGTTCTGTTTTCGTGTCTGTGTACTGTCACACATATACATTAAGGGTGGATCGATTTAAGAGGTTTAAAAATTTCAAAATATTTTAATACTAAAATAGTAAATTGTTAATGTCTAACAAGGAAAGGCTCCCATATTGCATATGAGTAGCTGAGATGCAAATCTCGTTCGTTACAAAAATTAAAAAAACGGGATGACAATTGATTCTGACATTTTTTTGGTGCTTTGTGAGAAGATTTTCGATTGTTCAACTGTTGAGTTTTTAATCAAGAATGGCATAACATTTAAGAATTAAAATCATTCAACTAATTTGGTTAATTTAATTAGCCGCAACAAGTTTTGTGCTTCTTCCCAAAATTTATTTAATGTCTAACGAACGATTTTTGCATTTCAGCTACTCATATGTTAAGTAGCCAGGCGTTCCCAAATGCTTAAAAATATTGATCTTAGTGAAAATTCGTCTCAAATCCGAAGTGGGCCAAATATCGAAAAAAGCCGAAATATATATGTTAATTTGGCCCTTAAACCTGTATACGTCCCCATGCAAAATCAACTAAAATTTTGATGTTTTGTGTACTGCCATAAACAAATAAACATGCTTGAGCATGTTTTGTACACTGGAAAATAGGCCTCTCAAATACCTTTCGTATGACATCAAAATTTCCTATAGTTACTTTGGAACAAATATGAAAGAAATGGAAAAAACGAAAAAATTGGGCCATTGTTTTGTGTCTAAAGACACAAGAGAAAACACGTTCTTCTCATATTCTTTCATAGGTATTTCTAAAGAAGCGCCATATTATTTCTATGTGCTTCGTACACACGCACTTGAAAATTGAAGGATTTTGTAACAAAATTCAAAACAACTGCAATATATAAATGTTACCACAATATAGTAGTTTTTGTAGTTTGTTTAAAAAAATAACTGTCAAAATCAATGAAAAATTTTGCTCTAAGTAAAATAACTGCAATTGTAGTTAAAATAGCTACAACCGCATTACTACACAAATAACTGCCATATAATAACTACAGAGAATTTAACCAACTTTTTAATCTTAGTTGTTTACACTGCATTTTTTGGCAGTTAAAAGAATAACTTGACAGTTAAAACTTTAACTCTGTCAGTCTAAGGCTGCATTCATACCTAATTCTTAAACACGTGTTTAGCTAAAACACGTATTTTAGCTCTTTATTCTACTACAACAGTTCTTTATTCTTTTACACTCGTTTTAGCTAAACACGTGTTTAAGATTTAGGTGTGAATGTCGTTTAAAATACCAGACTTTGTTTGTGTTTGTTAGTGTTTCCAATTGTCGTTATAACAAAAAACACGGTTGCATACAATTAGTAGTATGAATTCAGAGTCGCTTAGAAATAGTGATGATGATGTTCCGCTATTCTCCAGCTTGGGAGCAAACGGCCTCAATTAGGGATTTCCATCGGATTCTATCGGGGGCTATTCTTACAGCTTCGGTCCATGTGAATTGTGATGGTGCTAGTTGTTTCAATGTCGATGAACGCCAGGTGGTTTTTGGCAATTTATTAATAGTAATACGTTTAGAAATAATAACCAGATAAAAAGTTGGATAAAATGTTAATCAAAAAGATAAAAATATGGTGAACTCGACTTGTTTAGTGCTTGATTAAACAGTTAATCGGACTTTTACGATATTAACTTTTTTATCTGAACGGGGTATATATTTTGAACACACTGTTCGGTTTTCAGCCCAATACTTTTAAATGGTTTATTTTTTTTTTTACTGGATAAATATAATTCAGTAAAATCTAGAAACCATAAAATAGTTTGATGTAGTGACTGAAATATAGTAAATAAAAAACGGAAGAAAAAATATGTGTAATGTTGCCAAATATTTATCAAAAAAAATAAATTTTTAACCTTTTAGCACCGTAAGTTGTTTTTCACGTGAAAATATTTCACTCGAAATTAGAAGCCCTCAAAAGTTCATTTGAATTATAAAAATTAACATTTTTTTATTTTATTACAAAGACACAATCACAATAAACACAAAATGTCACTTTTTCACAAGAAAAATAATAGTCTTGTATATTAAATTTTCGTAAAAACAATATCTAAACCGTTTTCACGTGAAACTCATTGCCGTGAAAACTTATTTTTTTTTATATCGAGTATAATAGTTTTTTCACGTGAAATCGAAACAACTTACGGTGCTTTTTTGATAAAACTTCTTTCAAAAATTGTTTTAAAACGTAAAAAAGACTAAATATTGGTTGGTGTATTGATGAGATAAAACAAAACTTTATTTTTGTGCTAAAAATTATTTAATCAGTTGTATATAATTTATGAAAATCTAATGAAATATTTATATGCTAAAATTATTCCTTTTTCAATAAAAATTGTAATGCCAGGTTTGCCATATGACGATTTTAAAAAACTGTCAAAAACCACAAAAAAAAAAAATTAAAAAATCGGTGAAGTACCGTAAGTTGTTTGAGTTTCACGTGAAAAAACTGTTATACTCCATATAAAAAAAAAAAAATGATTATTCACGACAATCGGTTTTGCGTGAAAATTGTGTAGTTTGTTTTCACGCAAATTTAATGTACAAGACTATTATTTTTCTTAGAAAAAAGTGACATTTTCTGTTTATTTTGATTGTGTCTTTGTTACAAAATAAAAAAAATTTCATTTGTTTAAATTAAATTGCAATTTGAGGCATTTAAAGTTCGAATGAAGTTTTCCACGTGAAAAACAAGTTAAGGTGCTTAAATTAAAAAAAAAAATTATATTTTTCAATAAATTAATACAAAATTAAAGTTATTTTAAACATATTTAATCGTTTAGGATTCATATTCTATGAAACTTTTCGCTTGTTTGCCAATACTTCAACCAAAGGGCGATATAGTTTTTCTATTTGTTTAGAATATGCAGATTTTCAATAAAAAGTGATTTCTGATTTGGCTGCAATTTCCAAAAAGTAATTTTGCCTCAAAAAAATAGTAGTCGCTCCGCCCTAATACACATACAATGTCTGTCGTTATTTAAAAGGAGAAAAGCGGGGGAAGTTGTGTTGAAATTTTATTTTTCTGTTTACTTTGCTTTACAGTAGGTTAATTCCCTTTATGCTCTTTTAGGAACAAACACAAACACAATGTATACTCGCACGGCAAAAAAATATATCTCAAATTTGACTTTTATGTTATTAGCCTAATCGTGATTGTGACAGAAACAAAGGTTCGTTTTATTAAATTACCGTTAAAACATAAACAAAAAAGAAAGCATTTTGTTGTAAATTTTGAAGATTTATAGCAAATATTTTATTAATATTTCGTAACAAGTTTGACATTAAAAAAAAATGTGGATAATTTTTTAAAATTAAAACCTGCTAACATATATATAAATAAACTGAGTTTAGTGCTTAACCATAGTTATGAATGTCAAATTTATGTGGAAATATCTGCAACCCGGCTAACATTGCAATACGAAAATGTTTCGAAATCTAAATGTTTATTGCGACAATAATCATATTCTTATTGCGGAAGATCCCCGCTTTGGAAGTAAATGTCCGCTCCATAACGATAATCCAAACGAACGAAAGCGTTACTTCTGAAAGATATCCCTAATTTATTACCTGAAAGACAAACAGTTGAAATCGCTAAATAAACTACCCGACATAAAATAATTGATTTATTTTTTTCATTCTTAAATCTAACTCTGAAAAAGAATATCTGCATACATAGAATATCTGCACAACTATCACTGACCAACACATTAATTATCGTGTTTTCGTTTTCCAGACGATCAAAGGGTGATATTTTGTCAAAATTATTATAAAAAATTATGACAAAAAACACAATTTTTGAATTATATTTTTCCAAATATCGCCGATCCATATTCTAAATTATAAAAGGCAGATCATTTTAAAATACTAGTTGATTATTTTCATACGATATGTCTTCTTGATTTTATTGAACACATCTTAGAGAATAAAGGAAACAAAAATTGTAGGTATCCCTTCGGTCGGTTTACCTGGGCAGTTATTTTATTTTTACGATTTTCAAGGAATAATATATCACCTGCTTCTGGTATCGTTAACCTCCCAGCAAAAAAAAAGATGCCGAAGCAGTAGAAAAAGCACTACAATTGATGATCTAGATGTACTTCTTGTTTAAACACTAATGATTTCAGAATTCAGTTGTCATAGGAGAGCAGTACTTCCACTTTAACATTTTTTCAGTACTTTTTGAACGAGTGCAAAGGAAGCTCTTTTTCACCAATTAAAAGGTAAAAAAAAATCTTTACAAAAAAATTATATTTTTTTATTTTACAAAAGTTTTTTATTGCCGCCACCGGGTATCGAACTTGCGACCTCTTGATTGCTAGTCCAGTTATCAATTGCTGAGCTACCCAGCAAAATATTGGTAATGACACCTCATTACTATCTGCATTACCCAAAATGATGAATCATTACCTTTTGCATTATTTTATAATTTAAAATAATGACTTCCTAATAAGGGCCTATTGTATTCATTGTTTCTAAATATAAAATAATGACTTACTCGTAATAGTTTAAATAAGTACTTTTTACACAGTTAAATTTTATAAAAATTTTATTTATTATATGTAAATATGTTTTATGTTTAAATTTGTATGACGTGTTCTAAAACTAAAACTTAAATTTTTCTGAATTTATTTCCTTAAGCTAATAGTATTTGCCTAACTCCTTATTTTTAAGAATCAAGTAAGCAATCTGATAACCACTTATAATTCAACTTTTTGTAAGCATGTGTGTAACCACTTATTATTCAAAACTTCATAACTACTTATTTCTCATTTTTTCGTAAGCGAGCGGGTAAGCGTGACTACTTATAAAAACGACCACGCCAAACAAAAATAATGAGTTTAGACGCCAAAAAATAAGTTGTGCGGAGCTATGAATTTCTATTATATAACCACTTATTTGGTAATGAAAGATTTTGCTGGGTACTGTGTGATATGAAAGTCGACTGGCATAAAAACACCACTTTGTCATTGCGAGATATTGTGCTTTATACTCTTCAATAATAGTACTTATTGAACAAGTGTAAAAGGTGCACTCTAATTAAATATTGTTTTCAGCACTATTTTCAGAGGTGCATAAAAAGCAATTTCTAATAATTTTTTTATATATATGTATATATATTTAAAAATTGAAAAATTATAAAAATATTGAATTTAAACAAATTGTTTATTAAAAATAAAAAAATATTGGTCCCGTCGGGAATCGACCCCGTGATCATCTGTTTGGAAATACCAAATGATACCAGAATCACTTTTTAGGCTCGCTTTTAGAGCAATTGTGCTTTAGAATCAATACTTAAGTGATTTTTTGGAAATTGTTCGGAATTAGTTATAAAAACTCTGTAAAAATATACTAATGGATACTTTGGAAGCAATGGAAGAAGTGACTTTTTAAAGTTGTTCAGAATTACTTCTAAAAAAGCAGTAAAAATATATTAACGGACACTTGTTAAGTACCCAGTGTAGAAAATCATTACCAGATATGTGGTAATGTAACTACATACTTGGTAATGGTAACTACTTACTTTTGTTATTACATTTCTTATTACCTTTATATGGGGATGTCGCGAAAAATAATGAGTTGTCGTTACACACCAGCATACGAAAAATCAAAAAATATATCGTTACCTATGTGCTTACCAGTACTGACAAAAATAATGAGTCTAAAAATAGATTTTCAAAATAATAAATTATATAAAAAAAAATATTTTTTATTGTTTTTTTTTTTTTTTAATAAAATTTGCTGGTGCGGGAATCGAACCTGGGTCTACAGATTACCAGTCAACAGCTCTACCATCTGAGCTATATCGACATGTAATATTTAATAGATAAAAATATAATTGACCTGCTGCACACAAGTAAGCTTACTCGCCAACATACAAAAAATCAAAAAATATGTGGTTACATATATCCTTACCAGTGTTTAAAAAATATTGAGTCTAAAAATAGATTTCAAAAAATTTTCAAAAAAAATCTAAAAAATTATTTTGTATTTGAAATAATGATAAAAATAAGTCATTATCCGTAACTCATTATTATATGTTTTAAAATAATGCAGAAGGTAAGTGGGTGTCATTACTGGTAGTCCAAAAAATAATGATATGTCATTACCGTTTCTACACTGGGTAGTAAATAAAGTAGTTTTTAAAGCATTACATCTAATTTGTTTTGCTGCTTACCTTTAATATTCATAAAAGTGGGCAACTTCCAGCGGGTATAATCTTTCGCTCAAAAAAAAGGGAAACAATTTTACCCTATTTGACTTTAGTCAAAAATCACTTAAAAAAGTGTTTTCTGGTTCTAAAACGGGTTAACTTTATCCTAGAAACTTTAATAAAAAGCAGTTGAGCTTGAGGTCATTGAGTTTTAAATTAATTTTTATTTAACTTTCAATATTTCGCTGACCTTCAGTTCGCATCCTCAGTAATTAGAAAAGCAGTTACAGTAAAATTTAGTTTTGAATTCCTGAGGGTGCTAAGCAGAGGTTGGCGAAATATTGAAAGTTAAAAAAATCAAGCTAAATAAAAATTTATTTAAAACACATTGACTTCAAGCTCAACTATTTTTTTTTATTGGAATTTAGCAAAACGTCGAACCAACAGAGAGATTAAATTGGTTATCATACCAAGTTAATATTTTTTCTGGAGAGCTCTGAATGAATCCTACACAAAAGAAAAATTGTTAGCAATTAATTTTATAAGCATAATTTCCCTGTCAGAAAAATATAAACGGGAAAGCAATAGCAAAGCACTTTAACAGGTGGTACAAGTACTGACAAAAAGTGCTTTGCCATTCCCAAAATGATAACATCATTAGACAAAAGAACCGGCTGTTCAAAAAGAGCCGAAAAAACACTGGAGAAAGAAAATTTTTGAACGTTGGGAAAACGGTGGTAAATGCGATAAATAGGTGGTGTGGAAATATATTTTCCAAAAGAAAATTCAAAAAAGTTCATATGTATTTTTTTTGTTGATTCTGCCGTGATTTGAACCCAGGCCCTCCGATTGGCAGACGATAGCTTTACCCACTGAGCTAACGAAATATATAATACTTGTTAGTTAAAAACATAAATGAATGATAACGGCTGGTCAACTACAGGCTATACTAAAATGCTAGCACTCGCAAGCAGTTGTTTTGGAACTAATATGCCAGCGTTGTCCATTTTTGGCGCAATTCCGAGACTTTGATGCGCAAATTCTTACAAGATCTCAACTGATTTTAAAAAAATATTACATCTGTAATCTCTGTGTTGGTCTACAACATTCATTAAGTTTCATTCAAAAAAAAAAAAAAAATTCACCCTAATTGACTTTGTAAAAAAAATTCCTTAATGGCCTTTTTAGGCCTTCGATCTAGAATTTTTAAGGGTGATTTTTTACAGATAAGCGGAAATAAATTTAATACTTTAATAATAAAACTTATAAACACATTAATTTGCAAATCAGACTAAATCTAGTTTCTGCCTTTTTCTATGGACAGGCTTCATCAGTGATTTTCGATTAAATTGTATTAATGTTTATATTTTATTGTCAGATTGTCTCTATATGATAATTTTTCAACAACCCGTCGGCTTATGAAATAATTCCACACAATAAAGGTTTTTTAGAGGTAACTAATTTCATAAACATAATATTTCTTCTTCTCCTTGTTGTTCTTCTTCTTTTTTCCTCCTATAAATGAACTTTGGAAAAAATTCTTAGCCCCATTAACTTTTCTCGAGAAGTTAATTTTACCTTAACTATGGGTAACTAACCAATACTAAATATTTATCCCTATGAAAATTTAACCATAATAACTTATCAATATTTTAACTCTGAGTACCCAAGAAACATTTTTACGGACACTCCGGCACATACGGAATCATGAATCCGGCTTTTACGGCACATTAACGGTTCGTAATACACGTATCCGTTAAAGCTTGTACGTATACGGAACATTAACGGACCGTGTAATCGGATTTTCGAACATAATACGTTTTAACTCCGTTTCCGTACCGTAAAATACGGACTTAATGGATTTTAATTTGTGTTCAAAATAAAAACAATTAAATTCTTTTAAAAACTTTTTGTGGCGATAAATTGGTGGCGGTAGCTAGAATATATCCAACACAACACAATTAACACATCATCAAGTCGCATTCATATATTAGATGGTAAGATTAATAAAATTTAGTGCGTGTTTTACAATGGTTTGTGGTTTATGTAAGATCCTTTGTTTTTATAACAAAAGCTCTGTTCCACGTATGTTAACGCGGCTACGCAATTTTTCCCAAATTGTGTGTAAATTGTTGTTATTTCTAGACAACAATTGCTAGATAAAGAGGTAAACTGAGGTACTAAATATAGTTTTTTTATTTTTATTAAAATACAATTACAACTGAGTAAAACTCACCTAGTAATATTACGATATAAGAGCAGCAAATATAGTGTAAATGTAAATAATATCGTTACAAATAAATCTATTAAAAAAAAAAAAAAAAAATTTACTCAAAATTAGTCAATTTAGATAGATATACAAGTCCGTTTTTGGTCCGGAGTCACTCCGGTTATACACGACATAACGGTCCGTAAATGATCCGTCATTGACGGACTTTCAACGGACTTGTCCGTTTTTTACACGACACAACGGTCCGTAAACTGTCCGTCAATGACGGACTTTCAACGGACTTGTCAGTTTTTTACACGACATAACGGTCCGTAAACGGTCCGTCATTGACGGACTTTCAACGGATTCGAATCAGTTTCGATGTTCCTTAAAATCCGTTTTCTGGTCCGTATACGGATCCGGAAAACGGTACGTAAACGGAGTTGGATTCCGTTTATGACGGACCGGAAACGGTACGTAAACGGAACGATTTGTTTGTTGGGTAGTTAACCTTAGTATGAAATGTCAGAATAAAAACAAAAGGAAAAACAAAAATTAATAACAAAAAAATTTTTTTCAATACGGGAAAATTAAAAGTTTTTCTCGCGGTTTTTTGTGTGTAATACACATGACCACGTCGTTTTTTTTAAGATTCGCGGTCGCTAAATGCTATAAAATGATTGTGTCTTTTTGCATACTACGAGAGGAGATTTAATTAAATCCATTTGGTAAGTCTATAAAATAAAAGTGGATTATTGGAACTATTAATAAGTATTTTGTGCTAATCGAGACAATCGCGGAAAGATTCACACATAAAATTAAAAAAAAATAGTGGACATTTTGTGATAGATTTCTGAATTAAGGCAATTTATGTGATCAGCACATCAAAGTGAGTAGAAAAATAATCGCTGTGCATGATTTTGTATATTTTTTAATTGCGAGTCAAAACTGTGGGTTGTCCAGGGGTTTCTCAC
Organism: Leucophora obtusa; assembly: GCA_949987735.1. Classification (NCBI taxonomy): domain Eukaryota; kingdom Metazoa; phylum Arthropoda; class Insecta; order Diptera; family Anthomyiidae; genus Leucophora; species Leucophora obtusa. The sequence goes on along the minus strand of OX465295.1, from coordinate 330,651,044 downwards.
ATACTTTTAAAATATTTAAAACATGATTGGTTCACATTTCGTAAATTCGAGAGTGATTTCTATGCGTTTTTTTATATTTAAGAATTAAATTCAGTAGTCTTGTACTTCATTCAGTAGTCTTGAGCTTTGATACATGATTCATTTTGAATTTGATGCCCTGATTCCAAATTCTTAAATATAAGTTACCCGAAATTGATGGAATAATTGTTTTTCTGAGAGTGGTTTTCAAAAGAATTTTTCCCTATAACGGTACACAAATTAAAAAAATGTTGTCCTATGTATTTTAGAGAACAAAATTCGTTATTTACTACCATCGTAACAAAAAGTCTTAAGCTAATTGAATGCGGTTTGCATAGAATTTTAAAATACGTAAAAAGCTATTTTTGGCGTTTTTAATCACGATTTTCTCAAGATAGAGAATTCGGAATAGAGATTTGGAATCAGCAAGTAAAATACTAAAAGTATGTACCAAGCTTCTACCGACAGCGACTTTTCATTTTGTAGAGGTGTATAATTCGTGCCAAATTGTTCTAATATTGGTCACCATTTTTGGTTTTAATTATTCAAGACAGATTTTGGCTCCTTGAACCAATAAAAAAAGAAATTTTTCCTATTTCCTTATATGAGGCCAATTTCTGTAAGCTATCAGAGAAACCTAAATCCTAAATAGCAAAAAATTTGAGCACGATTTTAAGTACTGATGCAATTTTTGTAAGTTTTGGTAAAGTGGGGAAATGCACATCGAAAATACTTATATGTATCATAAACGATTCTTAGTCAAAGTTTGGTTAAAGCTGCGCTTTAGATTTTTTATTATTAATCATTACAAGTTTAATTTATTAAAATATCTTATGTAGGGTGAATTGTTCTAAAATAGCCTTGGTTAAGTTTCTTAACCACAGAAATTTCTATGGTTAAATTTTAGCATTGGTTAGAAGAAATGCTTGGTTAAAATTTAGATAAGTTATTCAAAAAATATGTTTACCAGTGGTTAAGGCTAGTAGAGGTCTTAACCAGGGTATAAATTGAGATAAGTTAACGGGCCTTAGTAATTAATTCTTATATTAATTACGATTGTCATATGCGGTGGTTACAAAAACTACTCAAAGACAATGTAAAGATTTGCCCAACTAATTGAATTCGAATGAAGCTCATAATAATATGATAATTACTTGTGAAAATGAGATAAGAATAGGATTAAAAAGAGGAAACATGAATAATAAGTTGCTCATGTATTAGTTAATTCCAGCTCTTTTGACTACAAAATATACATTTTTTATGCTGTAATTGAAAAACCTTCAATTAGCTACACTCATCACTGTGCTGACGTGGTGTATCTTGTTAAGAGGTGATGCTACGAGTCATAGCCTGTGTATAGCGCTGCCGGTTCAATTTCCGGTCATGGCAAAAAAAAATTTCGTATAGAGACAATTTCACAATTAAAAAGCTGAAAAATACTTTGATCAATTGACACATAAATTAACTACTGACGATTCTTTGGGTAATTTTGTCTTTTTCTTCTTTCTATAAATGAACATTAGGAAATATTCTTAGTAATTAATTTTAATTTTTAACTCCAAAATTTCCTTGAGCTTAAGGTTTGTTTTTTATATATAAAAAGTTTTTTTATTTTCGATATTTCCCTACTCCATTGTGTAGCATCTGCAGGAAATAACAAATTATAAACAATTTGAAAGTTTGAAAAGTATTTTCAAATTGTTTATAATTTGTTAATTTGTTATTTCCTGAAGATGCTACACAATGGAGTAGCGAAATATCGAAAATAAAAAAGGAAATTGCGGAGTTAAAAATTAAAAGAGAAGGTTAAATAAACGACAAGAATTAATTCTAATATTAATTGTGCAACAGTTACAAACACAACTCAAATTTAATTTTTTCCACAATTTTCGCCCGCTATTAAATCTCGCTTCGAAAGAAAAGTGGCAAAACGGGGCCCCCTATCGCATACTCAAATTTCAATCAAATCGAAGTGCATCACATAGCAGACCCTTTTCTATTTGAGTTATGAGTTTTCCATTTAATCTATAATTTTTCAAGTGAAAATTAATAGATTTTGCTATAGCATCAGTATATTTGCACTACAATCCAAAATTAATGTATTTCAATATTACACAATACATCTTATATCACAAAAACACATTTATTGATTGCACTACTGTCATTCAATATAATCAAATCTCTATAGATTTGTATTCGATTTCTTTAAATTTATTTTTCTATTACATTGCATACATTCATTGTTACCCATTTACTTGGTTTAACCATATTGTAAGTAGAACAGTATTATTATTTATAAAATAGGTTGGAATGTTTATGACAGGTATATCAAACTAACCAAATTATATTTATTGTCAAGCAATGTGTAGAAAAGTTCTTATTTTTCTTGGTTGTTATTATTGTCATTCTCGTTCTCATTCACAGTGTCACAACGAAACCTCCATCTACTTAAAATGACAGCATAAAAGACATTTGAAGAGTGTCATAATTGAAGATGAATTACCATTTGATTATGGATAATTATCAAAGTTCAAATAAAATGCATTGGAGAATTTCGACAAATAAATTCAGAGAACTGAAGAAAATTGGAATGAGTTCATAATGGCAGGATGGTCATCAAGGAATTTTATGTAATTGAAAAGCAATTATCAATAATATAGAGACAATCTGACAATAAAATATAAACAATAATATATACAATTTAATGGAAAATCACTGATGAAGCCTGTCCTAGTCTGATTTGCAAATTAGTAACATGTTTATAGCTTTGAAAATATTTTTATTCTTCTTCTTCACCTCAAACCAACTTAATTAAAATTAATAAAAATGCATATTAATTACAATATTAATTTAATTTGCTCTATATGACACGTTTGAAAAACAACACTTTACTAGAAAAATAAAAAATGCCCTGCTGGCAGCACGTCTTCGATATACACAAATTGCCTGCACTTGTATGTAAAAACCATACGTCAATGTGGCAACATTTGCTAAAAAGGTGACAAAGAGGAGATAAGAAGATAAACAAAAAAAAATCTCAAGTAGAATGTTTGTATGTCTGTTTGATCACTTCTGAGAGTAAAAACAATAACAGAAAGTTGAATAGGAAAGAAAAACTATGAACTAGCCACACTATGAGCAAGGCCTTACGTGGGTGAGATGGCTAAGCTGTCGATCTGTAGTATAGTTACGTTTGTAATGTGGGAGTGCATGAGTTCGATTCCTACAGCCGACAGGTTGTTGAAAAAATTATCATATAGAGACAATCTGACAATAAAATATAAACAATAATACAATTTAGTGGAAAATCATTGATGAACTCTGTCCATAAAAAAAGGCAGAAACTAGATCTAGTCTGATTTGCAAAATAATAATGTGTTTATAACTTTGAGAAAATGTATATTCTTCTTCTTAACCTCAAACCTACTTAAATATAATTTCTTTAATTAGTAACAATTTTTAAGATGTCTTGTAACATTATGGTATATTTTAGTTCATTAAATGCACCTTTTGGTATTTGGAGAAAAAATTATTCTATAAAATACAACAATTTTAATAAAAACCAATACTTGAGAACTAGAGATGATGCTTTTACGATAAAAATTAGTCCAACTATATTAGAGATGACAAATTTAGCGCAAACTCTACGAGATTTTTATCCCTTGTAGATGTGTCTCTAAAAAGTGTAGATGTGTCTTTAATTAATCTATTTTTAAAAACTTAACAACGCGATCAAATATAAAAATAAAAATTTATTTTATAAAGAAAACAATTTTTATTCCCACTAAAAAAATCACAAAAAATCATTGTGAACTTAAAACGAGTAAAAAAGTTAAAGTCGACTATATAATAATATAGTGGGCATGCCCAACTAATGTTTGGATCCGAAATTCGAATGGGTTAAAGGGGACTTGTGTCAAAACTTTCTATAAAATGATAAAAGAAGAGAAAATCCGAAATATGGCCGATATCTACAATAGGTCCACATATGGACAGATCCTATCCAGAATCAATAGGCTTTGTCCTTGGGACCAAGTCAGCGAACCAAATTTCATTAAAATATTTGCGACCTGCAGCGTGTAAAAAAGCCAATTTTGGGGGGGGGGGGGCGAATACACTCAAAATAGTTTGTAGTTTAAATTAACTGAAAATGTAATTTAAAATAAATGAAAAATCACTTGAAAACCGGTCTACTGACTTTTCATTTAAATCAAAAGAACTTTTCATTTATTTTTAAATGTTAAAAAATTAACTACAAAATCCTTAAAAAACAAATGATTTTTCATTTATTTCGTTTTTTTAACTTTCAGAAAATTAACTACAAAATCCGTAAGAATAAATGATATTTAGTTTATTTCGTTTCTTTTTTAACAAAACATTTTAAATGAAAATATTAACTGTAACAGAAAATCCGTATTTATATGTAATTTATTTTTTAAATAAACAACAAAAACAGTTGAAAAATGTTTTTCTTTTCATTTTAACTGTATAATCATTTAAAAATAAATGTACGGATAACTTTTTAAATAAACTACAGTCAGTTACTGTAATAATATTTTCAGTGTATGGTCACTAGGTCTAAACTCGGTCCGATTTCATCCTTGGGCCGACATAGGTCTGTGTACCAAATTTCATTTAAATATCTTCCTATTTGCGACCTCCAGCGTGTAAACAAGTCCATTTAGGGGCGACCCTTATATGAGCACTAGGTCTGAACATGAACCGATTTTAACCTCTAGTAATGCAAACTTGACGAAATAGCGAATAAAAGATAAGAAATACGCTAATTTTTATTTATTTCTTTATTTTTGATTTTATCAAAACATGAAAATAATGCTTTTTTCATCGCTTATAATTGGGCATTTAGGCACTGAACCTTGCCAATTGAAAAAAATTTCATTGGCATTGATCAGTTGTAATGTCAAAAAATTTTATTGGCATTGGTCAACTGTAATGCCAATGAAATTATCAATTAATTAGTCCCTTCAATTAACTAGTCCCAAGTATGCAAAAAATCACAAAAGCACACATTTTACACTTAAGTTTTCAGCAAATAAATTAACTAAAGTACTAAATTTTTTGAGTTTGTTTCAGTCTGCTAATATTTAGTAAAAATTTTTATTGATTTCAGCAAAACTTTTGCTGAGATTACAATCGTTTTTTTTTTTTTTTTTTTTGTTAAAAATCAGCTTGTTGATTTTCAGCAATCCCCTTTTGCTGAAATTACCAACTTTTTGTCAAGCACGCTCCTGACTAAAAATTTGCTGACACGTCAATATTTTTTGCTGACTTTACTGACTTTTTTGAGTGTATTACACACAAGGAAAATAATAATTAAAAATACAACTTAACACAATTTCTACAATAGATTTAAATTGTCAGCAAATAAATTAGCTTAAGTATAAGTTCTCAACAAATTTTTTGAATTTTTTCAGTCTACTAATATTGAATTATTTAATTGATTTTAGCAAATGTTTTTTCATTTCATCATCAGATCGCTGATTTTCAGCGACGATTTTACTGACATTACTAATTTTTCTGCAGGCAACCTCCTGACCAAAAATTAGCCGAGTATTTTTTGCTGAGTTAACCAACTTTTTTTTTGAGTGAGCTGCCCGTGTAAATGTCACGAAAAAATTGGCTCTTTTGCGGAGGCTATAGAGGCCATATTTGGACCTAGTGCTTGTGTGGACTATATTTTCGATTATCTTTTTTTACACCTAACATTAGGCAAATCCAAAATTTCCCAGCAAAATTTTTTAGAATTGGCTAGCGCTGAATCTCTGCTACAACTGGTTCTTTTACAACCGGTTCCATGGAGGTTCTGGAAGTCAACATGTAAGGTTCCACTGTCCAAGAACAAATTCTATATATAGTTCTAGAACCGATTCTAAAGCAACCTGTTCTAGTTTGAAGGAAAAGAACGTATCGGTTATAGGTAAAACTCCGTACAAAAAGAAGCAGTTGTAGAACAGAAATTAGAACATATGCTATTGCATAAGGTGTTGTGCAACGGGAACAGGCGACATACAATTTATTTATTTATTTATTGACCATGAGAAAGTAAATTTTTGGTCAACAAAATATGTTACCATACGTCCCCCTTTCTATTCCATTTCGTTCCACATTCCATTCCTTTTCATTCCCTATTCCATTTCCATTGTCGAAAAAATGTTTTAAAAAAAATTTCACCCGTTCTATTCTATTTAGTTCCATATTCTATTCCTTTTAATTCTCTGCTCCATTCAATTCCACTCGTTTTTTCTCCGTTCAAATCCATTTCGTTCCACTTGTGTGTTTAAAAAAAATCCACCCATTCTATTTCATTTCGTTGCCTGTTCCATTCCATTTCCATTATCTAGAGTTTAAATTCCACTCGTTACCCGTTCTATTCCATTTCGTTCCACATTCCATTTCGTACCCTGTTCCATTATCTAGAGTTTCAATTCCAAGTTCCTGCCTTGTTCCATTCCATTTCGTTCCACTTGGGTGTTAAAAGTAGAAAAAAGTGGGCGTAGTAAAAAAACAAACAAAAAAAGTGGGCGTAGAAGTGGGCGTGAACAAAATTTCTTCCCCGAGAAACCTGAATCGGCCTATTACGAACATTAAAAAAAAATTATCCAAATCGGTCCAGCCGTACTCCAGTGCTGCGCTTCCCAACGAAAAAAAAAAAAAAAATAAAAGATAAAAAATTTAAAAAAAAATTAAAAAATAAAAAAAAAATTCAAAAAATAAAAAAAATTTAAAAAACAAAAAAAAAAAAAAAAAAAAAAAAAAAATTAAAACAAAAAAAAAATAAGAAAAAAAATTAAAAAAAAATTTAAAAATAAAATATAAAAAATAAGTAAAAAAAATTGAGTAAAAAGGAATTTTAGATATATTGTAAAAAATGGGCGTAAAAGTGGGCGTGTCGGTAAAAAATTTTTCACAAACATATCGGAGCACCAAACGAACATACAGTGTGAATAATGGGGTCTATACAGTAGTGCTGGTAAATTGGATTACTTTGTAATACTCAATACTACTCGATATTTTTAATTTGAATACTCGATACTACTCGATACCTTTTACGGTTTTTAAATTTGAAATTTTTTAAAAATTTGAATTTATTAAAATTCTTTGAACATGTGTACGTTAATTCCATATTTAAATTTATAAACATATTTTTAAACTTTTATAGCAACTATTCAGTATATTTTTTATAGTTTTTTTAACATATGATTTTAAATATTTTACTTTTGATTTTTTTCTTTTAGCAGAGTTGTAGTTTTGTGGTAAATATTTTAGCGGAGTCACATTTTTGTAGTAAATATTTTAGCGGAGTCACACTTTTATATATTTATTCCATCAAAAATGCAACTCTGAAAATATCGAGTATTAGTTTTAAGTATCGAGTACTTAAAAAAAAAGACAAATACTCGATACTCGATACCCACTACTAATATTTTCACCACCACTACTATACAGCCGGTGGTATTTCACTGATGCGATCACCAACACACAGAGACTTTTTATGTATTAGAAGAAGATTATTGTTAGTTTGCAAATAAAAATCAGAAAATTGTATTGTATCTTCAGTGCATAAAAAGGTAATAACTGGAGAACCGTTTGGAATTTTTTCCTCCAAATTTCAATTATGATGAAGTAATTTCACATATTTTTTATAATCGAAAGATAAACATTTTTTTTTTATTGAAATATACTTTTATAGTAGGAAAAACTAAAATTGTGATGAAACAGTAGATTTTACATTTTTTTCAGTTCTTTTACAATTTTTGTAGTAACTTGTCAGTTAACTTTACTAAATTATTAGTTATTTTTAATGCATTTTTCAACAGTTAAAAAAAAACAGAAATTTTAGTTATTTTAAAAGTAAATACCCTTGTCGCCTTTTCAACTGCATATGTCTTTATTTTAACTGTCATTTTCAGCAAATTCTACCGACAAACTTTTTTGAATGTACTAATTCTCGAATTTCTTACCATTTCGTAGAAAATTTTGACATTTTGACACCAATTCCAATTTCGTACCCAAACATTAGTTCCCTTTCAATCAGACTGGTGGGGGTATAATATAGTCGGCATGCCAGATTTTAAATTTTTTATTCCTTAATTATAAAAATGGTAATAAAAAAATTTCATTACTTTATGAAAAGAAATTAATGTGGGGCCTTATATGGTAATATATAACTTAGTGTGGTCCATATACCATTTCATCCGAAAAATGGCCCGATAAAATTGTATCAGTTGTTTATCAGTTTTTATCTTATTGCATCAGTTTGGAACTTAACTGATTAAATTATATATTAATCAGATAAAATCGCATCTGACTGTTGATCCGATATAATTTTATCGGTTTATATCATATGGTATAAGCTTAGATCCAAATAGATACATAATAACTTATATAGTTATATTTGAATTTTGACCAGTTTAAAACTTTGATACAATTGTATAAGGTAATTATCGGATACAATTATATTTTACTTATATACAATTGTACCAATTACGATCTAATCTGATAGCATTGTATATAAACCGATAAAATTGTATCTGGTCAGAAATCGGATACAATTTCATCTGATTAGCTTATAATTCAATTAGGTCAGTTCTAAACTGATACAATTAGATAAAAACTGGTAAACGGCTGATACAATTATATCGGGCCATTTTTTGGATATAACTTAATTACATTACATATGACTATATGTAACTATTTTTACTCGGGTTCATTTAATACTAATTCAATGCTAATGAAATCATCATAATTAATTAGTCCCATGTATGATATATTGTACAATAAAATTCCTACAGCCGACGGGTTGTTGAAAAATTATCATATAGAGACAATCTGACAATAAAATACAAACAATAATACAATTTAATGGAAAAGTCTGATTTTCGAATTAATGCGTTTATAACTTTTAGAGAAAAAGGTTTATTCTTCTTCTTAACCTCAAACCTACTAAATTAAAATTGATAAAATGCATATTAATTACAATATTAATTGCAGCTGGTCTATATGACGTTAAAACAACACTGTACTAAAACAAACAAAAAACAAAACATTTTTACGCAATTCTAAGCCGAACTTGCGATGTCCGTCCATCTGTTTATCCTTCTGTCTGTTGGAATGGCCATCATGGCGCGAGGACGCAGGCGGGACTAGGGTTTCTAAAATTATGAGTGAGAATGTGATTTTAATTTTCTTACAAATTGATGAATTTTTATAAAAATTTTGTAGTACCGTTTGGTGAGTAAAAAATTTTTTCATATTTTTCACCAGAAGTCTAATAATTTTTTTTTCACCTCAAAAAATTTTTTTTATATTAATTTTGTTTCACCTTTTTTTTACCATAAAAATTAGTTTTTTATTTTTAACTGCACAATTTTCTTGAGCTTCAGGTTTGTTTTTTATATATAAAAATTTTTTTATTTTCAATATTTCGCTACTCCAATATGTAGCATCTTCAGGAAATGACAATTAAATTAACAAAAAATTTTTTGTAGCGAAATATTGAAAATAAAAAACTTTTTATATATAAAAAACAAACCTTAAGCTCAAGAAAATTGTGCAGTTAAAAATAGAAAAATAAGGTTAAATAAACGACAAGGAATTAGTTTTTTAATTTAAAAAAAAAATACTCACCTCTGTAATGTTTTCTAATTTATATTTTTATAGAGGTTAGAAAAATAAATTTGGTAAAACAAAATTTAATGCTTTTGCTTGTTTTTCTCTAACCTTTTTCTATCGCTAATACTTTTTTCTCAACTTATTTTTTTTTTTTTTCACCACAATTGCTTTTAACAAACTAACTTTGGAGGTTGTAAAAAATTAGGTAATCTGAACTTACCGATTTGGTTTTTGTTTTAATTATTTCTAAATATATAATTCTTACCTTTGGCTCTTCAATACTTTTTAGTATAATAAATAAACTTAATAATTTTGTTTAATATTTTTTATCAATCATATTTTTTCAGTTTTTTTTATTAACTTTACTATTTTTAGTTTTGGTTTTTTTCATATTTTCATTATTGATTTTTCTTTTTGTTATAAATATTTCATTGTTGTTACCATTAATTACACAATTTTTTTTTTTTAATTTATTACTAGTGAATTGTTTTTTTTTTGTTTTTGTTTTTGAATTATAATATTCGCATGGTTTTAATGTTATTAAACAATGTTGGTTGGGTTTAAAAGAAAACATAAATAGCAGAAATTCTTTAAAGAAATGTGTTTAAAAATTTTATTAAAAATCATATATAAGTGGGATTATTAAAAATATAAATTGTATAAAAAATATGCCTTTAAAAATTAATAAAATTATTAATTAATATTTTTTTTAAATTTAATACTTAAAAAGAAAACTAAATTTTTAAAATGCAAATGTTGGTGATTATTATTTTATTTGTTTTTTTTATCAAAAATTTATGTGTATAAAATTTTATTTTGTTTAAATACAAATGTGTGTGAGTGTGATTTTTTTGTTTAACTAATTTATTTTTTTTAACAATTTCTTTTTCTGTTACTTTTATAAAATTCTTATTGACAATTATTTATATTTAACAATTATTTTATAATATAGTTTTTTTTCTTCATTTAATGAATTTTATTTACAAAATGCTATTTTTTATGATTTTATTTTTTTTTATATAAAATTTAACAATTGGTTTTTATTTTTTGGTTTACTTGTGAAAATAATAAATTAAACCTTTTTTGTAGAAAAAAAAATAACTTATTTATGCAAAATCATTTTTTAACCAATTTTTATTATATTATTGTGCATTCGTTTTTTTTTGTTGGCTTTTATTGTTTTTCTTTTCTAATGGCTTGGAATTGCGTTTTATTTTTTGTTTATAATATTTTTATGGGGGATTTTTATTTGTTATATTTTCTACATTTCATTTTTTATTAAATTATATTGTCAAGCACGATTTAATATAATTATATATCTAGCTTTTTGCTATGATTATATTTTTATGCAGTTTTTATGATTTGTTTTTATTTAAATTGTTTAATTATTTAAATCAAAAATATATATTTTTATTTATGAATTAAGCTTTGGTTGTTGCTTATTTTATTTAACAACCTATCTAGATTTTTACTAACCAAAAAATTATGAGTATTTTTTTTTTTTAAATAAAATTAAAAAAACTATTTAAATAAAGTGTTTAGTTAAAACTAAATTAACCAAAGTTTAAAATTAATGTAAAGCAAAAAAAAAAAAAAGAAATAAAAAATTCAAAGATTTTTAAATTCTCAAATGAAAACGGAACGTTACTGCATAAAATCAAACACGAATTTGAAATCAAACACGAGCAAGTAAATTTTTATATTTTTAAAAGTTGTTTGTATTGTATGAAAAAGTTTTTAATATAAAATTAAATCGCTAGTGTACATTGCAACATTTTTTATTAACTCGTTGATGCCCGATGGCAGATTTTAGGCAGTTTTTGGGTAAATAAAATTTTTAAATTGATAAAATCTATATTAATTACAATATTAATTGCAGCTGTCTATCTGAAGTTAAAACAATACTGTACTAAAAATATATTATGAAATTTGCCCTGTGGCAACCCGTCTCCAATATATATGCAAGTTGCCTGCTCTTAAACATAAAAACCATACGTCAGCTTGGCAATATTTGCGAAAAAGGAGACACAGAGGAGATTGGAAGATAAACAAAAATATAAAAACAAAAGGTTTGGATATGTCTGTGCTGATCATTTCTGAGTAAAAACAATAGCAGAAAGCTGAATAGGAAAGAAAATAACGCATTAGTTACATTGCATTCAATTCCTTACATAGGTGAGATGGTTAAGCTGTCGCCACTTAATACAGTTACTTTTATTATGTAGGAATACAGCCAACGGGTTGATGAAAAGAATTATCATATAGAGATAATCTGACAATAAAACATACTAGCAGTTAATAGAATTTAATTGAAAATCACTGATGAAGCCTGTCCATAGAAAAAGGCAGAAACTAGATGTAGTCTGATTTGGAAATTAATGTGTTTATAACTTTTAGAAAAAAAGTTTATACTTCTGCTTAACCTCAAAGCTACTAAATTTGATAAAAATTCATATTAATTACAATATTAATTGTAGTTGGTCTATATGACGTGTCTGAAAAAACAACACTGTACTAAAGAACATTATAAAAATGCCCTGTTGGCAGTCCGTCTCCAATATACACAAATTGCCTGCTCTTGAACGTAAAAACCATACGTCAGTGTGGCAACATTTCCGAGAAAAAGGGACACGGAGAAGATTAGAAGATAAACAAAAAATCAAAAAGTAGAATGTTTGTATGTGTCTGAAAGAAAGAAAGAAAAACTATGAATTAGCTACACTACATGCAAGGCCTTACATGGGTTAGATGGCTTAGCTGTCGAACTCTAGTATAGTTATGTTTGTAATGTAGGAATCATGGGTTCGATTTCTGCAGCCGGCGCACAGTGATTTGATTCCATATAACGATTGGACAAAAATAGAAGGAATGGAGACAGAGTTTTGAAATTTGGTATACTCACATAGAACCCCTTACTTAGTTAAGAAAAATATTAATTTTTGGAAATATCGGGACAAGCACACGCCCACCTCCCATAGGTCCTGAAATTTAAAAATATTATATTAGCTACATAAATGGACATAAAATTACAAAAGAGCCATTGAGATGCACATAAAACTAGAAATGTTTGTATCAATTTTTGTCAAAATCGAAGCAAGGACTCTTAGTCCTGCCATATATCCTTTTTTTTTAAATCTTTATAAAACCTGCAAAAATTATCCGATTGCGATGAAATTAAGCACGTGAATTCATATAAGGTCAAGCCATATTTGTGCCGCATTTGGGTAAAATCGATTCATTAATAAAATAACAATGCCTTTCACAAAAAATGGGTTTTGAACGCTTAAAAGGATTTTTAAAAAAAAAAATTTAATAGGATTAATATAGGAAACCATGTAAATGTTACATTTTAGGCATAGGGTATGTTAAGTGAACTTATGTAAAATACTACGAGAAATATTTTTGTGGAACATTTTAACCTTCTATCTCTTCAATTAAAGGGTCTTTTTTTGGCCCCTTTTTAAAAAGTGACAAAAACGGCCCGTAAGTTGAAGAGTTGGAGGGTTAAAATGTTCCGCAAAAATATTTGTCATAAAATTCTACTATAAGTCTCTGAAGACATCAGCATTGAAAATTTAACTTAAAGGCCAGTAATAAGTAAAAACTTAAAATGTGTTTAAGGGTTAATTTCGTACTTATTCAGAATTGGCGCTCAAATGTCCCACAAACTGGATTTTAGGGAGAAACCATGGGAATCTTCCCTTTTAGGTATAAGATGTGTTCACCGAACTTATGTAAAACACTACGAGGAACATTTTTGTGGAACTTTTTAACCCTCTAGCTCTTCAACTTACGGGTCTTTTTTGTCCCTTTTTAAAATGGGCCCAAAAAATTCCCTTTCATTGAAGAGTTAGAGGCTTATAATGTTCCACAAAAAAGTTTATCGTAGTGTTTTACAAAAGTCCGCTCCACACATCCTATACCTAAAATGGAAGGTTTACATGGTTTGAATACTAAACACTCTTAAATGCGTGAAATTTGTGTAAAAATCATGAATTTAGGCATTTCACAAAATCTATTGTTTTTTTAATTTGTGTTAAAAAATAGTAATTAATTTTTTTATGATCTATTATATAACACTATAAACTTACAAAAAAAAAGAAAAAAATATATCTTATTTTATATAGTTTTTTTTATACTCCATTAAACTTAAGTAATTTTTGGATTTTCAACAAAAAAAAAAAATGAGTTTTTCGGAGCAATAAAAAATAATTGTTTTGTAAACAGATACTAAAATCCATATTTTAATTGAACTACAAATATATTGAAGTAATTTAAAAACGAATCTTCGAACAAGTTTTTAAAAAAATTTATTTTTGAGAATTATTTTAGTGAAACAATTAAAACCCATTTTTCTGTTAAGTCATTTTTGCATAAAATTCTCTGAGTTTAGCGCCCTCTCTTGGCGGCAAAAGCAATCACACCAAATTTTTTTTTCACATTCGTTTGAGTTACTTTCTTATGTTTAAAAAATTCTTCTTTAATCACAATTTGAGGCAAAAGTATTTTTTTTTGATTTTTGTCCATGGGACGAAGCATAGTGCGGCGGGTTGTTGAAAAAATGGTCATAAAGAGGCAATCTGACAATCAAATATAAACAATAATACAATTTAATGGAAAATCACTGATGAATCCTGTACATTAGAGTGTACCACCTTACAGGTGGAAAAAAAAGTGCACCGTACACCCTCCAATATGAAGTATTTTTGCAAGGAAATATCAAAAAAAAAATTTTTTTTGCCGAACGTAGGGGGTCGCCATTTTACATTTTTCGTTATATCTTTGGCATTTACAGTCGGATCTTAAAGTATGATACAGCGATGTTTTTCTCTCGAGGAGACCAGTGTTTTGCTCTAAGGGCCCTTGACCTCAAGTATCCCGTTTTAGTAGTTACCCAACAGATCTCAGTTGTTATAACCCTAATGTACGACCCTAATGTCAGAAAATTAAAGCTTGGAAAAAATCATTAAACTTTTGCTAAGGAAGTTAAACCCAGTTAAAGAAGATAAACCCAGTAGAAATTTTTTTTATATATTAGTTGCCGAACGTAGGGGTTACCTTTTTAAATTTTTTTTCATTGGATTTTTCCTTTATATAACACTCTAAAATCCGACTTTAAATGCCGAAGCTATAGCGAAAAATTAAAAAAGGCGAGCCCTACGTTCTGTCAAAAATTTTTTTTTTTGAAATTGCCTTGTAAAAATACTTTATATTTGAAAGTGTAGGGCGCACTTTTATTTTTTGCCTGTGAGGTGTTATTTTCTGCCATAGAAAAAGGCAGAAACTAGATCTACTTAGTCTGATTTGCAAATTAATGTGTTTATAACTTTTAGAAAAAACATTTATTCTTTTTCTTAATCTAAAACCTACTAAAATGCTTAAACTTTTTGATTGAAATAGGTTGAAATGGAACAGAAAATATTCCTGGGTTGTGGTTTAACTTTTTTTTTAATTAAAAATTGTAAATTTTTGAAATACATCTTAAAAAGTCGACTACAGACAGCTTTGGGCATTAGAAGATTAATTTTTTTGTGTTGATTGGGAAATTTAAAAAATCTAAGCTACATTTTGTTTTAAAATCTAATGATGAACAGAGACACAAGCCACCACAAAATAATGGCAGCAACGCCGATAGCTAAACACTAGTGCTCAATCGGCTTGAGAATCTCGGCGGCGGCTATTAGGTTACTAACCCGTGACTTGCATCTTTGGTCTAGAGTGTAAAACTATTTATTTCTTTTAATGATTTGTGGTCTTTAAAAGAAATAAATAAAAAAAAAAAAAATAAAATTATAAAAACAATTTAAAAAGCCTATAAAACATTTTTGCAGTAAACTGAATTTAATTAATTAATTGCTGAATATAAAAATAAAATAATTAAGGAAAAATTATTCACTATTTTAAATATTTGTTAAAAACGGAAATTATAATAATAACAATTTATAGCATTGACAGTTATCATAATTTTTTTTTTGTTTTACTGCCAATTAATAACAAATAACAATTAAATTCATATTAATTATTTAACAATTATGTATGTATGTGTGATTTTTTTAACTTTTCATCTGGCAATTATATATGTAGTAAAACAACAATATGTTCTGTTAACATTTAGTATTATCTATACATTAAACTTTAAAAACAATATAAATAAGTTTTCAATTTCACAATTGTGGTTTAGTAAATTTTGCAATTTAAATTGTAATTCAAATTGTAAGTAAAAGTTTGTTTTTGTAAATATTAAACCACAAGTATGATATTGAATATTATTTATTATCTTCTTTCCAATACAATTACAACAATAACACAATTTATTATTTATATATATTTTTTTTTTATCTAATACCGCATTAACGTTACTTTTTTAAAATATTCTTTTATTCTCATCTTTCATTTCATTATTGTTTCCATTTATTAAACAAATTTTAAATTATTATTGTTTTTTATAAAGAAAATCATAAAATTAAAAAAATTGCTTTTTTGTTGCGTTTTTATTTTCTTATATGAAAGTTTTTATTTTTTTTTCAAATTTAATTCATAATTTTAATATAATAACAATGTTTTTTTTAATGATTTTTATTTTTTTATATCGTAAAATGATCACAGTCAAAAAATTTTTATTTATAATTTAAGTTTTGTTTATTTTTTAATTGCATTATTTTTTTTAATTTTTTATGCTTTAAATAATTTTAAGCTTAAACAAAAATTAAGAGATATTATAAAATAATTAATCAGGCTTTTAATAGTGTATATTTTTTTTCTTTGATAACTGATAATGAGTGTTGATTTTAGTGATTTCAGTGCAATTAAATTGTTCTTTTCTTTGGGTTTGAAGTTTTTATTTTTACGATTTTTAAGGATTATTATTTTAATTTTAGGATGGACTAATTTCGAAATAGTTTATTTATTTATTTATTAATTTTTTTTCTTGTTTAAATTTAGATTTCAAACATGTTTGTTAAGCATGTTTAATATACCATGATTTGCCAAAAAAAATTTATTAAAAATAATTTAGTTGATATAAGAGTTGCCATATACTGGTATCAAAAATCATAACGAAAGATTTTGTAGGTCAAAGAAAGTGTAAAATTTTGTTAATATAAAATAATAGCTATTTTCGCTTTTATCTATCGATGTTAAGTGAATTTACGTTAAATCGTTTAAGTTAAAAAAAAAAATATTTTAAACAGCATAACATTTTAGGAAGAACCGCAAAGAAGTATTAAATAGGAGTGAAAATGTATAAACATGTAGTTTTCATTGCATACCTACTTTTTGCATGCATGTTAAAAAAATGCTTGTAAATTTACTGCTATAGTAGTAAATTTTTGTTTAATATAACGCATATTCAGTTAATAAATATAAACAAAAAATGGGTAAAATGATTTTGTACACACTTTCATATAAAATTATACACATATAGTATAATTATAGGCATTATGTATTGATAATTAAACAGGTTGTTTGTAATTTATTTTATTTTGTTGATAAGTTTAAATTTTATGCACAAATTTTGTAAACTTACTTACTTATAATAGTAATGAAAATACATAAAAATTTACATTTGAAAAAATTCAATAACCCAGCCAGCAAAATTTTGATAGTTTTTTGAGGGTTCTTATTCTAAATATGATTCAAAACTTACTCAAATAAAACACATTTTTTTGAAATTTTAAAATTTGTTTTCTAAAATTATTCATATTTTGGACGCAAATATGAGCCTTCTAAAATGAATCATAAAAGACACAAAAAATTGAGCCAAATTATTAAATCCAAACAAATTTGAATATTTTGTGAACAATTCAATAAAGGCTCAAAAACTAATTAAATTTTGAGCCTTTCGAATTTTTTTAAATCTTTTTTTGAGTCATTTTTGAATTAAAAAAGAAGGCTCATTTCATACAAAAATTTTAATTTTTAATATTATTTTTTATGCTTTTTTTTTGATTCATTTTTGGGCTTGTTTGTTGGCTGGGAAATTGAAAATTCTGAAATAAAATGTTTTAAAAACAAATCGCTGTCTAATAAATTTTTATTAAGATAATTATAACGTGTACCAATTTTATTGGCAGTGGCTCAATCCGGATCAGTCATTGTGGTATATCTGTACAACATCTACACTTGAAAGGTGAGGCAACGATAAATTTTGTTTGTCTTTAAAATATTTCGATTCACGTTATTTTTATTTCGAGGAATGTGCAATTTGAGTCAGGTTGATCGGTAATGCATTGGTGCTTGATCGAAAACTTTTAAGTGATTTAAAAATTTATATTTTATAGAAGAATCTAAAGTTTTTTTTCTATAGGCAAAACGACTCAAAGTCGGAAGATTTTTCAAATGGAAAAAGGGGTCAGAAACTGACGAATTCTCTATGGGCTTAAGAAACAAATAATTAGAAAATGCCAGAGATTTTGAGCAGTTTTCTAGAGAAAAAATCTGAAATTCTAAAATAAAGCTTTAGATTATGATGACTTTTTCCTCTAAAATTACACCTCATATTTTGAAGAATTTTTCCTACACGAAAACCCTGCAGACTAAGAACACAATCTTAAAGAAAATTGGCAGATTCTAAGAACTTTTATCTCACAGATTTTGCACAGAAAACTGTTAAATTTTAAGGCCTTTTTCCTAAGAAAAAAGTCTCGCATTTTGACAACTTTTTAAAAAAAGAGCCTAAAATGACATTTTCCTATAGCGGAACTCTAAGACGATGAGGAATTTTTCCAAAATGAAAATGCTTTAATTCTGAGTACTTTTTTCTATAGAAACTTGCGGATTCTGAGGACTTTTCTTATAAAAAGACTCTAGATTGTTAGAACCTTTTCTTAAAGAAAAATCATCCAATTCTCAGGACTTCCTCACTTTCTAGGAACTTGTTTCCATAGTAAAAGCGTTACTGAATAAGAGACATTTTTATAGAAGAAGGTCCCCAAAACTTTCGTTGTGTTTTGTCTATATTAAAAATTTTGTTAATCTGATATTTTTATATAGGAAAAGAACACAGAATCTAGGGATTTTCCTAGGGAAATATTTTTTTTTTATAGGAAAAAGTCATCATAATATGATGTTTTTTAGCAAAAATGCCCCGAATTGTAGGCTCTTCCTATAGAAAAAAAAGAACTCACTCTGAGGCTATTTCAATGGAAAAATGGCTCAGAATCTAATGTCTTTCGAGAGAGAAATTTTCTCAGAATCTGTGGATTGAAGTAGGATTTCATATTATTATAACATTTATTGTTAGTGAAATATTCACAAAAAAAAAAAACAACAAATAAGTTTTTCTTTTATTTTTGTGCAGGATAACTTAACTTATTTGATAAAATTACACATCTTTTTTGAAAAATTTCTACACATTTTCAATGTAAATTTATAAATTTCGTGTTTAATTTTTTTTTTCATTTACATACTGGGAGTAAATTTACCACACTTTAGTAGGAGTCCAATTTCCTACTATTGTCGTAAGTTGGATAATTTTAAATAAAAATTAATAAGAGTGTATATTAGGGTACCAAGGAAACAAGTGACTGGGTCACCTACAAGAAGGCACTCACTGAATATAACAGGGAAATATGCAGATCCAAAAGGTCCACTTGGAGCAGCTACTGCGAGAGGATCTCTGATCTTCCAGAAGCTGTGTGATTTCAGAAGACACTTTCACAGGATCATACAAATGGTCTCTACACTCTTAGGAGACCCGACGTTTCCTACACTAAATCTTCTGATCAAGTCTGCGACCTCTTGCTGGACAAAAAATTCCGTTGCCACAACAGAATTGTTCTGAGAATGAGGTCTCTGAATTCTTTAATATGTCATGTTTTAGCTTGATATATGTTAGATTCCAAGAAACTCAGATAAGAAGTATTTTTCATCTTGTGTTTTGCCAAACCCGTTAAAGTTAATTCCAAGGAGGTCGGAATTTTTAAACACTGCACTGTGGGCCAGCATCATCGAATTTTGGCCAAAACTAGAATATTGAGTATATGAAACTAAAACATATCACAGAGGGGGGTCTAGTTGTTCATGCGCGGTTCCAGCAATTAATATAAGTGGAAAAATCATACGCCACAGTAGACAAATACATTGAGTTGGCCAATGAGGCGTATGATTTTTCCCCTTATATTAATTGCTGGAACCGCGCATGAGTTGTTGCTGATCACGAATCTGATATAAAAAAATATAAAATTCAAAATGGCGGATCCAAGATGGCGGCCATTAATTTTTAGTTTTTAGTATATTGGACTTAAAATAATCAATTATATAGGTTTAGGATCCGCTGATTAAAAATCTGAAATTCAAAATGGCGGATCCATTATGGTGACAAACAATTTTTTCATTAAATTTCTTATGTCGGATGATTTATTTCAAATTTCCACCAGGGGCAGTTTTTGGGTAGCAGATTACGAATCTAAAATCAAAATTAAAAAATTCAACATGGCAGATCCAATATGGCGACTATAAATTTTAAATTGGTATGTGTTGGAAAATAAATTACACTGTACAAAAAAAACAAAAAAAAAGGTTCTGATGACAACTGATTTACGCAGAGGGACCAAAAATATAAGTGTATCGGCGTTTTAAAAGTTTTCGTCTGGCGCTATGTTTTTGGGGGATTAAAATTTCCCTTCTTTTGAAAATGTTTATTGTGAATCGTCATAGGAAACCATGTGAATCTTCCACTTTAGGTATAGGATATGTTCAGCGAACTTATGTAAAACACTACGAGGGACATTTGTCTGGAATATTTTAACCCTCTAATTCTGCAATTAAAGGGTCTTTTTTGGCCCTTTTTTAATAGTGTCAAAAAAGACCTATAAGCTGAAGAGTTAGAGGGTTAAAATGTTCCGCAAAAATATTTGCCATGAAATTCTACTATAAGTCTCTGAAGACATCAAAGTTGAGAATTTAACCTCAATGCCAGAAATAAGTCAAAACTTAAAATGTGTTTAAGGGTTAATTGCGTACTTATTCAGAATTGGCACTCAAATGTCCCACAAACCTGCACTTTAGTGGGGTTAGTCTGCGTCAGAAAACTAGAACCTACATTTAAGGTAATTTTTAGTGCTATTTTTTTAGTTTTTACTAAAACTCTGGTATGCTGGAAATCAGCGAGATTTGAAGGTACTTTTTCAGTTAAAGGGCAAAATCTCGAAAGTTTATGAACGGTCGCAAACGGTAGCAGAAACCTCGGTAGAAGACATCCTAGGGAACATATTGGCGTTCAAGTTTTTCAAATATCTCTTGGAACATTTTGGAGTTTTTTTTTTAAAAATTTAGGATTTTCAAAAAAAGCCATGTTTTTGAGGTAAAATTAATAATTTTGTTACTTTTTTTGTAAATACTTAACAGGTGTCTATTTTTTTTTTTTTTTTTTGATAACTAGTTTTAGTTTTATAATTTGAGATTGGTTTTGGAACAAATTATTGTTTATTTATGACTTTTTTATTGTATCATTATAAAATAAGAAAAATCACAAAATTAAAAAACTTTAACTTTGCACTAACGCCAACTAACAACGAGTAACCACAATGATATAATATTTCACTCACAACATATTCAACAATCCTAGATTTTGAATATATAAACATATTTTCGGTTTATCTGAATTGTACTTTTGGCCAAAAAACGGCGATCCTGGCCCACAGTGCACTGTTTTAAAATCTCCAATTTTGAATTTTCAAAAATTTTTTGAAAGAAATTTCAAAAAGTCAACGTTTGTATAGAGTATAAAGCCTTATTAAGAACAAATTAAGGAATAAAGACTCCAAAAATCGTATAAATTCCTTTTTTCATTTAGCTATCGCAGCGACTTTATTTCAGCAGATTTCGAGAAAACTGCTATTTTTGCCACTGATTTAAGATAATTTAAGTCGTTATATGTTTATTTTTGTTCCTTAAAATGAGATTTTTAAAAAAAGTTAATGAATTTGCCTAAAAGTATGAAATGTTTAGTTTGCCACAGCACTACCAGACGTATAAATGTGAATTAATATCAAGTATACGTCCAGTTGTAGCAATACCTGAATTAATATTACTCATACGTGGCGGTGTTTAGAAATATATTAAAATTCATTTTAAATATTATTTATAAACTTTCAAACCAGTATACAACATCTGTTATTTTAAAATTTTATATTTTAGTTACATATTTGTTTATCATTATTTAATAATAATTTTAATCCTTTTTTAATTACACTTAATTCTTGGTTTTTACTATATAAATATATGTATTTAACTAAGTTTCAGCAGTACAAAAATTATTAATTGCGTTATGTTTTTTTTTTGTTTTTAATTTTTATAATAAATTTTCATACAAATTTTTACTAAGCTAGGTTTTTTTTTTTTATATTACTGTTTATTTAAAAACTATATTATATGTAAACATATTTTCATTAAATTGAAATTAATGAAAATAAGTTTAATTTAATTTATTTTACTAACAGGTTTTCTTTTCATATTATTTAATATTAAACTTATAATTATTATTTTTTTTAAATTATTACATTACACTTAAAACAACTACAGTAATTTTATGTTTCATTTTCAATTTATTTATTATTATTAGT
This sequence comes from Leucophora obtusa, assembly GCA_949987735.1. Taxonomy (NCBI): domain Eukaryota; kingdom Metazoa; phylum Arthropoda; class Insecta; order Diptera; family Anthomyiidae; genus Leucophora; species Leucophora obtusa. Next base: position 330,628,830 of record OX465295.1, on the reverse strand, counting down.
TTTAATTAAATTTAATCAATCTTAGGAATTATTCAGTTGGATCAATATAATTTAATAATTTCAATTTAAACAATTGAACTATTTGTTTTTTTTTTGGAAAGTGGTATGAGCTCACTTGTTTTTAAAACGAGTTAAAAAAGGTTTTACATTTAAATGTTTTTGAAACGTTGAATTGAAAATTTTGTATGCAACCTTATCATGAGATATTAAGTATATTTATACTAAAAATATTCATATTTAGTGAGAAAATCTATTTTTTGTTAGTATTGTATGCACTTACACCACTTATCAAATAATAATCTTGCAAAAAAGCTGTACCAAGACGCATTATTTTGTCAGTTTTATTGCATTTTTAAGAATTTTTAAAAAATGTGCCGGGTTTTGCACATGATTAGTTCATTTATTTCCAACATTATCTGTGAATAAACTTGCTTAAGAAAACACATTGTAAAATAAAAAAGTAATAAAATTGCAAAATTCGCAAAAATTCAAAGAGCAAAACTGGAATCAGGAGATTAATGTTTATATGGCCCAAATAATACTTTTATGGCCAGGATTTCAGTGTTATGCTAAAATACTTACAATAAAAGAAATCGATTAAAATTTCAGCGACCTTGAATATTTTGGAAACAAATTTTTATACACTTAATAGCAGCCAATGAATACTATGGAATCCCATCACTAACTCAACTCATTCCACTTTCAAAACAATTGGTTCAATTGTTTAAATTTTTGTTAAATTTTTATTTGGTTTTTATTTTAATTTATATAAAACTAAAAATTGTTTTGCTTTAATTCTAAGTTAGTTCGGCTTTGTTTGTAACTAAACTATTTTTAATTCAATTATTTTTTGGTGTGGCAGTTGCCTTTTCATTTATTTCTTTTTTTTTCTTATATTGTTACTGTTTTTATATATTTTTCGATTTTTTTTTGGTAGTTTCATTTCCTGTTTTTGAATTTTTTCCTCTTCCGATTTTTTTGACTAAATACATATTTAAATATATATTTAAAATTTTTAAATATTTGGATTTGTTGTTTTTAATTTATAGGAGTTAGTTTGTTAAAACTTTTTTTACCCAGGGGAAAATGGTGTATTATGAACATATATGATCATATATGGATTCGTATATGATGATATATGGGTATAGTTGATCATATTTGTCCTTATATAGTTTTATATACGATTCTATATGGTAATATATATTGCCATGATCATATATTACTAATATGTGCTCATATATGATCATATCCGACCATATATGGTCATATATTGTACTATATATGGTCATATATAATCGGCTATAGCCATACGTGATGATATACGAGCTTATATGTGATCATATATGTTCATATACAATCCCATTTTCACCCGGGTAATCAATAAAATTTGGTAACACTTTTAGATCGCTCAAGTTTATTCATAAATATGAGCGTGTACAAGTTGTTAGGCTCGGTCATTAAAATGAGCGAACCAAAATTTTTAAATATAAGCGAGCTACATTCTTGGTTCTTTCTTAGCTCGGAACAACAATTAGGCTCACTCGATGTGTTTTAAGAAAATATTTAAATAAAATATTGATTTCCTTCTCTGCTGCATTTAATTCTGCACTGATAATAATCCATGCATAAAATTACGAAAACATGTCAAAATAACAAAAAAATTCGTAAAATATAAGAAAAATGGTTTATTTTACGAAATTTTTTGTTGTTTTGACATTATTTTCGTATTTTTATGCATGGATAAAAATATTGGTCCATTTGGAAATATAAAGGAAAGCCAGCGAAATTTGAAAATTAAAAACAGGCAACGAAATGGAATGAAATTGGAAAAGGCTCATAAGTTGGTATCAAAGAAAAAATAAGTCACCCAATACCCATGAAAAAAATTAAACGAAGCACTCGTTAAATCAGAAATCAATATTATATGGAATGGAACGGGGAACGAGAGGAATTGGGACATCAAAATGGTATCGAACGAAATTGAATCTAACGAAATGAAGCAAGGAACATTTTATTTTATTTGGCTCCCTGTCTTAAGTGTTTACTTAAAGAATCCCAACAAAAAAAGAGATGCCGAAGCAGTAGAAAAGCACTACAATTGATGATCTACATGTACTTCTTTTTTAACATAAATATAATGATTTTAACATTGGAGTTTTCATTGGAGAGGAGTACTACAAATTAAAAAATTTTTTAGTACTTTTTGAAGGAGTGCAAAGGAAGCTCTTTTTCACTAATTAAAAGTAAAAAAAAATTCTTGGCAAAAAAAAATTATATTTTTTTTATTATATTAGAGTTTTTTAATTGCCGCCACCGGGTATAGAATTTGCAATCTCTAGCTCTCTACCGCTTAGCTATTCTTTCTCATTGCGTGATATTGTGCTTTATTCTTTTCAGTAAAAGTACTTTTTAAACAAGTGCAAAAGGTCCACTGCAATTCAATATTGTTTTCAGGACTATTTTCGTAAGCGCATAAAAAGCAATTTTTCATCATTTTTATTTTATAAATTTTTAAAAATTGAAAAATTACAAAAAAAAAATATGAAATTTAAGCAAATTAATTATAAATATTAAAAAAAAAAAAATAAAAAAGTAAAAAAAAATTAAAAGAATGTTGGTGCCTCCATGAATCGAACCCGCGATCATCTGCTTACAAATACCAAATGATACCAAAAATACAAATACCAAATGATACCAAAATCACTTTTAGAGCATTTATGCTTTAGAAGCAATACTTAAGTGACTTTTTCGATGCTGTTCAGAAGTAATTCTAAAAAAGCCGTAAAAATGTACTAACGGTTACTTTGGAAGCAATGAAAGAAGCAATTTTTTGAAGTTCTTCCGAATTACATCTAAAAAAGCACTAAAAATATACTAACGGATACATGTTAAGTAGTGAAAGAAGTAGTTTTTAAAACGTAACTTCTATTTTTATACCCTACACCACTACGTGGTCAGGGTATAATAAGTTTGGGCTGATGTTTGTAACACCAAAAAATATTGGATCTAGACCCACCTTAAAGTATACCGATCGACTCAGAATCACGTTTTATTTCGATTAAACGATGTCCGTTCGTCCTTCTGTCTGTCCGTGCATTCTTTTGCGCACTCTACAGGTCGCAAATATTAAGATATTTTGATGAAGTATGGCACACCGACTTAAGTCGGCCCAAGGACGAAGCCTATTGATTTTGGTTAAACTCGGTCTATGTTTAGACCTAGTGCCCATAAAAGGGTCCCCCCAAAATTGGCTTATTTACACGCTGTAGGTCGCTAAACGAAGATATTTTGATGAAATTTGGTACACCGACCTATGTCGGCCCAAGGACAAAGAAAATTGATTTTGGTTAAAATCGGAACATGTTTAGACCTAGTTCCCATATAAGGGCCCCCCAAAATTGGCTTGGTTACACGCTCACGCAGAAAAAATATATGGTTGCAATATGATCACAGCTAACAAACTATGGTCGCTACTGCCATACATGGTTGTTGCAATCAAATTATTAATGTATTAATCATACTTTACAAATGATATGGTCACCTAAAACCATTTCATAGTTAAAATCTCTCTTTTTGTCGATTATCATAATATTTCTCTCGTCTACAATCATATATTATTTGGACAATCATATTCCTCTCTTCGAATTGCAATCATATTATTATCTGAGTTGAGAGAAATCATGTTCACAATCATTGCTATAGTTTCGACAACCATGAGATGATCAGTATATATTTTTAAGAGCGTCATCTATAAGTTAGCGTCAGTCTTGTTTAAAATTTTGTGAAAAGAAGTTGTAATGTATTAAAAAAAGACTTAAAAAATAGAAAAATATCTTATTGGTATTAATTTTAATAGTGACATTGATTTTGGAAGAAAGAAATCGCTCTACCCAAGAAGTCTAGAGAGATATAGATTGTCAAGCAATACTTAAATGAAATTATTGTTTATTATGCAATAAATTGTTTAGTGCTATAAATTAAGTGAAAAAAGTAATTGATTTTATTCAGAGCGTCTGTAATAACAAGTGTGATAGATTTTAGTTTTGTACGAAAATAAAATCGAAAAAAGTGCAAAATTAAAAAAAAAAAATGTAAGCACACGACGAAATGATCATAATATTTACGTACTGATTATAATATGTTCCTGGTGATCATAATATGGTCCCAAATGATCACAACATTTTTTTCATTACAATAATATGATCATGAGGAATATATTATGATCATTAGGAAAATAATATGATTACTGAGAACATGTTATGATCATTTGGGATGCATTGTAAAATTGTATTTTTAACAATATTTTTCTACGCGCTGTTATCAGATGTTTCCATAATTTATTTTTAGTTATATATAAGTGATAACTAAAATTAATTTAAATTATTTAAGTTTTTAAATTAGTCATTGAATAAATAAATATACTATTGTGAATAAAACAAATCGTACACAGCTTTTTTACTCACCTTCAAGAGAATGCTGGGAAAAAACTATAGGGATCATAGTATGATATACAGGACTATAATATTATAATAATGGGATCAGTTTAGAATCATAATGTAGTAATTAAGGGATCATATTATGATAGAAAAAGGTATTTCATAATATGACTGTCGCAATCATAAACCCAAAAATATATGATGCTCTTCGAATATGGTCATCCCAACCATGTTTTTTCTTTGCGTGCTGCAGGTCGCAAATATTAAGATGTTTTGATGAAATTTGGTACACCGACCTATGCCGGCCCAAGGACAAAGCCTATTGAATTTGGTTAAAATCGGTCCATATTTAAATTTAGTGCCCATATAAGGGTCCCCCCCAAATTGGCTTTGTTACACATTGCAGGTTGCAAATACGAAGATATTTCAATGAAATTTGGTTCGCTGACTCACATGGTCCCAAGAACAAAGCTTATATATTCTAGATAGAATCAGTCCATATCTGGACCTATCGCGCATATGGGCTATATTTACGATTTTCACTTCTTTTATATTGTTTGTTTTTCAAAATTTTAAATCGACTGAAGGAAATTGAGTGTCATTCCCAAATTACTCAATCGAATGAACTAGAAAACGATGGAGCTCCTAACGATTGATTTCCTAAGGATTGAGTTTAGTGATTGAGCAAATCGAATAATGAAAAAATGATCAAAGTCTTTAAAATTAAATCGAATAAGACCAATTAAGGCTTCATTCGATGTGTAGAATTGCAGTTTAATATTCAATCATTCCATAGTCAATCAGTATTAAAAATAGGATAAGGGATTGAAGTCTTTAGAAGCTCTGATCGTGTAAACTTTATTTATACAAAATAAATGTCAAATTATACAAAATAAGTTTACAGGCCCTGCAAAATTACACATAAGTATGCTTCTGAAAAGCCAACAATTTCTATGTATGTTATGAATCACAATTTATATTTTTTCTTTTAAAATAGGATGTTTTTTTAAATTAAAATGAATTGGTGACAAAATTGGGGATTTAAAATTTTTTTGCGGGGATATTTTTTGATTTTAATTTGCGATATGGGGCTATGAGCTAATACATTTTTAACAACCCTGGTGTACATACAGAAAATAAAGGACATAATAAACATAAATATAAGACAGATACAACTCTGTATATTATTTATCTCATTAAATAAGGTTGGCTTGCCTGCAAGTAGTGCCATATGGTTTTTTTAACAGCCCATGTGAAAATCGAAATATATATGAGCATACATGATCATACATTGGCTCGTATGTGATCATGCATGGGCATACATAGTCATATACGTCTTGCATAGTTCAATGTATGACCATACATGATCTCATATATTTCCATATATCTTTGGATCCGAAATTTGAGGGTATATGGAGGTATATGGCCATATATGAGCATACATGAATCATATGTGAGCATATATGGTCATATATGCACATGTACGGTCATATACCCTCAAATTTCGGATCATATATATGGCCATATACCTCCATATACCCTCAAATTTCGGATCCAAAGATATATGGAAATATATAAGATCATGTATGGTCATACATTGAACTATGCATGTACGTATATGACAATGTATGCCCATGCATGATCATATACAAATCAATGTATGATCATGTGTGTTCATATATATTTCGATTTTCACATGGGAGGTTTTCTTATTGTGTTATAATGGGAATGTACACTGTACCATTTATTAAATATGTTTCTACAAAATATAATCGTTGCTGCTACTGTAAACCCCCTCTTTATTGTTATGAAATTATTTTTCTTTTATTTGGTTGCAATCATGAATAAACTCATACGCGTTCATTTTTGTTTTTTCTGATTTTATTTCTACATCAAAATAATCATCGTTGATCCGAACGAATATGAATGAAATGTATAGTATGACAACGACAAATGATTAAATCAACGATGCAAAAAAATCACTTGGTTTGATTGATTTAAAATCAGCAACGAGTATATTCGTCGCTTGAACGCAAACGAATGTTTATTCGGGTGTTAATTACGTATGATGGTTTTGCAATCAGCAGTTGCAGTTCTCTGGTGCTGTCAACCTAATTTGTTGCCAATAGATTGGTTCACACTGAGAGAATTATCAAACATGATATCAATGAATTTTTGCATTAGATCTATGAATTGTCACTGGAAAAGTTAATGAAAAATTTCATATTATTTATTAAAAATTTAATACGACTAATGAAAAAGTTTCATTAAAAATATTTTCATTAAACTTATAAAGCTTTTTTTATAGAGTTTAAGAAATTTTTCATTCCTATTGTGAAGAACACTTCATTAGTTTAGTGAAAAAATTTCATTAAAACTCGTCCAAGGAATTCTCTCTGTGCAGTTGCATCAAATGAATATTTACAGAATTATTCTTGATATTACTGAAATTCCGTTGACGCAGTCAAATTAGTTCCATCTCAGTTGGGTTTTTATTTTTAAAACTAAAAAACTCGGCTACTACAACTAAACCTGGCTCCAAATGTCGTTGTCAGCATCGAATCTGTTTTCTGGATATATCACCGTCAATGGAGCCCGCTACTGACCTATGAGAACAAATTTCTTTTGGCGAAAATTGGATTATATGAATGTAAACTACAAGTGGTTGCAAGAGGTGATGCCACATTGGACATTCTAACCAAAAATTTTGCAACGATATTTCACTGTAATATTAAATAGTTAAAACTGATTAATGTTAAAATAGTTCAAAAAAACTAACTCCTTTATTAGTTTAATCTCCTACATGTTGACTGAACAAACAAAATTTTGTGTTTAAAATTATGTACTTTAGCTTTGTTATAAATTTCTCGTCCATATTAATTATACATTAAATATGTGGGTATAATTTTTCCTAAATAGTTTTGTTTCTTACATAATTCTTGTTAAATATATATATATATATATATACCTATATAAATATGAATGTATTGATGTACATATATTGTTGTTGGTTTATTATACTTGTTGATGTTAATATATAATTTCATGTTGTTGTTGGTGTTGTTGCTGCTGCTGTTTCTTATATAAATTATATGTATGAGTATATATATGGTTTTATTATTATTATTACTATTATTATTACTAATAATAACAACTCTCTTCTTTTTCCTTCTTCGTCTTCTTCGTATTATTTCAGTTTAGGTATTATTTTATTATTATTATTATATTTTTGTTTTTTTTGATTGACACTATGATGGAAGAACAAATAGATTATCCGTAGTAGTAGTAGTGGTTGTTGTTGTTGCTGTTGTTGTAGTAGTACTAGTAGTTGTTGTTCTACTAGATGTTGTTTTTGTTGCGGCTATTTTAGTTAACGCAATTGCTGTTGTTGTTGTTGTTGTTGGTGTAATTGCATTATTAAGCTCAACTTGTGTGGTTATTATTAGCTTTTGCTAAAAATCGCTACTTGTCGATGGATTACCTAAATTGCTCTCCACCGTGTCATCCTTATGTCAGAGTGGTGGTTTATAAACTTCAATGGCCGGCGTCAGCATGTCAACTCTTGTTGATATTGAAGTATCACTGTAAGTATAATGAAAAGAAATAAAAAATTATAGAATAAATGTATAAAAGATATTGAGGCAAAATATCATTATTATGTTGGTGAGTATTAAAGAAAATTGAATTTACTATAATTTAGTTTAAGTGGATTAAATAGATATATGATTGCTAAGTAGTCGGTCGATACAGTTGCAATAGCAGTATGGTGGTAGTTTCTGTAGTTTCAATACAAAAATACAGTGATACAAAAATTAGTTTGTATGTTAGGGCTATAACCTTTTGATGTGTTTTTTGTTTTTTTTTTGCAATTATAAAACCTTAGCTATCCTAGCGGAAAATTAACCCAGTAGCAGATGGTCGAAGTAGTTATAAAAAGTACTAGTTTTTTGACTAGTAATTACAAAATTACACAACAAAAAAAGAGATGCCGAAGCAGTAAAAAAGCACTACAATTGATGATCTAGATGTACTTCTTTTTTAACATAAACACTAATGATTTTAACATTGAGTTTTCATAGGAGAGGAGTACTCCCACTTAAACATTTTTTCAGTAGTTTTTGAACGAGTGCAAAGGAAGCTCGTTTTCACCAATTAAAAGTTAAAAAAGAAAAAATTCTTTACAAAAAAATTATATTTTTTTATTTTACAAAAGTTTTTTATTGCCGCCACTGGGTATCGAACTTGCGAAAATATTGAATTTAAACAAATTAATTAAAAATATTAAAAAAAAAATTAATAGAATAAAAAAAAATTAAAAAAAAAAAATTTAAAAAAAATATTGGTTCCGCCGGGAATCGAACCCGGGACCCAAAATCACTTTTTGCGATCACTTTTAAAGCAATTACTCTTTAGAAGTAATACTTAAGTGATTTTTTGGATGTGGTTCAGAAGTAATTCTAAAAAAGCTTTAAAAATATAATAATGGATACTTTGAAAGCAATGAAAGAAGTGATTTTTTGAAGTTGTTCATAATAACTTCTAAAAAAGCAGTAAAAATACACTAACGGGTACTTGTTAAGTAGTGAAAGAAGTAGTTTTTAGAGCATTACTTCTATTTTTTTTTTGCTGGGTAGTTCTCAAAATAATCATTTTGTACCAGTTGTGTACTAGTTTATGACGATCTATATTGAACTGTTTTAAAAAATTACTGAAATTAAAATACGAGATTTATAATTCGCATTTTGTTTACATTTGCTTTTGATGAGAAAAATGAGAGTTTGCAAAAATTTTTCATTATAAATTAAATTGATGTGTAAATCAGTTCGTTCCAAAGAGTCACCCCAGTATTAGTTAGGTAAATTTATCATAAGTACCAGTACATTTTTCTCTTTTTCTTCCTAAAAGAATAATTGCGAGCAATTTGGGTACCTATTAGTTTCGTTGAAGCTACGCAAAGACTGTTTCAAAAGATTAATTTTAAATACCAGTTTTGAAATTCTAGTTTTTTTACATTTATAATGTAGTCTGAAATCGCAAATATAAATTTAATTATTTTATTGTGATTAGAACACAATGAAAAGCACAAAATATTTTAATTTTTATTTGGTAAATGGACCTAATTACACTGTACAACAATTTCGAACTTTTTCCAAAATTACGGGGTTCTGACAATGGATTCTGGTAGAGGAGACAAAAAAAAAGTATACGTGTGCCGGTATTTTGAAAGATCACATCGGAATTTTATTTTAAGGAGGGTTTAATTTCCCCCTTTTTTTTAAATATTTATTGTGAATCGGCATAGGAAGCCATGTGAATCTTCCATTTTAGGTATAGGATGTATTCAGCCAACTTATGTAAAACACTACCAGGAACATTTTTATGGAACATTTTAACCCTCTAACTTTTCAATTAAAGGGACTTTTTAAGTTGAATAGTTAAAGGGTTGAAATGTTCCACAAAAATGTTCCTAGTAGTGTTTTACATAAGTTTTTTATTTATTTATTTTATTTATTTATTTATTATAAGTTTGCTGAACATATCCTATACTTAAAATGGAAGATTCATATGGTTTCCCCCTAAAATCCAGGTTTATGGGACATTTGATCGCCCATTCTGAATAAGTACGAGATTAACCCCTAAACACATTATAAATTTTGACTTATTTCTGGCATTGAAGTTAAATTTTCAACTTTGCTGTCTTCAGAGACTTATAGTAGAATTTAATGAGAAATATTTTTGCGGAACATTTTAACCCTCTAACTCTTTAACTGACGGAGATTTTTTGCCCATTTCTGAAAGGGGCTCCATAAAGTCCCTTTAATTGAAGAGTAAGAGGGTTAAAATGTTCCGCAAAAATATTTGCCATGAAATTCTACTATGTATAAGTCTCTGAAGATGCCGAATTTGAAAATTTAACTTCAATGGCAGAAATAAGTCAAAACTTAAAATGTTTTTAAGTGCTAATCTTGTACTTATTCAGAATTGGCGCTCAAATGTCTATTTTTATCTTTTTTATATATTGGTGCCTCTTATGATCCATTTAATTTATAAAACTTGGAATCTTATTTATTAAACGTCACATTGTCAAATGCTTTTAATATTTTCAGTATTTTTTTTTGTTTTAAGATGAATGAGGGCTATGTATAGTTGATCTTTAGTATTTGGTAAATTAATGTGTTTTTTTAGTTTGATTTTAGATCATAAATTAATAGCACTTTCTGTTTAAATTATTTTTCAAATTAAAGAAAGATGATAAAATTTTCACAAGTATATTACAAAGAATAAAAAATTTATCGATTTTATCTTATCCTTATCTTATCGAATTCTGTGAAAATTGTATCATCTTTCTTTAACCCTTTGACACGGGAATTTTAATGGCTGGGAATTCTCCGACCAAACTTCCTGGAAATGTAGATCTATGCAAAAGATATACTGTTTATTACTTTTATGGCTTTACAGCACCCCCTAGCGGAGATATATGGAATTAAAGTTCAAACATTAACATGCTGCCGACCCCGAGCGGGTTAAAATTTTTTTTAAATTTAAATTTTATATTTCTCTTATAACTAATCTCTACATAAAATGTTTTGACTTTTTGAATTTTATTCATCACACAATTTTTGAGACTAAACTTTAGACTTTTTTAAACTTTTAACTTTTAAAAGATTCTCAGCAACGTTGACGATCACAAGACAAAACACACTCTACTGATCTTATGTTGTTTTGAAATTTCACAGCCTGCACAAAATTTTATTAAGAACAAAATAACGAACCGATAACAGTAAATGAATAGCGCTTTGGTTAAAATTCAAATCAGTGACGCGTTGATGAAGTCTACGTACATTATAATGTACGCCATTCGCCAAAGGGTTAATTTGAAAAATAATTTAAACAGAAAGTGATATTAATTTATGATCTAAAATCAAACTAAAAAAAAAACATTTTTTTAATTAAAAACTTGATTTTTGGCCTTCACAAAAAATTATATATAAATATATATCGTATATAACAGGTGTGGACACGTAAATGGCTTGAAGGGCCAAATTTGGGATTTTACAAACATACGGTGGGCCGCACCAAATAACATGTTACTCAACAAAAATGAATTTTTGGTACAGCTCACTGCTAAAACATTTTTTTGAGTATTTTGGTTTCCTAAGCCCGGATCTAAGGTCAAAAAAGGTCCATTGAATAGACTTCGAGCTGTGGGGTTCCTCTTTTTATCCCCTCATCTAAGCAAATACTCTATGAGTCAATATTGCGGAGAAGTACATCAAAATCTTTTATATTTTTATGAATTTTTATATTTTTGATGCAAATACATTTAAAAATATAGGCACAGCCTCAATAAATGTTTTTAAAATATTTTCCTCTCTTTAAAGCCAATCTGAAGTCAAAAACCTTTGTCGAATTAATCTTCAAAAATATAGTTTGCGTCATTTCAAAAAATTTGGTTTAAGGTTTTCATCAGTTTTTCAAATATTTGCAAATTTATTTAATTGATTTTGATCCCTTGTTTTATTTATTGAAATGTGTAACATTAAATACGTGACGAACGGAATTTTATACAAAAGGTGGAAAATATAATTTTTATAGAAAATCTGAATGTAAATGAAATTTAAAACTCATAAGTCTACAACATTTTCGTACCGAAAATTTATAACAAATGTCAAACCTCTCAGGCTCTGATTGCATTAAATTAATTCTTAAATTTTAAAAATTCAATCACAAGACTGATAACACTATGCGACAGTCAAAATCGGGATGGGATGAAACCAACGGGAAATGTTATATGTCAAAAACAAGTTATACGTGTTCCGGCGTTTCGCTGGGTCACCCCTAGGAATCGAGATATATCTTTTTTTGACATAACTCGAGAACCACCAGTCCGATTTTGCTCAAACAATTTTAAAAAAATTAAAAATTACAATTCCTTTAATCTGTTCATATAACGTTTTTCTATATACTCAACAGTTTTGCCGGTAAAAATAAATGTTTGTTACCGCTACCATAAAAATCAATAACCTTTTGTTATTACTTTTTTTTAATATTTTAGGCAAAAAATATTTTTTTCTTCATACATTTATTTTTACCGGCAAAACTGTTGAGCATATAGAAAAACGTTATATGAACAGGTTAAAGGAATTGTAATTTTTAATTTTTTTAAAATTGTTTGAGCAAAATCGGACTAGTGGTTCTCGAGTTATGTCAAAAAAAGACCACCAAAGGTCAAATCGATATATCTCGATTTCTAGGGGTGACCCAGCGAAACGCCAGGACACGTATAACTTCTTTTTTACCGATATAACTTTCCCCGGTAGTTTGAACCCTTTCCGATCACTGACCCCTACTATTTGTCTCACAGTGTAACCAGAGAAGACAGAAAAAAGCAAAATCCGATAAAGCAAAAAAAATATTGTAAAAAAAGCAAGAAAAAAGCTAAAGTAAAAATACTTGGAAAAACAACAGTTTTTAAAAAGAAAAATCAAAATTAAGAGAAAAAATATTTTTTTGTGAGCAAAAAAAGTATTTTTGGGCAAAAAGTCTTAAAAAAAAAGCAATTCAAAGCTCAAAAATCTTAAGAAAAAGCTGTTTTAAAGCTAAAACGCGGAAAATCCAAAAAAGCAAAAAGAAGCAAATATGAGTAAAACAAGCAATAAAAAGCAAAAAAAGCAATTTTGTCTTCTCTGCTGATAACCCAGCCACAAAATTCGAATACTTTTAGGGGAGTTCTTTTTCAGAAAGTCAAAAATTATTCAAACAAGCACATATTTTTAAATGTTTAAACCTATTTGTCAAAAATTGCTCATTTTTTGGACGAAAGTAATAGTTTGTAAAATGAGTCATAAAAGGCACAAACATTTGAGGAAAATTTTTAAATCCAAAGATGGTTCAGAAACAACTCGAAAAAGTAAATAAATTTTAATGTTTTACGAAAAATTCAAAAATAACTCAAAAAAAGTGGATGCTCAAAGTGGATTCACCACTTTCATACAAGTGAAAGTTTAATAATATATTTTGAGCATTTTCTGATTCATGTTTGGGCTCGTTTGCTGGCTGGGAACTCTAGAAAAAATAAATTATGAAAACTTTATTCAAGAGTTGAATATCATATTAAAAATTCGGGATAAGGCGGAATTGTTTGTTCTAAAAACGGGATAAAAATTCAAGGCGACACAAGCCTTTAAAAAGCGGTATAATACCAAAAGCGAGATAATTGGTCAGGTTAAGTAGGTACACAGAAAAAAGCTAGAATCAGCAACAAATCTTGCTTAATATTAGGAGAATAAAAAGTTTTTAAATTGTTTTATAATTTTCATCACATATTTCTGTTGATTTTAGCAGGATGACTATTATTATATTTAACAGTTTATTTTTGTACTTCTAATCTTACCAATATTCAACAAAAATTTTTTTGAATTCAAACTCATACAAAATAAAAGACTCTTAAGGACTTCTACGTCATATTGAGACAAAGTATTTTTGCCAGGCTTAAGGATTAAATAAAGAAGGAATTTTTGACTTAATATTCGTATGTAGGAGGCGAAAATACTTTAAAATGTTTTAGAGGAAGTCTGTGGTAAAAAGTCGATATTTGTTGATCGTTGTAATTTTTTGAGGCTCCATTGGATGTTTATTTTGTTATCGCTGTTTTTTATATTATTTTATGTATATTTTTAAATTTTGACTTTATTTTTTTGTTTTGAATTTAATTAAATTTTTTTTAAGTTTAAAAAATTGTTTTGACTGTTTTAAAATTAATTAAGGGCTGCACGAAATTGGTTGACGGGCCGCATTTGCCCATGTATGGTATATAAGTATATTAGACCGAATCTAAGAAAAAACGTAAAAAAGTATCCCCTCAAAATAAACCATGACTTGTTTTATGATGATTCCCAAAATATTTCGGTTCTAGCAATGAGAACTCACGAGCTTTTAAAAAAGGTTTTTTTCAGTCTTTGTAGGAATTTTGCATTTTATCTGAAGACCATATACTCAATATGGGTAACATATGAAAGGTTTTTTGTGGCGAGTCCAGCTGTAAACTAGTAAAATTTCCCGTTAAATTTTTTACTAGTTTTTACTATTTTTTTTTTTTTTTTGTTATCGAACACTTACAGTGTGTTCGTTTACTCGAATTTCTTACTACTTTTACTACAATTGGTAAGTTTTGTTTATATTTTGTATTGAATTTTTCCAGCTGTAGTAAAAGTAGTAAAAACGAACAAGCTTTTAATACCTGTTTGTATACATGCTAATTTTTACTATTTTTGCTAGTTTTTTTTCCACACAAATTCGTTTTTGATATAAAATGGGCAAATCTTTTGATACCATTTTCATTAATTTCACTTGAAAAGAAAGTCAGTTTTCATAATTTCAACAGTCCTATAGTATATCTGAATAATGTGAACGCTGTAACACTTCTGCTTCACACTATATATGCATAAATATTTATATATTTTCTTTATACTGTTTTCGTTACTGATGTGCTTTTTTAAAAAATATATATTTAACTTTGCTGAAAAAACAAAAAAACAATATGAGCTTCACAACAAAACAACAAACAACATTTTTATACCATTTGATTGATTAGCTTCACGTGACTAAACCCGTTTTGTTTTTGTACGATGGCCAAGTCCTGTTGGGACATGTTTGTATGAATGTATTTGTAAGTTAGTATTACATAAGTAAATTTGTATTATAAACGCAACAAAAATAATATTTATTATAACAAAAACAAAGTTTATCCAATCAAATCACATAAAATCGAAAAGCAAACTTCAAATTTTTTTAATAGGAAATAAATGATGGATGAATTTTTTTTATTTGCTGGTAGATGTTAGTTTTTGGTGTTTTAATGCTTTTTCTTAGTAAGTTTCGTTAACACAAAAAATGGTACTTTGTTGTTTGTGTGTTGGTGCTATATTTTATGAGTGATTTAAAAAAGAATACTTTTTTTTTGTGTTATATTTTATTTTCTATTATTGATGTTAATGCTCATAAATCTTAATTATGGAAAAAAAGAACAAAAACTTAAAAACAATATTTAAACATATTTCTCATGACTTATCAAATCCATATTCGTTTAAAAAAATACAAATTTATGTGTAAATTCATAAATTCATAAATCTTCTTTCTTCTATATATAAAAGAATAACGTGACTGACTGACTGACTCAACATCGCCCAGCCCAAACCGCCGAAGCTCGGAAGTTGAAATTTGGTATGTAGGTTCCTCTTTCGTCGTAGACGTCCGCTAAGACGGGATTTTTGGAAATTCCTACCGGAACGACCAAAAAGGGGAAAAGTCTCCCCCTTGCCGGCCTGCCAAAACCCCTTTGGCTAGAAATCTGAAATTTAAGATATGTGTTCCTTGGAGTATGGGCTAACTTTTCTGGAAAGTACTTTCTGAAATTTTGGACAGGGACGTTGTAAAAATGGGGGTTAAAAAGGGGAAAAGGCCCCCCTTGACGGCCTGCCCAAACCGCTGGAGGTAGGAAGTTGAAATTTGGTATAAAGGTTCCTCCACTATCGTAGACATCCACCAAGACGGGAGTCTTGGAAATTTTTACAGGGACGGGCAAAAAGGGGAAAAAGTCTCCCCCTTGACGGCCTGCTCAAACCGCTGGAGCTATGAAGTTGAAATTTGGTAGGATCCTCGACCGGTGTAGACGTCCGTTGGGACTGCATTTTTGGAAATTCTTATCGGGAGGGGCAAAAAGGGGACAAAAAAAGTACCTTTTCCCAAAAAAAGTACTTTTTCCCAAAAAAAGTACATTTTTCCAAAAAAAGTACCTTTTTCCAAAAAAGTACCTTTTTCCAAAAAAAGTACCTTTTTCCAAAAAAATACCTCTTTCCAAAAAAGTACCTTTTTCCAAAAAAAGTACCTTTTTCCAAAAAAAGTACCTTTTCCCGAAAAATGTACCTTTTTCCAAAAAAACTACCTTTTCCTCAAAAAAGTACCTTTTTCCAAAAAAAATTCCTTTTTCCAAAAAAGTACCTTTTTCCAAAAAAAGTACCTTTTTCCAAAAAAAAGTACCTTTTTCCAAAAAAAAGTACCTTTTTCCAAAAAATGTACCTTTTTCTAAAAAAATGTACCTTTTCCAAAAAAAAGTACCTTTTCCAAAAAAAAAGTGCCTTTTCCAAAAAAGTACCTTTTCCCAAAAAACATGCATTTTTCCAAAAAAATACCTTTTTCAAAAAAAGTACGTTTTTCAAAAAGGACCTTTTCCCAAAAAAAGTACCTTTTTCTAAAAAAATGTTCCTATTCCCAAAAAACATACATTTTTTCAAAAAATACCTTTTTCAAAAAAAGTACCTTTTCCAAAAAAAAGTACCTTTTCCCAAAAAAAAGTACCTTTTTCTAAAAAAATTTTCCTTTTCCAAAAGAAGTACCTTTTCCAAAAAAAATACCTTTTTCCAAAAAACATTCATTTTTCCAAAAAAAGCACCTTTTAAAAAAAAATACCTTTTCCAAAAAAAGTACAAATAAAGTACTTTGTAAAAACAAAGTATCTTTTTCCAAAAAATTTCGTTTTTCCAAAAAGTACCATTTAAAATAATATATAATTTCAAAAAAACTACTTTTTTTCCTCCCCCCACGGGAGGAAAAAAAGATATCTCCACTAAAACAAGGTTTCTTGATATTCGGCATAGACGTGCGCTAAGACGGGATTTTTGGAAATTCCTACCGGAACGGGCAAAAAGGGGAAAAGTCTCCCCATAAACAGTCTCACAAATTGGAAAAGTGCCTGCCCAAACCACTGGAGGTAAGAAGTTGAAATTTGGTATAAAGGTTCCTCCACTGTAGTAGACATCGACTAAGTTTGTATTTTTGGAATTCCCTACAGGATATCCCAAAAGGAAACTCGGTATGTGAGTTCCTCCTTCTGTGTAGGCGTCCGCTTAGACGGAATTTTTGAAATTCCTATCGGGAGGGCAAATTAGGTAAAAGTCTCCTCCTGACGGCTTGCCCAATCCCTTTTGGCCAACCTAAAATTTTAAATATGTATTCCTTGGAGTAGGACTAACTCAACGGCAACGTAATTTTTCTATTTTGGAACAGGAACATAGTAAAAACGGTGGTTGAAAGGGAAAAATGTCCCCACTAACGGCCTGCCCAAACCGCTTAGGCAATGCAGTTGAAATTTGGTATGAATGTTCCTCATCCATCGCAGATAGCCGCGAAGATGGAATTTTTGTAAATTTCTAAAGGGAGGGGCAAAAAGAAGAAAAGCCTCACCTTGGAGGCCGGTAAAAACCCCTTCGGCTAGAAACCTGAAGATTAAAATGTGGGTCCCTGGAGTAAGGGCTAACTTATTAGAAAGATACTTTTTTGAATTTTGGACAGGGTCGTTATAAAATGGGGGCTCAAAAAGAGAAAGTTGCCCCTTAACGACCTGTCCAAACTGCTGCAACTAGGAAGCTGAAATTCGGTACTTAGGTTCCTCTTCCAGCCTAATTCCAACCGGGAGGGACAAAAAAAGAAAAAGTGTCCCCCTTGACAGCCTGCTCAAACTGCTGGAACTAGGAAGCTGAAATTCCCTGTCGATGGATTTTCGGAAATTCCTACCGAGAGAGGCACAAATAGTAAAAGTTGGCTAGAAACCTGAAATGTAAAACATATGTTACTTGGAGTATGGGCTCACTTACCGGGAAGGTGCTTTTTGGACAGGGACATTGCAAAAATGGGGATTAATGAAGCGAGAAGTGCCGTTTAAAGGCCTGCCCAAACCGCTGGAGGTAGGAAGTTGAAATTTGGTATTAAAGCTCCTCCTCTATTGTAGACATCCGCTAAGATGAGATTTTTGGAAATTTCTACAGGTTGGGTCAAAAACAGGAAAAGTCTCAACCTTAACGGCCTGGCCAAACTGCTGGAACAAGGGATCTTAAATTCGGTATTTGGGTTCCTTCTCCAACGTTGACGTCCCCTAAGATGGTATTTTTGGAAATTCATACCGGGAGGGGTAAAAAGGGAAAAATCTTCCCCCTTGACGGCCTGGCCAAACTGCTGGATATAGAGACCTAAAATTATGTATGTAGTAGGTTCCTCCTCCAACGCAGACGTCCTCTAAGACGGAATTTTTGGAAATTCCTACCGGGACGGGTACTGAACTCTCATAAAAAACAAAGTTCAGGGACCTGTCCTGGGATTTGTCCTGTGACATGTCACAAGGGGTCAATTTCCCCCTTCTATGACAACGCCATGTAAAAGTGACCAGTCTATTTCATATAAAGGGGCCAGTTCGGTGACAGTTTGTTAAAATTTCCCGTAGGGTTACTAACAATCCACTTTCATGAGAAAAAGTGATCAAATATTTATTTATTTTAAACCCATTGTTGTGCAGAATTATTTATTTGTGGTGGCTGGGTGAAGGCTTTTATTATAAAAACTGTACTTTAAATAAAAAGCAAATTTAAAAAAATTGTCGGGGGGGGGGGGGGCGCAGACCCCCTTTTAAATTTAAAGCGTCTGTTAGTGTTTTATAGAGTAATAGAAGGCTTACACAATAAATTTTTCAATAATTTTTTCAGAATTCAGTATGAAGCTTTAATGTCGCTTTCGAACCCAACACATCGACTGAAAGAGCGATACAATCACTCCAATGCCTTCCTAACATTTCGATGCCTTTTTTTATAGAATGATTTATCTTTGGCTTCAAAATAGGACTCTGTTTCGGCAATCTCCTTTCCAAATCTCTTTCCAGCGAGAATTTTTTTCAACTATGAAAACAGTGGTCCCAAATCTGGTGAATACGGTGGGTGCAGAAGCAATTTAAAGTGTAATTCGTGCAATTTGGCCATGGAAGCCAACGACTTGCGATACGGCGCATTGTCTTTTTTTTTGCGATATCTTCCTTCAAACGCACCAGTTGGGCCATGTAGCGATCGCTATTGATGGTCTGGCTTTTTTCGAGGTAATCAATGTACTAAATTCCAGCCGTATCCCAAAATACTGATGCCATAACTTTACCAGCTGACTGTTGCGTCTTTGGCTTCTTCGGGCGAGGTTGCCCAGTTGCTGTCCACTCAGCTGACTTACAGTTCGACTCTGGAGGGAAGTGGTAATGTAGAGAAATTTAAATCAAATATTCACAAACATTTTTCGATCTTTCCTCCTCACTCTACACTATTTTCCTATACACTTTGTTAACAGGGGGCATCCCCTGAGTGTTGGGAATCAGCATCAATTGTTGCGTCGATTTAGCAATGTACGTCCGTCTATCAATTCTGAAAATAATTCGACAAAATAAGCCCTATGGAAAATGATGGAAATCTGTTCATTAAGGATATAATTTATTGGATTTTTTGCAAATTCAAAAATTACATGACTTATCAGTTTAGGCCTTGGGAAAATATATAGAACTGCGATATTATTTTTTTCGCGGTCGTTGATAAAGTTCCCGCACCAAATGAGTTAAAAACTTTAGCTCAAAATTACGTTGTTTATTGAACGTCACCACAATCGATGACAGTAAGAAATGGCTGAATTATATCGAAAAGATTTTAAACGCGCCCACTGTGTAGTGTAGTGTGGAGTGTATAAAAACATGATTTCTTTTTGTATACTTTTACATAATGATTACAATCCAAACAATTATTTTTGGAAAAACCTCAATAAAATAGATATTTGTTGAAATATCCAGCTTAATAAAAATTTTTTTTTTTTTGATTTTTATAAAGTTGAAGGGAAAACACTGTTAAGTGATTTTTGTTTGACGTGCTTTCAACAATTTTTGATTGATTAATTTCTAAATTGAAGTGTTTTTTTTTTTTGAACGATAGGGAAAAACTTTTTATTGTTTGTATTATTTAATTGCTTTTCTGTTTTATATTTTTTCATATCCTTCTGTTTTTCATATTATTATCCTTCTTTTGCATGAGTATTTGTGGTAAATATCTGATAATGTAAAAATGTTTATGTGGTTGAGGGTGTTTATTAGGAACATAACTTTTTACATTTTTGGCAAATATTGAAAATGACATGACACATTTTTTTTAAACTTTTTTTTATAAAAATTCTTTATGAAATACATTATTTTCAATTATGCTAAATGCGAGTTTGGCAAAAATTTGTTTTTAATACACTTAAAATATTTTGGTTTTAAAAGCAGTTGCAAATTACTTGAAAACAGGATTACTAACATTTCATTAAATTCAACTTAAATTTTCGTTTGTTTTTGACAGTTGAAAAAATGAACCACAATTTGGTCAAAACAACTAGCAAAAATTGCTTACCTATATTTGTGTTGGTTTATTTTTTTAAAACACGAAATAACTGCGAATTCTCAGTATTTTATGTGGTTTTTCTAGTTAAAATTTATATTTCTTCTACAAGTTAATGTTATTTTCACTTGAAATAACAAAACTGAAATACTATTTAATTATTTTTTATTTGTACAATTTAGAAGTTTTCTGGGTGTACAGATGCAAAAAACAAATGATTTACCAAGCTGTAAAATTGACTACATTTACACTTGTTTTTACTACAAGTATTATATAAAGTGACTTACAAAAATAGTAAAATTGATTGCATTTGTTGTTGTTTTTTAAAACTTCTGAGCCCCGTTTTACCCCTTAAACATTCGAGTAGCAAAAAATTCTTGTCCCAAAACCAAGCTATATGCCAAAATTCAATTATCTATCTTCATTAGTTTAGGAGAAACACCAAAACCCCAGTTTCTCGGAGATTATAATATTGTTACGAAAATGGCTTGGCCTAGTATAGAAAACTCTGGACTTTTCTAGAAGAAAATAGCCTAAGAGACGGGATGGACAAAATACATCAATCTGGCAACATAGTACTACATTTAATTATACACCTAAGAATATGCTATGATTAATTACGCATTAGAATTGTATAGTTGGTTAATAATAAGTGTTTGTGTGTATGTATAATGTCAAGCTTAATGTAGAGTTATATTGTATAGTTGGTTAATGATAAATGTTTGTGTGTCTGTATAGTCTCTAAGCGTGATGTAGACTTATTATAAGTGTTTGTGTGTTTGTATAGCGTTAAGTCTAATGTAGAGTTATATTGTATAGTTGGTTAATGATAAATGTTTGTGTGTCTGTATAGTCTCTAAGCGTGATGTAGACTTATTATAAGTGTTTGTGTGTTTGTATAGCGTTAAGACTAATGTAGAGTAATACTGTATGTATAAATGGTTGTATGTATAGTCTGTAAGCGTATGTAGAGTTAAGTATAGCATGCTAGAATTATCCAGTGTGTTGTAGAAATATGGCTGTTACTATATAAGGCGCGCGTTAACATTAGTGAAGTTGAAGTTGATTATTAACATTTGTGTTGTAAAGACCGCGAGTTAGTATCGTGTTAAAGTTAGTAGCGCTTTAGTAATCGTCATAATAAAGAGAGTTTGTAAATAAGTAATAGTGTGTAAATAAATACGAGAGTCTAAGCTAATTCAAACTTAAGTGTGTTCGTGTTTTGGTTATTGGCTAATTGGTTGTTATTATCGCTGTGACAGCACCAGGACTGTTTATCTAAGGGAGATAAACGAACGTTTTGTAAGGTAAAACGTAATAATTGGTGTCAGCGTTGGAACTGGTTATTTTGATTGCAATAGAAAAGAATCCGGTTTATTTAAGGGAAATAAACCAACGTTTTTAAAAGTAAAAACGTAACAATTGGTGTCAGAAGTGGGATTGCGAAAAATAAGTAACCAGGATATTGCAAAATAAACATAACTAAAAGCAATGAAGTTTGAAGAGCTTAAAGTGGAACAGCTCAAGCAGGAATTGAGTAAGTTGGAGCTGCCGACAACAGGTAATAAGGCAGAACTTCAGAGAAGACTTATAGAAGAATTCAAGAGACGTGGCGTGGACATCGATACTTACGAGTTTGAAGACAAAGAAGAAGAAAGAGAAAAGAGAGAAACAGAAGTAAGTACACGTATGGCTACAGCTAATATGGACATCAACGCGATACTTTTCGCTCTGAAGGAAATTAAAGCCGATTCTAGAAAAATGGAAGAAAATTCTAGAAAAATGATGGAAGAAAATTCTAGAAAAATAATGGAGAAAATGGAAGAAAGCTCTAGAGAAATGGAAGAAAGAAACTCTAGCAAAATGGAAGAGAATTCTAGAAAAATGGAAGAAAATTCTAGAAAAATGATGGAAGAAAATTCTAGAAAAATAATGGAGAAAATGGAAGAAAACTCTAGAGAAACTAGAGCCACAAATGAGAAACTGACAGAAATGACAGAGGCCATAAACCAAAGAATGGATCGCGTTGAGGTACAAGTCAGCAAATTTGATGAGAAGCTTGTCGATTTGGAGAGTAAGATGAATAATCTGGAAATTGACATAGAGGCGAAAATTAACAATCTTCAATGCCAAGGTGGGCCAGTTCGTGTCATTCCAGAAGTCTCTAGTAGAATAAAGACACCATGTTTCGATGGCAGTACACTGTTTAACGTATTCAAATTCCAGTTTGAAACTGTGGCTGGCAGAAATTTGTGGACAAATGAAGAAAAAGCCATTGAGTTGATTTTGGCCTTAAAAGGAACCGCAGCAGAAGTCCTTGAAAGCATACCAATGAGCTGCAGGAATAATTATGACGACATTATGGCTGCACTGCAACGAAAGTATGGTGGTGAACATAAAAAGGAAATCTACAGAATGGAATTGCGAGGCAGAGTGCAGAAGGTCAATGAAACACTGCAAGATTTCGCGATGGAGGTTGAAAGATTGGTGCAGATGACATACCCCGGTGAAAACCATCCATTTTTGGACCAGTTCAAGATTGAGGCGTTTGTAAATGGCATTCGTGATCCCGATGTGAAATATGCGGTATGCGCTACACAGAAATTAACTTTTGCAGAAACTGTTGCATTTGCTCTGGCACAGGAGACGGCTAAAGTAATTTCTAAGCCGCAAACATACAAGGTGCGAAATTTGGAGGTTATCGCTGAAAAAGAGAGAGACATAGTTAACGACTTAAGAGAGGCAGTTATGCAAGCACTAGAAGAGAAACAAAACAAGCCACAAGCTAAATGTTATAACTGCGGTAGAGCCGGCCATTTTCAACGAAATTGTAAAGCACCAAGAAAACGATCTAGATCTTCTTCGCCACCGCAGAACAATAAGAGAGTCCACCAACAATCATCACAGGAGTCACCGTTAAACTAAAACGGGCTAGCACTACGGGGCGTGAGCTAGCTCCCACAAACGAGGGCCCCACAATTTCCATATCAGTGATACAGCAGAAAAATAGCAATCTTACAATTTGTGGGTTCGTCTACGGCAAAAAGCACATCTTTACGATAGACACAGGGGCGTCACAGTCAATTATTAGGCCCGATGTAGTGAAAGGGGCAATTGAACCATTAAGCCACGTAAGTCTACGAACAGCTACAGGGGATTCTGCTACTGTCTACGGTAAAGTTAAAACTAAATTAACTATAGCCAACATCAACGTAGATCATGTATTTATTGTTGCTGATATTGTGGATGAAGTAATAATCGGTGCAGATTTTATGATTAGCCATAACGTTAAACTGCATATGGGGCAACAAATAATGATTTGGCACAACGTTGAAATACCTCTTGATGTTGGTTATGAAAGTAAAGCTCAAATAAGAAAGCTAGCTACTGTTGGACGCCAGAAACTACCACCACAGTCAGAAACCGTAGTGTGGGCACGTATGGAGGGAAATTGTGTGGACAATCGGCTGTGGGTAGTAGAACCCATAGAAGTAAAGAGTGACCTTATAACAGCAAAAGCCCTCGTAAGAGCCTGTAACGATGGAAGAGTCCCGGTAAGAGTATTAAATCTATCCAGCAGCGAAAAATTAGTTAAACAAAACACCGACATAGGTCAATGTGCTCCAGCAGAGGCAATAATAAATTGTGAGCGAAGACCGGAACCTGCTAATATGTCAGCAAAAGAACATGAGTTGTTAACCGAACATGCAAGGAAATGGGTAGAAGGATTAGCGGCGCCTGATAGAAATAAAGCCAAACAGCTGCTTAAGAAATATGCCTCCGTCTTCGCCTTTAAGAGCCAAAGCCATGGGAGAACGGCTATTGTTAAACACGAAATAAATACTGGCGAAGCGAGGCCAATTAAACAAGCACCTAGAAGTATCCCCTTAGCAAAGCGAGGTGAGGTAAAAGATTTAATCAATGAAATGGAGCAAAATGGGATAATAGAACCATCTACAAGTCCGTGGAGCTCGCCAGTGGTTTTAGTTAAGAAGAAAGATGGCAGCACCAGATTTTGTGTCGATTATAGAAAGCTAAACGACGTCACCAAGAAAGACAGTTATCCGCTACCCAGAATTGACGACACTTTGGACACGCTAGCCGGAACAAAATGGTTCTCCACATTAGATTTGCAAAACGGATACTGGCAGGTTGAAATAGCAGACAAAGACAAAGAGAAAACTGCCTTTAGTGCGGGCGATGGTTTATGGCAGTTTAACGTGATGCCATTTGGGCTTTGCAACGCTCCGGCTACATTCGAGCGCTTGATGGAACGGATGTTAAAAGGACTTCACTGGAAGACTTGTTTGATGTACCTTGATGACATTATAGTCACGGGAAAGACTTTTGACGAACATCTGAAAAACCTAGAAGACGTGCTTAATCGTATCTCAGCGGCTGGGCTAAAGCTAAATGCAAAGAAATGTGTACTATTCCAGAAAGAAGTTAAGTACTTAGGACATCGCGTAACAACGGAGGGTGTATCGACCGATGAAGATAAAATAGTAGCAGTAAAAGACTGGCCTCGTCCGAAAAATCTTCATGAATTGCGCAGTTTTTTAGGTCTTTGCACATACTATAGACGATTTGTACCGAATTTTGCCAGAGTTGCTGCAAGTTTACATGAACTGACCCAAAAGTCCCGGCCATACCAATGGGGTGAATCACAAGAACATGCATTCCAGGAGCTAAAAGGGTTATTATGTACAGCACCAGTCCTGGCATATCCAATTTCTGGAGAGAAATTTGTACTAGATAGTGATGCGAGCGGTTACGGAATAGGAGGTGTGCTCTCGCAGATAGTCAATGGGGCAGAAAAAGTCATAGGCTACTATAGCCGAACACTCTCAAAGCCTGAGAGGAACTACTGCGTAACTCGACGGGAACTTCTGGCAGTATTAGAGTGCGTAAAACATTACCACAAGTATCTATATGGTCAGCATTTCACCTTAAGGACAGACCATTCCGCACTCAGGTGGTTACTACAATTTAAAAACCCTGAAGGACAACTTGCTCGTTGGATTGAACGCCTTCAAAGCTACGACTTCAGCATTGAGCACAGGAAAGGTGGTAAGCATAATAATGCAGATGCTCTCTCAAGACGGCCCTGCAACCTGGAGTGCAAACATTGTAGCAGGGCGGAGAGGAAAGAATGCGTTATTGATATTCGGCTAACGCATATAGACTCCAGTGTGGACTGGGCAACGGCGCAGAGAAATGATCCCATGTTGTCAAAAATAATATCTGCTAAAGAACGGGACAGAAGACCAGCTCGGCTCGAAATATCTTCAGAAAGCCCAATAATGAAATCATATTGGACACAATGGGACAGTCTTAGGCTGATAAATGGCTGCTTATACCGGACATGGGAAGATGCAGACGGAAAAGCGGCAACTGATTTAATTGTTGTACCATCCTCCAAAATAAACGAAGTAATAAAAGAATTTCATAATGGTCCTAGTGGCGGTCATCTTGGTGTGACAAAAACGCTAGAAAAGTTGAAACTAAGGTTTTATTGGGTTGGATGTCGACAAGCTGTGGCCGATTGGATAGCCAACTGCCCGCAATGCATTATAGCCAAAGGTCCAATAAGAAGAAGCCGCGGGCAGCTTCAGCAATACAATTCGGGTGCCCCATTTGAGCGCGTAGCAATGGATATAGCCGGTCCTTTTCCTGTCAGTGAGGCTGGAAACCGATATATACTAGTGGTCATAGATTATTTCAGCAAATGGCCAGAAGTGTATCCGATACCGAACCAGGAAGCTGGAACGGTAGCAGACGTATTTGTTAACAATTGGGTGTGCCGTTATGGAGCTCCTTTAGAACTGCATTCCGACCAAGGTAGGAATTTTGAGTCTGCAATATTTAAGGAAATGTGTGAAAAATATGGAATAAGAAAGACAAGAACAACGCCACTACATCCGCAATCTGATGGCATGGTTGAAAGATTCAATCGCACCCTGGAGGAACATTTGAGAAAAGTGGTCAGCAGACATCAAAAGGACTGGGATGAGCACATACCAAAATTTCTGTTGGCATATAGGTCAGCCGTGCACGACTCCACCTCACGAGCACCTGCAAAGATTATATTTGGAACTGAGTTAAGACTGCCTGGAGACTTAGAGTTTGGCGTTAAGCCTACACCAACAGAGGAAAACGGTGGAGACCCCTCCATGAATGACCTTGAAGAACTTCATGAATTCGTGCGTAACCGAATCAAAATGACCAGTGATAAAATGAAAGCCAGATACGACCGAGCTGCAAACTCGGAAGGTTTCAACGAAGGGCAATTGGTTCTACTTTATAACCCACAACGAAAGAAAGGATTGTCACCGAAACTGCAAACCCATTGGGACGGCCCCTATAAAGTAGTCAAGAGGCTAAATGACGTGGTTTATAGAATCCAAAAGTACAACAGCCCAAGATCTAAAATGAAGGTGGTACACCTGGAAAGACTAGCCAATTACGGAAAGGGAACATATGTGCCTATTCGGGACGAAGAGGCTTAAGTGGGCGGCAGTGTTACGAAAATGGCTTGGCCTAGTATAGAAAACTCTGGACTTTTCTAGAAGAAAATAGCCTAAGAGACGGGATGGACAAAATACATCAATCTGGCAACATAGTACTACATTTAATTATACACCTAAGAATATGCTATGATTAATTACGCATTAGAATTGTATAGTTGGTTAATAATAAGTGTTTGTGTGTATGTATAATGTCAAGCTTAATGTAGAGTTATATTGTATAGTTGGTTAATGATAAATGTTTGTGTGTCTGTATAGTCTCTAAGCGTGATGTAGACTTATTATAAGTGTTTGTGTGTTTGTATAGCGTTAAGTCTAATGTAGAGTTATATTGTATAGTTGGTTAATGATAAATGTTTGTGTGTCTGTATAGTCTCTAAGCGTGATGTAGACTTATTATAAGTGTTTGTGTGTTTGTATAGCGTTAAGACTAATGTAGAGTAATACTGTATGTATAAATGGTTGTATGTATAGTCTGTAAGCGTATGTAGAGTTAAGTATAGCATGCTAGAATTATCCAGTGTGTTGTAGAAATATGGCTGTTTCTATATAAGGCGCGCGTTAACATTAGTGAAGTTGAAGTTGATTATTAACATTTGTGTTGTAAAGACCGCGAGTTAGTATCGTGTTAAAGTTAGTAGCGCTTTAGTAATCGTCATAATAAAGAGAGTTTGTAAATAAGTAATAGTGTGTAAATAAATACGAGAGTCTAAGCTAATTCAAACTTAAGTGTGTTCGTGTTTTGGTTATTGGCTAATTGGTTGTTATTATCGCTGTGACAGCACCAGGAC
This sequence comes from Leucophora obtusa, assembly GCA_949987735.1. Classification (NCBI taxonomy): domain Eukaryota; kingdom Metazoa; phylum Arthropoda; class Insecta; order Diptera; family Anthomyiidae; genus Leucophora; species Leucophora obtusa. The sequence goes on along the minus strand of OX465295.1, from coordinate 330,600,850 downwards.
TGTTTATCTAAGGGAGATAAACGAACGTTTTGTAAGGTAAAACGTAATAATTGGTGTCAGCGTTGGAACTGGTTATTTTGATTGCAATAGAAAAGAATCCGGTTTATTTAAGGGAAATAAACCAACGTTTTTAAAAGTAAAAACGTAACAATATATTCAAAAAATTAGACTTCATTTACAAATATCGCGACCATATTGCCATGTTGAACTGCTTATACATATAATGATTTTTATTTTAAGTCCAAGATCCTAATAATTTTATTTGTAAAAAGTATAAAGATTTTTTGCACTATTAAATTTTATATATTCTTTTAAAGATGTGTGGGTAGTGAAACAGCTAATGGGACAATTATGGCAACATGTTCGCCAAAATTGAAGCATATCGCTAAAAAATTATAAAAATCGCTAAGAGCAAAAAAATTGTTTTTATTGAAAAAAATTATGAAAATTAAAAATCTCCAAAAATAAAAAGTGCTGAAATTATAAAATATAGTTAGAATAGTAAAAAACGGTACAAATTATCAAGAAAAAAAATAAATAAGTTTTAAATTAGAAACAAATTGAAAACATCATCAAAATTTCAAAAACCGCTAAATTAAAAAAAAAAAAACAACAAAAAAAAATCGTCAAAAATAGATAAAATCACCAAAATTAAGAAAATTGCTTGAATAAAAACAGTGAAATTTAAAAAATTGCTAAAGTTTTTAAAAACCAACAAAATTTACAAAAATATTTAAATTTGAATGAAATAAGCTAAAATCTAAAAAACTGTTGAAAAAAAAAACAAAATTAAAAAATTGATAAAAATCGCTAAAATTGATAAAATACGCTAAAATTAAAAATAAATATTGAAATTTAAAACACTTAAATTTGTATGATAACAAATGATTTTATGTGGAATCTTTTTAGAGAACTCCCCTGATTAACCCATAATGGCATGGATATTGACATTGCCCAGTGTAGAAAATCATTACCAGATATGTGGTAATTACATTACATTACATTACATTACATTACATACTTGGTAATGGTAACTACTTACTTTTGTTATTACATTTCTTATTACCTTTATATGGCGATGTCGCGAAAAATAATGAGATGGTTACACACCAGCATACGAAAAATCAAAAAATATATCGTTACATATGTGCTTACCAGTAGTGAAAAAAAATAATTAGTATAAAAATAGAGTTTCAAAAAAAATTAATTATATAAAAAAAAAATATATTTTTTATTGTATTTTTTGTTTTTAAATAAAATTTGCTGGTGCGGGAATCGAACCTGGGTTTACAGATTGCCAGTCAATAGCTCTACCATCTGAGCTATATCGACATGTAATATTTAATAGATAAAAACATAATTGACCTGCTGCACACAAGTAAACTTACTCGCCAAAATACAAAAAAGCAAAAAATATGTGGTTACATATGTCCTTACCAGTGTTTATAAAATATTGAGTCTAAAAATAGATTTCAAAAAATTTTCAAAAAAATCTAGAAAATTATTTTTTATTTGAAATAATGATAAAAATAAGTCATTATCAGTAACTCATTATTATATGTTTTAAAAGAATGCAGAAGGTAAGTGGGTGTCATTACTGGTAGTCCAAAAAATAATGATATGTCATTACCGTTTCTACACTGGGTGGGTTTGTAGTGAGATCTGAAAATGCGTATCCTATCGCTGGCTTTACTAAATTTTTAAAATTTTTATTCTCTGTTATTTATGTGCTAATTTTATCATCTTTCTTTTATTTGAAAAATAATTCAAAAAAATTTGATAATTATGCGATTTTTAATAACAGCCGCTGGGGGTGTTCTGGAAATTGAATCCGCATAAAATCGTTCGTTTTCATAAAAAATTAAAATCGTATGATTTTTTTTTTGGATTCGCTTTTGAGAACACCCCCGAATATGTAATTTACATGTGGATTCGTTTTCCAGAACATCCCTAAATATGGTGATCTCAAATCGAACGACTTTTTTGATTTTAATTTGTGGATTTTTATTTTATTTTTTGATATCTCTAAACTGGCGATTTTTAAAATTTTTACAATTTATTTCAACTCAATATTTATAAAAATCGTCGCTATTTTTTTTAATTTACGATTTTTGAATGAAATACAGTATTTTTTTAGCAACAAAAAAGTTTTATTATACCCTACACCACTACGTGGAGAGGGTATTATAAGCTTGTGCTGATGTTTGTAACACCAAAAAAATATTGATCCTAGACCCACCTTATAGTATACCGATCGGCTCAGAATCACTTTTTATCAGGGTTGGTTACCGTTTCCTTTTTAAAATAACGGTAATTATCTACCATGCGGATACTAAAATTGATTTAAATATTTTATATCCTCGATATCAGTTAGGGCAATTGTCTTCATATTTTGGCGTTTTTATTTTCTTGGTTTGCTGGTTCAATTTCTTACTATTCCTCAATAACCGTTATAATTTGCTGTTTTGGCATTTTAGCGGTATTATAACGGTAACATGCATATATTACGCAATAAATATAAAGACAATTACTCTTAACGGTATCAGCATTTTAAAACGTTCATATGGGGTTTGGTTTCGGCGTGGTTGACAATTACCGTTATATTAAAACTGAAACGGTAACCAACCATGCTTTTTATTTCGATTTAACGATGTCCGTCTGTCCGTCCGTCTCTCTGTCTGTCCATGCATTCTTGTGCGCACTCTACAGGTCGCAAATATTAAGATATTTTGATGAAATTTTGTACACCGACCCAAGATCGGTCCATGTTTAGACCTAGTGCCCATATAAGGGTACCCCCCAAAATTTTCTTTTTTACACGCTGCAGGTCGGAAATACGAAGATATTTCAATGAAATTTGGTACACAGACCTATTTCGGCCCAAGAACGGAGCCTATTAATTTTGGATGCAATCGGTTCATGTTTAGACCTAGTACCCATATAAGGGTACCCCCGAAAATGTTCTTTTTTACACGCTGCAGGTCGCAAATACGAAGATATTTCAATGAAATTTGCTTCGTTGACAGACATGGTCCCAAGGAAAAAGTCTATTGATTCTAGATAGGATCGGTCCATATTTGGACCTATCGCCCATATGGGCTATATTTTCGATTTTCTCTTCTTTTATGATTTTATAGAAAATTTTGACACAAGTCTGTTTTAACCCATTCAAATTTCGGATCCAAACATTAGTTGGCTTTAAATCAGACTAGTGTAGGGTATTATGTAGTCGGCATGCCCGACTTTAACCTTTTTACTCGTTTTTCAACATAGTCTCCATTTAGCTCAACACTCTTAGTCCAACGTTTCTGCAATTTTTTTATTTTTCCTAAAAAATAGGATTTCTCGAGGTTCTTTAAATAGGCATTTGTTTGAGCAATAATTTCGTCGTTGGAGCTAAATCTCTTTCCACCGAAATGAGATGAAATGAAATGCTTATGGCATCAACAACTCACGCACTTTCACTCTCCGATCGGCCAACACCATACCGTGAATTTTTTTGATATTTTCGGGTGTATTGACATGAATTGGCTATCCAGAACATTCAACGAAACTCGATAAACTACTTTTTTACCGCTGAAGATAATAGTGCACAGTCCTCATAGTACTTATCAAACTTTTCCTTGGTTTGATTGACGTTTATTTTCGCAAAAAATATATTTTGATGAGCACTCCAAATTCACTTTTTTCCATTTATTATAAAAATCCACGATTTTGTATGCTTTGAACACCTGTTAAACTCAAAGTTAATGACGGAACTTGCTCAAAATTTGAGCACTTGACCGAAGTAGTGTTGCATTTCATGCAACTAAGAGAAAAGTTCGAAAAGTCACAAGTTTTTAAAATTTTTCGATTTTGTTTTTAATTTAAAGATTATTTATATTTTAGCGATATTTTACAATCTTGGCCATTTTACAACATCCTAGTGATTTTCAGAATTTTTTAGATTTTGAATTTTGGTGCTTTTTCCAATTTTACCAATTTTTTAGTTTTACCAATTTTTGAAATTTTAAAGGATTTTTAATATCAGCGATTTTTTTAGTTTTGGAGTTTATGTTTTTAATTTTGGTGATGTTTTTCATTCTTGGCGTTTTATATCCAGCGATTTTTTTTGTTTGGAGCTTTTTTAAATTTTTGCAACATTTAGTTTGAATGTGTTTGATTTTTAACCATTTTAACACTTTATTATTTTTAGTTATAAAATTTATTGCAAAACTATTGTAAAAATAGTAAATTTTATTGTTTGTTAGGTAATTGTTTTATAATTTTTATCATATTATATAAAGATTTTTAGTTATATTTAGGCTAACTTTTAGTTATTTGAAAATAGCAAATTGTACTGTAAAATCTGCAGAAAATTTTGCTAAATATTTGTAGACTTAAAATAGCAAAAATAAACTGTTATATCTACAAAATATTTGCTATTTTTAAGCTAAATTTAGTTAAATGCAAATAGCAGTATATTCTGCTAAAATCAGCAGAAATATTTGCTAAAAAATCGTAAACGGCTGTTTTCAAAAGGCTCGATTTTTATTTGCATTTAAAAAAAAATCGAAAAAAAACTTCGAAAGTTTAAAATTTTTTGGTGATTTTTTAGGTTACTAATTATTTAGCAAATTTTTTTGCTGATTTTAGCAGGTTAATTTGCTATTCTCCATTTACAAAAATTTAGCTCAAATATAACTAAAATTCTGTATATTTAACAGTTTATTTTTTGCTGTTCCTATATTACTAATATATAGCAAAAATTATCTGCTAATTTAGCAGTTTTTTTTCTGCAGCATCATTTTTAACTAATTTTTAGTAGTTTTAGCTAAATTTTTTACAGACTTTTTTCTATTAGTGTACGAAACACAATAAATTATATTTATCAAAATTTTTGTTTGAAAACCTCAAGAAATTAGGCCTTGGTATTGACACAATCATAAAATTGATAAAAAAATTTGATTTTTTTGAATTTTATTATTGCTTTGTATGTAAAGTTGTGACTTTCAGTCTAAAAATAGTCTTATGACAGTTACAACGAGCCACAGGTAGGGATAGGCACCTTAATTTCATTGAAAAATAGTAAATTATACAATTTGGAAAAAAAAAAATTGCAAAACACTCATATATTCCACATATTTGATTTCTTCCAGCAAAAATTTGGGACATCTTTGGAGATCTCCTTTAAAAAGTTAAAAATATATAACGATATTTCATGATATGCTGAAGTTTTAGTTTTTTTTTGCGAATAATAGTGCATTTAGAGAGAGAATTTAATCTACTTGATTAAAATTAATCCAATTTTGCAATCTTCATCGTTTACACATGCATTTTTTAATTAAGTTGACAGTTAAAAATTTAACTGTGTCAGTTCAAAATACCAAGGTAGCGCCGATAGCGATCCGGCACAAGATGAACATGAAAAATGTCGGCGTTAGCAACGCATTTGTCAACAGCGTCAAAATATTTTTGCGGCAGCGTCTTAAAGTTAATTTTTGTCTCACTTTAGTGTATGTTTTTTACAGTGCTGCCAACTGTTATAACAAAAAAACAGCGTTGCATACAATTAGTAATATGATGAATACAGAGTCGTTTAGAAAAAGTAACTTCATTAAAAGTTGGATTTTCCGTTAATCAAAAAGATTACAATAGGGTTTAATCAGGTTTAGTGCCTGTTTAAGCAGTTAATCCGACTTTTACGGGATTTACTTTTGATGTCTTCAGAGACTTATAGTAGAATTTCATGAAAAATATTTTTTTGCGGAATATTTTAACCCTCTAATTCTTCAACTTACGGGTCGTTTGTGACCCTTTTGGAAAAGGTGCAAAAAGTCCCTTTACTTGAAGAGTTAGAGGGTTAAAATGTTCCACAAAAATATTTGTCATGCAATTCTACTATAAGTCTTTGAAGACATCAAAGATACAAATTTAAATTCAATGCCAGAAATAAGTCAAAACTTTAAATGTGTTTATGGACTAATTTCGCACTTATTCAAAATTGGCGCTCAAATGTCCCACAAACCGGGATTTTAGGAGGAAACCATGTGAATCTACCATTTCATGTAAAACAATATGAGGAACATTTCTGTGGAACATTTTAACCCTCTTACTCTTCAACTTACAAGTCTTTTTGTACCTCTTTAAAACGGGGCCAAAAAACACCCTTTAATTGAAGAGTTATGGGGTTAAATAGTACCACAAAACTGTACCTCGAAGTGTTTTACATAAGTTCGCTAAACACATCCTATACCCAAAATGGAAGATTCACATGGTTTCCTGGTGCACATATGTAATAAATCTTTAACTCAGAATTAGTTTTTGGGCTTTCTGTCATGGAATGGACGAAATATTAAAAAAAAAAAAAATATTTTGCTTTTAATCTACGCTAAATTTCCCATTATATGATGAAGAGTATACGTATTAACAGATCTCCAAAATTAAATGACAGACATCTAAAATTTAGTTTTGACACAAATTTTGAAGTTTACCGCTTAAAACACCACTTACGGTCATGAGAGGGTTTATAGTTTGTATAATGAAATTGTTTGCCTTTTCATTGTATAAACAACAGCTATGTAAATTAATCACCAGAAGCTTCTAGTTTAAGAGTTATAGATGGATAAATCTATGAACCTTTTTTTAGGGTTACTTTGAGGACATAAATGTAAACGGCCTGGCCGCAGAAACCCAATTTTTGCACAGATCTTATTTTTTACTCTCAACCTATCCGAAAATGATCGGGGAGCAGGAAAAATAACACTTTTGCACATACGGGGGCTCTACTATTCATGTAGTAAAAATAAACATGATTCGAATTCGAAATTATTCTTGTAAGTAGAAACAAATGAATATAAATTTTATTTTTAAGTCAAAAATTTTAAATAAAAATGAAATTTGAATTTAATAAAATGTTAGTGGTCCTGTTTTCAGGCGAAATCTAATTTGTTTTTAAATATATTTGTTAGCGATCTTTATCTAGATAATATTCAAAGTGTATAATTCTGGAAACTGAATCTTTAAGTATTGAAATTTTTATGTGGATCTGTCGTCTACATAAGCCAACATTCCATTTGAGTACAATCATGTCTGTATTTGTACAATAATACAATATTTAAAAACATCGCTAAAATTATGACATTTAAGAAATTGGTCTCGATGAGAAACGTTTTTTAATTAAAATTTGTCAAGAAAACGATGTCATTCCTTTCGCTTGAAAAAAGTTGTACCCCTAGTTTACTTTATTGATTGATAGAAAACTAATTTGAAGAATTTCTTATGTTTTTTTTCTACAAAACAATGTGCCGTAATTAAATTTTAATTACTTTTAAACACCTTAAGGGTAAATTTAATGTATTTGTTTTATATTTAATATTTAAAACTTTATGACTTGTTACGTACATGGGGGGTGGCAAATACGTAAATTAGGGTGGCAGTGAAATGTTAACTTCTAATTTTCACCTGGTGGAATATTAAACCACTGGATCTGAAACAAATATCAGCACATAGTCAATATACTCAGTAACACATACTAAGAGGTATAATTTTATGAAAACTCGTTTAAAAGTTCAAATGCCGAAATCTCCAATATCGGAACGAATCGAATCTGCTATATTTTAGATCAGATATTCTAGTTTCCGAATTGGTAACTTGCATAAATTTTGGATCAGCAATAAAATGGTTACTAGAAAATTTTCGGTTTTTTTTTATTTTGTATATTTTGCATGTAAATACCACTGGAAATGTATTTCTAAGACAAATCAAATTTCATTTGAAAAATAAAATTTCATTAAATTCAACTTACATTTTCTTTTGTTTTATAAAATGAACCACAAATTATTTAAAACAGCTAACAAAAAAAAAAAGACTGCTTTAAAACGATGTAAAAAAAGTTGGACTAAAGATAATTTCGTTAAGGATTATGAACTAATATCGAAGAAAGTGTTATATAATTCATTATTTTAAACAGTTAGTTTCAACAAACTAGACATTTAACTATTTACATTTAAAAATGTTATTTATCTGGTTCGTTTTCTTCCTAGATCTAAGAATTTATTGATATTTTTCTTTAATACCACCCTAATACAATTTAACCCCAACAATAGACAAAATATATTTTACGTATGAATATTTTATGGCATTTTTCTTTGTAAAATGGGGCGTAGAATTGTTATTTAATTATTCGAACACCTCTATATTTCCTTTTTTTTTTTTTCTTATATATGTGTACTTACAATTTAATGTATTTTTTTCTGTAGGCATTTTGCATTCCTTTAGGCTCTTTTTGACCATTATTTACATTTGTTAGAATTTTTTTCATTTCTTTAGAGCCAATTTGAAGTCACATTTATCACTTTGAAATTGCATTTTTATGGGAAATTAAATTTATAAAATGGGGGAAGACATTAAATCACGTCAGTAGCCTTTATATTCGTATGTTTGCATCAGATCTTAGGTAGTTTTGTGTTTAAAGAAACTCGTAGATTTTCTTTTAATATGACAATTGTCTTCTGGTATATATTTAGTTTGGTAATGGTCTTTTTATAAAAATAAATTTACTTTGATATATGACATTAGTATTATAGTTATAAAGTATTATACATTTTTATTAAATTGTATTCATTGTTAGATGTAGACAACGACTTATAATGGGATCCTATTTCTGGGTTTCTGCAGAATTCGATGCAATTTGGATATTTCATAGGGGGGACAAAATTAAGTATATTTAAGGGGTTAAAATATACCACAATAACGTTACCCGTAGTGCTTTACACAAGTTCGCTAAACACATCCTATACATAAAATGGAAGATTCCCTTGGTTTCGTCCCTAAAATCAAAGTTTGTTGAACATTTGAGTACCATTTCTGAATAAACTCGAGATTGACTCTTAAACACATTTTAAGTTTTGACTTATTTCTGGTACTGAAACTAAATTTTCAACTTTGATATCTTCAGAAACTTATAGTAGAATTTTATGACAAATATTTTTGTGGAACATTTTAATCCTCTAACTCTACAACTTATGGTGCTATTTTGTCTTTTTCTAAATTGGGGTCAAAAAACTCCCTTTAATTAAAGAGAAAGAGGATTAACATGTTCCGCAAAAATATTTGTTATGAAATTCTACTATAAGTCTCTGAAGACATCAAAGTTCAAAATTTAACTTCAATGCCAGAAATAAGTCAAAACTTAAAATGTGTTTAAGGGTTAATCTCGTACTTGTTCAGAATTGGCGCTCAAATATCCAACAAACCTGAATTTTAGTGGGAGACCATGTGAATCTTCCATTTTAGGTATAGGATGTGTACAGCGAAATTATGTAAAACAATACGAGAAATATTTTTGTGGAACATTTTAACCCTCTAACTCTGCAATGTACGGGTCTGTTTTGTCCCCTTTTAAAATGGGGCCAAAAATGTCCCTTTAATTGAAGAGTTAGAGGGTTAAAATATTCCATAAAAATATTCCTCGTAGTATTTTACATAAGTTCGCTGAACACATCCTATACCTAAAATGGAAGATTCACATGGTTTGTTAGATTGAGCACCAATTCTGAATAAATACGCGATTAACCCTTAAACACATTTTAAGTTTTGACTTATTTCTGGCATTGAAGTTAAATTTTGAACTTTGATGTTTTCAGAGACTTATAGCAGAATTTCATGACAACTATTTTTGCGGATCATTTTAATCCTCTAACACTTCAACTTATGGTGCTTTTTGTCTCTATCTAAAATGGGGTGGAAAAAGTCCCTTTAATTAAAGAGGAAGAGGGTTAAAATGTTCCGCAAAAATATTTGTTATGAAATTTCACTATAAGTCTCTGAAGATATCAAAGTTCAAAATTTAACTTCAATGCCAGAAATAAGACAAAACTTAAAATGTGTTTAAGGGTTAATCTCGTACTTATTCAGAATTGGCGCTCAAATATCCAACAAACCTGAATTTTAGGGGGAAACCATGTGAATATTCTATTTTAGGTATAGGATGTGTACAGCGAACTTATGTAAAACACTACGAGAAATATTTTTGTGGAACATTTTAACCATCTAACTCTCAATATACGGGTATTTTTTGTCACCTTTTAAAATGGGGCCATAATAGTCCCTTTTATTGAAGAGTTAGAGGGTTAAAATGTTCCATAAAAATGCTCCCCGTAGTATTTTACATAAGTTCGCTGAACATATCCTATACCTAAAATGGAATATTCACATAGTTTCCCCCTAAAATTCAGCTTTGTTGGACATTTGAGCACCAATTCTGAATAAATACGAGATTATTAAACAAATTTTAAGTTTCGACTTATTTCAGGTATTGAAGTTAAAATTTGAACTTTGATGTCTTCAGAGACTTATAGCAGAATTTCCTGACAACCATTTTTGCGGAACATTTTAGTCCTCTAAGTCTTCAATTTCGGGTTTTTTTTGTCCCTTTCTAAAAAGAGGTCAACAAAGTCCCTTAAAAATTTGTTGGTGGAGTGATAAATTGTTATGAAGTTGAAAAAAGTCTATCTATTTCTATATTAGTTAAAACAACTAAAAATTTGTTTCAAATGACCTTGCAGAAAAAACTGCTGAAATTAGCAGATTCTTTTTGTTAAATATTAGTAAGATAGGAATAGCAAGAGAAAATGTATATATATGGTAATCAGAAAAAGGTTTTAAATTTGTCCAATTTTTAATGAATGTGGATTTTTAAATTTTCAATTTTGAAGAAAAATTTATCAGTGACAAATTTTACAGCAATTTAAACTTGTAGCCATGTTTTAATTTCCAGGTTAACAACAAATTACGTGCATGTAAATATGTTAGGGTGTCCCGACAAACAATTTGTTCAAATTATAGCACACAAACGATGTGAAATAATGAGCTGAATATGGCAAAAATAACAAAAACAATTTTGTTGGGGACAGAGCTTTGAAGAATTAATTCCTTTTTGAATGAATTCACTACCAATCGAATTCAATTTTCTCTACAATTGAATGAATTCCTTTTCTTAAGTAATTCACTGAATTCGTTCAACTGAATGCGTTCATCAAACAACAAATTCAAAGAATTAATTCAATTGCAACATTTCTTTTTATTAAATCAAATGAATTAATTCACCGGTGAACGCATTCAATTTTATAAATCGAACGGAAAAAAAGTGAATTAATTCCTTACTGAATTAATTCACTACTGAATTCGTTCAATTTCATTTTCGTTCAGTGAATTAAAAAAAATAAAATTACGTTCAGTGAATTAAAAAAAAATAAAATTACGTTCAGTGAATTAAAAAAAAAATAATAAGTTCACTGAATTGAAAAAAAAAATAAAATAAGTTCACTGAATTGAAAAAAAAAATAAAATAAGTTCACTGAATTCAAAGCCTGTTTTCTGCCGTTCAGTAGAAGAAAACAATAATGAACAAATAAAATTTTTAAATAAGCAATTTTACAGCGTGTGCTAGTAAAAATTAACAAATTAGAAACTGGATGGTGTTTATCAACCTACATGATTCAAAAATAAAGCCTTTTACTATTAAAAATAAAAACTTTACAGATATAGATAAACTTGGAAAAAAATATAACTATATAACTAGTTTGAAAAATTAATAGTTATATTTTTTTCCAAATTTATTTATATCTGTAAAGTTTTTATTTTTAATAGTAAAAGTATTTATTTTTGAATCGTGTAGGTTGATAAACAGCATCCGGTTTCTATTTTGTTTATTTTTACTAGCACACGCTGTAAAATTGCTTATTTAAAAAATTTATTTGTAGATTATTGTTTTCTTCTACTGAACGGCAGAAAACAGGCTTTCAATTCAGTGAACTTATTTTATTTTTTTTCAATTCAGGGAACTTATTTTATTTTTTTTTTCAATTCAGTGAACTTATTATTTGTTTTTTAATTCACTGAACGTAATTTTATTTTTTTTTAATTCACTGAACGTAATTTTATTTTTTTTAATTCACTGAACGAAAATGAAATTGAACGAATTCAGTAGTGAATTAATTCAATAAGGAATTAATTCAACAGTGAATTAATTCATTTGATTTAATAAAAAGAACTATTGCAATTGAATTAATTCGTAACAAAATAAATCGAACGAAAGCAAATATGAATTAATTCCATTCAATATATATTGCTTAGTGAATTCGTCGAATTTTTAATTCAGAATTGAAAAATTGAATTAAGGAATTAATTCTTCAAAGCTCTGGTTGGGGATCTTTAGTTGCCTAAAAAAGATGCCAATATTTGTGTAGTTTGACTAAAAAATTATAAACCCGATTAAAGATATTTTCTCTATAACAATTTATGACTTTTTAGAATTAGATATCGTTGAGTATTGTCATATGTCACACCATATTTAATAATTTTATATGATTGTATCAAAATATATTTAGTGCGTTGGCTAGCCCATTAAGTTTGTGTTTGCTAAAAAAAACATTGGGCCATATTTATAGCTAAAATTTAAAAAAAAGTAGAGGAACTTAAAATTAGAACGTCTTCCTTAAATGCATATTTTTTTTTTTATCATAAAAGAAGCATTAGTTGATAAAAATTATTCAAACGAAAATTGAAAAAATACCATATTAAAAAAATGTTATCTTATTACATCCGAAAAATGGTGGATATTATTTTATAAATTAAGAACTAATTTTATAAAATTTGATATAATTAAATACTTTTAAATTCGAGTTTTGACCCGTTATAACCATATAAATTTAATACAAATATATATAATTTTACACTATCTGATATAATTATATGTAGTTAGATAAGGCGCAATAGTGGATTCAATTGGTCCCACATAAAAACATTTATAATTACATACATAAAAAATGATTTGGTTATATCAAAACTTTTTTACTCGGGTAATTTGTTGTACGAGCCTTGTGATTACACAAATTTTTATACCAATGTTGTGCAAAAATTTAGATTTTTTTTTTACCAATAAACATAAATATCAGTGACATCGAAAGCTGGTAGAGAACTATTGAAAAATTTCAACATATTTTTTCCATATTTATCTCATTAATACATACCGCTTGTGTACGTACTGTTACTTCATTTGTTCGTTATCGGCACGCCTTAATGTTTATTTAGTATGTACTTTATATGAAGTACCTACATACATAAATACTGAAAATAAAAATCCCACATTTCATTTTGCCATCCGCGTATATTGAAATTTCCGCTTATTAATTTCCGTTCATTTTATCGAACATGTCAACAATGAAAAATGTTGCTATTTTTTCATTCTTTCTTACAGAACATATTAACAGAGACACTGTGACTTTTTACTGTCACTCTTTAATAAAGAAAAAGTACAAATTAAACAATAAACAGAATTTGGTTTGAAATCTGTATGTGTGTTAAGTATTTATATATGAAGTTTAAATTCTGATTGTATTTATTTTATTGATTTCCGCCAATATGAAATTTACATATTTAATATAAAATACAAACGTAGAAGTACATTAGGGCAACATTTTTTTTTTTTTTGTATGGAAAAATTTTTTCCTTAAAATCCCCATTTATTGTTCGGATTATTGTAGCACTAGCTCTAAAAAAATACGTGGTAAGGATTTGAAAAAATCGGATCGGTGGTGTACTGAGCTTTGCAATTTTTTTCAAATTCACATCACATAAGTTTTGTGATTCAATAATCCGAACATTAACAATGTACAAAAAAAAAAAACAAAAAAAAAATAACAAGGTTCTGACAAACTGATTTTGGTAGCGGGGACCAACAAAATATACGTGCATCGGCATTTTAAAAGTTTATATCTGGCCCTATGTTTTTGGGGGTTTAAAGTTTCCCCCCTTTGGCAAATGTTTATTGTGAATCGGCATAGGAAACCATGTGAATCTTACATTTTAGGTATAGAATGTGTTAAACGAACTTATGTAGAATACTACGGGGAACATTTCTGTGGAAGATTTCAGCCCTCTAACTCTTCAATTAAAGGGGCATTTTTGGTCTCATTTTTAATAGGGACAAAACAACTCTAACTCTTCAACCCGTAAGTTGAAGATTTAGAGGGTTAAAATATTCCGCAAAAATATTTGCCATGAACTTCTGCCATAAGTCTATGAAGACATTAAATTTGAAAATTTAACTTCAATGCCAGAAATAATTCAAAACTTAAAATGTGTTTAAGGGTTAATTTCATACTTATTCAGAATTGGCGCTCAAATGTCCCACAAACCTGGGTTTTAGGGGGGTTAACTTTAAGTGTTGACTTATTTCTGACATTGAGGATAAATTTTCATATTTGATCTCTTCAGATAGTAGAATTTCGTGGCAAATATTTTGTGCCAACTCACCATCAGATGGCGCGCAACAACTGTTCTAAAAATTCAACATCTCGCGCAATTACAGTGTTGCAATATTTGAAGCCTTTCATATTTCATCACCTTTCACTTCTTCTCCATCCCCTTTCCATAGGAAGCAACACGTTAATTAATAGGAAGAATTTCCTAAGTGTTGGTTTTCTTAAAAAAAAAAATGTGTTTTCTCGGCCCACCCTTATGCCTATATAATGATTGTTAAGTCATGTTTAAATTTAATTGTAAGCAATAATGTATTATTGTTGAGGCAAATGTATGGCAAATGTTTATAAAAAGCATTGTGGTGAAAAGTAATTCAAATAAAAGTTTTAAATATTTATTTTAAAATATTGGTTTTTAATTTTTATTTAAAAAATAAAAATTGTTTTTTTTTTCAATTAATTAGAAATTTATTAATTTAGTTCGAGTCCAATTTCCTTATTATGAATTAATATAATAAGTTCTTTTTTCAAAAACTTCTATTTTTCTTCATCAGGATACTCTCCTAAAAATACTTCACAGAGTTTTTGCTTTCAAAAAACCTCTACACTTTCAGGAATGAAAAGACGATAGTTTCGGGGATTTTCCAGGTCCCCAATTTGAAGCATCAAAATCTCATATTAAATGTGGTCTGCTACATTAATAAAATGGGAATGGAGCAAACAATAAAATATGTTTTCGATGTCTTCTGCAAAGCATAGCCAACAATAGAAATATTATGAAAGTTTTTTGTTTTTATATTTCATACCATCGGTATAAGTAAATACAAATTTTATTTTTACCCTTCTTCCTTGTTAATACAAGAAGAGGCAAAAATATTTTTTCTCCGTACTATGAGTATTGTCAAAATGTTGGTTTTTAATTTTTATTTAAAAAATAAAAATTGTTTTTTTTTCTAATTAATTTATTTTAAATATATAAAATTCTTATGTGGGCCATAGATAATCAATAGCTTATTATTGGTGTTAGATGCCTATGAACGATATCTTGAACAATAATTTTTAAAAATCACTTAAACATAACAAGTTAAAAAAAAAAGATAAGAATTTGTTAGTAATCAAAATTGTGTAAATAATATTTATCGTCTTAAAGGCTGATTTACACGCGAGAGAAAACTATTAGAGATAGAAATAAAAATATCTCTGAATCGCTCTATTGTGATTAATTTAAGCTATTGAGAGATGTTTTTTGCTCTATCTCTAGAAGTTTTCTCTCACGTATATATGCTCCTTAAGACAGCAAGTATTTGGAAATAAATTTTAATTTTAGGCCCTGTTTATCTATTACGAAAATAGTCTAAACGATAGAAATTTACAATTACTTTCATCCACAGTACATGGGCAGCAACAACAACAAGTTGTTGCTTCTTTACTTTCGTTTAGACAATTTTCGTAATACTTAAACAAGAGTTTACTTTTTATTAAGTTAACTTCCTATAAATAAATTTCTTCATTGTGTTTAAATTTAATTTGCTACTAAACTCTTAAGTCACGTTTTCATCTTTTAAATTTATAAGGAAGCACATACAAAATTGTATAGAATTTTAAAATGTGTTTAACTAGAAGTAAAGAAATAAGGGAAATATCTAAAAAGAATTGGAAACCTCTTTGCCATATAATAGAAGAGTAAAACATGCACAGTTAAAATAAATTCTTTTAGGAGAGAGCATTTTGGACACAGCCGATGACCATATTGTTGATGCTGGGTAATGAATCATACTTATGGTCCCCTTTTAAAAAGGGGCGAAAAAAGTCGCTTTAATTTAGGTGTAGAGAGTTAAAAGAAATTTAAAATTTAAAAAATCGCCAAAATTCAAAAAATCATTCAAATAAAAAAATATGTAAGCAAACATTCATATATCTGCGTAGAGGGTTGCCAGTTCGATTCCCGGTCATGGCATATATAAAAAGTTTTTCATATAGAGACAAATTAACATTTAAAATTACTTTCATCAGTTGACACATAACCTAACCACTGGCTAGTCTTCGAGTGAGACGAAACTGCGGCAGTCTGGTGATTCCCTTGTGTCTATTAAATTTTTCAATACAAATGTTTTCTTCTTCTTCTTCCTGTAAATGAACTTAAGAATAAATAATTCTCAATCAAAAATTTTAAAATTAAACAAAAAAAATCCCGTAAAATCAGAAAAATCGCGCGGTAGTTAAAAAAAGACTCGGGTTAATTAGAAAAATTCCCAAAAGGAAAATGTCGCTAATAAGAATATTTTATCTAAGATATTTTTGTGTTTTTCTTTGAAATGATTTATGTTTCTTGGTCCAAAACTGATGTTTCATTTCATTTACCTCATTTAGAGTTCGGCGGTATTCCGCCTATGAGTCTTACATTTCAGAAAAAAATCTAAAATTCTAGTCCCTTAACCCTCTAATGCTCTTTCTTAAGACGTATCTTGAAACCCAGTGGTCAAATAATTTCGGGTTTTGCTGTAAATAAAACTATCAATAAAATAAAATTACGTACCCAAAATTGTTGATCAATTGTTGTTATTTCAAAAGTTATGGCGATTTTCGCTTTTTGAAAATTACGAAATTTGCCGAATTTGGCAATAAACATCAATAAATTTTGATGAAATTAGTTCTGCTTACTACTTCCTCTAAGTATATAGTCTGTGTTTAATTTTAAGAAAATCTGTTGTCTAGTTTTTGAGTTAGATGAGTTATTTCTAAAATGTATCCTGGCGTTATCCTGTGAGTCCTGGAGACAAATTTTTAACTTATTTTACAATTAGAGACTTTAAACTAACTTTGTTATTATCGGTAATGTACACCAGATCGTAAATGTGTTTTTGGCAATTTTTCAAATATTTTTTCATGTTTAAAAAAGTTTGTTATTTCAAATTTTCTAAATTTTCTCTTTACATGCTTCTCGCTTGAAAACCGTTCCTTATACAAAAAAAGTTTGAAGGCAAAAAAGTAGATAGTTAAGTTTTCTATGGATATAATACAACTTGTTTAATAAAATATTGTTATTTAGCCAAAAATTATTTAAAATCTGAAGACCGCCTTTAGCGGGCCTTGTGCATTAGAGGGTTAAGTCCAAATTTGGTTCCGGTATCAGTGTATTTTAGTTTTATAGTTTTGACCTCTGTTGCAAACATTTTTCCTTTAGCTGTTTGAGTTTTCTAAATATGGACGATTAACCTTTTCTTTAAGCGATTTTTGTATTTATTTTTACACAGATGGCTCTTTAGGACTTCCTTGTGCCTAAACCCTTATCCATTTTCAGTTTTCTCATTAAGTTTTAGTTTTTTTACAAGTTTAACGAGTTTTTTAATTTATATGTTGAAAAAAAAAAACAATTTTTTTGTGATTTTTTCACAATTGACGATTTTTAAAATTTGAACATTTTTAAAATTTTTGCGTTTTTTTAAATTTAGTTGGTTCTCGAATTTCGGTGATATTTTTTAATTTCTTTGAATTTTGGCGATTTGTTAATATTATTATTGATTTTTATTTCTACCCGTGTAAAGAAGATCAGATGTGGCCAGATCTCAGTAGATCTTACCAGATCTAATTATATCTCAAAATTGGGGACAAATTTGAAATGTAATTAGTTCTGATCAGATCTAGGCATATCTGGCCAAATTTTAGTAGAATCTTACCAGATCTTATCAGATCTCAAAATTGGGGACAAATTTGAGATCTAATTAGATCTGATCAGATCTATGCATATCTGGCGCAGCTGTCCAGATCACTTTAGATTTGAACAGATTTGGCACTAGATCTGATCAGATCTTGCCATAAGGCAAGATGATGAGATCTGTTACAGGATTTAATAAGACTCAATCATATCTATTTAGATCCAAACAGATCTGATCAGATATAAACGGGTATACCGATTTTTTTCTAAGTTCAGCTATTTTTTCAGTTGTGGTGACTTTTTAATTTTGGTGATATTTCTCAACTCAAGCGTTTGAATTTCCAGCGTTTTTCCCAATTTTGAATTTTTTTTTTTGAATATGAATAATTGTTAATACCCAGTCAGAAAAATACAAACGGGAAAGCGGTGGCAAAGCACTTTAACTTGCAAGTATTGACAAAAAGTGCTTTCCCATTCCCAAAATGATAACATCATTAGACAAATGGACCGGCTGTTCAAAAAGCGCCGGAAAAGCACTGGAGGAACAAAATTTTTAAACGTTGGCATAACGCTGGCAAAACCAATAAATAGGTGGTCTGGAAATATATTTTCCAAAATAAAATTAAAAAAAAGTTCATATGTATTTTTTTTGGTCCTGCCGTGATTTGAACCCAGGCCGTCAGATTGGCAGACGATTGCTCTACCCACTGAGCTAACGAGACATATAATATTTAATGGCTAAACACATAAATGAGTGATAATAGCTGGACAACTACTGGCTGTGCCAAAATGCTAGTACTGGCAAACAATTTTTAGTAACTAGTATGCCAGTGTTTGGAGGGCAAAAAGAAAGTTGGTCTTGAAGGAGCTTTCCCACAAACAAAAAAATTAATTTAATGAAACAAAAAAAATTTTAAATTAAAAAAAATTCAAAAAAATGTTTTTGCTTGCAACCGGATTTGAACTCGGAACCTTCCGACTACAAACATTTTTTAACGAAGCGTCAGCATTTTTATAAAATCATTGGTTTTCCTAGGTAGCACTGGATAACCACTGGTTGCAAACCTTGGCATATCACTCTAAGCCAATTCTTTGCCAGTGGTTTTTTTTATAAACCACCGAAATTTTTGTAAAAAAATACTGGTAAAACGCTTTTCGCAAACGCTGGCAAAGCGTCCCAAATGAGTGTTCTGCCAGTCATTTATTTTTAATACCATGGTTATCCAGTGGTATGCCAGTGCTTGATTTTTTGTACCACTGGCGATTTCTGACTGGGTAATTTTTAGATTTCTTTATTTTTAATTTTGAAATTTGCTTACCGAAACAACTATAAAAACAGTAAATTTTACTGTTTTGTAGGTAATTTTTTATTTTTCACGTAGTAGAAAGAAATGTGAGTTTTGCTATCTCGTAAGTTATTATCGTATAATCATAACTTAGCATAGTGTAATCGTATATCGTATATGGAGTGAAAACAAATAAACAAAGCATTTTTTTTGGCTTATTTTGATAAATGAAAAGAAAAGATGAATTAAATGAAATGCCAGTGGTTCTGCTGTCAAATGAAATTTCCTTTGTTTTTAAATATATTTACATCGATCGGTCTTTACCTAAATAATATTCTGAGTGTTGGCAATATATTTGTTCAGAAAACAAAGGTGATCATTAGTGACACAAAATTTCCTACGAAAGTGGTCTATCTAATAGAGATAGAGTAAAATCCAAATTTTTCTCATAAATGTGAATAATTTTGGGATCTTTTTTGAGTCTGAAGAAATAAACACTCATTTTCAGACAGCTTTTTCAAGTGTGGAGACAACTTTTTGGATTGTTGTCTGAGTGTTCATATTTTCTACCAAAAAAACAGAGTTTTCAAAAAACCATTAATCATTTTTATGAGTCATTTAAAAATTTTATTTATGAGCGCCACTGCTCTAAATTTACTTTATATATAGAGTTTAAGTAGTCCAGAAAAGAAATTTTTTGCTATCCATATTCCCTACCAGAGACCCAAAATAACTGTTATATTTCTAAAAAAGTCACCACCCAAATTTATTTAATTATAATATTTCAATAATGCACTATATTTTATAAATCATATTGCACAAAAAAATCACAAATATTGGCAAAGATTTTAATTTTTTCAATTTTTATATTTTACTCTATAAATTTCTGTTGTTTTTTTGATTTTTATTTTAAAACTTTTTATAAAAGTTACAGAATGATTTTTTTGAAAAAATTAAGCACTAACTTTTTTATTTGATAATAAAATAAAAATTAAAAATTGACCTTAATTGAATGCCGCAAGTTGCTGGAATATACATATTTACTCACTTTAAATCACTGTTCAATCTTTTATTAACACTAGTTGACATCATCAGGATATTATAATTGTTGAAGTCATTGGTTCTATGGCTTTTGATTTATATTCTTAACTGTTATTTTTTGATAAAGAAAAAAAATCACAAAATAACTTTTATTATTTTTGAAAAAATAAAAATCATGTTTGGATAGTTTTTGTTTGAATTAAAAATAAAAATCAAACAGAGGAAATAAACAGAAAATTAAAAATACTCAAACAAGAAACAATTGTAAAACAATAAGTTTTTTGAATAAAAGTTATAACTGTTACGTCCCTGTTCCCTACGGTTTCGATACAGAGCTGTCACTTATTATAATACTAGAAATATAGATGAAAATAACAACTCGGGGAATCCAACACAATTAAACGGGAATATCGAAATTAGATTTGGTACCCAATTTGCTTTACAGTCTTTAAAAGAAACTAAAAATTTATAAAATTCTATTTATGAAATTCTGTCCTAAAGCAAAATTCAGGTTCATTAATTTTTTCTTCCTTATTACATATACAAATTTCCGAGAAATCGGTGTGTGACATACAAATATGTAATTATGCACTATTTCTTTAAAATAAAATTTTAATTTAAGTCCAAAAATTAAATCTACAATAAACTTCTGTTGATTTTTAATATTTATGTTGTTGATGATAAATTTATGACAAATTTATGCCATAATCTTAAATTCAACGAAATATTCCAAAATTAACATCATGCTGGCTTATTACCACTCTTATCATAAGATGAAACCACAAATTTCTAAACTTGTTACATGTGCAGTCATCATCATCATCATCATTGTCGACGTCGTCATCATCAAAAGACACTAGAGTAGATGTTAAAAAACATAGGAGTAGATGTTAACCCTCTAATGCCTGAATAAATAATTGTGTGAAATAAAATTCATAACTTGTGGTTGTTACGATTACGACGATTTTAGCTTTTCCAAAATTATAAAATTTTATGAAGATATAAGTAACTGATAAAGTTATACATTTTGTTACTACCCTACGGGAAATTTTAACAAACTGTCACCGAACTGGCCCCTTTATATGAAATAGACTGGTCACTTTTACATGGCGTTGTCATAGGAGGTGGAAATTGACCCCTTGTGACATGTCACAAGACAAATCCTAGGACAGATTACTGAACTCTCAATTTCAGGGACCTGTCCTGGGATTTGTCTTGTGACATGTCACAAGGGGTCAATTTCCACCTCCTATGACAACGCCATGTAAAAGTGACCAGTCTATTTCATATAAAGGGGCCAGTTCGGTGACAGTTTGTTAAAATTTCCCGTAGGGTACTTATGAATTTAAACTTTTTTGAAATCGTTGATCCATTTTTGAGTTAAAATGATGATTTTTAAATTTTATTTTCTACAAATGATTTTAGAGGGTTAATCTACCAAATTTGTTTTATTTATATGATTATAAATGTGAGCAAGTTTTTGTAAATGTTTGTTTAAATGTTATTTCATCAGAAATTTAAACCAAAGAAACGTAAAACATCAGGAAGTGGTTAAAATTAATATACTCGTCCCACATGTTGATAACACCGTGCGACAGTATTTATTGAAATTACTTTTAGGGACTCACAAGTTACACTATCATTAGTGTTTGTTTTTAAATATTTATAACTATTTTATGCTACCGATGTGGATATCAAATGAAAATAGAAACATTTTTGTTTTCACCTGGAGCACAGTGGGTTGGACGATAGAGAAAATGATGATTAATTTAGGGAAGGCGTAATTTTAAAATATTATTTTTTTTTTATTGACGAATACTCATTACTACATAAAAAACAATATTATATTATGTGAAAAAACATTTTTTTTAAATATTTTTTTAGCATGTTCTAACGACAAGTTAGCTGGGGTAAGCTAGCGGGGGTGGGTATCGACACAGAAATTTTTTTTGATTCAGTAACAAAGCCCAGTGTTATATTATGAAAAATGGTTAAAAAAATTATCTCTTTATGGAATTCTGTTAGTTTTATTCCTATTTTTTTCAAATTATATACATAAATTTAAGATAAAAAAATTTTCCCTGATTTCATAATTCATTAAATTATAATTCCTTTGGGACATGATTTTGAATACTAATTTTTTTTCTTCTTGTTAACACAGATTTTATTCTTTTATATGCTTTGACAATTATTATACAATTTTATGATTTGTTTAATAACAAAGTCTCAGTCATAAAGAAAATATAATCTAAATATTATAATAATATTTTGTATATAACACAATATTTAAAACAAAAGCCAGAAGTGCAGATGCCGCAAACATCAAAGAGAGAGAAAAAAAAAATATCTACTACAACAAGATTTAAAGCACTTGTTATGAACAATAAAGTAGTAGAGGGTTTTTATATGACTATAAAAAACGCAACAGAGGAGCAATTATATTTTAAATACAACAAGTTGAAATATATTTAGATGCATAAATATGATTATAGAAATCCCCTACAATTATATGAAAAACTTAGATGAGTGTTACGAGTAATAACATAGCCTGAGAATAAAAGATTTTTTTCGATTTGTCAGCAATTTGATCGACAACACATATGAAACCTTTTAACTATTACAGTATGATGGATAATATAATAAGAAAATATTCACAAGGACTTACACTTTGTTGGAATAATTCATTATTTTAGTATACAATTTTCATTGGAGAAAACTGCTTACCTCAAAGCTTACAGATAAGTAATAGCCTTAATAAGTAGCGAAAAAAGTTGTTACTTGTAAAAGTACAATAAGTACATTCCACCGTCCGATAAAATCCAGTTTGCAAACAACTCATTAATAAGTAGTTATATAATGCAATACGTGTGCTGTAAACTGTATTTTTTACGAGTATCGACAAGCGTATGGAAAAACTGAACATACCATTAGCTTCAGAAATCTAAATCATTTAAAACAGTATGAGATGACAAAAAATGTACTTAGTATGTGAATTTGTTCGACATCTATGCAACAGTAATTTAAAATAAAAATGAAAAACAAAAAAATAAATAAAGAACTACAACAATACTCAGGAAAACATTGGTAATGCGTGTGATAAACTCAGGCATTACCTTATGTACTTATCCGTACCTGTATCATTTTTTTTTTCAACAAAAACTTATAAGTTACCGATAACACTTTGCTGCAGCGGAGGCAATAATAAATTGCCAGAGAAGGCCAGAACCTGTTAATAAGTCAGTCAAAGAACATGAATTGCTAGCCGAATATGTGGAGAAATGGGTAGAAGATTTGGTGGCGCCTGGAAGAAATAAAGCCAAACAGCTATTTCAGAAATATGTCTCCGTCTTCTCCTTAAAAATCCAAAGACATGGTGGAACGGCTATTGTGAAGCACGAAATAAATACTGGCGAAGCGAGGCCAATTAAACAGGCGCCTAGAAGTATCCCCTTAGCAAAGCGAGTTGAAGCAAAGAGGTAATCAATGAAATGGAGAAAAACAAAATAATAGAACCATCTTCAAGTCCGTAGAGTTTGCCAGTGGTTTTGGTTAAGAAAAAAGATGGCAGCAATAGATTTTGTGTCGATTACTGAAAACTAAATAATGTCACCAAGAAGGACAGTCATCCGCTACCCAGAATTGACGACATTTTGGACCAGAGATATAAGCCAGCCGACTTTAGCCGGTCAGCGGCCGACAATTATCGGCTAAGCCAATTTTCGGCTAAAGCCGATAGAAAAATGAAAAATATTAATTTTTTTAAAAATTTCGATTTTCGAACGTCATTTTTGGTGGGTAGGAGGGGGAGGGGGCAAAATATATTTCATATTTTTTTCTAATTTGAGGACTCTTAACAAGAATCTGAAGTCAAAATAACAATACATCCGTAAAGAAAAAGTCGGTAGTGAAAGGGTTAAAGAATTAATTCTTCAAAGCTCTGGGTGAGCTAAAGCTAGAAATAGTCGAATTTCATTTCCATTTTGGTCTACTTCTCTTAGTTTAGAAGATATGTACCATTTTAAAAAACCGGAAGGGAAAGAAATGGGGCTATCTTTAAAACATCCCAGTCGGAAATCGCCAGTGGTACAAAAAATCAAGCACTGGCATACCACTGGGTAACCACGGTATTAAAAATAAATGACTGGCAGAACACTCATTTGGGACGCTTTGCCAGCGTTTGCGGAAAGCGTTTTACCAGTATTTATTTTACAAAAATTTCGGTGGTTTATAAAAAAAAACACTGGCAAAGAATTGGCTTAGAGTGATATGCCAAGGTTTGCAACCAGTGGTCATCCAGTGCTACCTAGCCAATGCTACCAGGCGTACAAAAATCAATTCACTGGAAAACCAATGATTTTATAAAAATGCTGACGCTTCGTCAAAAAATGTTTGTAGTCGGAAGGTTCCGAGTTCAAATCCGGTTGCAAGCAAAAATTTTTTTTTGGATTTTTTTTAATTTAAAAATTTTTTTTTTTTATAAAATCAATTTTTTTGTTTGTGGGAAAGCTCCTTCAAGACCAACTTTTTTTTTGCCCTCGCAACACTGGTATACTAGTTACTAAAAATTGTTTGCCAGTACTAGCATTTTGGCACAGCCAGTAGTTGTCCAGCTATTATCACTCATTTATGTGTTTAGCCATTAAATATTATATGTCTCGTTAGCTCAGTGGGTAGAGCAATCGTCTGCCAATCTGACGGCCTGGGTTCAAATCACGGCAGGACCAAAAAAAATACATATGAACTTTTTTTTAATTTTATTTTGGAAAATATATTTCCAGACCACCTATTTATTGGTTTTGCCAGCGTTATGCCAACGTTTAAAAATTTTGTTCCTCCAGTGCTTTTCCGGCGCTTTTTGAACAGCCGGTCCTTTTGTCTAATGATGTTATCATTTTGGGAATGGGAAAGCACTTTTTGTCAATACTTGCACCACCTGTTAAAGTGCTTTGCCACCGCTTTCCCGTTTGTATTTTTCTGACTGGGATCGGATATACTGGTGGGGGCCATCTAATAGATGATTACAGAGAGATGAAAATTTTATATTTTAACAATAAATTGTGTAAAATTTAACAAATGTATGTATAATTTTATCGACATTGTGAAATATTAACTCAATTTTTATAAATTCGGAAAACTACACTCAAAATAATAAGTATGTTGGCTGAACAGCAAAATTTGTTACTTTAACAAAATTTATTCCTAATTTAGTAGGTTTGAGGTTAAGAAGAAGAATAAACCTTCTTCAAAAGTTATAAACACATTAAATTTGCAAATCAGACTAGATCTAGTTTCTGCCTTTTTATGGACAGGCTTCATCAGTGATCTTCCATTAAATTGTATTATTGTTTATATTTTTATTGTCAGATTGTCTCTATATGAATAATTTCAGAAGTGATCAAACAGACATATACAAACATTCTACTTCAGATTTTCTCTGTTTATCTTCTTATTTCCTCCGTGTCACCTTTTCACAAATTTTGCCACATTGACGTATGGTTTGTACGTACTGTTTTTGGCTTAAAATAAAATTTGTTGATTTTAACACTTTTTTTGTTAAATTTAACAAATCAATTTAAGTAAAAAATTTTAAAAACTTCAGTTTTATCTGTAATTATACTGAGTCGTAGAATTTATTCAAATTTAGTGTCTCGGCATCCTCCCCGGGCCTAATGCAGATCATGTGAGGGCATATAAGAGCAAGCCAATGGAGCAAACATTTTGTCCGCTTTGCTCTATCTCGCTTAGTTTTCGAGATATGGGCCATTTTGTGGAATAGAAAATTTTTATTAAAAATTTCCGAGGGTCCAAGGCCCTACCAAGGTCCATTTTTGGATAGAGATAGCCCCTTTCTCTGGGATATTACACGGATAGATATAGTCGATTTTTTCGTCAATTTTGCTCTATATCTCTTAGTTTTCGAGATATGCCATCTACCGGGTAATAATAGTAACATGAAAATATATTTTAACAATAAATTTTGTAAAATTTTGTAGTTTTAAATAATTTTGAAAATTAACACTTAAAACTACCCAGTGTAGAAAATCATTACCAGATATGTGGTTATGTAACTACATACTTGGTAATGGTAACTACTTACTTTTGTTATTACATTTCTTATTACCTTTATATGGCGATGTCGCGAAAAATAGTGAGTTATGGTTACACACCAGCATACGAAAAATCATAAAATATATCGTTACCTATGTGCTTACCAGTACTGACAAAAATAATTAGTCTAAAAATAGATTTTCAAAAAAATAAATTATATAAATAAAAATATTTTTTATTGTATTTTTTTTTATATAAAATTTGCTGGTGCGGGAATCGAACCTGGATCCACAGATTGCCAGTCAACAGCTCTACCATCTGAGCTATATCGACATGTAATATTTAATAGATAAAAACATAATTGACCTGCTGCACACAAGTAAGCTTACTCGCCAACATACAAAAAATATGTGGTTACATATATCCTTACCAGTGTTTAAAAAATATTGAGTCTAAAAATAGATTTCAAAAAATTTTCAAAAAAATCTAGAAAATTATTTTCTATTGGAAATAATGATAAAAATAAGTCCTTATCAGTAACTCATTATTATATGTTTTAAAATAATACAGAAGGTAAGTGTGTGTCATTACTGGTAGTCCAAAAAATAATGATATGTCATTACCGCTTCTACACTGGGTAGTTAAAGTACTGCGGATTTTTAGTATAGTGTTAAATGAGGATAACTAAAATCTTTGCTTAAATCAGTGTTTCAACTAAAAATTTGTTAAAAATTAGTCAAATCGATTTGAAACCGGTTTGAGCAAAATCGGACTAGTGGTTCTCGAGTTATGTCAAAAAAAAGATATATCTCGATTCCTAGGGTTGACCCAGCGATACGCCGGGACACGTATAACTTGTTTTTGACCGATATAACATTTCCCGTTGGTTTCATCCCATTCCGATTTTGACTGTCGCATAGTGTTATGAAAGATGTTATTCTGTAAATTTCCTAGTGGGGCGTTTTTGGTCAAAAGTATAAAAATTAACGCCATCTGGATCACGTTACATAAAATAATTATTTTTATCCAGTTGAGATTTTTTCTTTATCAATTTAATGGCTTTACAATATCGTAGTCCTAATTAATATTAAGTTTCATGGGTCTTTTCTGAGCCCAGGCAACTAAGGATTAAATAGTTTTTAAACAAATGTAAAGATAATTATAGTTTAACCAAATTTAAGTGATGTTTTTCCGAAAACTGTGTAAAATTTGATGAAAACATTCAAATTTTTTTAATTTTTGACAAAATGAGCAATTTTTGTAAAATGTCCTGGAAAGCAGTCGCTCCAAACACAAACTCGAATTATCATTTTTCCAATTTATTTTTTTTGTCTTTAAAATCAACTATTAGGTGGTGCAAATAGCAATCGACATCGGCAAATTAGGCATTTTAAAAAATCTTTAAAATTATTTAAAAAAAACACGTTTTTGCATTTTTATCAAATTCGTGGGTCATTTTGGATTTCAGGCTAAAGTGGGTTAATGATATCCGATGAAGTCAAAATTCCATGTCTGAATCATTTTGACTATACTAAATGAATAAATGGAATAAAAAGTAATTTTTTCGAAATTTCGAATTTTGGAAATTTTTAATAGTAATACACATTTTTTCCAAAATGAACCATTTTCGTCCAACTTTTGGCACGGGTTAACGTTTTCCAAAAAAAAAAATCGATTTCTACCAATAAAACTGGGGGTGTAATGAACGAAAATCGACAAATCGCTATTTTAAGGAACATGTATGAATTTTTTTAACCGGGTATGCTAAATATAACTGATATTAAAAGACCTGAAGTATATGTTAAATGCACTATAGAATTCTATGTCTGCTCATATGAAAATGTTATTTTTGTATTACAAAGACAACAAAAACAATGAACAAATGCAATTAATAAAATTACGCTAATATTTACTTTGATATGCTAATTATTTAATTTGTTATCAAATTTGATAATTTCCAACATCATGTGGTCTTTGGTATTGTGGCCACAAAAGAAGTGTATATGGAAATATGTGAGAATGTATAAAAACATAAACAACAACAACAACAATAGTAATATCAAATATCCCTTTGGCGTACTTATGACAATACAAAAGGCAACACACAAGAGCGGACAAAACGAACCAATTTACAGCCACTGACAATAAAGTTTGAGCCCAACAAAATTCAATCGCTTTATTCAATGATATTTTGTTGAAAATGCCCGTAGAGAAAAAAGTTTTACCGTAAAAAACAATTGAATGATTTTTAATACTTTGATCAACACAGAAGTATTAAAACAAACATTAAAAGCAATACTCGACGCAACTTGGCTTGTGTTTGTGTGTGTGTGTGTGCAAATTTTAAGTATTACAGTTTTAAGTGCATAGTACGATAGTATGATAAATTATTCTACTTTAAATTCTACTGAAATTAAAAAGAGTACTTAACTCCTTAAAAACCTATAAAATTCGTTATATTACCTTTTGGTCAGTTAAACAAACTCATTAGTAAAAACTACCAAGCCAGTGACTTCTGTGTACCTTTGCCTGAATGTTTGTTTTATTTTTCACTTTCAAACCCTCATAAAAACTAAAATCATTTGAATTTTTAAGTGTGGCACTTTAAAGTAACTAATGAACTTTCAAGCCCCTAGCAAAGGGGTATAAGTTGAAATGTGTCTCTTGCTTTTTTTTTTTTTTTTTTTTTGAACGAATGTGGCACGTAACATTTATGTCCACCACAAACTCGTATGACCAATTAGAAAAACTAAAAAAAAAAAGTTAAATAAACAAACTGCAAAAGTCTAATATGGTGTTAAGTAGAGAAAAAATTCCAAAATATTTACATTGTAAGAGTATTTGTTTTCTTTTTTGTCGACGTGAATATAAAAAGATTTTTAATTAAAATTTAATTAATTGCAATTTATAATTCAGTGGTGAAATGCATGTAGTTTTTTTTCTTATTTGTAAATTAAAATAAACTTAAAATAAAAGGAAAATACTGCACACCAAGAAAACAAATTTGTGCTGGCAACCGAATTTGTTGCCAAGCGAATAGTTCAGTTGCAGGAACCGGCTTTAGTTAACGAATTTTTATTAAGGCAACGCTAATTCTGTTATCACGGCCAAATAAGCGGTGTCCCTATTGGGTTTCCATTATAACATTTGATAAATTCAGTTACCACAACCGACTAAAATGATTGTAAAACCAAAAAATATTGGACCTAGACCAGGGCTGGCAAAACTATGACAAGCGTGTCAGTAGTGGCATGCGAGTGGATTTTAGGTGGCACGTGACGTTTTGTTGGATATTTTCAAAAAAATTTAACTATTAGAAGACCAGCAAAAAATGCAGTTAAATGTTAAATTTCTCTACAAAAATGTGTAATTTAACTCCATAATGGTGAACTTTTTCATAGAGCTTGTAAATCGTTTTTTAAAATGAATAAACTTTGTATTGCCACCATTTTTTGTTTAAAGAAATATGGTTAATACAGAACTCGCAAATTCGATTATCAGAAAATTCTGGGAAAATTTAGAAAATTCTAGATTGAAAGAAGTTTAAAAAATTAGAAATTTTAGAAAATTGCACAAAAATGGAAAACAGCTTGTAATAAAATTCGATCTGAAAAATTATTATTTTTTTAAGGGAAAATAGGTGCTACGAAATAACGAAATAAAGGCTGAAAATAAGTTTCATAATAAAATAATCTTCTTTGTTGGAATTTGAAATTGGGCTTCGATCGTGTGTCGCAGAGCCATTTCATCTGAAATAGAAATTTCTCTGTTCAAATCCATAATATTCGGTTTTTATACATTATTGTGATGATAAAAGCCGCGCGATTTATTTTAACAAAACCAAATTTTTGCCCGAAGCATATTTTAGAACAATTTTCTTACGTACCCAGGAAAATTTTCTGTTCCAAAGAA
The DNA here is from genome assembly GCA_949987735.1 of Leucophora obtusa. Taxonomy (NCBI): domain Eukaryota; kingdom Metazoa; phylum Arthropoda; class Insecta; order Diptera; family Anthomyiidae; genus Leucophora; species Leucophora obtusa. The sequence continues at coordinate 330,570,665 of OX465295.1, read as the reverse complement.
TCGGTTGTACAATAGCTACTTTTCATTCACAACCCCTTCTACTGTCGATTCTAACACCGATTCTTTTTGTTTGAAATTGTCCCAAAAGCAACCCCTTCTATAGCTCCAAAGTGGAACCGGTTGCTCTAGAATCAGTTCTGGAACTAGTTCTGGAACTGATTCTACGTCACCCACACCTTCCATATAGGATCCCAGGAACTGGTTCCGGAACCAGTTCCATGGAATCGGTTGCAGTGGAACCAGTTGTAGAATGGGTGTGGTTGGCTACCGATTGTAAAAAATTTTCATGGGTACTTAAATAATTGATGGCGCCCAATAATTTAAGTTTTTTTAACAAAATGAAATATCCACCAAAAATGGAATAACCCCCCCAAAAAATGAAAAGGCAATAATGTTCAAACTGTTTTAATTTTATTTCATTGGGGATTTTTTCATAATGAAATATTTAATACATTTAAACATTAAATAAACCCCCGAAAATTAAATAACCGTCAAACATTTTTATGTCATTTCTTGGATGTTATTTCATTTTTTCCTTTGGGGGTTATTTCGTGGGGGGTAGCGCTGATAAATATGTACATTTGCGATGATATTTTTAAGAGAAATTTAAAAAATTAAAAAAAAGGACTTTTAAAAGACAACTAAATTTAAGGTGGCACGCGAGAAATTTTTACAAAAAAAATTTATCCGTTTCTGGCACGCAGCGAAAAAAGTCTTGCCACCCCTGACCTAGACCCACCCTTTAGTATACCGATAGACTCGGAATCATTTGTTGGTTCGATTTAACGATCTCCAACTGTCTGACCGTCCCACTATGCTTCGTCCCATTAGCAAAAAAAAAAAATTTTTTTTTCTCAAATTGTGTTTAAAGAAAGATTTTTTTAAAGATTAGAAAGTTACTCAAACAAATGTGAAAAAAAAATATGTGGTGTGATTGCTTTTGCCGCCAAGAGAGGGCGCCAAACTCAGAGAATTTTATGCAAAAATGACTTAACAGAAAAATGGGTTTTAATTGTTTGACTAAAATAATTCTCAAAAATACATTTTTTTAAAAACTTGTTCGAAGATTTGTTTTTTAATTACTTCAATATATTTGTAGTTAAATTAAAATATGGATTTTAGTATATGTTTACAAAACAATTATTTTTTATTGCTCCGAAAAACACATTATTTTTGTTGAAAATGCAAAAACTACTTTGATGGAGTATAACAAAAAAATATATAAAATTAGATATTCTTGTTTTCTTTTTTTTTTTTTTTGTAAGTTTATACTGTTGTATAACAGATCATTAAAAAATTAATTACTATTTTTTACCACACATTAAATAAAAATGGATTTTTTGAAATGACTAAATTCATGATTTTTACACAAATTTCACTCATTTAAGAGTGTGTAGTATTCAAACCATGTGAACCTTCCATTTTAGGTATAGGATGTGTTGAGCGGACTTTTGTAAAACACTGCGAGAAACATTTTTGTGGAACATTCTAACCCTCTAACTCTTCAATGAAAGGGAATTTTTTGGGCCCTTTTTAAAAAGGGACAAAAAAGACCCGTAAGTTAGAGGGTGAAAATGTTCCACAAAAATCTTCCTCGTAGTGTTTTACAAAAGTCCGCTCAACACATCCTATACCTAAAATGGAAGATTCCCATGGTTACTCCCTAAAATCCAGGTTTGTGCGACATTTGAGCGCAAATTCTGAATAAGTACGAAATTAACCCTTAAACACATTTTAAGTTTTTACTTATTACTGACACTTAAGTTAAATTTTCAATGCTGATGTCTTCAGAGACTTATAGTAGAATTTCATGACAAATATTTTTGCGGAACATTTTAACCCTCTAAATCTCCAACTTACGGGTCGTTTTTGTACCTTTTTAAAAAGGGGCCAAAAAAGTCCCTTTAATTGAAGAGACAGAAGGTTAAAATGTTCAACAAAAATATTTCTCGTAGTGTTTTACATAAGTTTGCTGAACATACCGTATCCCTAAAATGGAGGCTTCACATGGTTTCCTATATTAGTCCTATTTAATTTTTTTTTAGAATAATCATTTTAAACGTTTAAAATCCATTTTTTGTGAAAGGCATTTCTTTTATTAATGAATCGAATTTAACGTGCAAGTCCACACAATGTAATCGATTTCGTGGACTTCATATTGTGCGTACCTACGATATGGAATACTTGTGTATAACAATTGTATATGAAACTAAAAATATTTGAAAATTTTCAAAAATTTTGTCTAACTTACATGCCACTATACTATATGGGATATCGTAAGTACGCACAATGTGATGTACACGAAATCGATTACATTGTGTGGACTTACACGTTTTCCTAAAGGGGTATCTATTGGAAAACGTCCTCAAAATCGGATGGTTTTTTTTTTACAGAAAAAGTCATTATAATCTGAGAATTTTCGCTTATGGCCTAATAATAAAAAATAATTTTTTTGGATTCAATATCATTTTTTGTTGTTCAAAATAAATATCTTTAGAATTTGGAAACAGTGTTGTATTTAATTTGTTACAATTTTTCTTATTTTACACAAAATTTTCCATAGTTTTTCTAACATTAGTTTTTTTTATTATTCTTTTTTATTGTTGTTTATTTTACTTTTATTTAACAAACCAATGATGTGGCATGAACTTATTGTATATATACATATGAGGCATTCCATACCATGTTACAGGAAAAAGATTATATCGTAGGAATGTGAACTTTTTAATTTTTTCAAAAAGCGGGCAGAGTAGGCTGGGTTAATTACTGACCAACTTAGTGTTTGATTTTAATATACTATTTATTAAATATTATTTAATGAAATCTGGGAATTATTTCAATTTTGACAATATCAAGGGCTTTAGATTTATGTTTTTATTGAATGTTTTGGATTTAATTAGAGTTTAATTAAACAAACCAGCAATCAAAACTTAACCAATTAATTAGCCTTTATAGGAGTACTCCCACATCAACATTTTTTCTGAGCTTTTTGTATGAGTGCAAAGAAAACTCTTTTTTATTGATTGGAAGTTAAAAACAAATTCTCAAAAAAATCATTATTGTTAATTATTACACAGCTCTACAAAATATTACAATATTTATAAGTTGCACAACTTTGCAGTGGTTTTAGGATAATTAGGGGGTGCTGATTTCGAATCTGCAACCAGTTTTTTCAAATTTGCTCTAGGTTTCGCGTAATTCGCGATTTTTTCAATAAAAAATTTATAATTTAGTAACTATAGCTTCGGAAAGAAAACGCTTTACACAGTTTAAGCTTAATTCCGTGCCCTATTTTTCAAACTTAAGTGTGTATCAATATCTCAATAACTTTTCTAAATATAGTCGCTGAAAGTCAAAATTTCAAAATTTTTTAAGGTTTTCTTAAAAAAATTTTTTTAAATATAACACGAAGTCCGATTTTAAATATCAAAGCCAATTTTGAAAGAAAACGGTCCAAAATTTATATACATGTCATATTGCATTAACAAATTATGAGTAGTTTTAGAGCCTTTTGTAATTAAATTTAGACTTAAAATGAACAAAAAAATTTTTTACTGTACTAAAAATCTATTGTACTATTACATAATTTTTTTTTCCAAAATCATCAGATGTCATTCCCTATTGGTTTTTCTGCGAAATTATTGCGATTTTCAAAGTTTATATTTAAATAATGCCTTCGCAATCTTTTTACAATTATTTCTCGACGAACTCATTTTGAATGTGTACGAAAATATTGTGATTTAAATATAAACTTTGCAAATCGCAATAATATCGGAAAAAAATTAATAGGAAATGAAATCTGATGTTTTTAGAAAAAAAAAATCTGAAATAGTACAGTAGATTTTTAGTACAGTAAAAAATTTTTTTGTTCATTTTAAGTCTAAATTTACAAAAGGCTCTAAAACTGCACATAATTTGTTAATGCAATATGACATATATATAAATTTTGGAACTTTTTCTTTCCAAATTGGCTTTGATATTTAAAATCGGACTTCGTGTTATATTTAAAAATTTGTTCAAAAAAAACCTTAAAAAATTTTTATATTTTGATTTTGCGCGACTATATTTAGAAAAGTTATTGAGATATTGACACACACTTAAGTTTGAAAAATAGGGCACAGAATAATGCTTAAAATATGTAAAGCGTTTTTTTTGCCGAAGCTATAGTTACTAAATTATAAATTTTTGATTGAAAAAATCGGCTGAAAAATTTAGTAAAATTAAATCGCGAATTACGCGAAACCTAGAGCCAATTTAAACAAACTGGTAGCAGATTCGAAATCAGCACCCCCTAATTATCCTAAAACCGCTGCAATAACATCCACCTTTTTTTTTTGTATAGCAGTGTTATTTATGCCACCTCCGGATGTCAAACTTACGACCTCTAGATTGATGTCTAGCTCTCCACCACTGGTCTATGAAAGTTGGCAGGCATAAAACACCACTTTTTTATTGCGAGATATTGCTAAATGAAGAGAATAGCTCTTCCATAAAGTACTGCTTAAACGAGTGTAAAATGCCCAATTCAATTCAATATTTTTTTCAGTACTATTTTCACAGGTTCATAAAAAAAGAAATTTTTCATCATTTTGTATATTGTATTTTTTTTACAATGAAAAGCTAAAAAAATATTGAATTTAACCAAATTTATTATTAGTATTAAAAAAAAATAAAAAAATTTTAAAAATATTGGTCTCTCCCGCAATCATATTTTTGGAAATATTTAAACTGTATCCAAATCACTTTTTACGATCACTTTTAGAGCAATTATTCTTTAGAAGCAATACTCGGAATTACTTTTAAGAAACCCATGTAAAAATCGAAATATATATGAGCCGGATATTTGGAAATAATAAAAGAAGTGAGTTTTGTGAAGTTGTTCAGAATTACTTCTAAAAAAGCAGTAAAAATACACTAACCAATATTTTGGAAGAAGTGGTTTTTTTTTCTGCAATATTATGATTTTATATATTATGGAAATCTGAGAGTATAATGAATATAATGTTGATCATACGTACTGTGGTTCTAATTCGTTAAAGAGTAAATAGTTGATATTTCTTCCCAGTGCACTGTGGGCCAGGCTCGCCGTTTTTTGGCCAAAAGTACAATTCAGGTAAACAGAAAATATGTTTATATATTCAAAATCTAGGATTGTTGAATATTTTGGTCACTCGTTGTTAGTTGGAGAGAGGTGAAAGTCAAAGTTTTTTAATTTTGTGACATTTTTTTTATTTTATAATGATACAATAAAAAATCATAAATAAACAATAATTTGTTAAAAAAAAAATCTCAAATTATAAAACTGAAACCGTTATAAAAAAAAAAAAATAGAAACCTGTTAAATATTTAGGAAAAAATAACAAAATTATTAATTTTACCTCAAAAATATGTTTTTTTTTTGAAAATCCTAAATTTTCAAAATAAAGCTCCAAAATGTTCCAAGAGATATTTGAAAAACTTGAATGCCAATGTGTTTCCTAAGATGTGTTCTACCTAGGTTTTTGCGACCGTTTGCGACCGTTCACAAACTTTCGAGATTTTGCTCTTTAACTGAAAAAGTACCTTCAGATCTCGCTGATTTCCAGCATTCCAGAGTTTTAGCTAAAACTAAAAAAATAGCACTAAAAATTACCTTAAATGAAGGTTCTGGTTTTTGCAAACAGATAAATCCCCTAAAGTCCAGGTTTGTGGGGCATTTTAGTGCCAATTCTGAATAAGTACGAAATTAACCCTTAAACACATTTTAAGTTTTGACTTATTTCTGGCATTGAAGTTAATTTTTCAACTTTGATGTCTTCAGAGGCTTATAGTAGAATTTCATGACAAATATTTTTGCGGAACATTTTAACCCTCTAACTCTTTCACTTATGGGTCTTTTTTGATACTTTTTAGAAAGGGGCCAAAAAAGTCCCTTTAATTGCAGAGTAAGAGGGTTAAAATGTTCCACAAAAATGTCCCTCGTAGTGTTTTACATAAGTTCGCTTAACATATCCTATACCTAAAATGGAAGATTCACATGGTTACCCATGCCGATTCACAATAAATATTTGCAAAAGGGGGGAAATTTTAACCTCCCAAAAACATAGGACCAGACATAAATTTTTAGAACGCCGATACACGTGTATTTTTCTTTGGTCCCCTCTGCCAGAATCAGTTGTCAGAATCTTATTTTGTTTTGTTTTGTACAGTGTAATTTATTTTCCAACACATAACAATTTTAAATTTATGGCCGCCATATTGGATCTGCCATGTTGAATTTTTAAAATTTGATTTCAGATCCGTAATCTGCTACTCAAAAACTTCCCCTGGTGGAAATTTTAAGAAATTTATTGAAACAATTGTTTGTCGCCATATTGGATCCGCCATTTTGAATTTCAAAATTTTAGTTTCAGATTTTTAATCAGCGGATCCCAGACCTATATAATTAAGTATTTTAAATCCAATATATTAAAAACAAGAAATTCATGACCGCCATCTTGGATCCGTCATTTTTAATTTAAAATTTTTTATTTCAGATTCGTGATCAGCAACCACCAAACCCCCCTATGTGATATCTTTCGGTCTCATATAATCAATATTCTAGTTTTGGCGAAAATTCAAAGTTACTGGCCCACTGTGCAGCGTAGAATTGGGAATGACACCCACTTACTTTCTGCCTTATTTTAAAACACATAATAATTAGTTACTAATAATGACTTATTTTTATCATTATTTCATATAGAAAGTAATTTTCTAAATTTTTCTTTGAAATTTTTTTAAATCTATTTGTAGACTCAATATTTTAGCAACACTGTAACCACATATTTTTTGATTTTTTGTATGTTGGCGAGTAAGCCGACTTGTGCCCAGCAAGTCAATTATGTTTTTATCTATCAGATATTACATGTCGAGAACGCTCAGATGATAGAGCTATAGACTGGCAACCTTAGTCCCAGGTTCGATTCCCGCATAAGCAAATTTCATTAAAAAAAATTTTGCAATAAACATTTTTTTTATAAACTTAATTTTTTTTTATAAATCAATTTTTAAAATCATTATTTTTGTCAAGACTGCATATAAGTAACGACATATATTTCGAGTTTTCGTATGCTAGTGTGTAACCACAAGTCATTATTTTTCGCGACATCGCGAAAGATAATCTCATTTAAACCCTGGGAAATTTGCAATTACTTAAATATTTTCCAACCGATTTCGGATATTTACGCATTTCTGGGAAGGTCATTTAGTGTAGATTACCATTTTGTTAACAGTTTTAGAAATACTATTATTTGGAGCCAAAAATTTTTTCCCCTTTGTAAATCGTATTTCAAGTTTTCAATCACTTTGAGCCATCTCTAAATCTCTTTTGATTGGCCCAAAGCTTTGTATATTTTTTTCGGAATCAGCAGACCAAATTATACAGAAATTAGCTGAAGTTATTGAAAAAGTTTTTCATCGTTGGCCTGTGCATCAATTACCATGTAAAAAATTCGTTAAAAAATAATATCAGATGTAGTTGTATATAATAATAAGTGTCCTAACATAACTCCCATTATAGGCAGATATGATTCAATCACATTATATATGACCATATACAACTATTTTTTTCCGGGTTAAAAATATTGTAAAAGTTAAATTGGTCAATGTTTGACCAAACACTTTTTGGAAAAATTTCACAAGTTTTTCTAATTTCTATTTGTATTATTTTGGACAATAAATAATTCAAGTTTGAAACTAATAAGATTTATATTTTTTTAAACTGGGCAGTTGATATGGCAACACTTATATATAATTTTTGTTTTACGTTGTGGTTTCGAAAAATGTTTGCAACACTTTTATAGTTCCAATAGTGCAATTAAAGTTTCAAGCATTTTTATATAAATAGTTATACTGTACTTCTTTTTTATAACAATTTTTATATTTTGTTTTAATTGTTTACAATTTGCATGGTTTTTCAATTTATACAGAAAAGTTAGTTTTGAGTTTTTTTGTGTGCGTGTGCAATAAAAAAAAAAAAAGAATATTGAAATTGTAGAAAATGAAGATGAAGGAGGAAGTGAAATATTTTTACAAAATTATTGTTTTGTTTTAAATTTTTTGCTTAAAGTATATGAAGTTGATATATATATACCGTATCACCATACAGGCAATAAATTGAAAGTGCACTGTACACCCTCCAATATGAAGTATTTTTGCAAGGAAATATCAAAAAAAAAATTTTTTTTGCCGAACGTAGGGGTCGCCATTTTACATTTTTCGTTATATCTTTGGCATTTACAATCGGATCTTAAACTATGATACATCGATATTTTTCTCTCGAGGAGACCAGTGTTTTGCGCTAAGGGCCATTGACCTCAAGTATCCCGTTCTAGTAGTTACCCACCAGATATCAGTTGATACTACCCTAATGTAATACCCTAATGTCAGAAAATTAAAGTTCGCAAAAAATCATTAAACTTTTGCTAAGGAAGTTTTTCGATAAACCCAGTAGAAAATTATTTTATTTTTTTGTTTGCCCAACGTAGGGGTCGCCTTTTTAAATTTTTTCCATTGGATTTTACCTTTATAGCAAAACACTGGTCTCCTCGAGGCAAAAAAATTGTTATATCACACTTTAAAATCTGACTTTAAATTCCGAAGCTATAGCGAAAAATTAAAAAAGGAGACCCCTACGCACAGTGCTTCGCTCCCATATAACGATTGGACAAATATAGAAGGAGTGGAGACAGAGTTTTGAAATTTGGTATACTGACAAAAACCCCTTAGTTAAGAAAACTTTTAATTTTTGGAAATATCGGGCCAAGGACACGCCCAACTCCCATAGGTTCTGAAATTTAAAAATAATATATTAGCTACATAAATGGACGTAAAATTCCAAAAAGTATCCATAGAGATGCAAATAAAACTGGAAAGTTTGTGTCAATTTTTATCAAAATCGAACCAAGGACTCTTAGTCCTACCATATATCCTTTTTTTTAATCTTTATAAAACCTGCAATTCATTAATAAAAAAAAAATGTCTTTCACAAAAAATGGGGTTTAAACCATAGTATACTATAGTAGCCCCACTCATTAAAAAATTGAGAGCTTGTCCCTATCTCATGTAGTTGTAGTGGTATTAAGAACCATATGTACAAGTAAAATTACAAACACTACTTCATTTTTTCAAATGACAGAAAAAGAGTAAAGCTACTATATTATACTATGGTTTAAACGCTTAAAATGATTTTTCTAAAAACAAAAAAAAAAAATAAATAGGATTAATATAGAAAATCATGTGAATCCTCCATCTTAGGCATACAGTATGTTCAGCGAAGTAATGTAAAACACTACGAAAAATATTTTTGTGGAAGATTTTAACCTTCTGTCTCTTCAATTAAAGGGACTTTTTTGACCCCTTTTTAAAAAGGGACAAAAACGACCCGTAAGCTGAAGAGTTAGAGGGTTAAAATGTTCCACAAAAATATTTGCTGTGAAATTCTACTATAAGTCTCTGAAGACACCAGCATTGAAAATTTAACTTAAGTGCCAGTAATAAGTAAAATCTGATTAAGGGTTAATTTCGTACTTATTCAGAATTGGCGCTCAAATGTCCCACAAACCTGGACTTTAGGGAGAAACCATGGGAATCTTCCATTTTAGGTATAGGATGTGTTCAGCGAACTTATGTAAAACACTACGAGGAATATTTTTGTGGAATATTTTAACCCTCTAAATCTTCAACTTAGGGGTCTTTTTTGTCCCTTTTTAAAAAGGGCCGAAAAAATTCCCTTTCATTGAAGAGCTATAGGGTTAGAATGTTCCAGAAAAATATTTCTCGTAGTGTTTTACAAAAGTCCGCTCAACACATCCTATACCTAAAATGAAAGGTTCACATGATTTGAATACTAAACACTCTTAAATGCGTGAAATTTGTGTAAAAATCATGAATTTAGGCATTTCAAAAAATCCATTTTTTTTTTAATTTGTGGTAAAAAATAGTAACTAATTTTTTAATGATCTAGTATATAACAGTATAAACTTCCAAAAAAAAAGAAAAAAAAATCTAATTTTATATATTTTTTTTATACTCCATCAAACTTAAGTAATTTTTGGATTTTCACCAAAAAAAAATGTGTTTTCGGAGCAATAAAAAATAATTGTTTTGTAAACATACATATACTAAAATCCATATTTTAATTTAACTTAAAATATATTGAAGTAGTTAAAAAAAAAAATCTTCGAACAAGGTTTTAAAAAAATGTATTTTTGAGAATTATTTTCGTGAAACAATTAAAACCCATTTTTCTGTTAAGTCATTTTTGCATAAAATTCCCTGAGTTTAGCGCCCTCTTTTGGCGGCAAAAGCAATTACAACAAATATTTTTTTCACATTTCTTTGAGTTACTTTCTTATGTTTAAAAAAATCCTTCTTTAATCACAATTGGAGATAATTTTTTTTTTTTTTTTGATTTTTGTCGATGGGACGAAGTGCTACTTTCGGCAAAATAAAATTTTTTTTTGAATTTGCCTTGCAAAATTACTTCATATTGCAGGGTATACGGCGAACGTGTTTTTTTTTTTGCGGTACGGTTTAATATACATAATTTTATGATAACTTAGTTTGAAAGAAATTTAAAGAACCTGAATCTGTTAAAGCCATCTTTGTATATTAGAAGCCAATCATAGTAAATTCTAAGATAATCTAAAGCCCAAATTACTTGAACGTAAATATAATATAAATATAATGAATCAGCTGATCCAACCTGCTTAATGAGAAGCACATAGTGCTGGGTACACGAAATAAACGAGTCGTAACGGGACAGATAATTTTGTTGAAAATAGAATTTCTCTCCGGTTTTAGGTGAGATTGGCAAAACAGCTGTTTTTAGTTGTATACCATTGATGGGATTTGTGGCACAAGTGTACAATGTTTGACACAACCAAAGGTTGATTGGTGCACTGGTACTATAAATACCGTTTTGGCACATTTTGGTTATTTCTAAAGGTTCGATAGAAATCGGATTTATTTAAGAAAAGAAATTTATTATGAATTTTTATGTAACAAGCTCTTCACCCAGTATCTTGATATGCAATAAAATGATAGCAAGCAATTGTCACAATGATTTCATCTCAAGTGAAGACACTTAAATTCAATTTTATTGCAATATGCATGAATCGTTGACATGCAAGCGGATCTTTCAATGATGCCTGCCACTAAATGTCAATTTTTGTTTTAATTTTTATTTTGTAATAAAAAAAATAACAGAAAATTTGCTAAAAAATTATGGAAAAGTGTTTAATTTTTTATTATTTGTAGATAAAAATGAATTTTTGATAAAATTATGTGTTTTTTGAAGAAAAATCTACGATATTTGAAATGGTCAAGTGTTCTCCACCACTTTGCAATTGATATAATTTTGACGTTTCTCTGCAATGGTTTTGACATTTCATATCATATACATAATTTATTACATTTGAGGACACCGGGTAAAGTATTTAAAAACTACATGAAGGCGTATGATGAATATTTTGTTGCAATAAATATTAATCATACGCAACATGATTTAATTAATTTAAAAAAATTTAAAGCTACTAAAAAAATAAAGTAAGAACGGTAATAATTCTATAGAAAATTCAACAAAAACATTTAATTAAAAAAAAAAAAAAAAAAAGAAAATGCATTTTACATCTTTAGTAGTCTTATGTTTTTCATATGCAAATTTTCCATACAATTTAAAAATTTTAATCCTCTAAATAACTTTTTCATTGCTTTGTTCGCTATTTCACAATACATTTTTATTTTTTTTTTTTGCATTTTCTTTTAACAAAAACCTTAAATTGTCCTACATCTTTTATTACAACAATAGTTAAAATAATGTCTGCGAACATTTTTATAACAATGCACATAACTAAAGCTTAAAAAATAAAGAAAAAAATCTAAGTTTATGACAATATCATTTTTTATGCCATTAAAATTGTTCTTTATCTACTCATATTTCTCTAAGTTGTCAAATACATAAAACAAGCAACAGTTTTATATTTTAAGTAAAATAATCATTATTATAGTTTTTTTTGTCAAGCAACAAACTTGTAATATTATCTTCTATAACAATAACAGCGGAAGTCTATTACAAAAAAAATTTTTTTTTTGTTAACAATTTTGAAAAAAATGTAATATTGCTACATTTTGCTAGTTATTTATGTTACAGCTGTTGTGTCAGCTACATTGTGTTTTTTACATTTTTTGTCCTTTCAAGCATCTTGGGCCATGTTTTTTACATCTTTATATTCAATTCTTTTAACTTTAAGTGAAAAAAAGTTGCAGTAAAAAAAAACATGAACGATAAATGCAGTTAACATAAATACCAATGAATACTATTGCATAAGCTATTATTTGGACAGTTTAGAGATTCTGTTTTTAACAGAGCTGTGGTACATTCTTATTTCAACCAGTGAGAGTCAATTAAGTGGGAAAGGTACCAGTTTAAACATAGACAAAATATACTGCCCTATTGGTAATACATTAACTTTGGTATTGGATATTTTTATTGCAAAAGTCCCCTTAATAATATGATTTTTTATTTTATTAAATCGTAATTAATTCATTACGAATAGATTTTTATACAAGAAAATTTCAGGATTGATGAAATAAAATATTACATTAATGAATTTCTATAAGAAAACCTACTCAAAATCAGAGGGGTTTCTTTAAGAAATGTCCTCTAACTCCGAAGGCGTTTTATGAAAAAAGTCCTCAGCATCTGAGGATTTTCTATGGAAAAAGTCCTTAGAATCTAGGAGTTTTTCTAAGGTAAATATACCTCAGAATTCGAAAGCTGATGGGTTTTCTGTAAGAAAAGGAAAAAGGCCTCAGAATCTGCCGTCATTTCTATAAGGAAAAGTTCTCCGAAACTGAAGTTTTTTCTTTATAGGAAAAAGTTCTCAGATTCTAAAAGGCTTTTTATAAGAAGTTTGTTTTATGGGCAAAAGTTATCAGATTCTAAAGGGATTTCTATAAGAACAAGTTCTTAGATTCTAAGAAAAAGCCCTTATATAAGTAATAAGCCTCAAATGCTAAGGGGTATTTTCTGTGGGAAAAAGATCTCGGAATCTGAAGATTTTTCTGTGAAAAGGAAAAGGCTTTAAAATATAGAGGGTTTTCTGTATAAAAGTTCTTAGAATCTAGAGGGTTTATGTATATAAAAAAGTCCCTAAGGTCTCAAAATTTTATGATTTTCTGCAGGAAGAAATCATAAGGGGTTTTCTTTGCCATAGGTACTTAAATTGAGGGATTGTGTACAGGCCCAATCAGAAATCGCCAGTGGTACAATGCTTGATTTTTATCAAGCATTGGCGTACCACTGGGTAACCACGGTGTTAAAAATAAATGACTGGCAGAACACTCATTTGGGACGCTTTGCCAGCGTTTACAGAAAGCGTTTTGCCAGTATTTGTTTTACAAAAATTTCGCTGGTTAAAAAAAACCACTGGCAAAGAATGTGCTTAGAGTGATATGCCAAGCTTTGCAACCACCCAGTGTAGAAAATCATTACCAGATAGGTGGTTATGTAACTACATACTTGGTAATGGTAACTAGTTACTTTTGTTATTACATTTCTTATTACCTTTATATGGCGATGTCGCGAAAAATAATGAGTTATGGTTACACACCAGCATACGAGAAATCAAAAAATATATCGTTACATATGTGCTTACCAGTACCGACAAAAATAATGAGTCCAAAAATAGATTTTCAAAAAAAATAAATTATATAAAAAAAATATTTTTTATTGTATTTTTTGGCCCCCTTTGAAAAAAATTCCGAAAACTGTATAAATATTGAAATGTCAAATATTTTCTTTAAAGTAATAGGGGGTATGACCAAAAAAATAAGTAATAACGTAATCGTTATCACTAGATGACGCTTTGTTTAGTAAACTGACACTTTTCTTTTTTTATTTAAGTTTAAATAAGCACAAACAAAACGGCTTAAAAAAGCAAAGGAATAAAATTGTTTTATTTAAAGATAAGAATTTATTTTTTCGCTGTTTTTTATAATTTGTGCTTCTACTAAGCTGATACTAAATAGTTGCTCAGGTAATACTAAATTTCAACGCCCACTGGCGGTCATAAGAGCAAGTTGTGTTGTCTTATACCAATAACGAGACAAATGGTAGGGGTCAGTGATCGGGAAGGGTTCAAACTACCGGCGAAAGTTATATCGGTAAAAAAAGAAGTTATACGTGTCCCGGCGTTTCGCTGGGTCACCCCTAGGAATCGAGATATATCGATTTGACCTTTGGTGGTCTTTTTTTTGACATATCTCGAGAACCACTAGTCCGATTTTGCTCAAACAATTTTAAAAAAATTAAAAATTACAATTCCTTTAGTCTGTTCATATAACGTTTTTCTATATACTCAACAGTTTGGCCGGTAAAAATAAATGTATGAAGAAAAAAATATTTTTTGCCTAAAATATTAAAAAAAAGTAATAAACAAAAGGTTATTGATTTTTATGGTAGCGGTAACAAACATTTGTTTTTACCGGCAAACCTGTTGAGTATATAGAAAAACGTTATATGAACAGATTAAAGGAATTGTAATTTTTAATTTTTTTAAAATTGTTTGAGCAAAATCGGACTAGTGGTTCTCGAGTTATGTCAAAAAAAAGACCACCAAAGGTCAAATCGATATATCTCGATTCCTAGGGGTGACCCAGCGAAACGCCGGGACACGTATAATTTGTTTTTGACCGATATAACATTTCCCTTTGGTTTCATCCCATCCCAATTTTGACTGTCGCATAGTGTAATTAATAGTCACTGGAAGTGAATATACTCTGCACTCTTGAAAAGTAAACATTTCATTTGCAGAGCAGATTCCCTCCAAAATTATGACTGCAGCTTTAAAGCCCTACTCTTAGCAGTTTTGACTATTCTCTAAAAGGTTGTTTAACTCTGCATTAATATATGTGTTTAAACCGATAGCTATTTTTTATACATTTACGTTTTTTTAAACTGTCTCGTTTTTTCCATACAAAAGTATTAGAAATTTGTGCATTTTTTAGACTCCTCATTTTTGTGTGTATGTTAGATTAAACTATTTGCAGTTATTTTGTATGATGATATTTTTTTGTATTAGTCTGTGTGTAAAATTTCTCTAAAACTGGATGACTGCACTTGTTTTGATAACAAAGTTTTTTTTTTAACATTTAAAATTGTAAATGTTGTAAAATGTTTTGTATGCGAATATACCTCCAGTATGAGATGATGTTGTTTAGTTAAACTGAACATTTTTTTTCTGGACAACTTTAAATTGAGCTTTTTTTCAACACATTTTCTTTATGGCCCAAATAATGTGCAAATTTTATGTCATTGTAGGTTTTTTTAATTTCAATTGGCAAAAAAAAAAAAAGAGAAAGGTTTAAATAAACTATATTTTGTTTTGACCAAAAATCACGTAATAGTTCTATTTCAATTTCAATTTATATTTAATGAAAAACTTTGCGGTGTGTTAGCCTAAAAACAGCATACATTTAACGCTTAACGCGCCAAATACTCGTATATGTGTATTTAGTTAAAAGAAAGTTCCCTTAATTCTAATAAAAAAATACACACATGGAAAGAGTAGTTATTTTGTATTCACCTTAAACATATAAATGACAGAATCTGCAATACGACTCTACGTTGCAATGAATGTATAATAAAATTTAAATGCGAATATAGAATTTTACCTCAAAGCAAGCAAGTTGGTTTTGGCCGTAGCAAATTTAATGACATTTTAAATGCCATCACATCACTATGGCAAAACAGTTGCCTGGTTGTATGTGCGAGTTTAAAATTGGCCAAAAGAAGCTGAAAACAAAATAACAACTGCAATAACTCTTTGAGTCCTTATGGGTTTAAGGAAAAATATACAAGTAAAATCATATTAAAAATTCATTTCTATATGTGTGTATACAAGTGTCCCAAGATGAACGTATAGAAATGCACGAAAACAACACTCGCATAGATAATGATGAGATACAACTGAGGTGGTTGAAATGAACAAATATACACAGACAGACTGGGCAAATATATGAGTAAAAAAAGCAAACCAAGTCAAAAGTTTTTTCTTTTTTGTCTTTCTCAATAAAGTCAAAGTAAAAAAAAAAAATTACAAAGTCTAAAGTAAAAAAGCCGACAAAAGATTGTGTATTTATTTTTCAACATATCACACAATTTTGCCGTAAGCAGACAATATTCAAGTGGTGGCGTACTATAAATAAGATTCTGTCACTTTGTAATTCACAAATATTGTTATGAATTCCATTTATTCGTTTGAACCAAAGATCACACTAACCTACAAGGTTTTCTTGCTTCTAAAAATTGTTCAAGTTTCATCAGTGATGGTTCCAACTCCTTGAAATATTTTTTGTTTTAGTTTAAAACGATTATTAAAAAAACAAAAATAAAACCCGGATAAGGCCATAGTTGGTCTTTTAAATTTTGCAAAAGCTATTTCTTAAACTTTTTTGTTTTATTGGATATTTTTGTCCTTCGCAGTCCAAGGATTAACGATTTTATGAGTGACAATAAAAAACCAATGGCAATTTCACAGCAATATTTTTCATCAAAATTTACTTCGAAAGTTTAACAATAAGTTTTAGCAATAAATATTTGACTTTCAACAAGCAATGCTTATATTAAAAAATTTAGAAACTATATGCTGAAAATATATAAAACCAGCAATTGGAATTTCATCACCCTATCTGAGGAGGAATTAACATGGTATTGTAGTTGTACCTTATATGATTAAGATATCCCTAAAAAATTGGTATACTAAAAGCGAATGGGGACTGTGCGCTGGGGCTAGTATACCAATTTTTTAGGGATATCTTAATCATATAAGGTACAACTACAATACCATGTTAATTCCTCCTCAGATAGGGTGATGAAATTCCAATTGTTGGTTTTATATATTTTCATTCATTTCATATTCGTGTCCAAATAGTGAATCGGTAAAATTATAGGGGTTATCGTAGAAAAATTAAATTTGTTAGTACTTGGTATCTAAATTAAGAAAAATGTTAAGTTTGGGAAAAATCGGTGCAAGGACATGGCTATCTCCCGTACATCCTTTGTTTTAGCTTTCTAATATTTATACCCTGCACAACTACGTGGACAGGGTATAATAAAGTTCGTGCCGATGTTTGTAACATCAAAAAATACTGGACCAAGAACCGCATTTTGGTCCAGTATTTGTATTGTTAAAAATAACCTAAAACACATATTCAATTAATTGAAAACAATTTAAAAAAAAAGACTACTGATTTTTCATTATATTCAAAACATTTTGCTATTTATTTTCAAACATTGTTGAAACAATTCATAAAAGAAGTAAAAATAATTGAAGAGTCTGCTAAAACAATCATCAATTTTTAACTGACAAAACGCAAAAAAAAAACGATTTTGTGGTTTGTTTTTCATATTTGAAGGTTTTTTTTTTGAATTTTCAAAACACTACACACACAATACACACGTTAATATTTTTATTGGCTATGTTTGTGTGTATGAGTAAAGAATTTCTTGTAATTTGAATGGAAATAATTTTGTATATAAACAAACTATTTTAACAAAAAAGAAAATCGAAAATATTTGAATTTTTTATTTTAAAACAGAAAACAACGAAAATATTTAAATTATTTTTTCTAAAAATAGAAAACTAAAAATAGAACATTTGACTGAAAATATCAACTCCTACAGGCGATACATATTTTTTACTAGTTTGTTTTTTATTGACTGATAAAAAAAGTTCAATAATATATTTCATTTTATTTTAATTGATTCTTCAATTGAAAACAAACTTAACCCATTACTTTTCAAATAAACCTCAATCGGTTATGGAAAATATATTGTGAGTGTATACCGATCGACTCAGACTCACTTTTTGTTTCGATTTAAAGATGTCAATCTCTGCTTCCGTCCCACAGTGCTTTGATCCCATATAACGATTGGACAAAAATAGAAGGAGTAGATGCAGAGTTTTGAAATTTGGTATACTACCATAGAAACCCTTAGTTAAGAAAAATTTTAATTTTTGAAAATATCGGGCCAAGGACACGCCCACCTCCCATAGGTCCAGAAATTTAAAAATATTATACTAGCTATATAAATGGACGTAAAATTACAAAAAGTATTCATTGAGATGCACATAAAACTGGAAACGTTTGTGTCAATTTTTATCAAAATCGAAGCAAGGACTCTTAGTCCTGCCATATATCCTTTATTTTAAAATCTTTATAAAACCTGCATAAATTATCCGATTGCCATGAAACCTAACACGTGATATAAGGTCAAGCCATATTTGTGCCGCATTTGGGTAAAATCGATTCATTAATAAAAAAAAATGCCTTTCACAAAAAATGGGTTTTAAACGCTTAAAATGATTTTTCTGCAACAAAAAAAATTAAATAGGATTAAAATATGAATCCTCCATTTTAGGCATAGGGTATGTTCAGCGAACTTATGTAAAACACTACGAGGAATATATTTGTGGAACATTTTAACCCTGTAACTCTTCAATTAAAGGGACTGTTTTGGCCCCTTTTTAAAATGGACAAAAACGACCCGTAATTTGAAGAGTTAGAGGGTTAAAATGTTCCGCAAAAATATTTGTCATGAAATTCTACTATCAGTCTTTGAAGACATCAGCATTGAAAATTTAACTTAAGTGCCAGTAATAAGTAAAAACTTAAAATGTGTTTAAGGGTTAATTTCGTACTTATTCAGAATTGGCGCTCAAATGTCCCACAAACCTGGATTTTAGGGAGAAACCATGGGAATCTTCCATTTTAGGTATAGTATGTGTTCAGCAAACTTATGTAAAACACTACGAGGAACACTTTTGTGGAACATTTTAACCCTCTAACTCTTCAATTTATGGGTCTTTTTTGTCCCTTTTTAAAATAGGGCCAAAAAATTCCCTTTCATTGAAGAGTTAGAGGGTTAGAATGTTCCACAAAAATGTTCCCCGTAGTGTTTTACAAAAGTCCGCTCAACACATCCTATACCTAAAATGGAAGGTTCACTTGCTTTGAATACTAAACACTCTTAAATGCGTGAAATTTGTGTGAAAATCATGAATTTAGGGATTTCAAAAAATCCATTTTTTTAATTTGTTGTAAAAAATAGTAACTAATTTTTTAATGATCCATTATATAACAGTATAAACTTACAAAAAAAGGAAAAAAATATCTAATTTTATATAATTTTTTTACACACCATTAAACTTAAGTAAATTTTGGATTTTCAAAAAAAAAAATGTGTTTTTCGAAGCAATAAAAAATAATTGGTTTGTCAACATATACTACTTAAAATCCATATTTTAATTTAACTACAAATATATTGAAGTAATCAAAAAACAAATCTTCGAACAAGTTTTTAAGAAAATGTATATTTGAGAATTATTTTCGTGAAACAATTAAAACCCATTTTTCTGTTAAGTAATTTTTGCATAAAATTCTCTGAGTTTAGCGACCTCTCTTGGCGGCAAAAGCAATCACACCAAATATTTTTTTTTTCTCATTTGTTTGAGTTACTTTCTTATCTTTAAAAAAATTCTTCTTTAATCACAATTTTCGTCCCATGGACAAAAAAATTTTTTTTTTTGGGATGCCAATCGGTATTGATATTCGAAAATCCCAGGATTCGGGATTTTGAAAATCTTGATCCCGCGATCCCGGAATTTTCGGGACTACGGTATTTTTCGGGATCCTGGGATTTTACGGGATTTCGGGATTTTTCAGGATTCCGGGATTTAAATTTTCCTTTATTTATAAAAATATTTATGTTATGTAACTAATTTTTTTTTATAGAATAAAGCGTTTTATAATTATTTAATAGTTGTTAATTAATAACGTGGTAGGGTAGGGGGGATCCTTCGCCAGTGGGGCACATACACTAATACCATTTTTCTCCGCTATTAAGGGAGATAAAAAATTGGAAAAAATATATTTTGTGCATTTTTCAATTACTTTTCCTTGACATCCACTTAGATGAATTTATATCACATGTGGTCGCAGACAGACGTGTTTTTGTGTGTTTTGGGGTGCCAAAAAAATAATAGGAAGCAACTACATTTTGCAATAACTTCCTCAAATCATGCGATAAGAAAATAATTTTTCATTATGTTAGACCTACGATCCTAAGATTTCGAAAAATAATAATTCGATTTTAATAAATGCTTAAAAAGTGTGAAAAAATATTCATTTTATGTTAGTGCCTATCTGTGGGTCACAATCACCAGATGGCCCCTGGAGCTACAAAGAGTTGGTGCATCCCTGCCTAAAATGCTCTATAAGACTTTTCTGTATATTTAAAATATGTATAGTAGTAAATTAGAAAAGTCGTGTTCATTCTTTAATTTATATTAATTATTCAGTTTTTTTATTTTGAAGAATCATTATATTATAGTTTTAAATTATTTTTTTTTAATGTAGTGGAGATTTATTGATTAAAAAGAATCACATATCTTAAAGAACTTATTATAAATTATTTATTTCAGTCATTAAAAGATTGATTTTGCTGTATTAACAATTTTTTTTTGTTGAAATTGTATCTAGCTCTTTTGGCGAATTTACCCCAGGTTTGGGCAGTTACGCCGAATTGAGTTACTTTGAAAATCATTAAAAAAATAATAGAAAATATGCAAATAATTAGAATAAAAATAATAGAAATTAAAGCCAAGATTTGTAGGTTTTCAATTTGAAAGTAATTTTTGAAAAATAATTAGGGGTTAAGAAATGACAGTGCTTTGAAAAAAAAGTGGCGAAGGATCCCCCCTCTACCCTACATTTTATGATACAAAAATCAATTCACTGGTAGAGCAATGATTTTATAAAAATGATGATGCTTCTTTAAAAAAAGTTTGTAGTGAGAAGGTTCCGAGTTCAAATCTGGTAAGAAAAAAATTTTATTTTTTAATGTAAACTAGTTTTTGTTTGTTTGTGGAAAAGCTCCTTTTAGACCAACTATTTTTACAGCCAGTAGTTGTCCAGCTGTTATCATTCATTTACGTTTTTAGCCACCAAGTATTATATGTCTAGTTAGCTCAGTAGGTAGAGCTGTCGTCTGCCAATATGACGGCCTGGGTTCATATCACCGCAGGTCCAAAAAAAGATACATATGCAATTTTTTAAAATTTTATTTTGGAAAATATAATTCCAGACCACCTATTTATTGGTTTTGCCAACGTTAAAAATTTTGTTTCTCCAGCACTTTTTTTTTTGAACAGCCGGTCCTTTTGTCTAATGAAATGGAAATGGGAAAGCAATTTTTGCCAGTACTTGTACCACCTGTTAAAGTGCCTTGACATCGCTTTCCCGTTTGTATTTTTCTGACTGGGATAATATATGACGGCCTGCACTTAAGTACCCTTGCGCCCAGTACTTTGTAAGCAGATTTTAAAACAGATTCTTTGCGACAACCTTGCTCACTGAATCGTGTAATTACAGCAACAAAGTTATTTGGCTATCGTTATCAAATGTTTTCATGTAAGAATTCAAATTTACAGTCCCAGCCAAAATTAGGTTCCAGAAGTCGAATTTCGCTTGGAAGAATAAACCAGTAAAATAACAAACTTGATTTTTCGCATGAATTACTCAAAAACTTAATAATGTTTACCAAATTTTCAAATTTTTCTGCAAAGTCTTTGCATATTTTACTCGAATAATCTACTTAATTTCTAATTTTACCAATATCTTGGCATCAATTACTTGTAAATATGAAAAAATTCAAGAAAAAACGTCGGTAATCTAAAATTGCTCACTTTGTTTATTTGCGTTCATATTAATATTAATAAATAAGAAAATCCCGGGATTTTTGAGAAATAATCCCGGGATTTGGGATTTTGCCAATCCCTAAAATCCCGGCATTTCGGGATTCGGGATTTCCCGTTTGGCATCCCTAGACGAAGCATAGGGCGTCCGTCTGTCTGTCTGTACATGTACCCTTGTGCGCACGCTACTTGTAACATATTGTAACGATTCTCGAATGGAGGTCTAATATCTTGGGAACGGGGCTACCTATTATTTCGGCTGTGCTCGTCGTTGGGGGGGGGGGGTGTGATTAGTTCCCAGAAAAATTTTCCGTAGAATCAGTTACAAATGATTTTAAAATTAGGTAGCTAGATAATTAAATAACAATATTCAAAAAAAAAAAAAAAAAGAAAGAGAAGAAGAAGAAGACGAAGTCCTGATGATCAATATGTAGCGTTTTGGTGTAATTTACTACACACATCATTATCCCACCCTCCATGCTGATATTAGTAAATGTTGGTTATCAGCCCAATATAAGAAAAATAATAAAATAAAGTTCCTCTACCTACCTACCCCATACCTTTAACTTTACTTTTCGAAATAAACAAAATTTTAAAATTTCATGTATAAATCCATTATAATCAGGAGTTTATTAAAATTAAACAAATATAATATAAAAAAAATATTTAGAAATAATGAATGGGGGAAATTTATATTATAATCTGCATAAAAGTAACACTCGGTCACCATTTGGATAAATTCTTTAGTATAAATTTAAAAGTGTTGTATAAAAGTTTAAGATTTTAACTGAAATAAACTATTAATCTGGCAGATATAAAGTATATTGAAGGTAAAGAAATTATCCAAGTTATGAAAGATAAATATAGAAATAACAAGAAAATTGGCCAGCTTTTAATTATATATTTATATTAATTTAAATGTATTATTAATTTAAACCTGATAGGATAAATCCCAGGAAAACATATCATGAATACCGAATAAAATACTTAATTTAAGGTTTGGCAACCCTATGTTGCAAAATACCAATAAACATATAAAAATGAATTAACTAATAAAAAAATTTAATATTTAAGAGATATTCATGATATATTTACCAAAAAAAAAAAAAATGATAATGTGTTTAAAAGTGTAAAAACAAAAAAAAATATTTGAATAAAATATACAATAACAACAACTTACATTTTCTGTCCCACGATGTCAACAGGCGCCGGATGACAGCAGACTCATTGCGTATTGTAAAAAATTTTTATATAAAAGGTTGAATGTATATTAAAGATGTAGTATGTGAGTGGAGTGTATCACTTATAGGTGACTGTCAATTACGATTATCAGAAAATTTTAATTATAATAAAAAAAAAATTTAGTTAATATTTAAATTAATATATAATGATTAATTAAAGTAAAAAAATAATTAAAATTATAAAAAAAATTAAATGACAAACGAATGAAATATAAAAATGATTTGAAATGTCAGTGAATTAAATCAATTTAAATAATGAAAATTTATTGGACGCGATTAAAGGATTAAGACCAAAAAAAAAATAATAATGATTAAATTATTAAAATTTAAAATTATAATGAAAGTTGACAATTACTATTCGATTACCGCGAATAAAAACAAATTAGTAGAACTTGATCTGTCCTATTGGTGACTGTGTAACCAGAGTAGTTTTATGTCGAATTAAAAAAATTTTAATTTGACCACAAGGCTTTATGACCAAAATGTTAAAAGAAACCTTTATGCCTAATATACATGGACGATGGTTGATATATTTGACCCCCTTTTTACGTTAATAAGTTGTCCTTCCACGAAAATTATGTATGTATATGTACCCTGCTGATTCAGGAATATTTAGTTACTTCAACAACACTATATTTAAAACCCAATATCCGCAACCTGATCTACGATTCTTATAGTTTTTATAGCCAACTTCCAATCAAAGATTCCTATAGCGAAAAATACACACACGCCGATATATATAAAATATCCATAAAATCAATTATTAGAAAAATCTTACCAATTATTTCTTTCCACCAAATAAATTATTCCAATAACGAGGAAAATCAGTTAAACTATCTTGATTAATCACCAATAAATAAAAAAAATTTCACAAATATTTTCCCCAATATATTCCAGCTCACACAAATTTTCATTTGAAATAAAATTTTCTTGAATTTCGAAACATTAAAATTTATTTCAAACAAATGCTGCCATAGAAACGTGTTTTCATAATTACACCAAAAAAATTTATTAGTACACGTAAAAGCAATAAATAGATCAAATATATATTACGCAACTGGAACAGTACACCCAAAGAACGATTCAGTCTGACCCTAATATAATCCCCATCAATAAAATTCAGCCTTTCCCGCAACGGTCGTCCTCACAATATATCACAATATTTTGGGTATCATCATAAAACAAAGCATGGTATATTTTGAGGGGGGGCACTTTTTTTCGTTAGTCGGTCTAATATACATACATCTTTTAGGGTCTTAGATCTATGTTTCGACACGTTATATATTCAATATGTCATATTGTAAATACAGTAAATTGCTTTATAAATACGATAAAAAAAATTTATTACAAAAAAAAATTGTAAAATTTTTCACAAAAACCAAATTTGTTTTATAAACTAAAGGGTTAAATTTGTTGCTAACTACAATATTCATATATGTAAATATATCAAAATGCAATGTGGTAAGTCAAGTCAAATACAAGAGGAATAGGAATAATAAAATACAATACTGGGAATAATAAAATACAACCGACGACCACCTACTGTGTTTATTTTATGAAATATATATTCTAAAGGAATTCATTAAATTTCCTTTGTATTGTACAAATAACACTTGATTACAGCCATTTTGCTTACGGAATGAAACTTTAGTTTTTTATGTATTCTAACTGGTTACTTTTATGGCATCGTTTAAAAATATATATATTTTTTAATTCTCAAAATCATTTGATTATTTAGACTATATCTCGGCCCAGACAGACAATGTTAATATTGTTTTTAATAACACCACAAACAATTTAAAACTTGCATTTGTGGACTTTATGATTTATCTTAAGCTTAAATTCTATATTTCTACAAAGAATTAAAGCAATAATTCCTCTGATTATGTAAGGCGTTGGAGTATTTACTATAGACGCCTCTATACAAATAAAATTTTCAAAATCACAATTAGCAAAAACTAAAATTATTGGTGAATATAAATAATACAATTTTGATAAAATATAAATCAAGTAAAACTGTTAAATGTTACATAAATGGTCGCAATGACGATTTTCCAATAAAAACAGCTTAAAACGTCTACCCCTTCGCCTTATATAATCAAGGGGAGTTTAAGTAAATCCATGGATTAATTTCAAATACATGGCCATTGGCAAATTGTATCCAATAAATTGTGCGAACTGTTCACTAAATTTTCAAGAATACGAGTACTACAAGACGTATGATTAATAAGTTAATAATAATCATACGCCTAGTGGTACTCATAGTCATGTAAATATAGCGAAAAATGCACACATAATATTGGATTCGATGGATTTTCTTAAATTACATCTACAGATTTCTATAGAAATCTAGAGATTTCTTCGAACTTGGCGCGCACTGGTGTATTGAACAAATAAAGGAACAAACGGACGAACAACTATAATGAACGAATAATAGTACAAATAAATGTTAACTTTTGAAAAAAAAATATAAATAAGAATAAATGACAGACATAATTGAATATATTTATTTTGTCAAAAGAATAACAAAATAGCAAGTTCTTTATGAAATCAAGTAAAATATTATATAAATGAAGTCTTGTTTCTTCTTGGAATATCTTTATTCGTACATATTTTATGAAGTCCTCTGGATGGGTGGAATATATTTAAGAAATATGTGTTGAATACGGAAGTTATTAAAATATCTTAAAAATAAATGTCAACATTTTCTATATAGAAGCAGATGGTGTACATTATATTGTTAATTTGTCAAGAAGTCAGAATTTAAATACAATTTAATAGACAATGGAATAAGTGTCTAAGGACAATTGACAATAGGCGAAATATCCTAAATTTTGAGCTATGGTATGGCATCTCCAAAAAAATAAATTATACAAATATCATTATCACTAGATGGCACTTTGTTTAAAAAATTGACAATTTTCTTTTTTTATTTAAATTTAAATAATAACAAACAACAAAGCAAAAAAAAAAAAAAACAAACGGATGTCTTAAATTTTATTGTTTTTTTCCTTATTTTGAGTAGCTTTCAGCAGTTTTTGAGTTTTTAAATATAGGCTCAGCTGATACTAAATCGATACTAAATAGTTGCTCAGGAAATACTAAATTCCAGTGCTCTTTGCCTGTGTGTAGTGTAAGTATTGATTTCCTATCTCCATAATTAATAGTCTCTGCTTACAGTAGCTATAGATATCAAATTCAATTTGAATTTTTTCAAAATAAGAATACCAAAATATAACTCATAACAATTGCCAATCACTAACAAGGAAGTTTTCTCTAATTTAAATGAAATTCGAATTTGTGACAAAGAA
Organism: Leucophora obtusa; assembly: GCA_949987735.1. Taxonomy (NCBI): domain Eukaryota; kingdom Metazoa; phylum Arthropoda; class Insecta; order Diptera; family Anthomyiidae; genus Leucophora; species Leucophora obtusa. The sequence continues at coordinate 330,544,337 of OX465295.1, read as the reverse complement.
GAAATATACAAGAGACACGTAATGTTTTTAGTGGCCAGATTTTACGTTTAGTGGTTAAAAACTATGATAAAATGCTAAACTATTTTTTTACGAAAAGATATTTGAAATTTACGAAGTTTAGATTTATTTTATGTGCTCATATCGCTAAAGTACTCGAGAAAATAAAAATTTCAATACCCACTTAATTGAAATATTTTAAATATAGAAAAAGGCGCCATGGGAAAAGTCATGCCAAAGTAGAGCAATAACGAAAATGAATAAGTATTTTTATATGTAACTTTGAACGAAAACCAACAACAAAATCTCAATTATTAAAAAAAAAAACAAATAATTGAATAAAAATTATTACATTAATTTTACCGATAGAAGCGTCTCCAAAAAAGATTTCATTTGAAACTCAACTTCTTTATTTTTATTTGAAATCATAAAAAATAAATAAAAAAATAAGTGAGCTGACATGAATTTAAAATATAACATTTTAAGGAGTATTTACTAGAGGATTCTATCGATAAATCCAACAATTTTGCTCAAAAATTTGTCCATTAATTTTAAGTGTCCAAATTTAAAATAATTCAAATAATTTAATACGATTAATCGAAATTGGTAAAAAATCAGAAAAATGTCTAAAAATATATATATTATTTATTATTCGTTACTCGATGTTTGAATATTTCAAATTTACTAAAATCCCAAAATTTTTCAGCAAGAAAAAAGATGCACTACAATGAATGATCTAGATGTACGACGGCTACTATTTATATTTCGGGAATAGCAAATAATAACAAACATTTTCAAATAAAAACGGCTTTATTGTTTTTCAAAATATCCCCCTTGATGATCAATATACTTTTGCATACGTTTAAACCATTTTTCATAGCAGTTTTTCAATTCCTCTTGAGACACCTCCAAAACATGGTTTTTGAACGCTTCAATTGCTTTTTCGGCGCTCGTAAATCGTTGACCACGCAGTTTAACTTTGTTATTCGGGAACAAGAAGAAGTCATTGGGTGCCAAGTCAGGACTCTATGGAGGATGAGTCATCAATTCGATATTTTTACTGCTCAAAAATTCACCTGTTTGATGAGGTGTGTGAAAGCACGCATTGTCATGATGGAGAATCATTCGTCTATGGGGGTTAGTTTTACGAATTTCTCCGAAGACTTCCGCCAAACAAATGGTCGTGTATCACTCAGAATTGACCGTCAGCAGAACAGTGGCCACATGAGCCATTCGGCCGAAGAAACAGGCGACCATTTGCTTCGCTGTGCTTCTTCCACGATCAACTTTTGCTGAATTTCGCTCGTCTTGGAATACCCACACGGTTGATTGCTATTTTCTTTCCGGCTCATTCGCATATATCCATGATTCGTCACCTGTCACGATTTTATACACGTCTTTTGAAGCACCGCGGTCGAAGTTTTTAATCATTCCCTTACACAAATCGACGCGAGCCTTTTTTTTTTGAGCGATTGATAAATTATGGGGTATCCAATGAGAGCAAATTTTTCTACAACTAAGTGTTCATGCAAAATTTAATGTATTGAAGTGAAGGATGCCTCTAACTCACGATATGTCATATGACGATCTTGCGTTATCAGTTCACGCGCTGCATCGATGTTTTGTGGCACAACAACCGATTTTGGACAACCTTCACGGAATTCGTTGGGGTCCGAACTACGACCACGATTGATTATTCCAGCGATATACTGTCGTTTTTGATGCTGCTTTATCGCCATACAAAGAACTGAGTTCATCGACACACTCTTGTTGAGATAATACACGTCGAAAGTAGTGAACAATAATCCAAAGAAAACCTTCTCTTGAAATTTCCATTTTTTGGCCAAATTGAATTTTTTAAATCACTGTAAACAAAACAAATAGCACTTGTACATAAAAACATTGTGAGTACGTTTATGCTAAAAAATGTCAAATTTTAGTATGGTGTTGCCAGATTTTAGCTATTGACAGTAGTGTTGCCAGTTCCCGAAATAAAAATAGTACCCCTCGTACTAAATTTTTAAAAGAATAACTATTGATTTTTAAATTGAGTTGTGATAGAAGAGGTACTCCCATTCCAACATTTTTTCAGTGCTTTTTGAACTAGCGCAAAGAAAACTTCTTTTCAAAGTTAAAAAAAAAAAATTCGCAAAAAACCGTACACTCTAAAAAATGTTTGTAAATTTACTACTATAAAATGGGTAAAATTTTGTTTAATTTTACGAAAATTCGGTAAATATAAACAAAAAATGCGTAAACTTTTTTCATACACACTTCCATACACAATAATACACACACAAAGTATTTTTAGACATTATGTGTTTATAAATAAACACATTGCGCCTAAAATTACTATTGTTTTGTTAAATAAAATTTTTACGCACAAAGTTGGTAAATATACTATCCTATAATAGTAACAAATACTCTGAAATTTCAAATTGGAAAAAATTAAAAAAAATTATAAATAATAAAAAGAAAAACGAAAACGGGTTATCTTTTTGAATTACAACGTTTCCACAAACACATTAGAGTCTGGAAATAGCAACATAAGCATGAAATTCTTTTTGGTAATTATTGTAAACGCATGTGGTAGTCTAAACCTCATTTCAAAATTGAAAACGCCGTAAGAGAGACACGGCCTACACAGGAACAACTGGGTGCAATGACTTCTGCTCAACAAAATGCCTTCTTTGCAAGGGAGGCAGTCAACCAACAACCGTCAACAATAACGGGAGAAAACGCCGTAAGAGAGATACGGCCTTGGTAAAAAAACTGGGTGCAATGACTCCTGCTCAACAAAGTCAGTATTCATTGAGTACTGCCTAACTTGAAAAGAAATCATTTTGTTGAGCAGGAGTCGTTGCACTCAGTTGTTCCTGCGTAGACCATATCTCTCTTAAGGCGTTTTCTCCCGTTATTGTTGACGGTTACTGCCTCCCTTTCAAATAAGGCATTTTGTTGAGCAGGAGTCATCACACCCATTCAATAGTTATAACAAATTTTTATATGAATTTTATACAAATGCCTTAAGATCCCAAAACGACTAATTTGGACATAAACGATTATGAGAGAATGACTCGGATATTATTATTAATAAAATACGTACTAAAAATTAATTTGTTATTTTATTTAAAAAAAATTTTTGGGTGGTGCTTAAAGTTAGCACAACTGTTGTAAATGTACTCATTATATTGGATTTTTATGCACTTTCTGTGGATTTTTGCGCATTTTTTGTGGATTTTTACACAATTTATGCGTACATTTACACGTGAAACGTGCTTTTTTACACACAAATTTAGTGAATTAACACACTAATTTAAAAATTTAATTTAATTTTTACGCACTTTCAATGTAAAATTACAAATTATTTGTGCACCAACTTAAACACAATGTGCGTATTTTTTTTTTCAATTACGCACATAGAGTAAATTTACCCAATTTATAGTAGGAGTTCAGTTTCCTACTATAAGTTGGGTAAATTTCAACAGAATTTTATTAGAGTGTATATTTTTTAATTCAACATATGTTTGTTTAATTTTTATTTTTAAATTTAAAAGCTAAAATTAGTTTCTTCATCCTTTAATTCTACAACGAAAATTTTATTTATTCTTGTTCGAGGCCAGCGTCATTTAACATAAAAAAATTGATAATTTTGATATCATGCTCTCAAATACGGTAATTTTGATTTTTTTTTTTGGAAAATACTTAATTAAAAGTTTTTATATCGATTTTCATGTCAAATGACATTTTATAACATTAAAGGAATTAAATATGCTAAAATCCCAAACGTATTTAACAAATTGTAAAAAATAATCCGTTCTAGGCATGTCGCTATCCGGATTTCATTCTTGCCTAAGGAAACCGTCAGGGGACGACGTTTTTAGAATTTCTGGAAATATTTGTTTAGTTAAATTTCAAACTTAATGAGATTTTCTTGTTGTCGTCTAGGAGAGTTATTAAAACATTTAAAATATCAAAGAAAAAACAAAAACAACAACATAAAATTTTCCACAATTTGCTTTGTCATCTTCCAATGTACTACTCTGTTGTTTTGACAGATCTAGCAATGTAGTGACATCCATTCATGTAGAAACAACATTTTAAAAATTTGGGGTCATTTTGAAACCATGTGCCTATAAGGGTTAATTTCTAATTTTGTATTACTATAAATCAAATTTGGTGTTAACAGAGTTAGTTGGACAACTTTCACCAAATTCAGCAAGAAACAACATAATGTTTTTGAAAAATCCAGGAAAAATCGAAAAATTACAAAATGTAACTTTTGACCGTGGTAAAGAAAGGGTTAACCTTGTCGCACTTTTACAAAATGTTGGGAAAAAATTCTTATATCAGACTTAAAAGAAATCGGAAGTGATTTTGTTACAGCTGGCTAAAAAGACAAAAATTTTTACTATTATCTCAATCATTGGCCAAAATCACAGTTTTCTCTAAAATTTTATAACTTTAAACACCGTCACTGTTAAGTTAAAATGGGGATATGTGTAATTTTCAGTAGAATTATTCTCCAAGGTGTGTTTAATAAAGCCTTATGCGTCCACCACTTTTTTTAAATATTGTTGAACAAAATTTTAAAAAAACTCAAAACTAGAGTTTTGCAAATTTATAAAAAAAACATCCCATCTTTAGTCATACCTGGGACTAAATTATCATAACCCAAGATAGACAAAAATTTATATTTGAATATTTGTGGATCTTAGAAATGAAATTAGAGTATAACAATGTTAGTTTTTGAAAAAAATATTTTATTTTTTTACGATTTTCATAATTTATCTCATTTTAACCCTACAATGGTCTGAGGAAATTGCAAATTGCGGTCTTAAATCACAAGTTGAAAAATAAGGTCAACCTTAATGTGATACCTATAGGGTAAATATAACAACTTTGTGTTGCTTGTAAAAATATTTTACTCAGACAAACTTTTAATTACACCTCTTATATATTTTATTAAATTTATGGCAGCCTTCCCAGAATTTTATCCTCTGTGATGTAGGGTTTAATACAGTCAGAAAGTCCGACTACAACATTTTACTTGGTTTTTTTATTTTTCTTAAATTTGCTGCCTTTTTGTATATTCACAAAGATTCAATGTCTTTCTCATCTTCGTTTTGGGAAAAATATTCTTTGAAAATAGTCTATCTCCAATATTCCACTGGCGCCCTTTGCTCCAGTGGGAGTTAGAGGAATATACAGTGAACGAAAAAAAAAGTTGTACACATTATATATTAAAACTAGCGGGCGCAGCCCGCTACGTTGTTAGCGTGCCTTAAAGGTTAAGGGGGGGGGGGGCTGCGCCCTCCCCCCCGGGGGGCTGCGCCCCCCACAATTTTTATTAAATTCGTTTTTTTATTTAAAGTTTTTTTATTTAAAGCCTTCACCCAGCCACCACAAATAAATAATTCTGCACAACAATGGGTTTAAAATAAATAAATATTTGATCACTTTTACTCATGAAAGTGGATTGTTAGTAATGAATCCATAATAATTTGCAATATACGTGTGTATGTCAAGATAATTTGGTAAAGTGCGAACTTAGGTAGATAGACCCGTAAGTAGTTTTATTCATTTGTGTTTTAAATGAAAATAAAAAACGTAAAGCCGGGTTGCCAAGCGATTTATAATATTAAAGATAGCGGGCGCAGCCCGCTACGTTGTTAGCGTTCCTTAAAGTTTAGGGGGGGGGGGGGTTGCCCCCCCCCTCGACAATTTTTTTTAAATTCGCTTTTTATTTAAAGTACAGTTTTTATAATAAAATCCTTCACCCAGTCACCACAAATAAATAATTCTGCACAACAATGGGTTTAAAATAAATAAATATTTGATCACTTTTTCTCATGAAAGTGGATTGTTAGTAATGAATCCATAATAGTTTGCAATATACGTGTGTATGTCAAGATAATTTGGTAAAGTGCGAACTTAGGTAGATAGTAGTAGTAAGTAGTTTTGTTCATTTGTGAAAAGAATGAAAATAAATAACGTAAAGCAGGGTTGGAAAGCATTTTATAATATTAAAAATAGCGGGCAAAGCTACGTTGTTAGCGTGTCTTAAAGTTTTTTTTTAATTCCAGTTTATGTAAAGGTAGACCTGGCAATTCAAGTAAATTCACAAATTCAGTTGGAAAATTTACTGCGTCGGTTTCTTCCACCGGTGCTTCGTTACATGAAGTTTAAATATCGGAATATATAAGTTCCATTCCTTTTCTAAGGTTTTTTCTCTTTCAGAAAATTTGTTTAACTTTTTGGAGAGTATGGTTCAATGCTACATAAGTTTCATATTCCGTTGATAGTGTTTGAAGAGGTAATTCACTCTTCCAATCCATTTGCATTGTCTATAATTTCAATTCCACTCGTTCAACTTTTATATCCATTTCATTCCACTTCTGTAGTGTTTCAATTCCACTCGTTTCCTATTTAGTTTCTTAATTTTAGTGTTTCATATACACTTGTTCTTTAAGTTTTAGGTTTCTAGCTAAAGACGTTAAGGGGGGGGGCAATTTTCCCCTTTTGAACCACCATTTTTACCACGTTCCTGTCCAAAGTCCTAGAAATGCCTTGTCGATAAGTTAGCCCATACTCCAAGGAAAACATATTATATATTACAGGTTTCTAGCCGAAGGGTTCGGTTAGGCCATCAAGGGGGAGAATTATTCCGTTTTTACCCCTCCCGGTAGGAATTTCCAAAAATTCCGTCTTAGAGGACGTCTGCGTTGGAGGAGGAACCTACTACATACATAATTTTAGGTCTCTATATCCAGCAGTTTGGCCAGGCCGTCAAGGGGGAAGTTTTTTCCCTTTTTACCCCTCCCGGTATGAATTTCCAAAAATACCATCTTAGGGGACGTCAACGTTGGAGAAGGAACCCAATTTAAGATCCCTTTTTCCAGCAGTTTGGCCAGGCCGTTAAGGGGGAGACTTTTCCTGTTTTTGACCCTACCTGTAGAAATTTACAAAAATCTCATCTTAGCGGATGTCTACAATAGAGGAGGAACTTTAATACCAAATTTCAACTTCCTACTTCCAGCGGTTTGGGCAGGCCTTTAAGCGGCACTTTTCGCTTCATTAATCCCCATTTTTGCAATGTCCTTGTCCAAAAAGCACCTTCCAGGTAAGTGAGCACATACTCCAAGTAACATATGTTTTACATTTCAGGTTTCTAGCCAACTTTTACTATTTGTGCCCCTCTCGGTAGGAATTTCCGAAAATCCATCGACAGGGAATTCCAGCTTCGTAGTTCCAGCAGTTTGAGCAGGCTGAGAGGAACCTAAGTACCGAATTTCAGCTTCCTAGTTCCAGCAGTTTGGACAGGTCGTTAAGGGGCAACTTTCCCTTTTTGAGCCCCCATTTTATAACGACCCTGTCCAAAATTCAAAAAAGTATCTTTCTAATAAGTTAGCACTCACTCCAGGGAACCACATTTTAAGCTTCAGGTTTCTAGCCGAAGGGGTTTTTACCGGCCCCCAAGGTGAGACTTTTCTTCTTTTTGCCCCTCCCTTTAGGAATTTACAAAAATTCCATCTTCGCGGCTATCTGCGATGGATGAGGAACATTCATACCAAATTTCAACTGCATTGCCTAAGCGGTTTGGGCAGGCCGTTAGTGGGGACATTTTTCCCTTTCAACCACCATTTTTACTATGTTCCTGTTCCAAAATAGAAAAATTACGTTGCCGGTGAGTTAGTCCTACTCCAAGGAATACATATTTAAAATTTTAGGTTGGCCAAAAGGGATTGGGCAAGCCGTCAGGAGGAGACTTTTACCTTATTTCCCCTCCCGATAGGAATTTCAAAAATTCCGTCTAAGCGGACGCCTACACAGAAGGAGGAACTCACATACCGAGTTTCCTTTTGGGATATCCTGTAGGGAATTCCAAAAATACAAACTTAGTCGATGTCTACTACAGTGGAGGAACCTTTATACCAAATTTCAACTTCTTACCTCCAGTGGTTTGGGCAGGCACTTTTCCAATTTGTGAGGCTGTTTATGGGGAGACTTTTCCCCTTTTTGCCCGTTCCGGTAGGAATTTCCAAAAATCCCGTCTATATCAAGAAACCGCCGAATATCAAGAAACCTTGTTTTAGTGGAGATATCCGTGGGGGGAGGAAAAAAGTAGTTTTTTTGAAATTATATATTATTTTAAATGGTACTTTTTGGATAAACGAAATTTTTTGGAAAAAGATACTTTGTTTTTACAAAGTACTTTATTTGTACTTTTTTGGAAAAGGTATTTTTTTTTTTAAAGTTGTTATTTTTTGGAAAAATGTATGTTTTTTGGAAAAAGGCACTTTTTTTGGAAAAGGTACTTCTTTTGAAAAAGGAAAATTTTTTTTAGAAAAAGTTCTTTTTTTTGGGTAAAAAGTTGTTTTTTTTTGGAAAAATGTATGTTTTTTGGAAAAGGTACTTTTTTTGAAAAAGGTACATTTTTTGAAAAAGGTATTTTTTTTAAAAAATGTATGTTTTTTGGGAAAAGGAACATTTTTTTAGAAAAAAGTACTTTTTTGGGAAAAAGTAATCTTTTGGGAAAAGGTACTTTTTTGGGAAAAGGTACTTTTTTTTGGAAAAGGTACTTTTTTTGAAAAAGGTATTTTTTTGGAAAAATGTATATTTTTAGGGAAAAGGTACTTTTTTTTGGAAAAGGTACATTTTTTTAGAAAAAGGTAAATTTTTTGGAAAAAGGTACTTTTTTGGAAAAAGGTACTTTTTTTGGAAAAAGGTACTTTTTTTGAAAAAGGAGTTTTTTTTTTTTGAAAAAAGGTACTTTTTTTGGAAAAAGGTACTTTTTTTGGAAAAAGGTACTTTTTTTTGGAAAAAGGTACTTTTTTTTGGAAAAAGGTACTTTTTTTGGAAAAAGGTACTTTTTTTTGGAAAAAGGTACTTTTTTGGGAAAAAGGTTCTTTTTTTGGGAAAAGGTACTTTTTTTGGGAAAAGGTACTTTTTTGGAAAAAGGTACTTTTTTTGTCCCCTTTTTGCCCCTCCCGATATGAATTTCCAAAAATGCCGTCTCAACGGACGTCTACACCGGTCGAGGAACCTACATACCAAATTCCAACTTCATAGCTCCAGCAGTTTGAGCAGGCCGTCAAGGGGGAGACTTTTTCCCCTTTTTGCCCGTCCCTGTAATAATTTCCAAAACTCCCGTCTTGGTGGATGTCTACGATAGTGGATGAACCTTTATACCAAATTTCAACTTCCTACCTCCAGCGGTTTGGGCAGGCCGTCAAGGGGGGCCTTTTTCTCCTTTTTAACCCCCATTTTTACAACGTCCCTGTCCAAAATTGTAGAAAGTACTTTCCAGAAAAGTTAGCCCCTACTCCAAGGAACACATATCTTAAATTTCAGCTTTCTAGCCAAAGGGGTTTTGGCAGGCCGTCAAGGGGGACACTTTCCCCCTTTTTGCCCGTTCCGGTAGGAATTTCCAAAAATCCCGTCTTAGCGGACGTCTACCCCGAAAGAGGAACCTACATACCAAATTTCAACTTCCTAGCTTCAGCGGTTTGGGCTGGGCGATGTTGAGTCAGTCAGTCAGTCAGTCATTCAGTCAGTCAGTCACGTTATTCTTTTATATATAGAGATTAAACGAGCTGTAATTTAAAAAAAATACAAAAAACCATAAAAGATATTGAAAAGCATAAAATTACTGTTAATTTTGAGTACAATATGTTTATGTTGCTTGAAAAAAAAAATCAAATAACATGGTTATTTCAAATTTAATTTCATCGGGACAAACAATACCCACCCAGGAAAATTTTCTGTTCCAAAGAATCGGTTGTACAATAGCTGCTTTTCATTCACAACCCCTTCTACTGTCGATTCTAACACCGATTCTTTTTGTTTGAAATTGTCCCAAAAGCAACCCCTTCTATAGCTCCAAAGTGGAACCGGTTGCTCTAGAATCAGTTCTGGAACTAGTTCTGGAACTGATTCTACGTCACCCACACCTTCCATATAGGATCCCCGGAAGTGGTTCCGGAACCAGTTCCAAGGAATCGGTTGCGATGGAACCAGTTGTAGAATGGGTGTGGTTGGCTACCGGTTGTAAAAAATTTTCCTGGGCAGGAAAATTTTCTGTTCCAAAGAATCGGTTGTACAATAGCTACTTTTCATTCACAACCCCTTCTTCTGTCGATTCTAACACCGATTCTTTTTGTTTGAAATTGTCCCAAAAGCAACCCCTTCTGTGGCTCCAAAGTGGAACCGGTTGCTCTAGAATCAGTTCTGGAACTAGTTCTGGAACTGATTCTACGTCACCCACACCTTCCATATAGGATCCCAGGAACTGGTTCCGGAACCAGTTCCATGGAATCGGTTGCAGTGGAACCAGTTGTAGAATGGGTGTGGTTGGCTACCGATTGTAAAAAATTTTCCTGGGTAGTTATAGATTTTCAAAAAAAAAGTTTTATAAAAAAGAAAGAGTTTTTTATTATAAATTTTCTTTTTTAACAAAATTTTCTCATGCAGGAATGGAACCTGGGACTCCAGATTGCAAGTCAATAGCTCTACCATCTGAGCTATCTCGACGTGTAATATTTGATAGATAAAATCATAATTGACCTGCTGCGCACAAGTCAGCTTTCTCGCCAACATACAAAAAATCAAAAATATGTGGTTACATACAGTGGTGGCCAATAATTTAAAACAAATCAAGTTTTTTCTAATTTTATTGTTGTTGCCTTTATTTTTAAAGACCAAAATAGTTGCTTAATTCGCCACAAAAGGCAAGGAGATGGTTCAGAAAATTGTACAGAATTTTAACGTTGTTTTTTCATTTTGTCACTTGTTTAAGTGGAGTGGGCGTGGTTTTTAACGAAAAATTAGCGATATCAACCTTTTATCAAACTACATAGTAAAATTTAGGCAGTACTGATCGGTTCTGTACAAACTGTATATTTTTAGAAATCTTATGAAATTTCCTTAAGTCTTGCATTATTTTTATCTACAAATAGTCGCCAGACTTAAAATTGCAGCACTTTAAACATGACCAAATTTTTATTAGTTTTTAGCGATTTTTAATAAAGTTAACAGCACTGAAATTTTAAAGTGTGCCACTGGCATGGGGCTGATCCACCTATGCCAGTGGCACACCCCAAATAATCACCATTTTTGGCACTTTATATGAAAAAATCAGCAAAATGGCTATGTTTTTTCTTTTTGTGAACCTTCCATTTTAGGTATAGGATCTGTTTAGCGGACTTTTGTAAAACACTACGAGGAACATTTTTGTGGAACATTCTACCCCTCTAACTCTTCAATGAAAGGGAACTTTTTGGCCCCTTTTTAATAAGGGACAAAAAAGACTCGTAAGTTGAAGAGTTACAGGGTTAAAATGTTCCACAAAAATATTCCGCGTAGTGTTTTACATAAGTTCGCTGAACACATTCTATACCTAAAATGGAACATTCCCACGGTTTCTCCCTAAAATCCAGATTTGTTGGACATTTGAGCACCAATTCCGAATAAGTACGAAAGTGCCAAAAATGGTGATTTTTTTTAAACGTTTGTATGGGGAACCCCCCAGGGGGATCCAGGGGTTGTGACACTGGCATGGGTGGGTCAGCCCTCCAAAGTTAGTGGGGGTCGGTCATACATTTGGACGCGATTGGGGCAATCTAAATGGGTCAAAGTGGGATTTTTGAAAATTTGACACTACGGGTCAAAAGTTAGGACATCAGAAATCGTTTTAGAGGTATGCTTCCTCGGGCAAAGTTTTTTATTTGGATCCCTAGAATACGATTTTCCTTGTCACTTGAGCGATTTTTTTTGCCTCCCTACAAATCGACCCGCACAAATAACGTGTAACTTTACATTGAAAGTGCATAAAAATTATATGAAATTTGGAAATTAGTGTGTTAATTTACTAAATTTGTGAGTATGTATAAACAGCGCAAAAATTCACAAAAAATGCGAAATAATCCACAGAAATTGCGTAAAATTCCCCAAAAAAGCGTATATTTACCACAGATGTGCTTAAAGTTAAACCACCCAAAAACAAAATTAATTTTTAGTACCCAGGTGAAAATGTTCATATATGGTCATATATGGCAACATATATTTGTTAATATATGGGTTCGGATCCGAAATTTGAGGGTATATGGCCATATATGGAGATATATATACATTTTTTTTTTAAATATTGCTTTTTTTTATTCAAATTAAATGTAATTTGTACATTTGAATGAAATTGAGAAATTATGAAATTTTTAATGGACATTAACATTTTACTTCAAGTTTAGAAATTATTTTATGACTGTTTTTTGATTATTTAATGATTGTTTATACACTAATAGAAAAAAGTGTTTAAAAATTTTAGTTAAAGCTACTAAAAATTAGTTCAAAATGAAAAACTGCTGCATTAGCACAGTATTTTTGCTAAATATAAAATAAAACTGTTTAATATATTTACAAAATTTGAGTTATAATTGAGCTAAATTCATACATGGGACTAATTAATTAGGTGGACTAATTAATTGATGATTTCATTACCATTACATTGATATCAATTGTAATGAAATTATTTTCATTACCATTTTTTTTAATTAATGGTAATGATTCTAAAATTTAATTTCATTGATTAATGACAATGATTTTAAATTTCATTACCATTGATAATGAATAAATTAAAAAATCTAATTGCCATTGACAGAAAAACGTAAAAATGGAGTAAAACTCGCTGAAATCGAAGATAGAATATGCTCATTCAGGCTCATGCTCATTTGAAATTAAATATTACTTTCCATTCCATTGTTATTTGTATCCAGGTAAAGTTTAACGGAATGAAATGGATTCTCCTTAATAAATTATGTTTTATAACTTCCCTGGCCAAACCAGTTATTCGTTTTCATTTGTCTGAATTTTTTTGTAAACAAATGGTTTTTAATCAATTGTAATTAGTTTTTTTATACATTAGTGTAATTTCATTATCATTAGTAATGATTTTTCTAATGAAAAATATTTCATTACCATTAAATGGTAATGAAATTTTTTTCATTGTCATTAGTATGAACTAATGGTAATGAAATTTCAATGGTAATGAAAAATTCCCATGTATGGCTAAATTTCAGTGATTAGAAAATAAAATTAAATTGTAGTAGTAGACAAAAAAACATCACATAAAATTTAAAATTTTCAAAGTTCCTTTTTCGTTTTTTGTTTTTAACGGAAATACAAATCTAGCCTTCTGAAATCAACAGTTTAATATTTTTGGCAAATATTTCTGTTGGTTTTATAAACTGCTATTTGCATTGAACAAAATTTAACAAACATTTTTTTAGATACAACAGTTTGTTTTAGTCATTTTAAGTTTACTAATATTTTGCAAAATTTTCTGCAGATTTTCCAAATTTAGCAGTTTTATTTTTGCTGTTTTTATCTTACTGCAACATTTCCAATTGTATTTCAAAATTTATCATTTTATTTCAGAAGTGATCAAATGTTTTTCAGATTTATCAAACTGAAAATTGTATTTCAGAAATTTATTAATTGTATTTCAGAAATTTATTAATTGTGTTTCAGAAATTCGCAATTGCATTTCAGAAATTATCAAATGTATTTTACAAATAATCAATTCTGAAATCAGAAACTGGCAATTGTATTTTAGAAATTGCCAATTGTATTTAAGAAATTATCAAATGTATTGTATTTCAATATTTTTTGAATCCGCTCATGTAATTACCCCCATGATAAAAAAAAACTTTAAACATTACCCATATATGGAATAATATATGAATTCATATATGAAGATATATGGAATATATGAACCAATATATGGACCAATAAATGCAGTATACTATCATATATGGATTCATACATTTGAATGTATTTACCCATATATGCTTCCATACATAACATATATGTTCATATATGATCATACATTAAACCATATATGCTCATACATGAAACCATATATGACAATATATGAACATATATGAACATTTTCATCTGGGTACATATTTTATTAATAATAATATCCGTGCCATTCTCGCATAATCTTTTATGTCGAAATTGGCCGTTTTGAGATTTAAGCTATTTGTATAAAATTTATGTAATAAAAATTTGTTATAACTATTGAAATAAAATCAATTTTGAAAAGTGGTTTAGACCATAGTATACTATAGTAGCCCCACTCATTAAAAAAATGAGAGCTTTTCCCTATCTCATGTAGTTGTAGTGGTATTAAGAATCATATGTACAAGTAAAATTACAAACACTACTTCATTTTTTTAAATGACAGAAAATGAGTAAAGCTACTATATTATACTATGGTTTAGACTACCACATGGTCAACAAATATTACCAAAAAAATTTCATGCTTATGTTGCTATTTTCAAATAAAAATGTGTTTGTAGAAATTTAGTAATTCAAAAAAAATCCTTTTTTAGCTTTTTCTTTATTATTTAATTTTTTTTTTTTTTATTTTTTTCCAATTTAAAACGTCAGAGTATTTATTACTATTATAAGTTAGTATATTTACCAACTTTTTGCGTAAAACTTTTATTCAACAAAAGAACAGTAATTTTAGGCATAATGTGTTTATTTGTAAACACATAATGTCTAGAATTACTTTGTGTGCGTATTATTGTATATGGAAGTGTGTACAAAAAAATTTTTTTTTATTTATATTTACCTAATTATCGTAAAATTAGACAGGACTATACCCATTTTATAGTAGTAAATTTTCACACATTTTTTAGAGTGTAGGGTATTTTAATTTGTTAAATAATTTTTTTTATTATTAAACCGACATTTTGAATTAAAATGTGAGATTTTTATGTTCTTGGCCTGTTAAGAATTGAAAAAAATGTTCACGGTTTAGTTTAGTTTAAATGTTATTTTCAAATTCTTTAGACTTTGGTCAGATTGATACAGAATTTGTTTTAATTTTGCAAATCGCACACACCTTTACCTCCTGTATTTGTTTATTTTCTCTCATTTATCACATATCCAGATTTCATCTAAATCGGTGAATCACCTCAGAGATACCTTCTATGTAAGTTATTTTCTCTACCTACTCATAAATACATATTTGCAACCCAGAAATTTAAATAAATATTTCTGCTTTTACTCAAGATGAGTTCATGAGATATATTCTTCAAAGCTCAATGATTTGCTGCTAGGATTCATAACTTTCTCTCCTTTTAACGAAATTCCTACAAAGTCTGAAGACAATCTACCATATTGTAAATCTATCCTATTCGAATCAAAATAATCGTAAATTTAACTATTTTCTTATTAATTTTATATTTATTTAGCTTCGCTTTGAATGGCTAAAAAGTATTAAATCTTTTCAACACTTTGTATCTGTTCTAATCTTGTTAAATTAAAAACCTAAAATAAATCCTTAAACAAGCAGCAAAATGTCCATTTATATAATAAAACAACATCTTTTATGTATGTACAATAGAGGTGTTCAACGTTGTATGGGCAAAGTTTAAAATGAATTTTAAAAATCCGGCAGGATTATTTTTTTTATAATGTTGTTAAGTTATGTAGCGAGTGAATTAAGCTTGGATATGTGATAACAACGTATCGGCAGATTCTAATTTTTAAAAGCTAAAAATGGATTTAAAATTCAAATTCAAACATTTGTGTTTAAGAACTTTTCTATAATATTTTTTACCAGCGGGTGAGTTGCCCAATCGTAAACGTATTTGTAACAAATCAGCTGTTTGGAAATCACAAGTAGAAGTATACACAAATTAATGATTAATACGTAAATGTGAACGTACTTGCCGGATGATTCTGTTGAAATCAGAATAAGAAATAAGAAATTATTACTAATATGATCCTTGTTACCATACCATGATCAGAAATATTCATATTATGATCACTGAGGATATTTTTATGATCATTCGGAATTATATTATGATCATACTATGATCACTTCATATTTAGAATCATTACATGATGCTCTTAAATCATATTTTTTTCTGAACATGCGAGGCAATAACGAAGTGTTGTGAAATTTGTTCAAACCATTCAATGATCTCAGGATTTTTAGTTTTTTTATTCCTTAAAAAAATATAAATTAATATGCAGGCTTAAAATTTATTTAAAAAAAAATTTCCCAGATATCCGAATTTCTCAAATAAAATCTTACAATATTTACCCTTTCTTTAAAATAAGCGACTTCAAAATTTATTTGAAAATATTTAATTTTTAAACAAAAACCTAAAGCTTACGATTTTGGTTAAATAACAAATTTTCTTGTCTGCGGCGCAATTATCTCTATTTGGCAAAGAAAATCTAACAATTTATCAATAAAATTTACATTTTCTTTAAGCTTCCCAGTGTAGAAAATTATTACCAGAAATGTGGTTATGTAACTACATACTTGGTAATGGTAACTAGTTACTTATTATATTATTACATTTCTTATTACCTTTATATGGCGATGTCGCGAAAAACAATGAGTTATGATTACACACCAGCATACAAAAAATCAAAAAATATATCGTTACCTATGTGCTTACCAGTATTGACAAAAATAATGAGTCTAAAAATAGATTTTCAAAAAACATAAATTATATAAAAAAAAATATTTTTTATTGTATTTTTTTTAAATAAAATTTGCTGGTGCGGGAATCGAACCTGGGTCTACAGATTGCCAGTCAATAGGTCTACCATCTGAGCTATATCAACATGTAATATTTAATAGATAAAAACATAACTGACCTGCTGCACACAAGTAAGCTTACTCGCCAACATACAAAAAATCAAAAAATATGTGGTTACATATAATCTTACCAGTGTTAAAAAAATATTGAGTCTAAAAATAGATTTCAAAAAATTTTCAAAAAAATCTAGAAAATTATTTTCTATTTGAAATACTGATAAAAATAAGTCATTATCAGTAACTCATTATTATATGTTTTAAAATAATGCAGAAGGTAAGTGGGTGTCATTACTGGTAGTCCAAAAAATAATGATATGTCATTACCGTTTCTACACTGGGTTATCAATATGAATAATCAAAAGTCGTTTGAAAACTCCTATCGGAACAATTTTGAACAAGTTAATGTTATTTCTACAAAAATTAATTAATATGAGCATCGCCCAAAATATTGGGTAATTTTTGCTACGTATGTAGTAAACCCAAAAATTTCGAATTATCGCCCAAGAAAATTACGAAATTATTCATATGAAATTTTTTTTGTCGATTTTTAGATTTTTTTACCCATTTTTTTTGGTGATTTAGACTCCAGCCGCCAACTTATTTTTATCCAATTACTACAAATTTTATATCAGCAATAGTTTGCCCCATCAGGACTCTTTAATTAAATTTTTTTTTGGACGCCTCTAATGCACAATAACCGCTGTAAGGTTTGTTTTTTTGTTGTATATTTAGTATAATAAATACTAACAAAACTTGCAAACACTTAATTCCATCCTTTTGATTTTATAAAAAGAGTATTAAAAACTTTAAATGAAATACTACTGTAAATCCACAATCACACACAGAGAGAATAACTTAATCCACTTGCAAAACACTTGGAATAACAATTGCAGATGGATGTACATGTATAATACAATATTAAAACCAGAAGAAAAAATAAATAAAAGAAACAAGAATTAAAAATTAATTTCAAAACTAAAGAAGAAAATCCAAATGAGAAGAACAAAAATAAAACAATTATAAAATGCCAACATTAATTTAAAGATATATTTTAAATGTTGTTGTTACACACAGAAAAATATTTTCAAATCAACGAGGAATAACATTAAATTAAATAGGAACAGCTTTGAAAACAAACTAGGCATGCCACGTCCAAATCAACTTTAATTTTGCAAGAACAGTTTTTCGAGGAGCTGGACTTTGGGGACATCTTGGAAAGTTATGCTGCCATACAAAATTTGTGAAAAATCGCGATTTTAACGTATAGGCCGCTATAGATGAATACATTTTTTTATTGAAATGTTTTCCTTTTAACTGCTTCCTTACTAAGGCATTACATTTATTTAAGTCGATTGTACATTCGGCGACTAAAGTCATAAAAAACCTATATAAAATGCTAAGTAGTGGTTTATATATCAAGATTACCACATTCCATTTATATCGTAAATATGGCCACAGGTCCTGTGCTTACATTTTAATATAAAAAAAATCATATTAATTGAATTTGAAAAATTTTTTATATAAAATACTGAATGGACAACCGCCAAACTTTAAAGACATTAAGCGAAAAATCTGTATCATTGCACCATAGGTGGCCATTTTCTGGCCAAAACTATAAGGAATCACTAAATAAGGACGAAAATCTATATACTGGGTTTTCAAGGTTGCTGATTTCGCATCTGAGGTAAAAATTTTCAAATTCAAAATGGCCAATTCAATATGGCGGCGTAAATTTTAAAATTACTTCTGATTTACATACAAATCGGTATACGCGGGTTTTCAAGGGTGCTGATTACGAATCTGAGGTAAAATTTTTCAAATTCAAAATGGCGAATCCAATATGGCGGCATAAATTTTAAAATTTCTTCTGATTCACATGAAAATTGGTATACGGGGGTTTTCAAGGTTGGTGATTTCGAATCTGAGGTAAAATTTTTCAAATTCAAAATGGCGAATCCAATATGACGGCGTAAATTTTAAAATTTCTTCTGATTCACATGAAAATTGGTATACAGGGGTTTTCAAGGTTGCCGATTTCGAATCTGAGGTAAAAATTTTCAAATTCAAAATGGCAAATCCAATATGGCGGCGTAAATTTTAAAATGTAAAATGCAAACTTTTTTTGTCCAAAATCTCAAAAAAAAAAAAAATAAAAGAGTTTTTTTTTTTTAATCTGGGGCATATTATAGCAGAAAATTGAGCAAGTGGAAACTTTTGTAGAAAGAATTTTTTTTTTTTAATAAAGCTAAAGTAATTTTATTTGATTTTTATTTCTTAATTGAATACCAACGAAAACAATTCATTTTTGAATGTTTGAAAAATGACTTTTTGCCACAAAAATGGTTCAAATTACCTATAGTGCATTGATCGAAAAATAAAGTACGCCATTGTAATCAGCATGTCCGAAATATATAGAACTGATGGTCAGTGCTTTATTAATTTTTAAAAGTCAAGATTTTGTCATGCAGTGTTATTTTTAGTTTCTTTTTTTTTAGAAACCAAAATGAATATATAAAATTAATGTTACGAATTCTTAGTATTTTATGTTGTTTGTTTTTTAATGACTTACGAATGAAGTTTAAATTTACATTTCTTCTATAAATGAATGTTATTTTCACTTAAAATAACAAAACTGAAATACTACTTGAAAGACTAACAAATTCTAACAGCAGAAGCGCCTTGAGTGTAATTATATCAAATTTTATAAGATTAGTTTTTATTTTCTAAAATTTTTCGGCTATAATGCGACAAATTTTTTTTTTTAATAGGGATGAGGTTTCTAAAGTCAAATTTCTAAGGCAAGTTAATTTTTTCATTTCCGTTTCCCCGGAAATAAATAAGTTCGGGAAATTGGAAACCCTAGTTAGCACACATCACACGAATTCATATAAAAGAACTTGCTAAACCTAAAAATAATGTAAAATTTCATAAACTTATCATACATATTTATGAGTTCAGTGGTAAAAAGTAGTGTCGATATATTCTCATCACTCATTTTCTATTTATCATGTTTGCAGATGCAGTTCCCATTTCATTATGTTTAGTTAATGTGGCTACCATAAATGTATGTGGGTAAATTTTTAGTCACACAATGTGTTCGTAACTCTGAGCTTAATTCTGTTAAAAAAAAAAAAAAAATTGGTTCTCTAAAACCCAGGCATTTTCATTTAGTACAACATTGTTTGCAATGTAACAGTGATGACAAAACAAAAAAAAAAAAAAAAGAAACACACACATGCACACAATAGCAAAAAGTGGTAAAATGCAAACATTTTGTAGTTACTACTGAAGCTGATGCTTCTGGGAAAAAAAGGAAAACGGATGTAGCGGTTCGAATGCTTTCAATGCGGTATACACACAAGTTAGTAAGTGTGTATGTTGTAGAAGAACGATGTTCGGTTTAACTAAATGACTGTGTACTTGAAAAATGTTGTTTTTCGTTGTTATTGCATTTTTTGACAGTTGTTTTTCCATAATTTGTCTTCTTACTCGTACTAAAGGTGGGTATTTTGTGAATAATCTGCATATTAGGAAGGGCCGATTTGTAAGGACAAAAATTTGTCGATATTGTGCCATCGATTTTTCAATAGCTTTTGGCATGAGGAAAAAAAAGTTCATTTTAGAGGCGCCTAAATTTCGATAAAAACTCGTCTAAAAACCCAAAAACACATTTTTTCGAAAAAATAATATTGCCATCGTCTTAAGCGTACAATTTTAACTTGGATAGGATATATTTAAAAAATTTTAAGTCGGTCAATTTTTTTTTAACTTACCTACTAAAAAAACCTTAAAAATTAACGCGTAGAAAAAAGATCGAGTTTTCGACAAAAACTCGTCCAAAACCTGAAGAAAAACATTTTTTTGGAAAAACTGCTATCGGCATCGTTTTTAGCGTACAATTTCATCTTGGTAAGGTAATATTTAACAAAAAAATTAAATCAGCCGATTTTTTTTTATTACCTACTAAAAAAAACCTTCAAAATAAAAGTTAAGAAAAAAATTGAAATTTGGGCGCCTCGAAAATAATTTTTTTGATATGTCGTAGTCAGTGGTGGCCACGAATTTAACACAATTCAAGCTTTTTCTAGTTTTATTGTTCTTGCCTTTATTTTTAAAGATTAAACTAGTGGCTAAATTCACCACGAAAGGCAAGGTGATGGTTCAGAAAATTGTACAGAATTTTAACGTAATGTTTGTTTTTTCATTTTGTCACTTTTTTTAAGTGGGCGTGTCTTTTGACGAAAAATTAGCGATATCAACCTATTATCAAATTACATAGTAAAATTTAGGCAGTACTGATCGGTTCTGTACAAACTGTATATTTTTGATAATCCTATAAAATTTCCTTAAGTCTTGCATTATTTTTATCTACAAATAGTCACCAGACTTAAAATTGCAGCACTTTAAACATTACCAAATTTTTCTTTGTTTTTAGCGATTTTTAATAAAGTTAACAGCACTGAAATTTTAAATTGAATAGTTTTATGCTTTTCTTACCACAATATAACAAATCCGTCAAGATTTTTGTTACGTTATAGTAAAAACCATTTCATGTTCAATATTCAGTGTTGTTAACTTTCTTTTAAAATCGCTAAAAACAAATAAAAATTGGTCATGTTTAAAGTGATGCAATTTTAAGTCTGGTGACTATTTGTAGATAAAAATAATGCAAGACTTAAGAAAATTTTATAGGATTTTCGAAATTATACAGTTTGTACAGAACCGATCACTACTGCCTAAATTTTACTATGTAATTTGATAAAAGGTTGATATCGCTAATTTTTCATTAAAAGCCACTCCCACTTAAAACAAGTGACAAAATGAAAAAACAAACATTACGTTAAAATTCTGTACAATTTTCTGAACCATCTCCTTGCCTTTCGTGGCGAATTTAGCCACTATTTTATTCTTTAAAAATAAAGGCAATAACAATAAAATTAGAAAAAACTTGAATTGTGTTAAATTCGTGGCCACCACTGTATATACATATTTTTAGGTTGGAAATGCAGTTACGTTCTCTTTTGAATACAAATTTTAAAAGTTCAATTAAAGGGAAATTGACACACCTGAACCTGATATTTTTTTTTTTTTTTGGAAATTACAGTAGTATTAACCAGCAATATTAGCCTTATTATGATATTAAGAGTTAATTTTATTATTAGATTTTGAAAACAAGGAAATATTAAAAAGTTTCGTGTTAAGTACTCAGTAACAAAAAATACTAGTTCAAAACCAGTTATGTACTAGTTTATTTGAACCAGGCAACTAGTACGAGTTCTACCGCCTCTCCATACAAATAACTGTAGAATTTAATATGTAGATGTCATAGGAATGGGGGCAATTGTCGCCTAACTCCCACTTTGGTACTAGTTGTGCAACTAGTTTGAAAATTATAATTTAAGAACGAAAAATATGGAGCAAAACTAGTGCTATTGTAACACTCGCGGAACCAGTTCTGAAGTGACTCTTTGGAAATAGTACTGAACTAGTTGATTAAGACCTGAATTATATAGATAAAAACCAAAGAGTTTTCTTTGATGAAACGTAGATTAGACCGATAGTTTCCTATTACTGAGATAATTACCCAGGTGAAAATTATGTGTGGTAACAAAAAAGAAGCACTGGCAAAGTGCAAGTAGACCGCGGTCTTACAAAAAGAAGTACTGGCAAAGCACTAAATTTGGACGCCTTCCCAACGCTTTAAAAAGGTGAATTCCCAGCACTTGTTTTCCTATAACATTATTTTGTTTTTGAAACAGAAACTCCAAAAGAGTGAATATTTAAATAATTTTTGACTCCACAATAATTTTTAGAGTAATTTAAAATTCTGCAGTGATGAGGGCTCATAATTTGGTGGCAGGGAAAACACTTGATTTTTATGTTTCTATCTATCTATTTGGGTGTCAGGAAAGCACTTTAATTTTTTTATTTGAGCGTTGGCAAAGCATTTGATTTTTATGTTTATGGGTGCTTTCCCAGAGCTTGGTAAAACATTGGCAGCACCGTGGAATAGTGTTATCATTTGGGCGTTGGGAAAGCGCTGTTAACAAGCACTCATACCACCCATTTCGGTGCTTTGCCAGTGCTGGCCCCTTTGTAATTTTCTACCTGGGTAGGTCCATTTAACTAACGGAATTTAAAATATTTTATGTTTACGATTTCTAATCGCAATAAAAAATGTTAGTGTTTATTTGAAAACTCAGACTATATTAGTAAAAACAAATGTAAACAAAACTAGAATTTCAAAACTCTTATTTAAATTCAATCTTTTGAAATAGTCTCTAAAAACAAGACAGTAAGTACACAAATGGTTCAAAATTATTGTTTTAGGAAGAAAAATAGAAAGCTTTATTGATACTTATGAGAAATTTATTAAACTAGTTCTGGAATGACTCTTTGGCACCAGTACTGTACCAGTTGATTTGCACCAAAATTTAATTCACAATTAAAAATTTAAGTATTTATTTCCAAACTCTGATTTTTTTTTTTATTAAAAACAAATGTAAATAAAATAAGAATTTCAAATCTCGTATTTCAATTTGTGTAGTTTTTTAAACAGGTCCCACATAGATGGGGTTTAACTAGTACACAACTGGTTCAAAATGATTATTTTGAGAACTAGTTTCGTAATACTAGTAGAAAAACTAATACTTTTTAGAACCAGTGCGACCATTTGCTACTGGGTAGAGTTAGATTTATGATAAGGCTTTTAATATTTTTTGAGAATAATTAGCGATATTCTTAGTACGATTTATCTTTTAGGAACAACAATCATATTGTCATTAGAAATTTTGTTCAGTGTACTTACAATTTAGATTAAAAAGATGTTTTAAAAAGATGTTTTTCTTACCTGCAAGAAAAAGGAATAGAAATATATTAATACAAAAAATATTGAGCAATCTTTAAATATTTTTATAAATCAATGACATTTTAAAAGTTATCTTATGTTAAACATGACATTACATGTAATACAGCCATAGAAATTAAGTTAGTCAATATATTAGTAACACCCTTAGTAATCAATCTTTACATGTTTTTAGTAAATTTTTAGTATAAATTGAGATCTTAGTCAAAAACTTCGCTATTTTGACTTAATTATTTGCTGTTATTTATTTATTTTTTTTTTTTTTCATTTAGTTACTAATTCTCTACAATCGATTTACTGATTCTGACCAATGTTAAAACTCTTGTGGTGTAGGGTGCACAGTAGATCTACCACAAAAAAAATTCGCCGCACACCATCGAATCTAAATTAGCCTTGAAAGGTTTCGAAATTTTTTTTGCCCAACGTATTGGTTGCCTTTTTAAATTTTTCGTTATGTCTTTGGAATTTACAGTGGGATCTTAAAGAATGATACATCGATGTTTTCGTCTCGAAGGCAACAATATTTTACTCTAAGGATCATTGACCTCATTGAACTTTTCCTAAGGAAGATTTTCAATAAATTCAGCAGAAAATTTTGTATTTTTTTTGCCGAACTTAGGGGTCGCCTTTTTAAATTTTTTCATTGGATTTTTTCTTTATAGCAAAAAATTGGTCTCTTCGAGGCAAGAAATCGATATATCACAATTTAAGATCCAAAAAATTTAAAAATGCGACCCCTACGTTCGGCAAAAAAAATATTTTATTTGAAATTGCCTTGCAAAAATACTTTATATTCTAAGGTGTACCACAAACTTTTTTTTTCCCTGTAAGTTGGTACCGTCTACACCATTTTCACTTTTATTTCAGAAAATTCAAAATATATTTCAAAATTTTCCAAAAATGTTTTAAAATTATCCAAACATGTTTTAAAAGTGTCCAAAAATGTTTAAAATTTTCCAAATATATTTTAAAATTGTCTAAAAATGTTTAAAAATTTTTCAAAATGTTTAAAAATTATCCAAAAATGTTTTAAAATTTTCCAAAAATGTTTTAAAATTGCCCAAAAATCATTCAAAATTGTCCAAATATGTTTTAGAATTGTCCAAAAATCTTTCAAAATTTTCCAAATATTATTTAAAATTGTCTAAGAGCCTTGATGTTTGTCCAATTGCATTTCAAAATTGTCCAAAATATATTTTAAAATTTTCGAAATGTATTTCAAAATTATTCATTTGTATTTAAAAATTTTAAATCTGTATTCCAAAATTGTCCAAATGCGTTTCAAATAATTCCATTTGTATTTCAAAATTCTCAAAATGTATTTGATAAAATTTTAAATGTATTTAAAAAAACTATATTTTTATTCCAGAAAAATATCAAAGGCTTTTAGACAATTCTAAACAATATTTGGAAAATTTTAAAAGATTTTTGGACAATTCTAAAACATTTTTGGACAATATTGAATGATTTTTAGACAATTTTAAAACATTTTTGGATAATTTTGAAACATTTTAGACAATTTTAAAACATTTTTAGATAATTTTAAAATATATTTGGACAATTTTAAAACATTTTTGGATAACTTTAAACAATTTTTGGACAATTTTAAAACATTTTTGGATAATTTTAAACAATTTTTGACAATTTTGAAATATATTTGGAACTTTCTGAAATAAAACTGAAAATGGTGTAGTGTACACGTGACATTAAGTAAAATCAAAATTTCTTACATTTATTTTTTTTTTATCCTTTTATAGACAAATTTTGATACAAGTCCATTTGAACCCGTTTGAATTTCGAATTCATACATTAGTTAGCTTTTAACCAGACTGATGTAGGGTATCATATAGTCGCCATGCCCGACTTTAACTTTTTTCTCGTTAAATCTTAAAATTGTGACAACCAAACCCATTTACTGGAAATCAACCAAAATCCAATTAAAATTTTGTAGATCACGCAGTGAAAAAATTCACTCACTACTACACAAATATAAATATACTACCACTACTAAAATTCCATTTATACGAGGGCAGCACAAACTGTTCTTAGCCTGACATAGAGATGGAGGTATAAACAGCAAAAAGCTTTGTATAATGAAACTTCCATCCGTCATATAAACACATCCCAGTGTAGAAACGGTAACGACATATCATTATTTTTTGGACTACCAGTAATGACACCCACTTACCTTCTTCATTATTTTAAAACATATTGCAATGAGTTACTGATATAGCTCAGATGGTAGAGCTATTGACTGGCAATCTGTAGAGCCAGGTTCGATTCCCGCACCAGCAAATTTTATTTTAAAAAAAAATACAATAAAAAATATTTTTTTTTATATAATTTATTTTTTTGAAAATCTATTTTTAGACTCATTATTTTTGTCAGTACTGGTAAGCACATAGGTACAATATATTTTTTGATTTTTCGTATGCTGGTGTGTAACCATAACTCATTGTTTTTCGCGACATCGCCATATAAAGGTAATAAGAAATGTAATAACAAAAGTAACTAGTTACCATTACCAAGTATGTAGTTACATACACTGGGATGTTAAATTTAATTTCGATCTGTGAATTCATTCGTATATTAACAAGGGTTCAAAAATGGTGCTTCAGTGATTTTTTTATAATGGAAAAAATAGAAATTCGTGGTGTGATTAAATATTTACATTCCCCAGTGTAGAAATGGTAATGACATATCATTATTTTTTGGACTACCAGTAATGACACCCACTTACCTTCTGCATTATTTTAAAACATATAATAATGAGTTCCTGATAATGACTTATTTTTATCATTATTTCAAATATAAAATAATTTTTTAGATTTTTTTTTTAATTTTTTGAAATCTATTTTTAGACTCAATATTTTTTAAACACCGGTAAGGATATATGTAACCACATATTTTTTGATTTTTTGTATGTTGGCGAGTAAGCTTACTTGTGTGCAGCAGGTCAATTATGTTTTTATCTATTAAATATTACATGTCGATATAGCTCAGATGGTAGAGCTATTGACTGGCAATCTGTAGACCCAGGTTCAATTCCCGCACCAGCAAATTTTATTTAAAAAAAAAAAAAACAAAAAATATTTTTTTTTATATAATTTATTTTTTTTGAAAATCTATTTTTAGACTCATTATTTATGTCAGTACTGGTAAGCGCATAGGTAACGATATATTTTTTGATTTTCCGTATGCTGGTGTGTAACCATAACTCATTATTTTTCGCGACATCGCCATATAAAGGTAATAAGAAATGTAATAACAAAAGTAACTAGTTACCATTACCAAGTATGTAGTTACATAACCACATATCTGGTAATGATTTTCTACACTGGGTCGAAAGGTTAATCCGGACAAGAAATTCGTATGCAACAGTAAAAAATTGGGTTGCTAAATTTAAACGTGGTCGTACAAGCATTGAAGATGAACCACGAAGTGGACGTTCAAACACTGAAACAACACCAGAAATCATAACTAAAGTCCATGATATGGTATTAGACGATCGACGAGTGAAATTGCATGAAATAGCGAATGCCATAGGCATCTCAAATGATTCAGTACATTTTATTTTGCATCAAGAATTACAGATGAAAAAGCTTTCTGCAAGATAGATGGGTGTCGCATTTGTTAACAGTTGACCAAAAACGCATTTACCCTACCCACCTTATTCTCCTTATTTAGCTCCCTCTGACTTCTACCTGTTCCCTTGCTAGCAAACGTTTTACCTCCAATGAAGATGCAATGGCAGCTGTAAACGATTATTTTGAGCAGATTCAGGAAAATTATTTTAATCAAGGGTTAGAATTGCTAGAAAAACGTTGGACTAAGTGTATTGGAGTTTCAGGAGATTATATTGAAAAATAAAATAATTTTAAAAATCTAGCCCTTGTTTTTCATTGTTAGGCTAAGAACATTTCGAACTGCCCACGTATCACGAAGTGTCAAACAAAAATTTAGTTTAAATATTTTGTCTTAGGCACCATTGATACACACTGAAAACAGATTCGTAGTTCCAACCGAATTTTTCGCCAACCGAATTTTTGTAGTTCCAGGTACAATCACTTTTATTTATTTTTAATACCATTGTAATTACCGAAATTTATTTACAATTTTTGAATTTTTGTTGTGTTAATAGATTACATTAATGTTTGTGGATTATAAATTCTATAAATAGAATAACACGTTCCACAAAATTTATTTAAAAATTTAAAATTTTTTATGTCGCGAACTGGGATAGAACCCGCGACCTTCCATTGCTTTTCCTCTAAGCTAAGCTCTATTTAAATTCTCTTAGTCAAATTTCAAATTTGAATTTCTTCAGGTTTGAATATTTTGTCTATAAATAAATTTATATCAACAACAGAAAAGCAATTGTGTCTTTTAATTTGAATAAAATAAAAATAAAAAAAAATGTTTTTTTTTTGTCGCGAACCGGGATAGAACCGGCGACTTTCCGTTTGTCAGCCCATTGCTTTTCCTCTAGGCTAAAATCAAATTTGAATTGCTTCAGGTTGAAAATTTGAATATTTTGTTTTTGAATAAAATTATATTAACAACAGAATATCAATTGTATCTTTGAATTTGAATCAATAAAAAAATTATAAAAAAAAAAATATGTAATGCCTTGCTTGAGGTTTGAACTCAGATCTCTAAGGCTACAAGGCTGTGTCTCTACCCCCTGCGCCACAGATACTTATATTTAGTTGTTGTCTAACTTCGAATTTAAATATGCATATGTATGAAGCGAAAAAATATGATACATTCCAAAATTTTATTTTGATAAACAAAATTTCTGTTCCTAGCCTCAATATATTATCATAATTACCAAAATAATGGAAATTAATGGTTAAGGCTACTAAAGTTGAAAAAAGAATTTTAAATTGATTGGAAAAACTAATACTTTGGATATAGTGATCGATTTTATTGAAACACAACTGATACTAGATTTTTGCTGCTGATATTTCATTCAAATGACTAAATCTTCGATAAATTGGTGGTTGTTGGTATTGAAGGTAATGTAGAAGTTAGTATTTTTTCAATATTGGTTAGAAAAGCCAATATATTGGATAACGTGACAGTATTTTGGTTCATCGTATATATTTTCTGTTCACTGCAATTAAAATTATTGAATAACAAAAAAAATTCGTTGGTTCCGATAGAATTCCAACCAATTTATTTTCTGTGTGTAGCATTATACCGAAAGCAAAATAAATTTGTCATTCCAATAATTGAACAAAATATTTCCAATTTTTTTTTTTTAAACTAATTAATAGAAAGAAGAAGAAGAATACATTTTTATTGAAAAATTTAACAGACACAAGGAAATCACCAGACTGCTGCAGTTTCGTTTCACCCAAAGACTGTGTCAACTGATCAAAGTAATTTTAAATTGTTAATTTGTCTCTATATGAAAAACTTTTTTATGTATTGCCATGACCGGCAATTTTTTTTACCTCGAAGGAAATAAATATACTTCCAATAAATAAAATTACTAACTACCCAGTGAAAAAAGAGATGCCGAAGCAGTAGAAAAATCACTACAATTGATGATATAGATGTACTTACCCAGTCAGAAATCGCCAGTGGTACAAAAAATCAAGCACTGGCATACCACTGGGTAACCACGGTATTAAAATTAAATGACTGGCAGAACACTCATTTGGGACGCTTTGCCAGCGTTTGCGAAAAGCGTTTTACCAGTATTTGTTTTACAAAAATTTCGGTGGTTTATAAAAAAAAAACACTGGCAAAGAATTGGCTTAGAGTGATATGCCAAGGTTTGCAACCAGTGGTTATCCAGTGCTACCTAGCCAATGCTACCAGGCGTACAAAAATCAATTCACTGGAAAACCAATGATTTTATAAAAATGCTGACGCTTCGTTAAAAAATGTTTGTAGTCGGAAGGTTCCGAGTTCAAATCCGGTTGCAAACAAAAAAATATTTTTAGATTTTTTTTAATTTAAAATTTTTTTTGTTTCATAAAATCAAATTTTTTTTTTGTGGGAAAGCTCCTTCAAGACCAACTTTTTTTTTGCCCTCCCAACACTGGCTTACTAGTTACAAAAAATTGTTTGCCAGTACTAGCATTTTGGCACAGCCAGTAGTTGCCCAGCTATTATCACTCATTTATGTGTTTAGCCATTAAATAGTATATGTCTTATAGCTCAGTGGGTAGAGCAATCGTCTGCCAATCTGACGGCCTGGGTTCAAATCACGGCAGGACCAAAAAAAATACATATGAACTTTTTTTAAATTTTATTTTGGAAAATATATTTCCAGACCACCTATTTATTGGTTTTGCCAGCGTTTTGCCAACGTTTAAAATTTTTGTTCCTCCAGTGCTTTTCCGGCGCTTTTTGAATAGCCGGTCCTTTTATCTAATGATGTTATCATTTTGGGAATGGGAAAGCACTTTTTGCCAGTACTTGTACCACCTGTTAAAGTACTTTGCCACCGCTTTCCCGTTTGTATTTTTCTGTCTGGGTATTTTTTAACATAAACAATAATGATTTTAACATTGAGTTGTCATAGGAGAGGAGTACTCCGACTTTAACATTTTTTCAGTACTTTTTGAACGAGTTCAAAGGAAAAAAAATATATTTTTTTTTATTTTACAAAAGTTTTTTTATTGCCGCCACCGGGTATCAAACTTGCGACCTCACGATTGCTAGTCCAGCGCTCTACCGCTTAGCTATTCTTTGATATGAAAGTTGACTGGCATAAAAACACCACTTTGTTAATGCGAGATATTGTTCCTTATTCTCTTCAATATAAGTACTTATTAAACAAGTGTAAAAGGTGCACTCCAATTCAATATTGGTTTCAGTACTATTTTTACAGGTGCATAAAAAGCAATTTCTCACCATTTTTCTACATATACATATTTTTAAAAATTAAAAAAATATTGAATTTAAACAAATTAATTATAAATATTAAAAAAAAAATTAATAGAATAAAAAAAATAAAAAAAAAAATAAAAAGATATTGGTCCCGCCGGGAATCGAACCCGGGACCCTGTGTTTGGAAATGCCAAATGATACCAAAATCACTTTTTACGATCACTTTTAGAGCAATTACTCGTTAGAAGCAATACTTAAGTCATTTTTTGGATGTGGTTCAGAAGTAATTCTAAAAAAGCTTGTAAAAATGTAATAACGGATACTCGGGAAACAATGAAAGAAGTGATTTTTTGAAGTTGTTCAGAAGTAATTCTAAAAAAGCTGTAAAAATGTAATAACTGATACTTGGGAAGCAATGAAAGAAGTGATTTTTTGAAGTTGTTCGGAATAACTTCTAAAAAAGCAGTAAAAATACACTAACGGATACTTGTGAAGCATTAAAAGAAGTAGTTTCTAAAGCACTACTTTAATTTTAATAGAAAAAATATCGCCCTTGTAAAAGACGTGATTTCACATAATTGGAAAATTATGGCTGCTATAAGAAAGAAAAGGATCACAGAAAAAGAATATGTTTTATAATAAAAATTAAATTTCTCAATTGGCACTTTCCGGATTTTGAGGAATGTGCCTATAAATAACTTCAGATTTCGAGAACTTCTTCTTCCAGAAAAACCCCCCAATTTTGAGGAATCACAGAATATTCCTCATTTTTTAAGTTCGCTGAATGTGAGACATTTCTATAGAAGAAAAATCTGAGGTTTTTTATAGGAAAATTCTATAATTTTGATGTTTTTCTGCACAAAAAGGAACACTAAATCTACAGATTTTCCTAGGGAATTACCTTTTTCCTGTAGAAAAAGGTACATCACATCATAATAAATATGATGTGTTTAAGGAAAAAGTGCCCAGAATCTAAGGATTTTCCTACAGAAAAAAGTATTTAGAATATGAGGCCTTTTCAATGGAATAAGGTTTTGATTGTCTGATTTTATACTTAAGTTAAATTTTTGTTGCACTGTGTAATAACAACAATAATAACAACCCATTACAAAGGGTTTGCTGAGACAATATTTACCTTTTTTTCTTGCAACTAGTAAATTTTAAAGTTAATCATAAAATATTTCTATAACATAAACAAAAAAGATAAACACAGAAGAGAAATTTATAAAATAAAGTACACGAAATTAAGGCAACAACTAAAACCAACAATCTTTATTGTATTTTTGCTTTCATTTTTTAAGTCATTAATCGTATGCTGAAGGTTTCTGTGTAACTTACACAGATAATAGAGATGATAACGCAGACCTACAAAATAAGACAATATTTATTAGTCGCACAACTTCGCAGTGGATTTGGTATAATTAGGGAGAATTTTGAATCTGCAACCAGTTTATTCAAATTGGCTCTCGTTTTTGCACAATTCGCGATTTTACTTTTTTTTATTTTTCAATCGATTATTTCAATAAAAAATTTATAATGTAGTAACTATAGCTCCAGAAAGAAAACTCTTTGCCCAGTTTAAGCTTGATTCCATCAGAGCTGTAAATGAATCATTATTTTTTTAATTAATTCGCGAATTATTCATGCATTGAATTAACAAAATTTTAAATTAATTTTGTTCAGAAAAATTACGAATTGAATTTGAAGTTGTATTTGGTCTATACGACGCGTTTGAAAAAACAACACTTAACTTAAAAAATAAAAATGCCCTGTTGGCTGTCCGTCTCCAATATACACAAATTGCCTGCACTTGTACGTAAAACCATACGTCAATGTGGCAACATTTGCGAAAAGGTGACACGGAGGAAATAAGAAGATAAACAAAAAATCAAAAGTAGAATGTTTGTTTGATCACTTCTGAAAGTATTCATATAGAGACAATCTGCCAATAAAAATATAAATAATAATACAATTTAATGGAATATCACTGATGAAGCCTGTCCACAAAAAAGGCAGAAACTGGATCTAGTCTGATTTGCAAATTTAATGTGTTTATAACTTTTGAAGAAAATGTTTATTCTTTTTCTTAACCTCAAACCTACTAAATTGAAATTTGAATCAATTTAAATTAATTTGGAAAAAAAGAATTGCAATTCATTTGCAATTCAAATGAATTTGAAAAATTATTTGCAATTCATTTTCAATTCAAATGAATTTGGAAAAATTAATTTGCATTCATTTCCAATTCTTTTGAATTGAATTGATTTTGAATTAATTCAAATTAATTAGAAAAATTAAAAATTAATTGCAATCAAATTATTAATTGCTTTTTGACATACCAAACACAATGTTTCCTGCAATTAATTTTGCATTCATTTGAATTAAAAAAACAATCATAATATCGACAAATAAAATTTTAATTTTTTCAATTTCATTTCATTGGTTTGTAGGGAAAATTGTCACTTTAAGTCTTAAAAATAGTCTTATACCAGTCACAAGTAGCAATAGGTACCTTACAATCATTATATTATCACATCGTATTTTCAATCATATTACAATCATATATTTCCTCTACATGTAACTAAACAATACATAGTTATATATCATCTCTGATATACATTCATAAGTATTATCTCATCAAATTTTTGTACATGACTAGTTCTTACTTAAAAATATATGGTTTTTTATTCTTTGAAATTTACTTTCTTATTGTTGCTGTCTCTGTTTCTTTATGGTTTTGTTTTTTATTTTCTAACATCCATTAAACATCAAAACATAACCATGAAAATGTTTACCTAGCATAACTAAAGCACAAGTACCTTTACTGCAAAGTGTAATAATAACAACAAAAAACTGTAACAAATGTAAATAGTAGTTACTTGTAACTATTGTGAGTAGTAAACCATAAAGCTTATAATTGCCTTTAATTTTTTCTTTAGATTTTTTTTATTTTTTTTTTTTCATTTTGTTTTTATTTCTCGTTGCTTTTATTTCAGTTGTTTGTTTTTGTTCATTCTTTGCTTTAGGAAATGCTTTGGCAAACGATTTTCTTCTCTACACTTTTAAAATCGTAAAGTGAACGAAAATATTGCAATTATAGGAAAGCACTACAAAAACTAAAGGAAAAGGAAACAAAAGATGGAAAATAATTACATAGTATTTGAAGGACTTTGAAATTTAACACAGTTCGTGTAGAAGAAAACTAAAATAAGCGTTCTCTTTAAATGGCTTATGGAGTTTTCTTAAGCCGAAAAACTTAATAAATTAAAGTGGTTTTATTTAAGAATGATTTCGAAATGATGTATTTTGGAGATGTGCAAAAAAAAAATTAAAATGAATTTTGAGTTTCTATTAGACTCATTGTTTTCGTTCTCATATCAAAATAACTGAAATAAATGTTGATGGCGATTGGATAAAAAAAAATCGGCCTCGAAATCGATTAAAAATTCGATTAACAAGGAAATTCTTTTACAATCGGTTGCTACCTACACCAATTTTGTAACTGGTACTACTGGAAACGATTCCATGTAATTAGTTAGAGAACTCGTTCCACTAAACTTATATGTAAGGTATAACTCCAAGAAAAATCTCAGTAATGGGTGCTCATTACTAGTATCTAAATAATAAGCAATAGAATTAGGGTCTACTACATATAAAAATATACAAATTATAAAAATATACAAAATAAGTAGTTATTCGTGTGCTAATAAGCAGTTAAAAAAATAAGTGGTTACAAGTTGTTAAAAATAAGGCTTACTCATATACTTATTAGTGGTTAAAAAATAGTAGTTACCAATGTGATATTATTTTTAATTAAAAAAGTAGTCGCACGTAAGCTAGACTGATTACACTGTGAGACAAATGATAGGGGTCAGTGATCGGGAAGGATTCAACCTACCGGGGAAAGTTATATCGGTAAAAAAGAAGTTATACGTGTCCCGGCGTTTCGCTGGGTCACCCCTAGGAATCGAGATATATCGATTTGACCTTTGGTGGTCTTGTTTTTGGACATAACTCGAGAACCACTAGTCCGATTTTGCTCAAACAATTTTAAAAAAATTAAAAATTACAATTCCTTTAATCTGTTCATATAACGTTTTTCTATATACTTAACAGTTTTGCCGATAAAAATAAATGTTTGTTACCGCTACCATAAAAATCAATAACCTTTTGTTTATTACTTTTTTTTAATATTTTAGGCAAAAAATATTTTTTTGTTTATAAATTTATTTTTACCGGCAAAACTATTGAGTATATAGAAAAACGTTATATGAACAGATTAAAGGAATTGTAATTTTTAATTTTTTTAAAATTGTTTGAGCAAAAGACCACCAAAGGTCAAATCGTAATATCTCGATTACTAGGGGTGACCCAGCGAAACGCCGGGACACGTATAACTTGTTTTTGACCGATATAACATTTCCCGTTGGTTTCATCCCATCCCGATTTTGACTGTCGCATAGTGTTATAAGCACGTCTTCGTCTAACAAAAATGACTAGTACTGACGCCGAATTATAAGCTGTAAAAATTTTTAGTTTCATTATATAACCACTTATTTGGTAATCAAAGATTTTTCTGGGCTGAAGTGTTCACCCGTTTTGGGGCTATAGAAACGGTGGATTTTTTGACGAAAGTAAGAATTACGCCATTAAAAAGTATAGCACATAAAAAACTGAATAAAAGATTATTGATAGATAACTGAATTGATGGGTCGGCTTCTTTTGGTGCAAAAATAACACTATTTTGATTGAGATGCCAAATCTGTCCCGAAAAATGTAGATCCGTAGTATCCCAGCAAAACCTTGGTAATGGGTTTGACCTTTTTCACGCATTGCCTGGCATTGGGTACCCCTTTACCCTTGGTTTTACTTAGAAACCTAAAGTAATACGTTACTAATATTGTGATACATCAATAGTTATGTGGGAGGTATGAAATAATGAGTTACTGATATAGAGATATATCCCTACTTATTTGGAGGCTTTTAAATAATATATTACTGCTTTGTGTTAACTTATTAATAAGGGTAAAAATAATAAGTTATTAGTATTTCATAATATAACTACTTATTGTACGCAAAAGTACGATTTAATAAAAATGTATAATCTAATTACAATTCTCAGACCGGTGTACTTTTAAACAAAGTCATTACTGGTAACGTCTTATTTTATTCCCTATTTGTAACCAATGAAATTTGCACTATTGTGTAACGACTTATTTCACTCCATACAAGTATGTACTTATTTTAGCAAACTAGTGAATTTGATATTACAAGTAACAACTTATTTCAGTACTTCCTTCGTAATCAGTTATTTTAGCCTATACCGGTACGATATAGGCAACCATTTACCCCCCCCCCCCCCCCAATGCCACCCCCATGTTAAAATAATGTGTTATGCGACCAAAGTGTAAGTAGTTACAATTTTTGGTTTCTTATTACATTTCCCTTTACCTGGTAATAGAAGGTTTTGCTGGGATTGTACTAGAAATGGAAGTAATCTCTTTTGAAGACACTCTTTAATAAAAATATCTGAGTTTATTGATCCCAATGCAACAAAAGATTAAATCCTTTTTCTGCAGCCAGAAATGGTTTGCCATACTATGAGCTTTTCAGAAAATTTCGACTGTTTTCTCGTTCAAAAGAAATGCCACATAAAATTTCTGACCAGGAAGCTGCATTAAATACTTAAAGTTTTGATAAAAATCTCTTTTGAGTAGTTCTGCTCATTTTTTGGCATCAATATTCTTCTTAGAATTTGTGTCCGGAACTTTCCGAAATTTGAATGTTTTAAGCTTAACGTTAGCCTTAACTCTAAAGCCCAAACCACATAGTGAAAGTGCCAGTTCACAGTGGCAGTGCTGTCAAACTTTGTTTTTGAATATCGCGAAAACGATTTATTATTAAAAAAAAATTTTTTTTGTTTAAAAATAGCTCTTGTTTATTGAGAAAGTTTTCTAATTTTTCGGCAGTGACAAATAAAGAAAATATAAAAACCCGTGTAAAAAAGATCATATCTGGCCAGATCTCAGCACATCTTACCAGATCTAGGCATATCTTGCGCATTTGTCCAGATCACTTTAGATCTTATCAGATCTTGCCATAAGATATTATCACATATGCCATATCTGATCATATTTGATGTGATCTGGTACAGGATCTAATTAGATTGAATCATATCTATTGAGAACCAAAAAGATCTGGTCAGATCTAAACTTTTTTACACAGAAACCTGCTTTAACGAAAAAACGTCGCACTGCGATATAACAGTGTCTACACCGCGTTTATTTATCTGGTTTAGGCTTAAAAGAAATGTTGTGCTCAAAAGCTTGTTCACCTTTTTGGCTTTAGTTTCGCTATTGGGTCCTTTTGCAATTATTTCGAATAGTTTCAGTAATTTTTTTTGTGCACTTGATTCTAGAATTTGGCAAAATGCTGCATTTTAAAATCTGACTTATTTCTCAAAGATATTTTGATCAAGGAAAATAATTTTAATTAAAGTTGGAAAATGTTATTAAGAAAAGTGTGTGTTAAACTTTTTAATGGCGTACTTCTCATACGAGGTTACACAGGAATCGAAAATTTCCCTAGGTAGTTTTGAAAGAATTACTTTTTCCTATTATTTTTCAATTTTGTTATAAAATAATAGTCTAATTCATAAACTTTTACAACAGTCTTATTGCAGGATTTTAAGCTAATTTGTGAAAAACAGTATTCATAATTGCTTAATAATGAAGAAAATAATAAAGGTTTATAGTTGGTACTCACTAACTTTAAACCTTTTATAAAGTTTGGAGTGAGGAAGCCACCATTTAATTGTTAATTATTTCATTTTCAGGCATGAAATGATTTATTAAAGCCATCCCATCCCTAGAATGTGTGGCTTCCAACAACTTGCATCCATCAAACTGAAAAAAGCTACGATTGCGTAGCCAATGAACTTTTTCGAAAAAAATTCCAAAAAAATGTAAAAATTAAATTAAAAAGAAAAACAAAACAATAGTGATGTACAGACTGTCAAAACATTATTCGAAATTCGAATAATATGTTCTAAAAAATTACTTTTTTACACACATTTCCATTGATTTGCTTTATAAATAAAAAAAAATATTTTTAATGGCTTTTGAATTTATCTTAGCACATCATTAGTTCTCTAATATAAGGAAATACATTTTCACTTCCGATTACCGAGTCAATCGTTTACTAAATTTGTAAATCACTTACGACTTATTTGGGAGAAGAGAGAAAATAAACAATAGTGTTGCCAGTATCAAATCGAAAAATTAATTTATAATTAAAATACGATTATGAATCAAGATTTCTAATAACTCTATATTAAGCGAAATATCTACTTTAACTATAGCAAGCTTCAAATACCAAATAAATTTTTTTTATGAATTATCACATAAATTTGTACACTATACAAATTATGTTGGATTTAATTATTTTCTAATGAGCAGGAATTCCCGAAATCTCAGAAAATTGAAAAAACCCACTATCCCGGAAAATAAAAAGTCAAAAGAAAACCCCTAATGGTATCAATGAGATTCGGATATATGATACATGAGAAAAAAATAATGTATATGTATTTTTTTAACGGCCCAACCTTATGTTTAGGGGTTAAAATATGTAGTTAAAAATAAATGCAGTTCTTCGTTTTTGTAATTTATTTCTTATAATCTCAAACAAAAATAGGCAAATTGAGTATCAAATGAAATATTTTTTGGGTGCATCTACTGGTATACAAAACATGTGCGAACATGTCCAACTTTTTTCTTATTCAATTATTATTTTTTATAATTGCTAAAATAATGGATAATAATGGTTGAGTGCACTGAAGTTGAAAAAAACAACGGGATATACATTAATTCCTTTGATGCAATTAATGTATATCCCGATAAAATAAAATTAAAAAAACTAATATGCAAGTGCTTGTGCAAATTTAAATGTTACTGACGCTTTAGAAAACATTGTTCTCTATTGTTGTTTCTACATGAATGGATGTCACTACATTGCTAGTTCTGTCAAAACAACAGAGTAGAACATTGGAAGATGACAAAGCAAATTGTGGAAATTTTTCTGTTGTTGTTTTTGTTTTTTCTTTGATATTTTAAATGTTTAATAACGCTCCTAGACCAGAACAAAAAATTCTCATTGAGTTTGTAATTTAACTTAACAAATATTTCCAGAAATTCTAAAAACGTCGTCCCCTGACGATTTCCTTAGGCAAGAATGAAATCCGGATAGGGACATGCCTGCAGCGGATTATTTTTCACAATTTGTTAAATACGTTTGGGATTTTTAGCATATTTAATTCCTTTGATGCAATTAATGTATATCCCGATAAAATAAAATTAAAAAAAAAAAATTTAAAGTGATTGGAAAAAATTAATACTTTGGATAGAGTAATAGACTTTATTGAAAAAGAACTGGGATTATATTTTTTACTTTTTTTATTGAAAAAGAACTGGGATTATATTTTTTACTGCGGATATTTTATCAAGTAGCAACATCTGCGATAAATTTGTGGTTGTTATTATTAAAGGTAACGTAGAAGTTGGTGTTTTTTTAATATTGATTAGAAAAGCCAATATTCTGGATAATATGATAGTGTTGTGGTTACTCTGTTCGAAATTAAATTTAACTTTTATGATGATGAATTTTAAGTAATTGCAATTACAAGTATTGAATAACGAAAAAATTTCGTTGATTCCAATACAATTCCAACAAATTTATTTTCTTTATGTATATACGAAATTTCAACTTTCTAGCTCCCGGGGTTTGGCTAAGCAATGTGGAGTTAGTGTGTCAGTGAATCATTAATTTAAGTTATTCTTTTTTGTTTAACGTTTCTTTTGCAAATTTTTAAAAAACTGTAGCTATTAACATTTGGTGTTCACTTTCGTAATCTACAATCTAAAGTCCAATTGTTCAGATGCAGTTTGAGTGTATATATAACTATATAATTGAATTTGAAAATTGTGTAATTAAAGTTAATTAAATCACTACTACATAAACAATGTCAACAAAAAATATATTTATAAATAAACAATCACATTAAACAAACTAACAGTTTTCTCAATTTTTAAAATAAAATGTACACTAATGTGAAAAAAGTCTGTAAAAATTTCTTAAAGTTTTTGGTTAAAACTACTAATAACACTATGCGACTGTCAAAATCGGGATGGTATGAAACCAACGGCAAATGTTATATCGGTCAAAAACATGTTATACGTGTCCCGGCGTTTCGCTGGGTCACCCCTAGGAATCGAGATATATCTTTTTTTTTGACATAACTCCAGAACCACTAGTCCGATTTGGCTCAAACAATTTTAAAAAAATTAAAAATTACAATTCCTTTAATCTGTTCATATAACGTTTTTCTATATACTCAACAGTTTTGCCGGTAAAAATAAATGTTTGTTACCGCTACCATAAAAATCAATAACCTTTTGTTTATTACTTTTTTTTTTAATATTTTAGGCAAAAAATATTTTTTTCTTCATACATTTATTTTTACCGGCAAAACTGTTGAGTATATAGAAAAACGTTATATGAACAGATTAAAGGAATTGTAATTTTTAATTTTTTTAAAATTGTTTGAGCAAAATTGGACTAGTGGTTCTCGAGTTATGTCAAAAAAAAGACCACCAAAGGTCAAATCGATATATCTCGATTCCTAGGGGTGACCCAGCGAAACGCCGGGACACGTATAACTTCTTTTTTACCGATATAACTTTCCCCGGTAGTTTGAACCCTTCCCGATCACTGACCCCTACCATTTGTCTCACAGTGTAATTAATTAAAAACGATGCTGCTGAATGAAACTGCTAAATTAGCAGATTATTTTTGCTACATATTAGAAGGATAGGAACTGCAAAAATAAAACTGTTAAATTTACAAAATTTTAGTTATATTTGAGTAAATTTTTGTTAATAGAAAATAACAAATTAACCTGCTAAAATCAGCAAAAATTTTGCTAAATAATAGCCAAAAAATCACAAAAGAATTTAAAATTTTCTAGGTTTTTTTTTCGATTTTTTAGTTAAATGCAAATAAAAATCGAACCTTTTGAAATCAGCAGTTTACAATTTTTATTAGAAAATATTTCTGTTAATCTAACAGGATAGACTGCTATTTGCTTTCAACAAAATTTAGCTTAAAAATAACAAAAAATTTCTAGATATAACAGTCTGTGTTTGCTATTTTTAGTCTACTAATATTACTAGCAAAATTTTCTGCAGATTTTGCAGCACAATTTATCATTTTCAATTAACTAAAAGTTGACTTAAATATAACTAAAATTCTGTAAATTTAACAGTTTTAGTTTTGCTGTTCTTATTTTGCTAGTATTTAGCAAAAAAAAAAAAAATCTGCTAATTTCAGTAGTTTTTTGTGCAGCATCATTTTTAACTAATTTTTCTTTCACTGCTATTTTTACTGATTTATTTCCATGAGTGTAATTTAGTATAATTTGTATTAGCCTTTGTTAGTCGTATTGTTATAAATAGAATTTTTCATCCTATTTTAAGTGTTTGTAATAACAAAATGTCACCCTAGGGTATTTAAACAATATACAATTCAATATTATTTCAAATCTTTTTTACATAGAAAACTTTCAATACAAATACAAAAATTTACACTCATATACATACAAACCGACCGACAAACAAATAACCATAAAAATGTCGATTAAAATTCAATACGCAGTAAGAGTTAGCAAATGTTTATATGTGTATATGTCTGCCTGTGTGAGTAAGTGAGTGTTTTTTGCGTATTTAGTATAGAGCATACATTCAAATATAATTTAAGCATTCATTCAATTATACAGAATACAATACAATCAAAATTACACAAATACCTACTAATATCTTTCATTGCACAGAGAAAACAGATTCGTGCCGGCAATCGACTTTGTTTTGTTGGAAGAAACTAGTTGAGACAACATTAATTTGGCTTTGACTATAGAATTTCGATTGCCCCGATTATAATTCGATAGTCACAACAAAACATTTCGGTTTCTGCAACGGAACCAATCCGCTGGCAACAAAATCGCTTGTCAGCAGGATTATGTTTTCTAAGTGTATAATGCGATACTTATGCTGTTGAGTGTGTATGTAAATTTGTGTGTGCGTGTGTGGGTGATGTCTATTTATTAGGGTTGCCATATATCTTGAAATGATCTGGATTGTCAAGCATTTTCAGGTCTTGTCAAGTTTCAAGCCAAAAAAAATTTGTTTCCTTTTTTGTATGGAAAATAGGTTTTGAGCACCTTTTACCAGGGGTCTCACATGGTCCTTTTTAATGGCAATACCGGTTTTTAATGCAACAGATGGCGCTGACTGGTGTTTTGTTTTTTCTGGCAATACAACTTCATTTTATTGGGGAACAGTGTTGCCCGAAAAGTTTTAGCTCATTCCCATGTTGAATGTTTAAATCCCCAATGTTATACCCAATTCATTTTAATTTAAACAAAAATTCAATTTAAAAGAAAAAAATAGCAGCTAAGTTAGCATCGCTCTTAAGTCCAGAAAATTATTAGGAAATGATTCAGCAAAGTAAATAAAATTGAAATATTTACTTTTTCACTCGAATTTTTATGGGGTCAAATCTTTGTTAAAATTGTGAAATTAAAAAAAATTTATTATACGAAAGACAAACCGCAAATAAGCTGAAGTGGTCCTGTTTCAAAATAAAAATTGTACATTAAATTTACAACCCATGTGAAAATCGAAATATATATGAACATACATGATCATACATTGACTTGCATATGATCATGCATGGACATACGTGATCATATATGACTATGCATAGTTCAATGTATGACCATATATGATCTCATATATTTCCATATATCTTTGGATCCGAAATTTGAGGGTATATGGATGTATATGGTCATATATGATCATATATGAGTATATATGACTCATATGTGATCATATATGGTCATACATTAAACTATGCATAGTCATATATGATCACGTATGTCCATGCATGATCATATACAAGTCAATGTATGATCATGTATGTTCATATATATTCCGATTTTCACATGGGAAGAGAAAAAATTCTACACAATTTTCACACGAAACTCCTTATGGTGAAAAAAATTTTTTTTTATTATAAAATTTGTATGGAATTTGACAAGTAAATACGAGTAGTTTTCAAAAACTTATAGTTTTTGTTTAAGTGTAAATCTAGTATGTGTAAGTTCTAGGGCTTGTAAACTCTTTAGAACATTAAGGTACCTATTCCTACACTCAAAAAAATAAGTAAGTAGAAAAATTAGTAAAACGTCTTGTATATCAATTGTACTAGTTTTCAGCAATTTTTTTTGCTGAAATTCCGTTTTCAGCAAAAATTTTAATTATATTTTTTTTAGCACTAAACGAACTTTGAACTAATGTTTTACTAATTTATTTTGCTACAAATATTGTGCTGATAACCGCATTCATAGCGTGGAAGACAACCATATAGAGGTAGTACAGATAACGAAAATTCTATATTAAAATTTTCAGCAAATAAATTAACTAAAGTAAAATTTCGCTACAAGCTTTTTGCGTTTTTTTCAGACTACTAATATTCAGTAAAAAGTTAAATGATTTTAGCAAAGATTTTTTTCATTTGCAATCGAATTTTGCTGAAGATTACTATTTTCTTTGTAAAAATCAGCTCGCTGATTTTCAGCAAACCTTTTGCTGAAATTACCAACTTTTTTGCCAGCACGCTCCTGACTAAAAATTTGCTGACGCAGCAACATTTTTTACTGACTTTACTGACTTTTTTTCTGAGTGTACATAAGACTCATTGTGACCGTCATAAGACTATTTCTAACACTGAGAGTCAATAACTTTTTAAACAATAATAAAATTCAAAAAATTAAAATTTTATTTGTCAATGTTATGATTGTGTCGATACCACCCAGAAAAATTTTCTGTTC
Organism: Leucophora obtusa; assembly: GCA_949987735.1. Lineage (NCBI taxonomy): Eukaryota > Metazoa > Arthropoda > Insecta > Diptera > Anthomyiidae > Leucophora > Leucophora obtusa. Next base: position 330,501,065 of record OX465295.1, on the reverse strand, counting down.
CAAAGAATCGGTTGTAGAATAGCTACTTTTCATTCACAACCCCTTCTACTGTCGATTCTAACACCGATTCTTTTTGTTTGAATTTGTCCCAAAAGCAACCCCTTCTATAGCTTCAAAGTGGAACCCGTTGCTCTAGAATCAGTTCTGAAACTAGTTCTGGAACTGATTCTACGTCACCCACACCTTTCATATGGGATCCCAGGAACTGGTTCCGGAACCAGTTCCATGGAATCGGTTGCAGTGGAACCAGTTTTAGAATGGGTGTGGTTGGCTACCGATTGTAAAAATTTTTCCTGGGCAGGTCTTAATTTTTTTGAAGTTTTCAAACAAAAATTTGAATAAATATAATTTATTATGACTTTGCCATTTATTATAACATATACATGGAGAATACAGCCACAACTCAGAGTCACAGACTTTTCGTAGGAATAGGCCCCTAAGTTTGTATAAGTCGAGTTTACACTATTCAGAAGATATATAAGAGTTTATATGAAAACCCCTGGTACTTTTTGAACCTACACAAAATTAATTTTTTCTGACTCCTTTGCATGAAACAATTTCAGTATTTTGAAAATAAAATTTTTTTTGATTAATTATTGAGTTTGGTTGCTTTTCGATATTTCAAGATTTATAAATATTTAGAGAATATTTTGTAGAAATTTTGAAATACTATAACAGACCTAATTTGATCGACTTTAAATAAAAATAATACGCATATAATTTATCCGAAAATTCTTCTTATTTTCGGCCTAAAAATATTAACAATTTTTGAATCTGTCCCCAAACCGAAGTCGAAATCCCTAATTTGGGCCCAAATCCCCTTACCTGTCAACTCTGTTAAAACCTTATTTGACAAAATAAAATCCTCCCTTGACAAAATTTCTCACATGCTAGCGCCATCTACAATATGTTTAAAAAATTATCGACGTTGCATTTCTATATTATATGAATCTGCCTTTTACTTATCGCATATGTCTCAGGTCAGCGAACTTTTTTTCTGAAGGAAAAAGTCCAAGGGATTTTCTTTGGGAAGAATTTTCTATAGGAAAAAGTTTTAGAAAACTGCGATTGTCTCTGTAGAAATTAAAGGTTTGTTCTGTTGGAAAATATACTCAAAATTGGATGATATTTCTATAGGAAAAAGTCCATAGAATTAGAGAGGTTTTCCGTGGGAGAACGTCCTCGGAATCGAAGGCATTTTCCTTAGAAAAAGTCACAGGAATCTCTCGAAAACGTCCACAGAATCAGATGGTTTTTATAGGAAAAAGTTTCTGAATCTGGGGATTTTGCTTTAGGAAAGTTGTCGGAATCTCAGAGCTTTTATTCAGGAAAAAGTCCTTAACATCAAAATCTCTGAAAGTAAAGTTCTCAGAATCTAACTGTTTTTTGTTGAAATATGTTAAGAATATGAGGGTTTTTATTAAGTAGGTTTGAGGTTAAGAAGAAGAATAAACATTTTTTCAAAGTTATAGACACATTATTAATTTGCAAATCAGATTAGAACTAGTTTCTGCCTTTTTTTATGGACAGGCTTCATCAGTGATTTTCCATTAAATTGTATTATTGTTTATATTTTATTGTCAGATTGTTTCTATATGAAAATTTACTCTCAGAAGTGCTCAAACAGACATACAAACATTCTATTTTCTGTTTTTTGTTTATCTTCTTATCTCCTCTTTGTCACCTTTTTTGTTTAGAAAAACTCCTCAGAATCTAAAAATTTGTTTTAGAAGAATGTCCTTAGGATTTTAGAGTTCTTTTGCAGGAAAAAGTCATCACATTGTTAGGATTTTTCTTTAAAGGAAATTCTTAGCTTCCAATAGGTTTTCTACAGAAAAAACTCTACTAAAGATTATTAAATGAGTTGTTTTTTGGAAAGCCCATAGAGAACTCTTAAGTTTCTGACCACTAATTTTGAAAGCCCCAGGTTATGAGCTATTTACACTATAGAAAACCCTCTGAAACTGAGCACATGTTACAGATTATAGATCTTTTTATAGAAGAATCTTTTCAGATCCAGATGCTTTTTCGATACAAAATTTGAAATAGGAAAAGCGATAGACGCTTAAATGATGTTTTGCAAATCCTTAGACTATAAGTACTTTTTTTGTAAAAAAACCATCAGATGATGCACTCATAAAAATAAATCTGTAAAATAGAAGAAAAAGCAACTAAAAATTAGTTAAAAATGATGATGCAGAAGGAACTGTTAAATTAGCAGTTATTAAATTTACTAAATACTAGTAAAATGAGAACAGCAAAATTAAAAGTGTTAAATTTACAGAATTTAAGTTATATTTAAGCTAACTTTTAGTTAATTGAAAATAACAAATTGTACTGCAGAAAATTTTGCTAAATTTTAGTGGACTAAAAATAGCGAAAATAAATTGTTATATCTACAAAATTTTTGCTATTTTTTTAAGCTAAATTTAGTTGAATGCAAATAGCAGTCTATACTGCTAAAATCAGCAAAAATATTTGCTAAAAAATTGTAAACTGCTGTTTTCAAAAAGCTCGATTTTTATTTGCATTTAAAAAAAAATCGAAAAAAAACTTCGAAAATTTAAAATTTTTTTAGGCCACTAATTATTTAGCAAAATTTTTTTGCTGATTTTAGCAGGTTAATTTGCTATTTTCAATTTACAAGAATTTAACTCAAATATAACTAAAATTCTGTACATTTAACAGTTTTATTTTTGCTGTTCCTATATTACTAATATATAGCAAATAAAATCTGCTAATTTAGCAGTTTTTTTCTGCAGCATAATTTTTAACTAATTTCTAGTAGTTTTATGGACTTTTATGGAATGCTTCAGTTGGCTAATCCATTAACTCCACTTCCAGAATTTTATAAAACTTTGATTACAAAATACTTTATTGACTCCCAACTGTATAATATTCAAAACAATTTTCTCTCGATAATAAATATTAACCCTACTAAATGACAAAATTTATAATTTACCAGGAATTAAAAAAAAAAAAAACAATAGCCGTTTTTTCTAATCACTTGGATTTAATAAACCCAAAAAGTATTTCTCAAAGTGCTCAACAGATGGGGTTAGATTCCCCTATTTTAAAAAGAATTTTCTGTCCGAAACTTCTTTCACCATAATTTTTAATACCGAATTCGATGATGAAGGATTTTAGTTTAACTTTTAATTTTTAATTATATTTTATATAAAACAGCGTCTGCCTTTTCAGTTTTATCGCTTCAATTTATATTTTTACACAATTGAAAAATTCCATTGCAATATTTAATATTCACTAATTGGATTTAATTAAATTAGTTACTGTAGAGTGAAAAATTGACATTTCTATTTCAGCTATTTCTCCATATCCAAGATGTAAAATATGTATTTGGTGAGGTGTAGTTTTTTTTTCTAAACATATTTCTTAAAAAAAATTTAATAAAAACCTTTTATTTGTTAGTTTTTAAATTTTTTTCATATATTTGTGCTTTTATTGTGAATTTATTAAATCCACTTTTTTTTTGGATTTAATAAATCCACTTTTTGTATGAAAAATTCTTAATCCAGGTGATTAAAAAAAAAGGCTAAATATGAACTATTTTCTCATTGGGACTCATTAATTGTTCTTTACGGTTATGATTAATTTACAAAATTTGTATGTGAAATTTAAAATTATCAACAAAATAAAAAAATTTACGCACAACATGTTTAATTATGAACATACAATGCATATTATTTACTTACATGTGTATTATTGTAAATGAAAGTGTGTACAAAATAATTTTACGCATTTTCTATTTAACAATACTAAATAACAATTTACTCATTTTATAGTAGTAAATTTACAAGGGTTTTTTGAAGTGAATATTTACCCAAATGCCAAATTTTTTGGCTCTTGTAATGTGGCAACCCTAATGTCTATCCTTTGTATTATTATGCTGAAAATAAACGTAGACAAAATACGAAAATATTTTTTTTTTTTAGTGAAAGAATAGAAGAAAAAAAACAGATCAACAAACATCATCAGTTTTCATTGTATATAAAAGACGTTGTTGAATCTCAAATCTCGAAAAGTGTAATTTTCTGGAAAATCGAAATTAGTTATAAGGAACTACTATGTGAGTAAATAGATGTGTGTGCGTGCGTGTGTATATTTGTGTGTGAGTTGTGTTGTTAGAGCAGGAAGTTTTACTTATACAAACCAATATTTGGTTTTCGATTGTATACACCCTCAAAAGAAAAGCGGATGGAGGAAAAAGAAAAAAAAAATAAAAAACCAAAGAAGTTTATATTAGTTTTCCTTATCAGCATATTAAATATTTGAATACTGTATTGAACAACCTTCCATACTGGTAGTAATTTTTTTCTTTCAATTTAAGTGTGATTAAATTAAAATCAAATGCTTTTTATAAAAAGACTCAACTGCAGCACTAATAGAAAAAAGTCTGTTAAAATTTTAGGTAAAATTACTAAAAATTTGATGAAATTAGCAGATTGGTGTTGTGTAATTTCTGTAAAGTTTAGCAGGATAGACTTCTATTTGCCTTCAACTAAATTTAACATAAAAATAATAAAAATGTTGCAGATATAACAGTTTCTCTTTTTTTTTTGCAATTTTTCGTCCATTGATATTTAACAAAATTTTCTGTAGGTATAATTTAACATTTTCAGTTAAAAAAAAAGGTAAAAATATATAAATTTAAAAGCTTTATTTTTTCTGTTCTTATTTTACTAACAAGTATTTAGCTAAAAAATATGCTAATTTCATTAGTTTTTTCTGCAAGGTAATTTTATTAAATTAGTTAATTTTTGGTAGCTTTTTCTGCTATTTTTATAGATGTATTTCTATGAGTGTGATAACCCAGCAAAAAACAGATACGCTTTTAGAAGCAATGTAGAACTTGAATCGTATTCTTAGCGCCACTCTTCTTTTTCCCTTTCAAAAATGCAATAAAAGAAGGCAGAGTAACTTTTGGGAAGCAGCTTCTTTTATTGCGGGTCTATGGCATGATTTTTGTTCGGGATGTCCCACTTAGAAGCAACAAATTACAAGAAAACGAGTAAAAAGGTTAAAGTCGGGCATGCCGACTACCCTACACCAGTCTGACTTAAAGCCAACTAATGTTTGGATCCGAAATTTAAATGGGTTAAAACGGACTTGTGTCAAAATTTGCTATAAAATCATAAAAGACGAGAAAATCGAAAATATAGCACATATGGGCGATAGATCCAAATATGGACCGATCCTATCTAGAATTAATAGACTTTTTCCTTGGGACCATGTAAGTCAGCGAACCAAATTTCATTGAAATATCTTCGTATTTACGACCTGCAGCGTGTAAAAAAGACAATTTTGGGGGGTACCCTTATATGAGCACTAGGTCTAGACATCGACCGATTTCAACCAAAATCAATAGCATCGTCCTTGGGCCTACATAAGTCGGTGTACCAAATTTTGTCAACATATCTTAATATTTGCGACCTGTAGAGTGCGCACAAGAATGCATTGACAGACAGACGGACATCGTTAAATCGATATAAAAAAAAATTCTGAGCCGATCGGTATACTATAAGGTGGGTCTAGGACCAATATTTTTTGGTGTTACAAACATCAGCACAAACTTATAATACCTTCTCCACGTAGTGGTGTAGGGTATAAATACAAAACCATCTTCCTTATTTTAATGCATTTTGGGAAGTGAAAGAAGAGAGTACCGCTAAAACTGCGCTTCTAATTCTTCATTTTCTGAACTCATTCACTACTTCTGTGATATATTAACATATTGGTGGTTAATTTCCCCTACAAATAATAACGTCATGTAAAGGTAACAGATTCCTTTCATACTAAAGGATCTATGATGTGGAGAACTAATTTGTATTTCTTAAACTTATTTAAAACTTTTATTTTAAAGACTTAAATTAGACAACAATTTTTAAATTGTCATTCATAACTTTGCATTAGTTTTAGGGTTGAAAAATACATTATGGCCTTGTTGATGGCATTTACGATTAGTTGTTTTTTTGCGTTCTTAAAGCTTTAAGCTAAGTTCGCTTAGCTTAAAATTTGCTTTAGGCAATAAACTTATAGAGTGAAAAAAATCTGCAAGTCTGCAGGGGTTAGTGGTAGTTTGCTATTAATATTTCTTTACGTTAACCCTTTTACTCCGGATGTTAACAATTTAAAGGTCTAATTACACTATGCGACAGTCAAAATCGGGATGGGATGAAACCAACGGGAAATGTTATATCGGTCAAAAACAAGTTATACGTGTCCCGGCGTTTCGCTGGGTCACCCCTAGGAATCGAGATATATCTTTTTTTTGACATAACTCGAGAACCACTGGTCCGATTTTGCTCAAACAATTTTAAAAAAATTAAAAATTACAATTCCTTTAATCTGTTCATATAACGTTTTTCTATATACTCAACAGTTTTGCCGGTAAAAATAAATGTTTGTTACCGCTACCATAAAAATCAATAACCTTTTGTTTATTACTTTTTTTTAATATTTTAGGCAAAAAAAAAGACCACCAAAGGTCAAATCGATATATCTCTATTCCTAGGGGTGACCCAGCGAAACGCCGGGACACGTATAACTTCTTTTTTACCGATATAACTTTCCCCGGTAGTTTGCACCCTTCCCGATCACTGACCCCTGGCATTTGTCTCACAGTGTTAGTTAAAAACTGAATCCAAGGAATGCGATCGTAAAAATTTTAAAACTGATTCACACTAACAACTTTTTAGATATAGTTAAAATATTTTGTATATAAAGACCGCTGCAAATGCACTTAAAAACGAGTAAAAAGTTTAAAGTCGGGCATGCCGACTATACAATACCCTACACCAGTCTGGTGTATTGTTTGGATCCGAAATTCGAATGGGTTAAAAAGGGGCTTGTGTCAAAATTTTCTATAATGTGAGTCAGCGCACCAAATTTCATTAAAATATCTTAATATTTGCGACCTGCAGTTTGTAACCAAGCCAATTTTGGGGGACCATTATATGGGCACTAGTTCTAAACATGGACCGATGTTCACCAAAATCAATAGGCTTCGTCCTTGGGCCAACATAGGTCTATGTACCAAATTTCATCAAAATATCTTAGTATTTGCGACCTGCAGCGTATAAACAATATAATTTTGGTAGGACCCTTATATGGGCACTAGGTCTAAACATGGACCGATGTTCACCAAAATCAATAGGCTGCGTTATTGGGCCAATATAGGTCTGTGTACCGAATTTCATCAAAATATCTTAATATTTACGACCTGCAGCGTATAAACAGTATAATTTTGGTAGGGTACTAGGTCTAAACATGGACCGATGTTCACCAAAATCAATACGCTGCGTTATTGGGCCAATATAGGTCTGTGTACCGAATTTCATCAAAATATCTTAATATTTACGACCTGCAGCGTATAAACAGTATAATTTTGGTAGGACCCTTATATGGGCACTAGGTCTAAACATGGACCGATGTTCACCAAAATCAATAGGCTACGTTATTGGGCTAACATAGGTCTGTGTACCAAATTTCGTCAAAATATCTTAATATTTACGACCTGCAGCGTATAAACAGTTTAATTTTGATAGGACCCTTATATGGGCACTAGGTCTAAACATGGACCGATGTTCACCAAAATCAATAGGCTGCATTATTGGGCCAATATAGGTCTGTGTACCAAATTTCATCAAAATATCTTAATATTTACGACCTGCAGCATATAAACAGTATAATTTTGGTAGGACCCTTATATGGGCACTAGGTCTAAACATGGACCGATGTTCACCAAATTCAATAGGCTGCGTTATTGGGCCAATATAGGTCTGTGTACCAAATTTCGTCAAAATATCTTAATATTTACGACCTGCAGCATATAAACAGTATAATTTTGGTAGGACCCTTATATGGGCACTAGGTCTAAACATGGACCGATGTTCACCAAAATCAATAGGCTGGATTATTGGGCCAATATAGGTCCGTGTACCAAATTTCATCAAAATATGTTAATATTTACGACCTGCAGCATATAAACAGTATAATTTTGGTAGGACCCTTATATGGGCACTAGGTCTAAACATGGACCGATGTTCATAAAAATGAAACTTGTTCATCCTTGGGCCAACATAGGTCTGCGTACCAAATTTCGTCAAAATATCTTAATAGTTGCGACCTGTAGAGTGCGCACAAGATTGCATGGACAGACAGACAGACGGACGGACGGACGGACAGACGGACATCGTTAAATCGAAATAAAAAAAAAATTCTGAACCGATCGGTATACTATAAGGTGGGTCTACGACCAATATTTTTTGGTGTTACAAACATCAGCACAAACTTATAATACCCTGACCACATAGTGGTGTAGGGTATAATAAACTAAATTTCACTTTAAAGCATACTCAGAAAAGTTCTTCAGTTACGACATGACGGTTATTTGTGTAGTAATGTGATTGTAGTTATTTTAACTGCAATTGCTATTCTTTTATTTGGGTAAAATATTTTCAATGTTTTTGACACTTACATTTTTAAACAATCCACAAAAATACTGCATTTTCGTAACAGTTAGTTCATGCACTTGTTTTTGATTTCTAACAAACACATTTGTTTTTAAATGTTGCCTAAATTATTTCCTATTGCTCTATCCACAGCTGTGTGTAATTGTGATTGGCCTAATAAATCGCCATCACCAATAATACCCCCAAAAAATATTTATAATCGTCTTATAGAATTTGGGCCAAAATATTTTGAGTAGTCTTTGGCTTTATTTTTTCAGTCGTTTATGGCCATAAATTTGAAGTTATTGGCTAAAATTGTTGAAAGAAGGGGGATAAATTACAATTGTTTTAAGATTTCATTCGATAAAATTAGTCCAAAATGATTTTTTTTTACATACATACCCAGCAAAAAAAGAGATGCCGGAGCAATAGAAAAAGCACTACAATTGATGATCTAGATGTACTTCTTTTCTAACATAAACACTAATGATTTTAGCATTGAGTTGTCATAGGAGAGGAGTACTCCCACTTAAAAATTTTTTCAGTACTTTTTGAACGAGTGCAAAGGAAGACCTTTTTCACGAATTAAAAGTTAAAAAAAATTCTTTACAAAAAAAATTATATTTTTTTTATTTTACAAAAGTTTTTTTATTGCCGCCACCGGGTATCGAACTTGCGACCTCACGATTGCTAGTCCAGCGCTCTACCGCTGAGCTATTCTTTGATATGAAAGTTGACTGATATAAAAACACCACTTCGTTAATGCGACATATTGTTTCTTATTCTCTTCAATAAAATTACTTATTAAAAAGTGTAAAAGGTGCACTCCAATTCAATGTTGGTTTCAGTACTATTTTTACAGGTACATAAAAATTAATTTCTCACCATTTTTTTATATATACATTAGACCGTACCTCAAAAAAAAAGTTCGCCGTACATCTTTCAATATGATGTATTTTTGGAAGGCGATTTCAAAAAAAAAATTTATTTTTTTGCCGACCTAGAGGTCGCCTTTTTTAATTTTTTGTTATAGCTTTGGCATTTAAAATCGGATTTTAAAGTTTGATATATCGATTTTTTTGCCTCGAGGAGACCAGTGTTTTGCTATATAGTAAAATCCAATAAAAAAAATTTAAAAAGGCGACCCCTAAGTTCGGCAACCAATATATAAAAAAAAATTTCTACTGGGTTTAGCGAAAAACTTCCTTAGCAAAAGTTTAATGATTTTTTGCGAGCTTTAATTTTCTGACATTAGGGTGGTACACTAGGGTTGTAGCAACTGAGATCTGGTGGGTAACTACTAGAACGGGATACTTGAGGTCAAAATGTCCTTAGAGCAAAACACTGGCCTTCTTGAGAGAAAAGCATCGATGTATCATACTTTAAGATCCGACTGTAAATACCAAAGATATAACGAAAAATGTAAAATGGCGACCCCTACGTTCGGCAAAAAAAAAAATAAAAAAATTTTTTTTGAAACCTCCTTGCAAAAATACTTCATATTGGAGGGTGTACGACGAACTTTTTTTTTTTGCCTGTAAGGTGGTACGCTCTAATATACATACATATTTGTTAAATTTAAAAATTAAAAAAATATTGAATTTAAACAAGTTAATTATAAATATTAAAAAAAAATTAATAGATTAAAAAAAATTTTTAAAAAAATAAAAAAAATATTGGTCCCGCCGGAAATCGAACCCGGGACCCTCTGTTTGGAAATGCTAAGTTATACCAAAATCACTTTTTACGATCACTTTTAGAGCAATTACTCTGTCGAAGCAATACTTAAGTGATTTTTTGGATGTGGTTCAGAAGTAATTCTAAAAAAGCTGTAAAACTTTTTGGAAGCATTGAAAGAAGTAGTTTGTAAAGCATTACTTTCATTTTTTTTTGCTGGGTAGGTATATTAATAAAAATTATTTATTTAAGTCTTAGCCACAATTAAGCAAACCAATATCGAAGTAAGGAAAAAATATTAAAAGTCACAAAAATGGCCTGAGAGCTCCAAAACCTTTGGCGATTTTATTACACTGGCCTAGTACTTTCACCTTGACTTGGAATTTCTCACCCCCCCAGAATGGCTGTTTCACTGTATATCTTTCACTAGAAACTTTTAAATGCCGTATTTTTTGTGTGTGCGCCATATATGTTCTTGTCTGTGGAATAATTTAACGAGGAACAAACACATTTCTGTTATTTTGTATTAACAAAAATTTAACTAAAATATAACTTAAAATCTGTATATTTAAAAGTTTTATTTTTTTATTTTTGCTTTGACTTCTTTCGGATTTAGGTATAAAATACATAAAAAAGCTCGCCCTCAACTTTTTGGATGTTGTAATACAATAATTTTGAAAAATAATTTTTAGGTGTACGCAAACTTTTTAGATGATATAAAAACGAAATTTTTTTAATAAAAAATTAAACTTAAGAAACTTAGCTTAAGGTTTATTAATCCGCAGGGGAAAAAGTTTTTTTTTAAATCTCACGATTTTTCTAAAAAAAAATTTCTTTAACGTTACGTATATCCAAAATTTTTGTATCACATAAAAATGGAATTATTTTATTAAAAATGTAATTCCAGAACGGATATAGATTTAGTGCGCCACAGGCAAAATTTTATAACAACGATTGTAAATAACACCATGCTAGTTGAAAAATCCAACAAGTGGGCCACCTGCTAGGTAAACATAATTCGAATCCAGTGGTGCTAGCCGTTTTTCTAGATAAGCTATTAAAAAAAGATATTTGTGTTTAAAAATTCTGGGTCCAAAGACCCCAAAAAACGCGATTGTTTTTTACTTTTTGACCATTTATTTTTACCGAGATTATTTGTTATTCCTCCAGTCAGCTTTGGCTTAAAAATAATCAAAATTGGTGCAACAGTTCAAAAGTTCTGAGTGAAAATGTAAGGACTCCTCGAAATTTTCTATACAAAATTGTACATTTTATTACTTCGTTAAATATTCTGAAATTTGTATTGAAGTGAAAAATTTGCATAAAGTTTTTTAAGGTCCTCACATTTTCAATCACAACTTTTGAACCGCAAAACCGATTTTGATTATTTTTAACATAAAGCTTCTTGGTAGAGTAACAAACAACTTAGCTAAAAATTAACGGTAAACAAATTAGAAAAATCTAGTGTTTTGGGGGTGCTTAGAACCATAATTTTCAAACTCAAATATTTTTTAAAAATTTTGGTTTTTAATTTTTATTTAAAAAATAAAAATTTCTAAAGAAAATTGAAGAAGGGGACCTGGGCAATCCCCGAAACGATTGTCTTTTCATTCCTGAAAGTGTAGAGGTTTTTTGAAAGCAAAAACTCTGTGAAGTATTTGTCAGGAGAGTATCCTGATGAAGAAAAATAGCAGTTTTTGAAAAAAGTACTTATTATGTTAATTCATAATAAGGAACTGAGTTAATAAATTTCTAATTAACAAATATTTTTTTCTTAAGAGCTAACCTAGAAAAACGGCTAACACCACTAGATTCAGCGTACTCGAATTAGTTTTACCCACTGGGTGCCCCACCTGTTGGGAAAAAAGTCTTCGATTCCTGCACAGTGTAAGCATTAATTTTTTAATAACGCCGTTACTTTTTTTGATACAAATGTTGTTTATCAGCAGGGTAGCGACTTCCATGCAAATGAATGTTTGTAGTCATTACAAAATGATTTTGACCAAATACTTTTCCGAATCAAAGGATTTTGCAAAAAAATGGCATCGCTTTGTTGTTGTATATTTTTTCATATTTTGCTTTTAAGTTTATATTTTTTGCATATTTTATGATTTTCATTGCATATTTTTCATTAAATTGTTAATTTTTTTAAAAATTTAAAAATAAGATTTAATGAAAAATAAAGAAAAGGAAGAATTTGCAAACCTTAACACAGTATTTAACTAGAAGGAAAACATCAAGTTATCATCTACACTCTAAAAAATTGTTGTAAATTTACTACTATAAAAAGGGTAATTTTTTATGTAATATAACGCATAGTAAGTAAATATAAACACCAAATGCGTAAAATCATTTTGTACGCACTTTCATATACAAAAATACACACATAACGTAAAAATAGGCATTATGTGTTTATAATTAAACAGTTTGTGACTAAAATTAGTAGTAAATTCAAATTTTACTCACAAATTTTGTAAATATACTAACATGTAGTAGTAATAAAAATATTGACATTTCTTAATTTGAAGAATTAAAACAAAAAATACAATAAAAGGAAAAGTTATTAAAAACTAAAATTAATAACAAAAATGAAGACAAAGACTATAAAAAGTAAGGTTGTATTGCTGCAGCTGGAAAAACGAATAGTAATTCATACCCTATTACCCATTAAAAAAGGGAAGTACTCAAATTCCAAATGTGAACAAAGCCTCCACCAATGAGGATGCGTCTTCAGCCGATAAGGTGTTGGTTAAAACTACCTTTTCATAATCACCGAAATTTCTTGAATCGCAAAATACAGCTGGAATATTTAATCTTCCAAAGTAAATAAAAATTACTCTCTTGGGTCAACAACGTGAGGAACAAGGTTACAATGTTTATATCGCTGGCGCCGCGATTGAGGTCATTCTCAAGTAATTGGCTAAATTTCTTAGAGTAATAATCGTGAATTTTTTAAATTATTTTAAAATACGTAATTGCAATAAACGACAATAAACAAAAGAAAAATATAGTATGATCAAAAAAAATTATAATTTTTTGGGAAATTTTTTGAAAATTTTGTACGCACTTGCAATGTAAATTTACGCATTTAGTGCGCACAAACTTACACGTAATGTGTGTAATATTTTTTATTTACACACATAGAGTAAATTTACCCAATTTATAGTAGGAGTTCAGTTTCCTACTATAAGTTGGGTAATTTTAAACAAAAATTAATTAGAGTGTATTTAGACATTTATATTGGATTTAATTTTTAACCAAACGCTCTCGAGTAATAAATATGATTTCTAAAAATCGATAAATTCAAAGTATATTTTTTGGTTTTAAGCTTTTAGTTTTGGATCTTTTTTGGTTTTTATTGCATTTTTCTAGTGCATATTTTGCATTTTTTTACTGCATATTTTAAGTGCATATTTTTAATTTTTAAGTGCATGAAAGTCGCTGCCCTGTTTAACAGTTAGCATTTGTGAGAGAGATTAAAAAAAAACAGTTTTACTTAATTTAAAGAAACTCTGGTTTTTATTGTTTAGAAAAAGTACAGTAATAAAAAAAATCCCGTACATATAGATCAAAATTGTGCTGGCGCAAATACATGTACTATTTTCTGTTATTTTAGCAGAATTTTTACCTATTTGTACGGGCTTGTTTAGAGAAAATAACAGAAATATTAGTTCAACTTAATCAGAAAGCGTTTAACAAACTTTTGTACTAACTTTTTTTTATGAGTGTACCATAACTTTGTCAATTTTCAACCAATTTTAACAAATGAGGGTTCATTGTACTCAGGCAAGCACTGCTTTAAGAATATTGTTGCTCTAAAAGATGACTGGAAAAAAACCTCGTAGAAATTGAAAAAGATTCGGTTCTGATGATTAAATTTACGAGGTTGTTGCAACCGAGTCAATTCGGTTGAAAAAAATCTATCGATTTTTTGTGAAAGTTTATGAAAAACAAACATTTCAATTGGATTAGTTTTGTTTTAAAAGGTTAAATATTAAACTTATTTTACTTAAATGGTTGTTCATTTCAGAGTTTCAATAAACAAATAAAATAGAATAAAAAGAAAGAATCTAATTATATTCGAAGAAGTACACAGAACACTACGAAGGCATTTGATAAATATTTTTAACTAGAAAATCTCGTATATGGTTTTGGTTTTTGGAAGTATTTTGATTATTGAAAAAAAAAAGATTACAAATTCTTTATTTTTTGGATATTTTCAATTTCCAAAAAAAGTTTGAAGTTTTACTTTGCATAAGTTCTTAACTGAAGCTGAAAAAAAATTGTTTTTTAAATCCTCAAATATTTTTTTTTATGATGGAGTATCCCTAAAAAAATTCACTCAAACAGAAATAATGTGTTATGTTTGTGTGTGTGTGTGTGTGTGTGTGTGTGTATGTTATATTTAGTAGTTGTAGTTCAATTTGGTTATGAGCTGATACGTTTATTAGCATTAGACTTTTGTTAACTTTTCCTACCAAAAACTCATATATACTCGTAGTTTAGTTTTTATGTTGGAGATTTTTTGCTAATCTGTGATTTTATTTGTTACTTTGTTCTCATTCAAAATGCAGCATATGCTTTTAAAAAGAATCTTATATTTCTGATGCTTTAAATAAGTTTTATATATTGGCTCATAGGAATAAAAAATAGATATCACTAATAGGGGGAAATACAGGGTTTTTTAAGCAATTAATTCAAAAATCTAGTCTGCTTGGGAGTAGATTAGAAATTTAATTTTTTAATTTTCAATTGGTAAATTTGGAGTTAAAAGCCTAATTCCTAAGCCCAAAGTAATTACTTCGAAGTAATTACTAAGTTTTATTCATATGACCCATTATCTTTTCGCTTTTGCCAATAGTGCTAAGCATTTACTTTACTAGGTTGATATTTCTTCTTTGTACTTATAAGAGATTTTCCTATAACTCATTATGATTCCTTTTTGCTGATAATGTAAAATTTGTTGAAACTTTATAAAAAAACGAGTAAAAAGGTTAAAGTCGGGCATGCCGACTATACAATACCCTACACCAGTCTGGTTAAAAGCCAACTAATGTTTGGATCCGAAATTCGAATGGGTTAAAATGGGGCTTGTGTCAAAATTTTCTATAATGTGAGTCAGCGCACCAAATTTCATTAAAATATCTTAATATTTGCGACCTGCAGTTTGTAACCAAGCCAATTTTGGAAGGACCCTTATATGGGCACTAGGTCTAAACATGGACCGATGTTCACCAAAATCAATAGGCTTCGTCCTTGGGCCAGCATAGGTCTGTGTACCAAATTTCATCAAAATATCTTAATATTTGCGACCTGCAGCGTATAAACAATATAATTTTGGGGGGACCCTTATATGGGCACTAGGTCTAAACATGGACCGGTGTTAACCAAAATCAATAGGCTTCATCCTTGGGCTGACATAGGTCGGTGTACCAAATTTCATCAAAATATCTTAATATTTGCGACCTGCAGCGTATAAACAATATAATTTTGGTAGGACCCTTATATGGGCACTAGGTCTAAACATCGACCGATGTTCACTAAAATCAATAGGCTGCGTTATTGGACCAACATAGGTCTGTGTACCAAATGTCATCAAAATATCTTAATATTTGCGACCTGCAGCGAATAAACAGTATAATTTTGGTAGGACCCTTATATGGGCACTAGGTCTAAACATGGACCGATGTTCACCAAAATCAATAGGCTACGTTATTGGGCCAATATAGATCTGTGTACCAAATTTTATCAAAATATCTTAATATTTGCGACCTGCAGCGTATAAACAGTATAATTTTGGTAGGACCCTTATATGGGCACTAGGTCTAAACATGGACCGATATTCACCAAAATCAATGGGCTACGTTATTGGGCTAACATAGGTCTGTGTACTAAATTTCATCAAAATATCTTAATAT
This sequence comes from Leucophora obtusa, assembly GCA_949987735.1. Classification (NCBI taxonomy): domain Eukaryota; kingdom Metazoa; phylum Arthropoda; class Insecta; order Diptera; family Anthomyiidae; genus Leucophora; species Leucophora obtusa. The sequence goes on along the minus strand of OX465295.1, from coordinate 330,484,999 downwards.
TTACGACCTGCAGCGTATAAACAATATAATTTTGGTAGGACCCTTAGGTCTACTTGGGCACTAGGTCTAAACATGGACCGATTTTAACCAAAATCAATAGGCGTCGTCTTTGGGCCGACATAAGTCGGTGTACCAAGTTTCATTCATATCTTAATATTTGCGACCTGTAGAGTGCGCACAAGAATGTATGGACAGACAGACAGACGGACGGACAGACGGACATCGTTAAATCGAAATAAAAAAAAATTCTGAGCCGATCGGTATACTATAGGGTGGGTCTAGGACCAATATGTTTTGGTGTTACAAACATCAGCACGAACTTATAACACCCTGACCACATAGTGGTGTAGGGTATAAAAAATATATGAAATGAATGAAATTATGCAAAAAAATTTCTTGTTAAAGTATACATTGGTGTGGTTTAAGTTGTTTAAAATGTGTAAAAAAAATATAGAGAGTTAAAGCACTCAGAAAAAGAGCAAGAAAAAAAATTGGGTGCCTAATTAATGCCTTTGGGAGTATGATTAATATGAAATATTTGTGCATAAAATATAAGTAATGTTGATCCAAATATTAAATTTATATTTATTTAAAAGTAATTATTTTAGTGTTGAGGCCCTATGCTCCTTATAGGAACGAGAGGAATCAATATATATATATTTTAGTGCTTGTTCCTTTTGTAATGTTTACGGGATCGAAGTAAAACTTGTGTTGTCCAACAAGCACCAAAAAATATGAAACAAGTAAAAAATAAAATAAATCCGTACCACTATATGATACACGGCACCACCATACAATTTGGGTCATATTCCGGAAAGCGAATTAGATTCTGGTAAGGGAATTTGAATTAACTGTGCAATACATATAGCATAATATCTTGCTTGCAACCCTGACTCTTCGTTCCAGGTTTGTAAAAGGCACGTTTTCTCACTTAAACTCCATTTATATTAACTTCCCAGCAAATTGTAAGTCGTGCTTTTCAAACCACTTTCTTCGTTGCTTCAAAAGTAACCATTAGTGTGTTTTTACTGCTTTGTTTTTAGAAGTAATTCGGAATAACTGCCAAAAAATCACTGTTTTCATTGCTTCCAAAGTATCCCTTAAATATATTTTTACAGCTTTTTTAGAAGTAATTCTGAACAATATTTGAAAATCACTTGAGTATTTCTTTAAAACTGTTGCCAAAAAGAGATTTTGGTACAGTTTGTTTCTAATCAGGTGATCGCGGGTTCGATTCCTGGCGAGGACACCTTATTTGTCATTTATTTTTTTAATATACCCAGCCAACAAAATTTGGATAATTTTTTGAGGGTTCTAATTCTATGATTCAAAACTTATTTATATAAAACACATTTTTTTGAAATTTGAAATTTTTTTGTCGAAAATTGCTCATATTTTGGACGAAAACATGAGCCTTCTAAAATGAATCATAAAAGACACAAAAATTTGAGCCAAATTATTAAATCCAAAAGATGGTTCAGAAATGACTCAGAAATGTAAACAAATTTGAATACCCATGTGAAAATCGAAATATATATGAACACACGTGATCATACATTGACTTGTATATGATCATGCATGAGCATACATTGTCATATGCGTACTTGCATAGTTCAATGTATGACCATACATGATCTCATATATTTCCATATATCTTTGGATCCGAAATATTAGGGTATATGACCGTACATGTTCATATATGACCATATATGCTCACATATGATGCTCATATATGATCATATATGGCCATATACCTCCATATGCCCTCAAATTTCGGATCCAAAGGTATATGGAAATATATGAGATCATGTATGGTCAACCATTGAACTATGCATGTACGTATATGACTATGTATGCCCATGCATGATCACATACGAGCCAATGTATGATCATGTATGCTCATATATTTTTCGATTTTCACATGGGTATTTTGTAAACAGTTCAAAAGAGGCTCAAAAAATTGATTAATTTTTGAGCCTTTCGAATATTTTTAAATCTTTTTTTTTGAGTAATTTTTGAATCAAAAAAGAAGGTTCTTTTGGATGAACCACCTTCATACAAAAACTTGAATTTTTAATAATATTTTTTGAGCTTTTTTTTTTTGATTCATTTTTAGGCTTGTGTGCTGGCTGGGTTTTAAACTAATTTTTTAAATTCAATATTTTTTACTTAATTTTATTTTTATCGGGATATACATCAATATCATTAAAGAAATAAAATATGCTAAAATCCCAAACGTATTTAACAAATTGTTTAATTTTTCAGTTTTTGAAAATATATAAAATACAAATGAAAAATTGCTTGCGAAAATAGTACATTAAAATCTATAAGTTTTCATCAATTTTTTTTCTGAAATTGTATTATCAGCAAAAGAGGGCTGACGGTTCGATTCCCGGTCATGGCAATACACAAAAAGTTTTTCATATAAATATAATTTAACAATTAAAATTACTTTGATCAATTGACATACAGTGGTGGAAAATATAATAGAAACGATTCAAGTTTTTCCTAATTTTATTCTCGTTGCCTTTATTTTTAAAAATCAAAATAGTAGTTAAATTTGTCCCTAAAGACGAGAAGGTGGTTTAGAAAATTATACAGAATTTTAACGTAATGTTTGTCTTTTTATTTTGTCAGTTATTTTAAGTGGGCGTGGCTTTTAACGAAAAATTAGCCATATTGACCTTTTATCAAATTACATAGTAAAATTTAGAGAATACTGTTTGGTTCTGTACAAACTGTATATTTTTGTAAATCTCATAAAATTTCCTTAAGTCTTACATTATTTTTATCTACAAATTGTCGCCAGACTTAAAATGGCAAAACCTTAAACATGACCAAATTTTTATTTGTTTTTAGCGATTTTAAACGAAAGTTAACAACACTCATAGGAAGATAAATATATTTCAGATGCAAAATGAACTCTGGCTAAACGCTGAATATGGCAATTAAAATTAAGCCAACTGCAGCTTCAATAGGGCTTCCAAAGAAAGAGTATTCTGCGAAATCTAAACGAACAAAGAGGAAATTTTAAATAGCTTTATTAAACAATAAAAATGAAATTAAAAATGAAATGAAATTACTTTAGATAATGAAATGTAAAGCAAAATTTTAAATAGCTTTATTAAAAAAAAAAAAATAGTTTTTACAAAAGTTTCTACCTGTTCAATTTTCTGCTATAATATGCCCCGAATTATTTTTTATTTTCTTTTTTGAGATTTTGGACAAAAAAAGTTTGCATTTTACACAATTATCATTTTTACCGAAGCAAATCAGAAGAAATTTTAAAATTTACGCCGCCATATAGGATCCGCCATTTTGAATTTGAAAATTTTTAACTCAGATTCGAAAACAGCAACCTTGAAAACCCCCGTATACCAATTTTCATGTAAATCAGAAGAAACTTCAAAATTTACGCCGCCATATTGGATTCGCCATTTTGAGTTTGAAAAATTTTACTTCAGATTCGAAATCAGCAACTTTGAAAACCCCCCTATACCGATTTTCATGTAAATCTGAAGAAATTCTAAAATTTACGCCGCCATATTGGATTCGCCATTTTGAATTTGAAAAATTTTACTTCAGATTCGAAATCAGCAACTTTGAAAACCCCCGTGTACCGATTTTCATGTAAATCTGAAGAAATTCTAAAATTTACGCCGCCATATTGGATTCGCCATTTTGAATTTGAAAAATTTTACTTCAGATTCGAAATCAGCAACCTTGAAAACCCCCGTTTATAGATTTTCATCCTTTTGGCCAGAAAATGGGGTCTTTGGGTGAGATGAAACTGCGGCAGTCTGGTGTTTCCCTTGTGTCTATTCATTTTTTCAATAAAAATGATATCTTCTTCTTCTTACTATAAATCAGCTCTCATTATAACGTTTTCATAAATTTTTAATTGAATTTTGTTTTCAAAAATTTTAATTTTTTTTCCCCAAAATTTTAATTATGCAATGATAGAAAAATTCTTAAATAAATTCTTTCAGTGCTTATTTTATAAATTTTTTTGGATTTAACATACCTGCGCCTTATGAATTAATCACTGATATAAAACTATTTCTCCATGTTTTTTAAATAAAATATTTCGAATATAATTTCCCAACTAAAACGGTTAATTTTTATTTGAAAATAAGAATTTATTTACTTCTTGAAACTTCAAAATGTGTATTTTAATATCCATATTACAAAATGTAACCCCTATCTTACAACTATCTGTGTAAGATAGAGGGCACCTTGGAGTATGAGGTACCTAGAGAATATTCCGAGTTACCACTTCCCCAATTTTCCAGAGCCATTGCATTGCAATTTTTCCAAATTTGAAAACTTGTTGACTTTTGAACCGGATGGGGGTAAATTTTTAAGTCAATATTTTTTAAGTAGTCCTATCCTCTCCCTACTAGTACCTAGATTTTTAAAAAGATTACTGTATTTTAAAAATAAATTTTAATCAAACTTTGAAAAATTTTATTAACAGTTCTAAATTTTGTTTCTTAAATTTATTTTTATCGGGATATACATTAATGTCATTAAAGGAATTAAATATGCTAAAATCCCAAATTGTGAAAAATAATCTGTTGTAGGCATTTTTGGAAGCAAATTTTGTATTTATTTTGTGTAAAAAAAATTTAATTAAACTTTTTTTTGAATCAACGAAAAGTTTTATTGCTATAATTCGCATTAAACTTTAGCATTATGAAAACAATTATGTTATTGTGTAACCATTACTTATCTATAACAATAAAAGGAACACGTTTCCATTTTGTTTGTTAAAAAAAAAATCCATGCCATAAAAATTGCAATATTATTGATTTTTTACTAGGCAGCAATATAATGTTTCTATGTACTTTGTAATTCTTAGTATTTAGTTTAAATTTAAATTGAAGCTTTTAGGGACTTTTAAAATAGACTAAACTGTTAGTTTGTTTCAAATCATAAAAAACAGATTTTGTTAAGCCTACTGCAAATATTCATTTTAAACCCCAAAAAGTATTTATAAAATGAATTTAAATGGAACAAAAACTGAAAAAATAAAATAGGGAAAGCCAAAATATATAGAATTGTAACGATACAAATACGAGCCACACAATGCTCGTAGAGAAATTGCGTAGTACTCGAGTGTTTGAATGTATGTATATGATTGTTGTTGTTGATAGTTTTAAAACGAATGACGACAGTAAAGAGCTTTAGTACTTATTTAAACATACATACATATACGAAAACAGAAACTCACAAAATTTATAATATGTGTACGACTCACACATACACTGCATGTCATTACAATGGGGAAATAATTGTTTTGTAACTATTGGTATCAAAATTATCAAAATACTTATATATTTTATATTAAGAAAATATTTATAAATTAATTAGTAATAATAATTTCTACCATTTTATGGCCTACTTAATACATTTCCATCATTCTAGTATCAAACCGGGCGGATATAGATCAATTTGTGGACTAGGTCCATGGGGTTTCCAATACTTTTCTTAATGTTTCTTGTCCTAATGTGGAACGCAGGGGAAAGAAAATCTCCTAGATGAACAAACGGGCTACATTTGAGTAAAGTGTCCTGCAGGAAGCTCTTCAACATGGCCATTCAACTAATGCAAGATTTTTAATAGTCTATGTGGAGATCTACTAAACTTTTTTGATGCATGGAGGTTGCTCAGTAGGGTAATAAATTCTAATGTTTTTTTTTTTTTAAATCAAATTTTGCCTATCACAGCGGTAGAAAATATTAATAAACCTGATATTAGATTTTCGCGGTTTTCAAAAAAGTTCTATTAGAAATATGCACTATTTAGAAATAGCTGTCAATGCGGGAGATTTTTGTTTCAAAATTACCGAAAAAAAACCATTTTTTTATTAATATAGAGATGCTCATCACGTGGTGGTTGGTAACAATTTTACAAAAAGAAAATTTATAATCCTATTGCTGAAGGTTGTCAATAACTGTCCGTATAAGCAACTTAATGGCAGACCTGGGGGATTTCAATTACATTACAATTGCTATTACTCGTAATTTGTAATTGAAAATTTTCAGTTACAGTTACATGTAATTGTAATTAAAAGTGATTTTAATTAAAAAATTTCAATTACATTTTCTATTATTTTTAGCATTAGAAAATTTTAATTTTTAAATTTTGTAAAAAAATTGGCTGAGATAGGCGCAATAGGCGTGACCAAGCACAAAAAGAATACGTCATGTTTGGTTGATCCCTAACAAGCTCTTTTTGTCATTAACTATTTAATAGAGGCGTATTGCATTGAACCTTGAAAGTTGGGCTTATCAGAACATTGGGAACGACTATCGGGATAATCAGAGTACCTAAGCTAATCTGGACGATTAGGAGTTTTAGCTTTCTAAGTCAACTGCGCCGGCTGGTATTATTTCAGCGCAACTGCAACATATCTCTGAAGTGTTCCCTTCTTAATAAGGAATTTTACTGGCTGCCTTGATATGGAGTATATTTATATCAGTCAGGTGATTTGCATTTCCTATTTTGGAAAGACATCAGATACGGCTTCTAAGCGCCTATCAGCCTACAACTGAAGCTTCTGTACTCGAAGGTATGACTGACCCTTAATTAACGAAAACCATTGACCCAAAGCTGTTGTCGGCATAGAAACATGCAGGTAATAAGCGAAGGTCACCCTAAGCTGCTCTACATGAGCTTTTAGCTACCAACGATAATCGGTCAAGGACCACTTTTTTACTTTCTGAGCCCTACAGATGGCTTTCAATAACAATGAATCGGACTATTTATAAGCGGTATTATCGAGTCTGGGAGTGGCTCCAGCGGTCTTCACATTTAGCGGAAGAATGCTAACCTGCAGCCATATAACAGCTGAGTTGGGTGGTACTTCTGTAAAGCGATTCGTGAACAGGCAATGTGTCAGTAATTTGTACACTGAAAATATTATTACATTAACTGAGTAGTTTATTTAAAATGTTATCCGTACATTTATTTCTAAATTATTATACAGTTACAATTAAAAAATAAATTTTTTTTAACTGTTTTTGTCTTCTATTTAAAAAACAAATTACATAGAAATACGGATTTTCCGTTACAGTTAATATTTTCATTTAAAATGTTTTGGTAAAAAAAAGAAACCCTTTTAGATTTCTAGGTCAGTTAAAAAAAACGAAATAAACTAAATATCATTTATTCTTACGGATTTTGTAGTTAATTTTTTGAAAGTTAAAAATACGAAATAAATAAACTAAATGATGAGAATCTTAAAAATATTTAATATTTTTTTCAAGAACTTACAATGTTATATTCTAGTTTTATTTCTAAGATCTGTACATATAAGTGCTTGTCTCTTTTGGATTATGCCAACCTTGTCCCAGGTATGTCCAAAGATGTGATTATTTTGGGTAGTTTATTTATCAACATTTAAAAATAAATGAAAAGTTTTTTTGATTTAAGTGAAAAGTTAGTAGATCGGTTTTCAAGTGATTTTTCATTTATTTCAAATTTTATTTTATTTTAAATCACATTTTTTAAATTTTAAGTGATTTGAGGGCTTTTTAAATTTGAAAATTGTAAAGAATAATCGCACTGGCCACTTTTTTAATATTTTCTTGAACAAAATAAAAAAAAAAAAACTTAAAATTAGGGTTTTGCAAATTTACAAAAAATAATCACATCTTTGGCCATACCTGGGACAAGGTTGGCATAATCCAAGAGAGACAAGCACTTATACCTGAATATTTACAGATCTTAGAAATAAAACTAGAATATAGCATTGTAAGTTCTTGAAAAAAATATTTTTAAGATTCTCATCATTTACCTCATATTAACCCTACAATGGTCTGGACGAATTGCAATTACTTAAAAAATTTTATACCCTTTTAGAGAGGTAATTTTAAAAAAGCTACAAAATTAAATTTTTCCCTTTGAAAATCATATTGCAAAACTTTGAAGGGCCAGGGATAGCCCAAAATTTCTTCTATTGAGCTGAACTTTTTGCTGGATTAATAATCTCATAAAATAAGCCCCGGGGAAGCGGGTTTCGGGGCAACTTAAAATCACCCATGCAACGAAGGGCCAGTATAATATATGTACTTGTCTCTTATTGCTTCTCACCTACAATACACACACATTATTCTGCAATCAGAGATAACCCAAACGGTGCTTTCTGGTGAGTCTGCTAATGCAGATTGAGCCGGCTGCCAATAATCTAGAATTATATTTTCATGTAGTGCCATTTACTATAGTATCTTGTAAACGGCAAATTTAAAGGAGTAAATTGCTTTGCACTATACGACTGACTAGCAGTGTATAAATTGAAAGAGATTCATGATGAGGACTGTAACGATTAATATTAGG